>OX596351.1:11462172-12087172 GCA_951394395.1 Colostygia pectinataria | reverse complement strand
ATATTCTACCTCCAAACAGTAGTGTGCAAGCATTACTGTGTTTAGGTTTGAAGGACACTGTAGCAAGTGAAATTACTGGGCGAAAGAGACTTAACAACAATGTCTCGGGGTGATAAGCGCAGTTTAATGCCACGCAAACACTTAAAAACTTTAAGCTTTGGTTAGCACTGCATCTGTAATAGTCAGGCGTGGTGCTTAACATCAGGTGGGCGCTTTGATTTTCTTGTCACTTGCTGAAATAAAAAAAAAACTTGCCAAAACTACATGGTTACTTCCAGATTATTAGTTTTTCTCGTGTTATTTTAGTTTTATTGTGCCATGTCATTTTGGGGCAGTTTATCCAATATAACTTGTTGTTTTAACACAAGCGTATATAGATAATTGAAATGGAAGGGTAACGTAAGCTTGTGATTTAGTCGAAGCTAAAGATTGTTTTGAAGGATTCGCCATCATTTTTATTTTGTCCTCACTGACACTTGACACTGGGAAAAAATGTCTAATATGAAATGAAATGAAATGAAATGAAATATATTTATTTGCTTGAAATGAAAAAATGTTGACAGAGAATAAATTGACAGAGGCTATATTAAAAGAAGAAACAGAAGAAGCGATAAAAAAGAAGGTGTAAAGTTAAGGCGTCATAAGAATCCTAGAAAGGTTCATCATAGGAAGGTTTTTTGTATTTGTAATTAAATCCAAGGCGAGGTCAAAACATTTTATGATACTGCTGAGTGTTTTATGTTATTTTATAATTTGTTAAACCAGCGAGACTGTAGTCATAATATGAAATAGAAGTACCTAGAACGAAGGTTGAACAGGTAGATACTATTATTCCGCGGAAACTAGCACGCACTAACAATGCAGAAACGTCTCATTCCTAATAATAAAAGCATTGTTTTCCCAACAATTCTGCTCTCTAGCATGTTCTGTTACATTATTTATTCATAGCAATGTATACTTGAAGCACGTCGATAATTCCTCTCTAGACATGAGACAATCGTGAGTGAGCGGGTTTTTTTATATTTACCAGCCACCACTGAATGCATGGAAACTAAGCGTACGGCCCACTTAATGGTAAGCGGTTACCGTAAATACAATAAACGCGATATATCCGATGTTGCAAGCGTAATAGCGTGCGATTTTAAACAGCAATTCAAATCCTGATCTTTTTTTTATTACAAACGGCAGCTGCAGGGATAAAACCGCATTGTAAACCTCCATGGGCTTAGCCAAAATACACAATGATAGTAAGATAAGTTATTTTAATGTATTATGTTTATTAATTTAATTAAATTATTAATGTTTAATTGATAAATAATTATAATTTAATAAGTAATTCTTGCTTGAGAGTAGGCCGGTGTCCCAGCTGTGGGAGCATTAGAAAGCTGTCATGATGATGAAATGAAAATGAAATGAAATTCGGTTTATTTGACATGATGATGAAGTAAGTGACAAGACAACATAGAAAATGCTATAAAAATAATATTTAATTTAATAATATTGTTTTTTAATAATTATAATACCTACTCATAATTATATTTATAATATAACTAGCAGTCCATCCAAGCTTCGCGCAGGTACGATAAAACTGCACGCGTGCGAAGCCAGGGTGGGTCGCTAGTAATAAATATAGCCTATGTTACTCAGTAGGGGTGTAAGGGGTTCCAACCAACATCTTTCGGAACCCAAGCCAACCTCACCGGCCCGTGGTACACCCTGCCGACCAACAAACGAGGCTCTGGCGCCCCCCCACCAACCCGCACTGGACAAGCGTGGTGGGTTATCTGTCCAACCCCTATCCCCTCATGACAAGTACAACGAAAAATTTGCCCCAGGTGCCCGGGGGCTCTCAAGGAAATGCTACCGATGACAGTAGGCAAGTACTCCTTGGAGCCAGGAGGCGAAACAATCTCCGGGCGAGGTCGATTAACTGTCAAACGACAAACGCATGTTCAAAGGACACCGATAAGCTTAAAATTTTAACATTTAACGCCAAAACATTAAGAACTGAAGATAAACTTGTAGAATTAGAAAACGCTTTAGAAAGCATCAACTGGGACATAATCGGCTTAGGAGAGGTGCGACGAGATGGAGAAGACACTCTGGAACGCACAAATAACATATTTTATTACTATGGTACTGGGAGCCAATATGGTGTGGGTTTCTTGGTATCCAAAAAATGGAAGCACAACATCATGGAATTTGTAGCTTATTCCGAAAGAATAGCATTGCTCAAATTTCAAATAGCGGAAAAGAAGTTCCTCACTATTGTACAAGTTTACGCACCAACTTCTAAACATCACACTGACGAAATTGAAGAGTTTTACGACCTTCTAAACAAAGCCTGCGACGATCATAGAGGCACATGGACGATAGTGATGGGAGACTTCAACTCAAAAGTCGGCCTCAGACAAGACCTCGACAACGACAATGTAGTTGGACCGCATGGATTAGGTTCCAGAAATGAACGAGGAACACGGCTCCTACAATTTGCATTTGGACAAAACCTCAGTTTGAGCAACAGCTACTTCTTTAAGAAGCCACACCGACGCTGGACATGGCTTTCACCCGATGGTTTCACTAAAAATGAAATAGACTATTGTCTGTCCTCGAGCAAATATTGTATAACAAACGTAGAAGTTTTGAATAAATTTAAATTTAGTTCAGATCATAGGCCACTGCGTACTACATTTACTTTTAATCTTAAAATACAACGTAGTCAAATGATCAAAAAATCCATAAAAAAGCTTGATAAAATTACACTTCTTCAAAATCAAGACCAATTCATAATAGACTTAAAAAATAGTTTCAGTACGCTGGATGTATATAAAAATACAAATAACACAGACACACAATATAAGACCATCACAGAAAACATTCGAAAAGCAAGTTTGAAAATAAAATCTGTAAAACAAAAAGAAAGAAAATTAAGTCGTAAAACAATAACATTGATCGAGGAAAGACAAAAGTTAACTTACTACACACCTGAATATAGAGCAAAAAATAAGGACACAAAACGCAGCATTTGCAGAGACTTACGAGACCATAACGTAAACCGCATAAAGATTGCCTTAGAAAGTTGTCAATCTCTTAAAACAGCTAAACAGGGACTTGGAACAGGCAGACCATTGGGTGTTTAAAAGATCAAGCGGGTGTTAAGCATGGTGACAGAGACAAGGTTCTTCATATATGTACAGATTTTTACAGAAATTTATATTCCGGCAGCTTGACTTCTTACCAGAGCGCCAATGAGTATTTACTCTCAGAAAACATCTCCCCTATAACCGGAGAGGAAGTCCACCGTGCTCTTTGGAGTATGAAATACAATAGAAGCCCTGGCGATGACGGCATTACAACCGAAGCACTGAAAATAGGAGAACCAGCCCTCCTACCGCATATAACAAATCTTTTCAATGACATAATACATACCGGCATTTTACCTACTAAGCTTTGTCATTCGAATATTATACTTCTCCATAAAAAGGGAGATAAATCTGACATTGGAAATTATCGTCCCATTAGTTTAGTATCGCACTTATATAAAGCCTTTATCAAGACGATCGAGTATAGGATAGCTGGACAACTTGATCAACATCAGCCTCCCGAACAAGCAGGGTTCCGTCGCGGCCTCTCTACTACTGACCATCTCCACTCCATTAACCAAATAATAGAAAAACACATAGAGTTTAAAATCCCATTATATTTAGCATTTATAGATTACTCTAAAGCCTTTGACAGCGTTACCCACAGCTCAATATTTACCGCCCTGAAAAATCAAAATATCAACAGCACTTATATTCAACTTTTACAAAACATATACAGCAATAGTACTGCAGCTATTAAAATTCACTCAGTAGGACCAACCTTTCCAATCCAAAATGGAGTCAAACAAGGCGACCCGTTATCGCCCAAGTTATTTACCGCCACGCTTGAGGAAGTATTCAGGAAACTGGCAGCTGAATGGGCAGAAATGGGAATTGTCGTCGGAGAGCGAAAGCTAACAAATCTTCGCTTTGCCGACGACATCGTTTTATTCTCGTCTTCAGCGTCTGAGCTGACAAAAATGCTAAACGATCTAAGCAAGGCAAGCCTCGAAGTCGGATTGAAGATGAACATGTCAAAGACTAAGCTGATGACTAATAGCTCAAAACGTAAGATATCTGTGGGTGATGTGGAGATTGCATACGTCAATGACTACATATACCTTGGCCAGATAGTCTCCTTCCAGGCGAGACAAGAAAAAGAAGTTGCCAGACGCACTGAAAACGCCTGGAGGAGCTATTGGGCCATGAAGGACCTAATGAAGGGCGATTTACCATTGTCCTTAAAACGCAAACTCATGGACGTGTGCATTCTCCCCATCCTCACTTATGGCTCTCAGACTTGGTCTTTGACTGCGAAACAGAGGTCCGATCTTGAGGTTTGCCAACGAGCAATGGAGCGCAGTATTCTCGGAGTCAAACTAACCGACCGTATCCGTAACACCATATTGCGCTCCAAAACTCGAATCGCAGACGTCACTCAAAAAGCTGCCAGACTGAAATGGAACTGGGCCGGGCACGTTTGCCGCATGTCCAATGATCTCTGGGCAAAATTAACAACGGAGTGGGCCCCCAACGACGGAAGACGACATCGTGGCAGACCCAGGATTAGATGGCGGGATGACCTGGACTCATTTAAAAAGGATTGGTCCTTAAAAGCACATGACCGTACTATATGGAAGGGGGATGGGGAGGCCTTTGCCCTGCAGTGGGATGATACAGGCTGATAATAATAATAATAATAATAATAATAATAATAATAATAATAATATGTTACTCAGGGATAATGTAGCATTCTAATGGTGAACGATTTTTTTTAATCGTACCAGTAGTTTTTGAGTTTATTCGTAACAAACAAAAATACAAACATATAAAAATACAAATCTTCTCTCTTATAATATTAGTATAGATTAATATTTGATTGAATCGTTTTGATTTTCGATAGGCAAATGTCGAGTGCACGGAACGCCCACGGTCGACTAGCTCATAAACTATTTATTGGATATGAAAGCTTTAGAACGTGTTGTACAGATTAAGTATATTGTTTTTATGAAGTAGTAGAAAGCATAGGAAGTATTTCGGATCATGCTAACAACTCTAAAAATTTTATCTACGTAAGTAAGTAAGTTCGTATGAGTCAGTGGCCAACTCTATCTATATCTACGTAAGCTTTTTCTCTTTTATAAAGTGTCCGGTTTTTATATCGTTTACTAGCTGTCGCCGGTGACTTCGTTCGCGTGGAACTCGGGAACTGTACTTTTTTCCAGGATAAAAAGTAGCCTATGTCCTATTCCCGGGCATTATGCTGAGTTAGTGTCCATTTTGCAGCATCACGACTACCTATTTTATGATAACTTCCTTATTGTTAACTTGAATTTAGATACTATTTCTTTTGTTATCATAAGCACCTACTTAATTTCGTTTTATTATGATTATGTTGTTGTGTATTGTTGCAAATAAAAATAATTATATTCTATTCTATTCCATTATCTATCTATGTTTCAAATTTCAGCCAAATCGGTTTAGTGGTTGTCGAGTTATAAAGTAACAAACATTCAAACATCCAAACCATTTATAATATTAGTGTGAGTGTGATACCCTTGTTAGTTGTGAGCTGATTTTCACAAATCACTATTGGTACTTTTTTTTTTTCAATTGGTGATAGACAAGCGTTTGACCACATTCTTACTTGATGGTAAGTATTGGTGCAGTCTAGGATGGGGCACGCAACATTTGGTATAGTAACATTAGTATGCAAACATTTGGTCCCCCCCCCCCCCCCCCCATTGACTTAGGGCTTAAATAAGGGCTTTATAAAGACACAATAGAAGAGATAGAGTAAGTTCGTATTAGCTTTAAAGAGGTCAATTTAGTAACGGAGCTCTAAGCCGCCATTGGGCCAGAGTCAACATAAAAGAACCAGATGAATGTCACCAAATGGATGGGAGACCGTCATCGCCAGTGGCATTTGCAACTAAGTGCTGGAATGGATCACCATAAAGTTCGCCTCCAAAGACTTCTGGGGCACTTAGTGCGGCACTTTAAACTTCTTAGGTTTAAACCGAGTCAAAGCCACAATAGCCACAAAGCAAGGCCACTTCATCATGACAGCCTTCTAATGTTCCCACTGCTGGGACACTGGCCTACTCTCAGGCGAGAGTGATTGGGTCTTAATCCACCACGCGGACCCAATGCGGATTGGTGGGTGGCATATGTCTTTCGAATTTTTAGTTCTTGAACATGCCGGTTTCCTCACGATGTTTTCCTTCACCGTATGAGAGCACTTAAATCCAAGAAATATTTTTTACAGATAACCGTGTATGGGAGGATTATTCCCATCTGTCACCTAGTTTGGTTTCCTTAAAGTGACAGATCGCACAAAAAAGTGCTATCTGTCACCCCAGATCGCACTTTTATTTTGTCCGA
Source organism: Colostygia pectinataria (assembly GCA_951394395.1). Lineage (NCBI taxonomy): Eukaryota > Metazoa > Arthropoda > Insecta > Lepidoptera > Geometridae > Colostygia > Colostygia pectinataria. The sequence continues at coordinate 12,080,705 of OX596351.1, read as the reverse complement.
CGTTTAATCGACAGCAACTCTTTCAAACATACCTACCTACCTACTACTTATATTGTAATTGACAATCATATTTTTTTATGGTACTAAATGACGAGACAGTCAATTTGCTTGATGCTTTAGCGTCACGCCTGACCGTAACAATTGCAGTATCAAAACTTAGCCCTCTAATCATAACAGAAACTGTTACTTTAGCGGTTTGCTAGGTATTGTCTTTCCTTTAAATGTCAATGAACAAAGACGATGACAGATTTGAAAACACAAGCTAACAGAGGCTTATAGTACGATTACTAATAAGGCTCTAAATATGATCAAAAAAAGTTAATTGGCACCTGAGGCTGACAACCCGACGCGCAAAAATTTTCTGTCCGATTAACTTTTCCTGGTTAGTGAAAAAAACTCAATTTAAAAATAAACCCGACAGCCTCCCCACGCTCCCGTTTGAATCAGCTTAAATGGCCACAGTACGTAACCTAATGTTATTCCCCAAATCTGCAAAACGTAGTCTGAAATAACATGTGGGGCCGCGTGCGAGCGCAGGTGCACGTATAGGGTTTCCACTCGCGTTTAGCGTAGATTATTGAAGTGGTTTTCATAGATGGCTAAATAGATATTCTACCTCCAAGAAGCAGTGTGCAAGCATTACTGTGTTTAAGGTTTGAAGGGCACTGTAGCAAGTTAAATTACTGGGCGAAAGAGATTTAACAACTTACGTCTCGGGGTGACAAGCGCAATGCAGTGCCACGCAAAGCTCGGTAAAAGCCTCTTCTCTAACTGACCGAGCGAGCTAAGCGTATCTGCTTCAAGTCTGGCAAAATTTGCTTTTGTCTGTCAGTTTGTTGGTACTCCTCTACAGCTCGTATTTTACAACCAATCTTTTCTTATAAAGATTTAAAACCGAGTTTATCTCATAATGGTGAAGATCTGATGAGGATCTTCGGCGTAATGAGCAAAATAGCTCCCTAACATGTTCATTTTAAAAAGTTATTTTCTCAGAACTACTATTTCAGCAAAACAAAATGTATCTCGCGTAGGTTGCGGGTTCGATTCCCGCCTCGGGAATCGAACTAAATCTTAACAGAACTAAATCTTACAGCAGCTTACATTGGGGCTAGATGATACTGTGTGGATTGTTAAGCATTATTTTTTTATTTATTTATTTATCTCTAGCTCATTGGGTAATGAAGTTGTGGCAGCCCTGACAGTGTAAGCTCCCCGACCCCTGACAAACTCGTATCGCGAGGCGGCTCTGTCCAATCGGCGTAATTGTTACGACGGGATCGTTACGCGGAATGCCTAAATGCAGTTTGGAAATTGTATGTATCCCAGTTACCTAGTATCTATATAAGGTCTTACAAAATATACTAACGATATTCAAATAAGTAGCGCATTCAACAGTTATTATTATTTAATTTTGTAATAACTTCTAACTTGAGTTGGCCACTGATACGGACTTACTAACGGCGCTGCTTTGTAAATATTAAAGTAATTTCCTTTCGTATGGCAAGACCGTAAGACACTCTTTTTTTATATGCGGCTCACACACGTCTCATAAACTTTTTGTTCGGTTCGCATGGACATTGCTAGCCTACTGATTTACAGATTTACTACTTTATTATTTTCTAGCTGTCCGCGATTTCGGTCGCGTGGAACTCGGAACCCTGCTTTGTTTCCGGGATAAAAAGAAACATAAGTTCTATTCTCGGTCATTATATATCTTTATTTTAAGTTTCAGCCAAATCGGTCCAGTAGTTTCGGAGCCATTTGGTACAAACAAACAAACAAACAAAAATCTTTCCTTATTTTAAAATTAGTATAAATTATTTATGATACACCCTCTACCGGGTATCATCATGCTTTTATTGTTCATCAACGTCTATGATTTCGAATTGATTTATTCTTCCTAATCCGTGTTTGAAAATGATTACAAGTCCTACAGATTTACCATAATTTGGGCACCAGCTTACTTTCGTTTTTAATTTGAGCCAACAATTTTATTAATTCAAACATTCAAGGGCTATTTATAGTTCTCACAGCGGATCTCGGCCGTCGTGAAATTAGCCGTTTCGATGCGCAATAGAGCTTTTTTAAACTAAATTGTCTTTGCGCATCACAAACAGTTAACTTCACGGAAGCCTAGATCCGCTGTGCGAACTATACACGATTATTTTATAAAAGCATCCATTAGTTGCATTGTCAATAAAAATGACAAACATTTCGCTCTTGGAGTCAATTATTATTGCTTACCATCATTGACTACATCATTGATTACATTTGATGCTTATAATAAGTTCAAATCATTCAGGTCAATAACTACAATTGTTTTATTGCGCGTCGAATATAGCTCTACAAAAATAAATGCAGTATTGGACGGTGTTAACCACAAAGAACGACTGAAAAACTGCACATTATCCCGAGTTTTTAAAAAGTTTGGTTCAAATTGCGGTTACGTGCGTTACTTACAGTGTTTATTTATTTTGCCGGGTACTAAGGACCTTTGAACTCGCTACGAGAATAGCTGGATGCAAATGAAACAAAAATAAACTAGAGGGATACTCTTGCATGTTTGTTTTATGAAGATGAAAGTAAATAGAATATGGTTTGCTTCGTGATTAAAGCGAGGGCGAGACTAATTGATGAGATGTGGTTCAGACGCTTGTTATTTAATGTTTTCTTTTCATCGATACTAAAAGCACAAGGTTAATTTCGAATAGTCATTAAAATTTTTATTAACATTTTTTAGCATAATTGCAAAAAGATAACGTTTTTAAAATAAGCAGTCTCAATATCTCGAAAATCCCAGCCAGTCAGGTTTTATTACATGACCGGAAGGGTATGGTTTCCGGTGAAATTACAGGCACATGAGACTTTCCATCTAACGTCTCAGGGTGCCAACCCGTGAGTGATACCTCTGGTATTACAAGCGCCCATAGGCTGCGGTAACCGCTTACCATCTTGTGGGCAGCACGCTTGGTTGCCACTTCAGTTGTATAAAAAAAAAAGTAGTTACGTCCCTAACTTGGAAATTCAGAGATACCATCAAACTGAGACCGGCACAGGAATGTCGTAGGTTTAAAAGATACGCAGTTAGGGACGGATGCCTCACAAAGGATCGCTTTTCACAGATACAAGATTATTTCGCCTGGTAATAGTGATACTAAAATGTCCGTATCCGTGACATAATCCGTATCTGCGCAGAAAGTTTTCAGTTTGTGAGGATTTGTTAAGAAAGATAAAAAAAACATTTATCTCCAACTTCTATCACACACTATTAAAGTAATTACAGTAAATTAATGTCAAATCTATGTGTGTGTTGCAGTATACAAAAAAATACAGCTTAGCGCATAATAATATGCTAAAAAGCAAATGTGTTTTTTTTTCAGCTCAGGTACCCTTTGAGAAAACAGGATGCAAGATTCAGTTTTTCTCCATTTAGACTTACGTACTTTAGTTACAATTCAGGTTATGGCAGCAAGTGACAAGACTGGCACCAGGCCTGACCAGTGATGACCAGACCAACAGATGCAGTGCCACCCAAAGCTTAAAGTTTTTAAGTTCTGCGAGGCACTGCACTGCGCTTATAACCTCGCGACGTTGTTGTGAAGTCTCTTTAGCCCAGGTTAAGCCTTTCACCTAGTAATTTCACTTGCTACAGTGCCCTTCAAACCTAAACATCAATAATGTTTGCATGCAATGGACGCATGCTGAAGTGTCATACCACCAGGTTTTATATTTCCGTAACAAGTAACACGAGTTCGGCACAACACTAGCTAACTATAATTTTAAGCATACTTGTATAAAGATACCCTAACGTTTCTGTCGAAATGTTGGCTTCCTCTGAATAAAATGTAAAACAATATGCGATACGGAGAAAGAATATAGAAAAGATGTGTACATAATACATTATATGATCTTAGTCTACTCTTCAAACAACAATACTTGTAGAAGTTGTAGATACCTACTTATTTACATTATATTACGTTCTGAAAGTTTATTTCATGTTATGGCTTTTTGTGAAGCTCACTAACAATATCTATTAGTATTTTACTGTATTCTCAGTTTAAGTCTATGTAGTTATGTCCTGAAAAAAAAATACTGTTACTAGTATATTGAAAATATCCAGAAAGCTAAAATATATGATACGAATACAAAATTAACCCGTTGTCTCCCACTGCTGGGCGGTCCAGTCATATCGGTCTTATGCCAGACCCAAGCTCTGTTAAAAGGTGTCGAGATCATCTTGCCATCTCGTTTTGGGTCTTTAATATTTTTTATGTTTTTTTTTTCAACAAACTGTTATAAAAACTCAATTTAGTAATCTAAAGATATAACTAGTAGACCAAATAGGGAACGTAGTTTTTGAAACTCAACCGGTACCTAATAATAACTTGTTAATGTTATAAGTTTTGCACAAAGTTGAAGGTACAAAGTTATAATACCGGTAACTCTGTGAGTAGCGGTTTTGCAAGGCGAACCAACAAAATGGAATTTATATTACTCGGGATGTTCTTGTGCTAAAATATGGTTGGGAATAATACCAATGTTCTTACTTGAGAAGATTCATTGTTTTTGGGCTTACCTTTGCGGAATGGTATAATAGGAATTTCATGTTAACTTTTATTGCATATTTTTTAAGTGTGGCGACGACTAAAAGCTGATCAGAAACTATACCATGCAAGGTACAAGAACATTCAAACAAAAGAAATTTTTACAGGTCATGCAAATATTTGCTCCAAGCGGGAATCTAGTCCGCAACCACTCGCTTCTTAAACGGTGGGCACTCGCTTACCGCCTCAAAATTATAAAAAAAATATTATAAAACTAGTGGTTATTTTTTTTTTTAATTTAAACCTAAAGGAAAAGAAACAATAGAAGATTTAGCTTTAAAGTTACCAACCTTCTTGTAATTACGGTGCCAGCAAAATGTTAATGAGGAAACTCTTTTGTATCAACAGAAAAACCGCCCATTTAACAATGGCTTAGCAGTTACTGCATAATTTATACAATTCTACTTACTGTTGGGCTGAAAAATCAGTGTTGCGGATTTTATCCTTACCGTATGATAAGGTCGGACCTTTTCTGACTGTTGACCACGGCAGCAGTTCACGTAAACACCCACTTTCTAACCTTTTATCCCATTAGAATTAGAACACCGGTGGTCTAGTGGTAGTGAGCCTTCCAATCCTAAGGTCATGGGTTCAAACCCGGTCGTTCACCAATGGATTTTTCAATTCGTAAAATGTATGTGCGCAATTCTAGTGCTCATACGGTGAAAGAAAACATCGTAAATCTGCATTTATTCCGCGTGGCCATCACTCTTACACGAGAGTATACCAGTGTCTCAACAGTGGGAATATTAGAAGGCTGTCATGATGATTGTTATTGATCCGATTAGCTTAGACTTTACACACATCCCTCGCAAAGCATGCACGCACAATTTTCATGAAAAAGTCTTAAACTTCATAATCAAACCGGAGTTCCTCCTTCAACTCTCAATAATTTCACCCTCGTTAGAAACCGCTTGTTCTCAAAACTTTGCGGTTTGAGTTTTCAATTTATTCTGAACTTTTCTCAATAATTTTTGAGGGCCTGTCGGCTTGATTGTGTCGCTGGAAGTTTAACATGACATTAAACTTGGGATTTGACGAATGATTTTGAGTTTGTTCTAGTGACTTCAATCCGTGCCTTAGTTTGACAACTTTATTTTTAGACTAGACTTACCGACTTTTGTACTTTTTTTTTTTACTTTTGTAGACTTTTCGAGAACTAGAAATCTGGTACTGCGTAATTGGTTTATTGAGACTAATTCTCTAAAATGTAGTTGACCTGGTTCCATCATACCTCGAAAAATGTATATAGAATGTCCATGGTAGTTCATAGTCCATATAAAGTCAATAGAAGAAGAAGAAAACACGTCCATTGACTCACACAATCTCGGATAGAATAATAAAAGATTTTTTTTTTATTTTTTTTTATTCACAATAGGCTTGCGCTTGACCACTATCTCGCCTGATGTTAAGCGATGATGTGGTCTACGGTGGAGCACGCTTGCCTAAGAGCAACCTATTCACTCATAATAAAATAATTATTGTAAGTAGTGATTTGTTATTTTTTTGCTGTTGTAGATAAGTTTAAGCACAAGATAATAGTCTATCCCAAAAGAAGGTCAGTCTGTTTATAAAATTCTACGTTTTTCGTTGCTTAAAAAGAACACCTGTTTGATTTTTCTGTGATTTTGTTTAGTGGCTGTGGATTTTTGTCATTTCCATCATTTGTTTTTTTTTCTGATACCACAAGACCCAGTAATAAATCAACAGTTAATAAATGAATTATTATATAACAGCCCGTAAAATAATAATTTAAGCCTAATTATAATTTACGTGGGTTTGCAGGTTCGCCTCGAGCGCACGTGTCAGATCTCGTAGCTGGTAATAAGCAGCGTCTAATTAGACCAGAAGCAACTAACTCCATCTTTTCATTGTTGTCTTCTAATTAGAATGTAAGAGTAGTAGAGTCTGTGATAGAGCTCGTCCGGGGAAGGACTACCACCATATCTATTTCTGCCGCCAAGCAGTAATGCTCGCATTGCTGTGTCCGATGTGAAGGGTATGGTTTCCGGTGAAATTACTGGCACATGAGGCTTTTGATCTTAGCCTCAAGGTGGCAACCCGCGAGTGATTCCTCTGGTATTGCAAGGGTCCATAGGCTGCGGTAACCGCTTACCATCTCGTGGGCTGTACGCTTGGTGGCCACTTCAGTTGTATATAAAAAAAATATTTGAGATTAAATAAATAAATAAATAAATAATGCTGGACAATTCAGCTCTGCTTAGCTTGCGGCTGGAATATGATATGTGGATTGTCCAGCATTATATTTTATTTATATATTTAATCTACACAGGTAGGCGTGAACTTACATAAGATGCTCAATAATGCTTTTTAATAAACTAACCACAAAGTGGTTATTATATGTGAAGAGCGCACAAAAGCTATTCTAGCAAAGCAACGTTATACAATTCTGATTTGTGGAATTATTTTAGTGCTGCTGATTGTACATTTTCGCGGAAAATTCGTGTTTCGTCATTTCAACTATGCGACTTGCATCAGTGAATTAATTCTCGAAATAGTATATGACGCTGGGCCGTAGGCAAACTTGGAGTTTGTAAAGGTGACAACATACCAGAATGTGAGGGTTATTCGTTTAAGTATTGCTTGTCGTGCATAACATTATTAAATAAATATAATATAATATATTGGTATATTTTGCCAAAAACGCATCTAAACTAAGCAAAGCTTGCATTATGTGTGTTAAGTGTGTTTCAAAGTGATCCTTGTAATTTTACTGAATAAAGCACTTTTGATTTTGATTTTGTTACCATGACATGAAAGTGTATTTAGTAAATGCACTTTTTTATTTGGGAAATACATAAATAGCTTGCCCTTATTCATAAAAACATGGCATATTAGCAGCTTTGTAAGTATTGTCAGTAAGCTAACAGAATTTAAAAAAAGTTTGAAGAGTTATGGCTATCGCAATTCGGATCACAGTGTATTTAACAAACATTAATATTTCTCAATTCACTATCGGGATCGTAAAATCGAGTAGTTTTTGTATTAGACAGATCTCTATTGATTTGTAGCATCAACTTATTAGTAGTCAACATCGGGGGCTACCAAGAACGGGGGGAACCGTACATAACCCATAAATTCCACTAAAAATATTATATATTATTCCACTAAAATTATGAATTTAATGGATCAAGAAAAACCAGGGTTAACTCGGCTAAATTGAGATTTGACTATTAAAATTAGCCTAAACCCACTCGCGCTTAAACCAAAACTACATCTCAATTAAGGGCTGGTCACACCGCCTGCGTACGCGTAAGCGTAGACATCGCGTACCATAACGTTACAATATATGAAACTGCATGTGACATGGCACACCGCTTGCGTGACAGCTCTCAAGACGAACACGCTATACGCATCCAGTGTGCAGTAGCCTCAAAAAAAATAATTATAAAGAGCTAAACTCTTTATGTAATAATTTGAAACCGCAAAACACTGAAGTCTTTACCTTAAGATTTTACGAAATGGTTAAGATAATTGCTACAATTAGTCGAGAACACGGCCTTACGTAGAGAGCTCTTGTTTCAAGTTTTACATTCAACTGATAAAATACACGGAGAAGACATATGCTTAGTAACCATTTTTTTTTATTAACATAACACCATTGGTTTTTCTTAGGTCAGATCAGTTTCGTATCGTCCTGATATAACAAAATAATTAAATAAACGTCATCGTAACTACTACCTAGGTACAACACTTAACTTTAACTAATAATTGTAAATCATATTCCAAAAGCGCATTTTAAGTTTCAACCAGTAATTCGTCCGCCGTAAAACATAAAAGTTTCCAGTAACATAACAGTTTTCTAGGACTCTATAAGAACCAGCCAAGACACATTAAGTCTGCGTTTCCACCAGAGATGTGCGAGGACGTGTAGCGAGGGATGTATCTGTCAGGAACCAATAGGATCACTTCATTTACCTAACCTCACTCTGCCCAGCTTCAATGAAGTGTTCTTATTGGTTCTTAACAAACACCATCCCTCGCTATACATCCTCGCTCATCTCTGGTGGAAACGCAGCCTAAAACTAGATAGATAGATCAACACTTTATTGTACACAAGGATTAATAATAAATTTAAATGTAGCAAGTAGGTATAGTACAGTGGGCGGCCTTATCACTTAAAGCGATTTCTTCCAGGCAACCAGGTTGTCTAAGATAATCTTTAGTTGATTTTTTGACTAACCAGGGTGACAATCGCATAAGACAAAGACTTTTTACATAAACAAATAAAATGACAAATGCCACATCCACCCTCAGTTTTGTTGTGCATTGTGTAGCGTCTCGGTCGTTAGACGCAGAATCCCAACCCGGCAACAAGTGAGTCTAAGTTTATCTCGCGTTACAAATTAACGTCAAGCAACATATATTGTACTTGTAGTTCTGGGAACAGTATAACTCACGAGCAATTCCGACAATCTAATTCTGCACACTACAAAAAAATAATTGTAAACCATGGTTGCGTGGGGTTTGCCTATTGAACGGATCGGTATTGGATAATTATTATTATTAGACAACCGAGCCCAAAAAACAAAACAATAGAATCACAAGGATCTCTTTGAACGTCTTACAAGCTAGGAAAATTTACACTGGCTAGGTTCCGCCTAATTCAACCTTGTCTCCAAGAGTAAAAAAAATTGGCAGCAGTAAATTGGATTAAAATTTTGTGATTACGTTGAAGAGTAAGGCAGGAGTAGAGGAGTACCAACAAACTGCTAGGAAAGCAAATTTTGCCAAACCTGAAGCAGAAACGCACTCATTTTTCCGAATAGAAAAATATACTGGTGCACGACCGGGTTTGAACCCACGACCGTAGGATCAGAAGGCGGTGTCTTTACCACTAGACCATTTGTGTTCATTACATTTAGTTTTTCATTTAAGTAATTTAATTTTGTTAATTCTCATTTCATTTCATTACCACCGACCACCGTGTCACGATTACATAATATAACTTGCTACATACATAGTACCTTGGATAGGTCTCCGAGTTATACGTACATTTACTATTTAATCTGAGGCTTCCGTTTATTTACTCCTAGGTACACGATACACGTGTCGTGTTTCGTAGTAAAGTGATAACAAAATTACTCAGTTAACCTTTTACTTTGTGACAATATTCACGTTAATGAGTTACAAGATTCTCCGCGATTCGTTGAATAGATGCGAGCTGAATCAACAGCCTAAACTTGACGCTTGGTTCAAAAACCTTTGCTTTCTGTGCTTTTATAATACATTATGAAAAACGGTTTTATAATACGTTATGAAAAACTAGGTAAGTATTGTTTGATTTTCCAAGTGATTTTTAGTTTTCTTACCATATTAACGCATCAAGTGTTTTATAAAGCTGCATGCAGTTCATCTGCTAAAAATGTGACTCTATCTTTAAGAAAATATATAAAAACGTTCTAATGCCTTTATAAAATAAATAAATAATAATAAATAATGCTGGACAATCCACACAGCATCATCTAGCCCCAAGGTAAGCTGCTGTTAACAGAGCTGTATTATGGGTATACTAGATGACTGATATATATTTATTACAATACAATACATAGATGGATATTTTTTATTATATATAACACCCGGAACAGATATGTGTAGATCGTACAAATATTTGTCCCGAGGCGGGAATCGAACACGCAACCAGGCGAACCTGCGCCCGCTGCGCCTCATTGGTCGTCAAAATTCATTGCAGAAAATAATTATCCTCATCCCTAAAAATGTACGTTGGTCGCTTCAATTAGCAGCTTGTGGTAATAGATAAATGTAATCAGTCCACTTTTAACTTTTTAGAAAATATCTTTCGAATATTTCCTAATTATCATTCAAATAGGAAGATGGATAGCGATGGGTCAAAGGAGTATATTTATTCAGTTTTCAGTACAAGCATTTTACACGAAAGCGAAAGCGAAAATTCCAGCAAAAAGTTTTAAATAATCTTTATTTTCTTTTATTTTCTGTTTTTTTTTGGTCGACATGCGCCAGCATTTATCGAGTAAATGCATCAACCCTTCTGAGATATTCGAGATGTATTTCAACAGCTAATGCCATTGTTGAACTTGAATGACCTATGGAATAGCGAAGTCTATTTTCGTACAGTTCGGCGTTCGAGTGGCTCTCGGTTCTCAAAGCGCTCGAAAGGGGGCAGATGAGTCAATGTCGTTTCGAGTTCGAGCGCTGATTGGAAATGCACCTTCTGTTTTTGTAACTTTCTCTACAGATGATCACTGGTATACAATGTTTTTATTATTATGAATAAATTTACGCCTGTTCATCGTGCCTAAACCTAGACGAACATTAATTATGATGTTGCATAATAATTTTTTTTTTTGCGAATGGCTAAGGTATGTACTGACTTTTTTTTTTTTTTTTTTTTATGTTAGCAAGTGACAAGACAATCAAGGGGCCCACCTGATCTTAAGCACCACGCCTGACTATTCCAGATGCAGTGCCACCCAAAGCTTAAAGTTTTTAAGTGTTTGCGTGGTACTGCACTGCGCTTATCACCCCGAGACATTGTTGTTAAGTCTCTTTCGCCCAGTAATTTCACTTGCTACAGTGCCCTTCAAACCTAAACACAGTAATGCTTGCACACTACTGCTTGGAGGACTTTAATTCAACAAAGCTGTTACATTGTTACATTTAGAATAAAAAACTTTCCAAATGATAAGTAATTTAACTGATAAATTGTAATGTTGCTTGAAAGAAATTGCTCATGCTCATATCATTGTAATTCGCTAAAATAAGTAATATCTATGTAATTAAAAAATAACCTTAACACAGTAAAGACTTTTATCTGATACTGTACGTGACGAGTAAATAATATAATGTTAAGTACCTACTCAAAAGGCATACGACAAATTCAACTTTACCTAATTCTATCGAAATTTTACGATAGACCTCAGCTGATAATCCTATAAGCCGATTGTTCTGAGCGCGACAATAACCTTTATCCCTTTTCAACAGGTTCTTGAACTTACAATAATTCTAACGTTCAGAATAATATTTTAAAAATTATATTTTATTCTAAACTCTAAAAGCAAGCAAATGCATGTAGCTTGCATGCAATTGACATTTCAGTTAATGTTATGTCAGTACTGGCGTATCTACATGAGCTTCAGGCATTGTGCATTTTGCATGTAACAAGTTTACTATAATATACTTTCTCCGTAATGTACGTACATACCTGATTACTTTACCTAATAAACATTATTATCCCTATAATGAAATACTTGCCTACCTTCGGCTATTTGATTATTTATTATAAATAGGTTGTTTAATGAAAATGTTCCATCTCGGAGCGTAATTATAAACCTTAAATGTACGCGGAAGAATATTTTTGTATAGAAAAGGCTAAAATCAGTTTTCATGTCTTTAATATTTTCAACAGAGAAATAACCAAGTTCCATGGTTCTACTTATGGTATAACTATAGTAGATTTGGATTTTACTGGTACTACACTATTTGTTACAATAAAGAACTGGAGATAAAAATTACTCAAAAAGTAGTTGAAGTACTCCTTCTCTTTATTTCATCATAAAATGTGTTAAACAAATAAAAGGCTAAAGAAAACTAAGAAATTAAGGTTTATTGAACCAATGTGTTGCAGTATGGTGCGGTAGGTACGAACAAGAAAAAGAAGAAAAACTAGTGTTGCCATGTGTTTATGTTCTGTACTGAACAAAATGAATATAAAAAATATTAAAATGCAGGTATATACATACTCTAGTCACGTAGTTTGTGTGTTATTCTACTTAAGAAAGTCATTGCTATGGGTCTCGCGTTCAGTGGTTTAGCTTCTGAATTCGCTGTGCTTGTAATACCCAAGACGTGACAATTTTTAATGAATTTGAAATCGAGCTTGCTGGTTTTAAAAAAAAACATGATCTGATTTTAATATAATTTTATGTGCCAGCCTTCTGCCACTTTTATTTTACTATCTTGGTAAAATAAATAGTTTAACGACCAATGAAATATATTTAATTAGGAATATATTACTGCCGTAATCAGGTGAGCGTTTACTGCGTAGTCTCAAATTGACCGTAAAAGTTTTATGTGATACTGACGCCATACGGGATATACCGAGCACACTAGGCCAATGGACCGTTTTTTCTGTCTTATTCCTTTGCTATGCCAGTAAACGAGACCGGTGATGTTAGTTTTCTTTGACGTTTCTGTCTTTTGTTATCGCGATCTAGGTTTACTTTTGTGTGCGCGTAGATACCTACTACTACTAACTAACTTCTAATATACCGACATAAATATGAACTATCTACTATGTTTTCTCTCTGTGATTCATAAATTACGTAATATTATGTCCTGATTTTATAGTAAAATTATAGAAGCTCTTGTAATGAACACAATAATAATTATCAGTTCCAAGGTCACAGTAAAAATCTCTAAAATTCGTGGCTGGTGAGCTTTATACATTATAATTAGTGAGTTTTATCATCGTTATACAAAACATTGGTTTTCGCATCATAAATTATTTTCTATAAAATTATAATATCAATTATAATATACTAGTGAGTTGCACGGGTTCTTAAACCACACGTATAAACCTTGCTCTTGAATCAGTCTTTATTAAAACCGCATTAAAATCCGTTGCGTATGTTAAATGATACACGTACTTTCATACATACAGAAGGTAAGATGGCGGAAAGTAAATTTGTTTTAAACTATTCAAGATTTTGATTCGGGTACATAACACGGCTTTCATACTAATTTCAAAAAAAAAATCCCTCCACTGTGACGTTTCTTTTTTACAAAGCGCTTCTAGAGATTCGATTATACCAGCGCGTAGTTACAATAAAAAAAATATTGTTTTTTTATACAACTGAAGTGGCAACCAAGCGTCCGGCCCACAAGATGGTAAGCGGTTACCGCAGCCTATGGACGCTTGCAATACCAGAGTTATCCCTCACGGGTCGCCACCTTGAGGCTAAGATCGAAAGCCTCATGTGCCAGTAATGTCACCAGAAACCATACCCTTCACACCGGAACACAGCATTGCGAGCATTACTGCTTGGCGGCAGAAATAGGTATGGTGGTAGTCCTTCCCCGGACGAGCTCTATCACAAAAAACTCTACTACTCTTAAAAAACTCGACCAATGACCAGTGAGTACCGGCCTCGTCTGCAATAAAACAATTTAAAAGTTCCAGGAATCGGCCCGGCCAGTGTCCCCCGTAATTCAATTATCATGTAGCGGGAAATTCGTAACTGACGATAACCTCATTCCGAACTGACAACGATATGGGATTCATTAGGTTTATTAAAACTTTTATTGCACGTTTACTGTATTTTTGTTATTTTTTATTCGTTTTTTGTAATAACGACTTTATGTCATACGCATAGCGACAGTTTTATTTAAAGTTTCGCTTGACGTTGCAGCCTTTCTTATACCACTAAAGTGGCAATCAAGCGTACGGCCCACTTGATAGTAAGCGGTTACCGTAGCCCTTGTTCTGTGCCGTAGTTTATGTACGCTTGCAACATCAGAGATAATTATCACTTGCCCGTTGCTACCCTGAGACGTAGATCGAAAGTCTCATGTGCCTGTAATTTCACCAGAGTTGATACCCTTCGAATCGAAACACATCAATACGAGCATTACTGCTTGGCGACAGGACTAGGTACGGTGTTAGTTCTTCCCCCGAACAAGCTCTATCCCAAGAACTACTCTATTAATATCATGTAGCCTAATATTATGTAGCTGAGATTGTAGCTGAGCCTATTAAAAGAAACCGTAAGCAACAGCTCATTTAGATAATATAAATAATAATAGTAGTAGTAGTAGTAGTATAACAATAGTATTAAAAGTTTTTTGTCGTTGTTTTCTAGTTAACCATTATGTTGTCTATCAGTGGAGACCTTTAAATGGCCTTACCTATCAACTATTTAATAGCCTAGTTGTATTTTGTGCCGATGGTTTTCCTAAAATAAATAAATAAAATAATAGGCCGATTGAAATGCGTTTAATTCCGGACATTGACAACCATATGGAAAACTTTAGCATCCACATAAAACACTTTATTATGTTTTATTTGATTTTTACTCCGCTGGCGCCATAGATTATACAAACCTTGCATTTAACCTGTTTACCGTTTTACTGTACTGAGAATATTTTGAAAAACAATTTGTTCGATTGATGGACGCGTGTTGAAAAACAAGTGATAAAAATGTCATAGTGTTTAACTTTGAATAAATAAGGTTGAAGGCTTATCCAGGCTTGAGTAACTGCGTATCGACCCGGCATCGCGGCATATCGTTCATGCACAAAAAAGTCTTCATCATCATCATATCGGCCGATAGATATCCGACGTCCACTGCTGGACATAGGCCTCCCCCAAAGAGCGCCATGACGACCGATTTTGAGCATTCACCATCCACCGACTTCCTGCGACCGCTTTAATTTCATCGGTCCATCCAGTCGGGCCTACACTTCGTTTTCCAGTTCGTGGTCGCCATTCGAGAACCTTTATTCCCCAGCGGCTATCGGTTCTGCGAGCTATATGGCCTACCCACTGACACTTCAACTTACTTATTCTGAGAGCTATGTTCCTTGGTTCTTCTACGTCCTCGTTGCGGATTCGATCGCGTAGTGTAACTCATAACGTAGCTCTTTCCAAAAATTCTTTATTCACAGTAAAACAAACAAATAATAGATTCCAAACATCGTTGAATATATACATTGTATTCACTTCTGCCTCTAATTTAGTAATGTGACAACCTCCGTGACGCGGTAAGCAAGTGACATGGTTGAGAAGTGAGAGGTCGCGGGTTCGATCTCTGTGGAACAAATATTTGCATTTGATCTACTTACGCCCCAACAGACAACAAACAATAGTAAGGACAGTTCATAAAAGTACGTTTTTTGACAGTCCAAAACTTTAACAAAGTGATGGAAAGATTTTGTCAGTCAGTCATATATTTTACAATCGGAAGTCTGATTCATATGAATGTGATATAAAATTGGAATGACTTTTAGAATAATTTTAGAATCGTTATCGTTAAATATTACCTATAAATCGTTGTAAAAATGTCCGCTAATATTTATTTCATAACTTTTTTTATACCACTTTTAGGCAAACCAGTTTAGCAAATACTAAATTTTAATTTTTCTTAGGTTTCCGAAAAATGAAAACACGATTAGAAACGATCGAAGAAAGCTAGTCCAAAAAGTTATTTAATAATAATAATAATGCTGGACAATCCACACAGCATCATCTAGTCCCAAGGTAAACTGCTGTTAAACAGAGCTGTATTATGGGTACTAGATGACTGATATATATTTAATACTGTACAATACATAGATAGATATTTTTTTATTATATATAGAAAATACTCAGAACACCCGGAACAAATATTTGTAGATCGTACCGTTATTTCACTCGTCCTTAAAGCTAACAGGGTCATCATATCTCGGTCTGGTCATAAAACTAACGCAGGGTATTCAGAAAAACCAATAACACGGAACGAAGTAGAAAATAGGATGCTAAATATGCTAATCCTAGAAGGTGCAAGTTAGTCTGTTAGCGGTGGACTAGGCTGATTAGCATAGACTTTGCTTCGGTAAACTTTGTGAGTTGAACTTCATAATTATTGTAGCTGATGATCCAATGACTGCATAAACTACTTTGTAAAGAACATTTGGAAAATTACAAGCTTATCTTAACATCTTTGCCTGTCTCCTGAAGGTGGCTTATGCTTTTGCCATAAGCCACCTTCAGGAGACAGGGGGGGGGGGGGGGGGGGCAGATAACTTTAAATACATACGTATAATGCATAAAAACACCCTGACCCGAAACTAATATTTGCAGATCATGCAAACATTTGTCCTGAAGCGGGTATCAAGTCAGTAACTTTATGCTTGTCAAGCGGATACTCACCCAGTGCGCCACCGAGCTTAATGTTTGTATTTATTTACTAGCGCTTGTCTCTAATGCCGAACTCTTTAGGTTTTCTACATTGTAAGGAATGGCGTGGTTGAGTATGGAGCATGCTTTTTTATAAAGAACCGGTTTAATAGGTTTCAGTCTCTTAGATTATACCGATCTGGAAACATAATTATATGATAATTTAGCTTTCACCCTAAATGAACGAATTGACTGTATTCAACAGCTTCAATAATTAAATGGTGTCCGAATCGACAGTAAAACAAATATTAAAATCAAAAGTGTCAATTGGGACACTGAGTCCCAATAAATTTTGTCCGAATCGACAGCAACTCGAATGTTCCGTAACTTTATTTGAGCAACGAACGCTCTAAGCCTACTAGTGAAAGCAATCGTGCTCTACAAATATTATGTTACTTCTGAGTCTTCTGACATTGACATTGTTACCAGAACGCGAAAAGCGCTGCATTATTTACCGTTTGGTCGAAGTCCAAACATCGCTGGCGCCAGCAACATCTCTAACCGTAAATTGTAAGGTAAACAATCCCACTTATTAATACATCGGAGGGTCTATGCCCTGAGCTGAACTGAAGTTTTTCGAGGATATACCTACTTAGACAGTGTAAACACTTGGTTGTATTATAGGCAAAAATATACTCGAGTTTGCATGCAATATCATTTCAGTTTATGGTACGTCATTTCTTTTATGTCACTGTCATATTTTCGTGCGTACACTTTAAGGCGGGGTTTCACCGCTGCGTACGTGAGCCACGCTATGCACGTTACACACGTTTTTACTGACTTTGTATTAAAATGTCAGGGAAAACGTGTGTAACGTGCGTAGAGTGGCCCACGTGGAACCGCGCCCTAAATCGTAAAAACACGGATACCTTAAATGAAAGAAGAAGTATTTAGTAGTATGTGCAAGCTACAGGCTTTAGTAATTTCGCCGATGAGCTAGGAGCAGATAAAAAACTGTGGTCCTTCAATTTCAAATTACAAAAAACCTCTTGCTAAGTACTCTTTCCCTGTCATTATTATTTCCATGAACAATGACGATGATAGATTTAAAAGGTACATTAAATAATAGAGGTTTTATACCATTATAAGGCCCTAAGGAATTTGCCCTTAGCCAAGCGAATAGATATTATTAAAAGTAATATTAGCAATATCGTGACAAAATTGCCTAATGTTCATCATCCTCCCGCGATAGCATTGGTTGATTTTACACGTGTCTTCTACACTCGGTTAGTTAGTTAAACCTTTAGTTATTTATGGCATCGTTTTGATTCGTTGCCACCACGAAGTGTAAAATTTTCTTTTATTTAAATTATATTTAACATAATTATATTTAAAAATTAATCGAGATTTTATAATGCATAGCCCTTTATAAGCACGGAAGATAATAATGTTGTGTACGGAAAAGCATTTCTTTTCAAATACTACTGTAATTTTTATCTACTTTTATATAGAAAAAACCCATAAAAATGAAAGGCTACTGGTATCTTCGGTAGTAATAATAGTACCTAAACAGGATTCAATAAATTCAAACCTGTTGGGTACTTGCTGTAACACGTTCAACTGAAAGTTATATTGCACGATAGTATTTCTTGCAATGGTATTTTTTGTTATGTTTATTCTATATTAGATTTGTTTACATAGTTTGTTGGAATTTCCAAGCAAAAGCTTTTCGTGTGTGACTTGTTTTTTGCGATTGGCAGCTGTAGTGCGTAGAGCTTCTGTTTGTTAGTCTTTGGCAGGACTTGCCGTCTGTGTTTGTATAAACAAGCTGACTATAAACTAGCGAATTGTTATCTTAATAGTTCCATGAAGTTTGAAAGAAAAAAATACGTGATAAAAAATCTAAATAAGAATTGTTTTCTGGTTATGTTTTCCTTCATTGTTTTCAAGGAGATGGCAAGCGTTTGGGACCATAAGAAAAATGAACTGTGGTCCCCGCACCGTACACAATTTACAAGATTCAAACATGTGACCTAAGACCTGCTATGTTAGGTGTGGCTCCGAAATTGAAATGACATGGCCGGGTAATACTTAGTAGACACAGTATGACTATACAGAATGATAGTGCCTAAAGATTTACTTGTATGTTTTGTGTGCGTTTAGGGCCATGATGGCTCAGTAGGATGGCCCCGATCACGGGGGTCACTGACTCGAATCTCAGCCGTGCACCGAAAAATATTTTATTCGGAAAATTTATGTATGCACAAACACGTACTTAAAATTGTGAAGGAAAACATAGTGATGAAAACCATGGCTTAGCTGTTAGCATTGCCACCATTTCTTTCCTGTGAATTCGGCTGGTAAAGCTGAGAGGATGGTGTAAGTGCTGGGCAGGCCTACTTCATTTATAAACTTATTCAGAACACTACAACATCTGCAGTTATCTGCATATAGTGTAGGCAACAAGAGTAACCGCCTGACGCTGTTAGTTAGTTTCATGTGACTTTTTCCGGTTTTCTAGATAATATTGGATTTCTACGTATATCATACTACCTTTGTGCACAGTTGGAGCGCTCGTGACGTAGCCTGGCTAAGTTGTTCTTAACAGATCAACGAAGTCCGCGTAGTCATTATTTGAATGACCAGTGGCAATTTCAACTAAGCGCTCCCGGAGTGCACGTTAAGCAGTCGGTCCCGTCTTTTTCAAAGTTGTTAGGCCATGACAGAGGCTTTCGGGCGGCCTAGAAACTCTGTCATCAGAGTTGGCCACTGACTCCATACGAACTTACTTTTGCGCACAAACCTAAGTTTGAATGATATTCAAAGAGCACATAGTTTAAGAGCCGAGGCATATCGACCCGAAGAACCAGGTCACAGGTGCAGCGCATCTCGTTGTACAACTATTCGGCAATCATTCGTAGCTGACCTTCAATGTTGTTGTGTACAAGAGTTATAAGAACTTCAAATAGATGAGAGGCTATTCTCTGTGGAGATATTTTGCGTGTAAAGATATTTTGATCCCCTTCGTAGGGGGGTTATCTAATGGGGTTTGTATTCTTCAGTTTTTCAGTCTCAGCTTTAAGCCACTCCCGAACATAGTAAGGAAGTGACGCTGGTTTTCAGACCGAACCTTGACAGCTAAGGCCTATTTACATGATACAAGTTTCTTGCTTGTTGCATACAATTTAATTGAAGCAATGCATAATAAGCTCATTTACATGATGCAATTTTCTTGTTTATACTATGCAGGTCATTAATTTATTACTTCAATTTAATTGTATGCAACAGGCAATAAACTTGTATTATGTAAATGGGCCTTTAGTCCATGAACTAACCCACCCTATTTTTTTACGACACACAATGGGTAGTGATCAAACTTGATGATTATGGGCCTCTCTTTCCTGATTTACGAAAGTGGGCTAAGATATTGCGTGTTATGATATTTTGATGGCTTGATATCGTTCGTTATCGAAATGTCCCATTGGATTTTTGATTTGACGTTTGATATTTTTTCTCGACTAGGTTTCTTTTTATAATATCATACGTATGTGGTATCACTAATATCCAAACATCCAATTATCAAAATTTCGCATTTATAATATTGATTGCATTAATATTTATGCATTTATGACGACCGATGTGGCGCAGCGGGCGCAGGTCCGCCTGCGACGCAGAGGTTGCGGGTTCGATTCCCGCCTCGGGACAAATGTTTGTACGATCTACAAATATTTGTTCCGGGTGTTCTGGGTATAAAAAATATCAATTTATGTATTGTATTGTATTAAATATATATCGGTCATCTAGTACCCATAATACAGCTCTGTTTAACAGCAGCTTACTTTGGGGCTAGATGATGCTGTGTGTATTGTCCAGCATTATATATTTATTTATTTATTTATGGGTTTGGTATATTTTTTTTATAATATTCCTAAAATCTTTCAAACAAGGCTGGACTTAAACCAGCAACTTCTGCTTGAAAAAAAACATGCTGACCATTATTGAGCCACCAAGTTCTTACATCACCAGCTCGAAATACTAGTGTGATTTCAGAGTATTATTTCGCAAACTGAGTCTTTTGTATCAACATGTATTCCACCGTAGATATACCACACGTTAATTGGCAAAGTGTTCCATTTGGGGCTCGCTGGGGCCCGGTAAGCAAATACCCTATTAATAGCTTTGTAAAATGACCGCGAGCCGCTGTTATTAGGTTGGCTTACCGTATGCCTCATTAAGAAGATAATGCAAATAGAGAGTTTAACCTACATAATAAAAGATACCACATACCTGGTGAGAGTCTTATTGGGTACCACCACAGATATTCTGCCTCTAAGCAATAGTGTGCAAGAAATTACTAGGCAAAAAAAACATGATAACTACGTCTCGGGATAGCAAACGCAGTTGCACTACGTTCGGTGCTATGCTACGCAGAACTGTAAAACTTAAAGGCTTGTGTGATATTGCAGCTGTTGTGATCAAGCGTGACGCTTAACATTGGGCAAACGACTTGACCGTCTCGTCATTTGCTGATAAAAACATACAAGATACCACATACACAAGATACTACATACAAGATACCACATACAAGGTACTACATGCAAGATACAACATAGAAGATACCACATGCAAGATACCACATACAAAATACTACATGTAGGATACCACATACAAGATACCGCTCACCGTATTCATCAATTAGATAGCTGCTATGGACATTTTAATAATAGAAAATGTATAGGCTAGTTAAAATGTATTCACGTGGGGAAAACAGTGCTTTCGAAACGGTGAAGGAAAACATCATAACTTTTTCATTAAAAAAATACCTCTAAGTAACTTCTAATAACCTTAGTTTTATATTATTACTAGCTACCTCAGCTTCGCACAGATGCAACCGTGTGAAGCCGGGGCGGGTCGCAGTAATAAATATAGCCTATGTTACTCAGGGATAATGTGGAATTCTAATAGAAGAACCCTCAGAGTGCATGTACTATTCTCTTGTCTGTTATTATTACGAGTGTATCAGTATTTAATTTTAAGAATCGTCAATGTCGCTAAAATGGTAATTAGGCCAACAAATGATAGGTGTTAACGGAGTGAGTAATCCATTATCCATTTTATTGCCAGTTTTTACATAAACGCATTTTAATTGGGTTTATTGATACATTTATTGTGCTCTTAGACAGATTGAGGATTTACTGTGCGCTAGGGGAAGCTTATTTTATGTGAGAGATTTCATGCATTTTAATTTTACTGAAACATTTATAGGCTTTTATTGAAATAAGCTGCAATACTTTCACCGGCAATAGTTCATCATGATTATTTTTAATTGATTGTATTATTTCTTCAGCTAAAGCACTGCCTATTGTGTTGTTTTATATACTGGTTCTTATTATTATTATTTTTTTTATACAGCTGTACAGTGGCAACCAAGCGTACGGCCCACAAGATGGTAAGCGGTTACCGCAGCCTATGGACGCTTGACGCTTGCAACACCAGAGGTATCACTCGCGGGTCGCGGGGCACCTTGAGGGTGGTTGCTAAGATCGAAAGCCTCATGTGCCAGTAATTTCACCGGAAACCATACCCTTCACACTGGAACACAGCAATGCGAGCATTACTGCTTGGCGGCAGAAATAAGTATGGTGGTAGTCCTTCCCCGGGCGAGCTCTATCACAGAGAGCTCTACTACTCTTAATCGAATTTAGTTTGAAAGGGTCATTCATGGTGTATGAGGGTGTGTCACAAAACCTTCTACGAAACTTTTATTAGGCTCAATGGTTATGTATGTTATACAGAACCATCAAATCATAACCACTTTTCATAGAGCTTAATATACGTAATGTCAAGGCGTTCAGACATGCCCGCAGATCTCACGGTCTTTCCTAGTCATTGTTATGTCAATGAACAAAGATAATAGCAGATTTTACGCCATGTTAGCTAACAGAGATTATTTTAATAAGGCCCTGAGTGCCTGCTTTGGTCTTTGATACATGCGTGAACACTGTTTCTGATCACTGAGCACGCTTTTACCTAACGCTATAAGCTTTTCCAGTTGTTTTCACTCTCATATTAACTCCTGTTCATCCTGTAGCCAGCTCAATATCCCTCCTTCCTCAATAAATTATTGTTCATACTTCAGATTGAGTGAAGTGTGTCGTAAATATAAATGCGCCTTTGATTATTGTCATAGTGTCATGGCGACGTTATGGCCCTTTTCGAGTATTTACGAGGCAATAAAGTACGATCGGGTAGTTCCGGCACGTTACGACTCCCTTTTGAATTTATGTAAAAGCAAGGAAAAACTTTATGTTTAAGCATAACAAACTGCAGGAGCGAAAACAACTGGAGAGAGTGCTGCTGTAGTTTTTTTATAGCTAATTAATATTTTTTTCAGGTTCTGCGTGGCACAGCACTGCGTTCGTAACCCCAAGTAGTTATTAAGTCGCGGGGTACTAAGTACAATAAATAAACAGATTAAGTACTATGAAAATAAACATTTTCTACTTTACTATACTCTCTTTTGCCTAGTAATTTCAATTGCTACGATTCAGGCCAGGAGCAAGAGCTGATAAGCATAAAAATTACCAGATTTGAATTTCACATACCTAACTAATGAATGAATGAAAAATTATTTATTGTACACCGAAAATAAAACTTAAAATTAACAATTTACAAACAAGGTACAATGGGCGGTCTTACCGCTTATGAGCGATTTCTTCCAGACAATCTGTATCTAATATTAACTACTATTACTACAAGCGCTATAATTAGCGCTATAATTAGAATTTTTAAAAGCCAACTCTGTGTCTTCGTCACGGGAATACAAGCAAACAATATAAATTATAATTTTAAATTATGACCCTTGGACTTGTTATCTCGGCGTCCGTTTGTAATTACAGTAATGTTTCAACAATGGTGAAATTCCCTTTAATGTGCCGCTACTAAGGGCCACAAAGGCCTGTCTGGGCCATAGCTTTACAGCCCGCAGGCACAGAGTATTCAGTTAAAGAACCAAGCCGTGAAATGGTAAACATAATAAGGCGGGGAAAGAAATATCGATATATCTGAATTACGAAAAACTCGTTTGACAAATAGTCAACGTAACGTATCGTCCAGCTGTCAAGCTGCCATTCGCACCATGCGCTACAGCTTAACATTTATTATGCGAACTGCCAAGGTGTGGAATACTCTGCCGTCTTCTGTTTTTCCTGACAATTACAATCCGGGCATCTTCAAGGCTAGAGTGAATAGGTGTCTTATAGACCTTCAAGCTCCACCGTCGGCCACATCATCGCTTTCCACCAGGCGAGATCGTGATCAAACGAAGGTCTATACTTAACAAAAAATAAAAAAAAGCTGTCAAATTGTATGGGATTTTAGTAGTTCATTTTACGCTTGAATGAGGCGCTGCAAAAATCCAAAACAATTTGACAGCTGGACGATACGTTTACTTTTACGATTGTCAAACGAGGTTTTCATGATTCGCCTTCAGAGCTGTGCTGTGGGTGTTCGAACTGGCCATAAGCCATAAGGCTCTACGTGCGTAGCGTTTTCGTAGCACATTGTAGCAAACGCAAACGTTTACAAAAATTGTAGCTCTTTGTGCAAAAACTAGTAACCATGCTACTCTGACTATCTGGTTGTTTTTGTTAATTTTATTCTCGAAATATAACTTTTGGTTCAACTCGTAAGAGACCATTTAATTTATTTTATTTTAATATCACAAGAAATAAAACAGTCATAAAAATACCAAAACTTAAAACTTAATCTAAAATACAGCTATATACTATTTAAACTACACAATAATTGTAAACTACGCAAAATATAATATTGTTATATAAACATTATTTGTACTAAGTACCCACAAAGCTTTTATAGTTTTTTGATAACACGATAATATTACTGTTTGTATCGGTTTTTCGATAACTCTGTATAATTACACCCCATCACTACGCATTCTTGGTAATTCGAGCACGTACTAACACGTGATAGATTTAACGTTTTTCCAACAAGTTTCACCGGCAACGAACTGTGGAGTTCAACGACTGGTACTGTTACTACGAAGCAGAAACTTTGTGTTTGGAAGTTATATTATTTAATTGGTATTCGATTCTGTCAAAATTGCTACAGACAAACTTCATATTTTATATTGGGGGCAAAAATCTTTCCAATTCCATTAGTGCACGACCGAGATTCGAACCCCACTACTTCCAGATCGGAGTTAAGGACTCCACACCTACAAGTACATACCATACATGTTCTGGGTATTTTCTATGTGTAAAAAATAATATCTTTCTATGTATTGGATATCTGTCATCTAGTACCCATAACACAAGCTCTGCTTAGCTTGGGGCTAGATAATGCTGTGTGCATTGTCCAGCATTATTTTTTTATACACACTTTTCATCTCGATACACCTCCTTGATATTGTTTTAAAATGAGTATTGCTGTTTAAAACTGAGTGAGTGTTAACCGTAGGAGAACTAATTAATAAGTTGAAGTGGGCAGTAGCAGGCTATATAGCTCGCAGAACCAATAACCGCTGGGGAATTATAAACGTTCTTGAAGTTCTCGAATGGCGACCATGAAATGGAATACGAAGAATAGGAAAGCGCTCGCAAAAAGTTGGTGGATGGTGAAGGCTCAAAATTGGCTGTCATGACTTTCTTTGGGGGAGACCTATGTCCAGCAGTGGACATCTACAATCGATCGGATCAAGATCGGTCGTTTTGGCACTTTATGACACCTAATGTTCAGCAGTGGATGGCTAATTGGCTAATACAATGATGATGGTGATGATGTATATCGTTACTATCTCTGTTCACTGGCATTAGAATGACAAGGACAGACTGTTAAAAATGACATTTAAAAAAAATTTATTTAAGTAATGATGTTTATCTAAAAAAAACTATACAATATGGCAAAGCTTTTGCTGAAATAATTACTTAATTATTTTCTGTATTGTATGACTTATTTATGTGCGTGGCATTATCTCTATGCACGTTAAGCAGTCGGTCCCGGCTTTTTCAAAGTTGTTAGGCCATGACAGAGGTCTTCAGCGGCCTAGAAATACTGTCACCAGAGTTGGCCACTGACTCTATAGTATCAATAAATAAATTACATATTACAAATTAATACAATTTACTGTATTCAAATTAGCATTTGTCATAAGACTCTTTTAGCGTGTGGTTAGAACAGCTATTTAGTTTCATCTACAATTTAATGCGGAAATTTATTCGAACCGGATCTCCGGTAAGCCGGATAACAATTTATCAAAACTGTCCAATAAAAGTAACTTCTATAAGTAGCTGAAGAACGATTCTATTAATAAAACAACCGTTTAACGTTTTATTCAGTTCCAACTGTAGTTTAGTTATAATCGTTTATTTAGTTTAGTTTTAATTTTTAGTAAAAACTAAAACTCGATGAGAATTAAACTACAAACTTTTTACCTAAAAAGCTATTATATAATGAAAAGCAAAATAAAAATAGTCAATCGATCGTTGGCTTTAACTGAAACATAGCTGAAACGCTGTTCAATAGTAAGTAGCATACGAAAACACCTAAAAACAAATAAAAAGCAGCGACTCAGCTACGATTTGTTTGCAAACTTTTTTAGAAGAATTGCCTTTGAAACTACGATTTATGATGGATGCTTAATCCATATATTTTTTCAAGATAAAAACTGTTTTCTTTTTATAAAGGAATTTACTTACTTAGGCAAACGGATTCTTGTATATTATATAAAGACGACATTAAACGATGCTTCGCGTGACTAAAATGTTATTAACACCATGAGTGTGGGAGGGTAGAATGTTCCAAATTGCTGTAGTATTATCGATTTAAAGGTGATGTAACACCATTATTATTTGTTCCGACACACGCTTATTATCATAGAAAAAAAGGGTAAACGGGGGAAAAAAGAGAAAAAAAAATAGAAGAATAAATTAATAAATAATAAATAAATAAATAATGCTGGACAATCCACACAGCATCATCTAGCCTAAGGTAAGCTGCTGTTAAACAAATCTGTATTATGGGTACTAGATGACTGATATATATTTAATACAATACAATACATAGATAGATATTTTTTATTATACATAGAAAACACCCAGAACACCCGGAACAAATATTTGCAGATCCTATAAACATTTGTCCTAAGGCGGGAATCGAACCTGCAACCTCTGCGTCGCAGGCGGACTTTCGCCCACCGCGCCACATTGGTCGTCGTAGAAGTAGAAGAAGAAGTCGTAAAAAAGAGGAAGGAAAAAGGTAACCTAACCTCAATAAAAATTAAACTGCGAAAATTTGAATGTGGATGGAAGATTGTTATATGAATGAAATTTGGCACAGAGATAGTAACATTTATAGTCTGGAATAGCACAAATGATCTTTATTTCATAAAAACGTACGGTTCCTGTGTTCCACGCAAACGATGTCGAGGGCAACAGCTAGTAGGAACATAATATGAGAAGATTCAGTAAGAGCACAGGTAGTGAGAGGCATCCTGATCCTCTAAATCTAAGGTCGTGGGTTCAAAACTGGACGTCCACCGATGGATTCATTTTTCTATTCAAAAAATGTATGCGTGTATCTCGCATTGCGGCGAGTGCTTATAAACGGTGAAGTAAAACATCGTTTGAAAACCGGCATGTTCAAGAATAAAAAAATTGAAAGATCTACCAATCCACATTGCAATTTACTCTGGATCGAGTATAGGCCAGTATCTCACCACAAACATTAGAAAGCTGACCATATTGATGAAAACGTTTATTTTAAAAGGCCATCTTTCATTTTATGGCCAAAATGTACAATTTTCGCGCTTCAGGTAAGTTTCCCTGTTTTACCTTTATTTAAATTACTTTTCTTTAGTACCGTCAGCTTTAAAAATATCTGTAGGTTAATTATAAAGTAACCGGCGTTAAAATTAATGAAAAAGATTTCTAATCACTTAGTTGGTGGTTAAAATATCTATTTAACAACGAGACTAAAGATTTATACCTAGTTTGGGTACCTAAGTTGTCCAGTAAATATTAAATACAATAATTGAATAGTGTATGTTTGTTGTATTTTCAATAATTTCCATTTTATAATAAAGACATAATATATATTAGACAGACAAATGTGGTGGCTAACACTATTAATAACAAATAATAAATATAATAGATAGACAAAGTTTATGATCTAACGAGATAGATGTTATGTGATAATGTGAGATGAAAGCAAGCCGCTGTAATGACACTTTATTGATAAAGGCACACATATATTATTGCCTATTTTTATACATCTTTTATAATTCGGTGGATCTACTTACCACACTTCTTTTTGGAGCTGACTGTACAAGTATATTGCTCTTAGAAACCGACCGCATTCAGTTGGTCCTTTGTGAAACTTTAATTAGTTTTGTTATAATATTTACTTTGGATACTGTCCCGTGGTTTCGGCAAAAATAATTGCTTTTTCCCTTTTCTTTTATAATATTGACGACCAATGTGGCGCGGTGGGCGAAGGTCCGCCTGCGACGCAGAGGTTGCGGGTTCGATTCCCGCCTTGGGACAAATGTTTGTAGGATCTGCAAATATTTGTTCCAGGTGTTCTGGGTGTTTTCTATGTATAATAAAAAATATCTATCTATGTATTGTATTGTATTAAATATATCAGTCATCTAGTACCCATAATACAGCTCTGTTTAACAGCAGCTTACCTTGGGCTAGATGATGCTGTGTGGATTGTCTAGCATTATTTATTTATTTATTTATTACCTAAAAACGCGACTGTAACCAGTAATGAAAAAATATATGCTAAAATAATTAAACACAAACAAGTGCGAGTGAAATGGCTGGCATTACATATGTATCAAAGGAATATCTATTTAACCGACTTCCAAAGAGGCTTTTGTTTTAAATGAACTATTGAATAAAAAAATAAAATAATGCTGGACAATCCACACAGCATCACTTAGCCCCAAGGTAAGCTGCTGTTAAACAGAGCTGTATTATGGGCACAATTTTTTTTTTTTATACAACTGAAGTGACAACCAAGCGTACAGCCCACAAGTTGGTAAGCGGGTACCGCAGCCTATGAAAGCTTGCAACACCAGAGGTATCACTCGCGAGTTGCCACCTTGAGCCTAAGATCGAAAGCCTCATGTGCCAGTAATTTCACCGAAAACCATACCCTTCACACCGGATCACAGCAATGCAAGCATTACCGCTTGGCGGCAGAAACAGGTATGGTGGTAGTCCTTACCCGGACGAGCTCTATCACAGAGAACTCTACTACTCTTAAAACTGATGATCAGATGACTGTACAATACAATACATAGATAGATACTTTTATTATATATAGAAAATACCCAGAACACCCGGAACAAATATTTGTAGATCGTACAAATATTTGAACTGAGGCGGGAATCGAACCCGCAACCTCCGCGTCGCAGGCGGACCTGCGCCCGCTGCGCCAGTTTTAGCTCTATTTTCATTTAATAAGCTAGTTTAAATAGCAAGCATGTAAAAAATTATTAGGGTCATCTCAGAGATATCCAGGGATTTTTCTTTCTATAGACTAAAACAAAGTGATACATTTCTCTGTAGAGATACGGAACTCTAGAAATCGTAATAAATAAATAAATAAATAAATAATGCTGGACAATCCACACAGCATCATCTAGCCCCAAGGTAAGCTGCTGTTAAACAGAGCTGTATTATGGGTACTAGATGACTGATATATATTTCATACAATACAATACATAGATAGATATTTTTTATTATAAATAGAAAATACCCAGAACACCCGAAACAAATATTTGTAGATCGTACAAACATTTGTTCCGAGGCGGGAATCGAACCCGCAACCTCTGCGTCGCAGGCGGACCTGCGCCCGCTGCGCCACATCGGTCGTCTAATAAGTTATCTATATGCATACTTTTTCGCAAACATACAAGCGCAGGTTCGTTTGAAAGGTATCGTGTTTACTTAGGATTGATTTCCCGATACGCAAGCACTTTCGATGCTCACGAGAAGCTTACCTACCGTACAATCTTCGTATATTACTTTTATAAAATTTCAGACCTGATGGAGTTTTCGTATAACTTTGAAAGTAATTTTTTTGAACATAAAAAAATATATTATAGAAAACAAAAATCGACTTCAAACTAAATGTTTCGATGGATTGATACGTTTTAATATTTTTTTTTAATATCGCTAAATTAATTTTGATAAAATTTATATGGAACCCCTGAATACCTATCAAACAAAAAACTCATAGTTGGTGAAATTGCGTAACAAAATTTCAAAAAACATACACTTGAATGAATAACCTCCTCTTTTTTAGCCGGTTAATAAATATCTTATATACGACTCCCAAGTAGTGCTACAAGTATGTGGCCTGCCTACACACTTGTAGCACTGAAATATATAGGGTCAATGTAAAAACTAAATAAATAACGCTGGACAATCCACACAGCATCATCTAGCTCCAAGCCATGCAGAACTTGTGTTATGGGTCCTAGATAACTGATATACATACATAGATATATATTTATTATTAATTTTACATTGAAAATACCCAAAACACCTAAAACAAACATTTGCAGATTGTACAAACAAGTTTGTCCCAAGGCGGGAATCGAACCCGCAACCTCCTGCGTTGCAGGCGGACCTTTGCCGCGCCACACCTGTCATCAGTAATGATTCCACCAATCAAGTTATAGTGCTACGAAGTGCTACGAGTGTGTAGCACTTTCACATACACGTAGCACTTTCGTAGTACGAAATATAGGGTAACGCATTGTTTCCAGCAATCAAATTATTCATCTATGCACCCAACTGTCTCCACAATAAACTTCATCATGTTTACTCTGCATAAATTGCGGAGCTTCGTTTTGCATGCAAATATCTATGAACAGCTGGCAGCACTCGTCAGCCTGCGAGCGCCAGGTGTAAGCTTACCCGTTTGTTTGTCCCACTGTTTGTATTGAATACCAGAGTCAGCTCGTATTTAATAATCACTTTAGGAATCAGGATTTCAGCTAAGCTTTTATCAAATTTAATTAGAAAAATATTCCAAGTACCTCGATGCCGTGGTGGTTGAGAAGCGTGAGGTTGCGGGTTCGACTCTGACTCTGCGAAGTAAAATAAATAAAATGTAAATGTAAATATGTTTGTTCAGTAATAAAAGGTTTACAAATTTACCATCTAGAACATTTTTACATACTATTGATGTTTCTTAGACTAATAAAAAAAATGTTAAGAGTGTTGTGGTTTAAAAATATATAAATAAATAATGCTGGACAATCCACACAGCCTTCTAATGTTCCCACAGCTGGGACACTGCCCTACTCTCAAGCGAGAGTGATTGGGTCTTAAGGCTCATTTACACCATAAAATAATTGCATGCAAAAATTGCCTTGTCAAATTGATTTTGGAACAAAAATGTTCTAAAATGGATTTGATAAGGCAATAACAAATAAACTCAAAAATTTTGTGTAAACCCGTGCGAAGCCGGGACGAGCTGCTAGTTATTTAAAAATATAAAGCGTTATAAGTTGCTTACCCTAACAGCACGGATAATATTCAATTATATGGCAACAATTTACCTATGTAAAGAAAAATTGAAGAAATTATATGCTTGAATCAACGTTCAATAATTTTCAATAAGCGACTTGTCAGAGCTCCTCAATTGACAGCTCATTGGTACGCATTCCATACATTTTTGTGTCTACCATGAAAATCGGCTCGTTATGCTGGTCCAAATGATAAAATTATAGCGTTTTAATAAAAAAAACTTTGCATTAGAATTATGTTATCCTTATGTATTTTGTAATCTTCGTGTTTTTTGGAATGGAACTAAAGTGGTTTTTATTAGATTATTTAGGGCTTTAGAGCACTCCGACAACTACTCAACTCAGGAAACTTACATTTGAACGCATCAGTATTGGACAATTATTGGAATATGACATTTCGTATTTTTGACAGCAAACCAAACGCCAAATTCAACCTTGTTTTCAAGAGTACAAAAATTTGACAGCAGTAAATAGAAATTGGGAATGGATCGGAATTGTCATTGGATTCAAGATTAAGGCACCAGATCTTTAATAATTTCTCTAACCTCCTTCCTTGAAGTAAGAAATTGTCATTATAGGGCATTTCCCTTGTTTTTGTCTCTGTCTGACTGATTTGTAAAACGGAAAAGTGACAGGAACAGCAATAAGTCGAAGCAAGTCCTTACGGTTCTGACGATCCCAATAATTCAGAATTCTCTTAATAACCAAACATTTAAACGCGAAATGTTCAATTCTCAGAATGACCAATAGGCATAAATGACATATTAAGCCCAATGCCAATACGCAGAATGACGCATACGCCAAACGACTAAAACGCGTGATGAGCAATGACTTAATACGCATTTTGACCCTCAGTTTTGTCCAATAACTTCTATTTATTCTAAGGCAAGTAGTGCAACGCTTATGTCTTGTACCAAAATACTTCACGCCTTCTCAAGGTTAGTGCGTACAGCGTACTCAATGCCAAGGTTACTACCGTGAACTTGTAGACGTGTGTGGGTTTTCAATAAAGTCCGGCTTTTTTGTGTCGAGAATTTGAGACCGCTTTTACAGAATGCGTAGCTCTCAATCGCTTATGCCTTAAGGCTGGGCCACCAGTCTTTATTAACACGCGGTTGTTAATAAAGACAAAGTTGTTAGGCCATGACAGAGGGCCTTCGGGCGGTCTAGAAACTCTGTCAAAAGAGTTGGCCACTGACTCATACGAACTTACTTACTTAGTAACTACGAACTTACTTACTTAGTAACACGCGGTGAAAAATGACAACTCATAACTAATTTAACATAAAAAGCAATTTATTTCAATATAAACACTGGACAGCTTTTCTTAAATAACTGAAATTATGTAATAAATTCTTATTGTTAAAACAATTTGGATGTAGAATATCGTAAAGAAATTCCTTGAAATGTAGGATATATTTGGGAATTAAGTTGTATATTTATAATAACTCTCAATTATAAATAACTCGTGTTTTGATCATATGAATTGGAAGCTTATTTCTACATTATTAATTTCAATTGAATACGGTTAATAGGATTGAAAAAAATGAGCTAGGAGTTTGACGTAGTCGCCCCCTTAAATCTTTTCTTAAGGTTAGTGGTGTCTTTCAATGCCAAGGCTACTCCTAGTTTTGGACGTACGTAGATTAACAATTGATGGAGTAATTCGTTTTTTATCGATGCTGTTTTATGAGGTGTAAAGTGAGGCTAGATGTGGTTTTGTTTGAGGGATTCAGTTTTTTCATGCAGGTCAAGTGGCAAATAGACGTTAGGCCCACCTGTGGGTCGATTATTTACTAAATAGTTTTAATATAATAAAATATGTGTTCTTAGTTTTAAGGTATTTATTTATATGGGCCGTAGAATAAGTTTTTACATCTCTAACTTTTCTAATGTTGCCTGAAATAAAGTTTATGGTATTGTATCGTATTGTTGTATTATTTAACTCATGTGATCAAGGGGCTGAGCTGGTTAGCGGTCACAGTAGCCTATGAACGATTGCAATCATGCAAATGCAAACTGAGGTATCAGTCGCTACTGATACCTCTGGTATTACCTGCGGTCCACCCTTAAGAAAATCACCGAAAACCATACTCTCTGAATTGGAAAACAGCAGTTCTAGTATTGCTAAGCGGCAAAAATGGGTATGGTGGTAGTAGATGGCAGCAGTAGAGTTCTTTGTGATAGAGCTCGTCCGGAGAAAAAGGTAATCAATATTTCACAAATTCATAACTTACATATAAGGCTTTGTTTTTATACCTTACAGGTACAAAATTTTATTTTTAAAATAATAGGGTAAAATTATTATTGTAGCAATTTATACTTAAAAACATCGCTATGACCGGTTGATAGATAAATAGATAGAAAGATAACTCTACCAAAAATAAAATTATAACCTATTCATTCGTAGAGTTAAAAATGAATAACGCAAAGGTTTGGGCTTAAAAAATCTCAGAGTAACAAGATTATACCACTGCTGGCCAAAAGCCTCCTCCCATTCCCATTCTCGATCTTCAGCTAAATACCACAGTCTACTATGAATTTGTTCAGTTCGTTCCGCCATTTCCGTTTTGGTATGCCACGTTGCTTTTGGCAGGCAACGCGTAGAGATTACTAAATATTAGTGTTTGTCATTGCTTATGAAAAGGGGAAAATGTTGCTTAATTAATAAATACACTTTCAGGGTGAAGAAATGGTCTCTAGAAACAGAAATGGATTTATTAATTAGACCTGCTACCCACCCAGCCTCGCTCTTTGATGGTAAAACAAAAAATTGAATTAAATTCTTAGTAATATAATTCTTGAGGAAATTAATACTTTAGTTGGGTTTCAAGTTATCTCTGCGAATCGAACTTAAGAAAGGTGTTCACCGGAACTGAACGGAGAAGTGTTTTTTTTGACCAATCATACTGAGCGAAGATAACGTGATGCAATTTTTATACAATTCCCACCTGTTAATTTTGTACTCTTGACAGTTGATTGGTTCAGGCGTTACTTTGCGGAAATCCATTAAAAGATATTAAATAGACAAAAATCTTTAATACTATTCCGCTAAACGTTTCCTCCTCATTAGTTAAAAAGTTTAATGGAATGGTGCAAGATATTTTTCGTCTATTTTATGTCTTACATCTCTCTGCTCAGCTTCAGATGCCCACCGATGTACAGCGTGATACAATATATGAATGTTTATCTAACTGATGTAAGGTATACTGCTCATTTTTCAATGGTCCCTGTAGCTTTGAAACCGTTTTTTTAGCATTAAAATAGGTTCTTTGTTTTGTTTATTAAAGAAAATATTAAATATCTTTTATAATATCCCAGTTTTTGTACATTTCCACCTTTAATTATTATGATAAATAGTTTTGTTTTTCCCTATCTACATATCTTTGAATAGTAAGAAACTCATAATCATCATCATGACAGCCTTCTAATGTTCCCACTGCTGGGACACTGGCGGACTCTTTAGCGAGAGGGTCTTAATCCACCACGCGGACCCAATGCGGATTGGTGGATGGCACATGTCTTTCCAATTTTTAGTTCTTGGACATGCAGGTTTCCTCACGATGTTTTCCTTCATCTTATGAGAGCACTGGCATTGCGCACATAAATTTTTCGTAGCGTAAAATCTATTGGTGCACCACCGGTTTGAACGGTGGTGCACCACGACCTTAGGATCGGAAGTCGGGGTCACTACCACTAGACCACCAGTGCTTAATTCCATTCAATAAGAAACTCAATTCCATACGATCTAATATATTATGGACACAAGCCTATTGACAGCTATGGTAACATTTACGATTATCAAAAGCATTGTTCCGTTCCGGATACGGCCGCTGGCCAAAGTTTCGTTTTTTCGTTCTTGACATACGGAACCTTAAAAGTCACTCCACGACCTCTCAGACGACTACGTCACGGTTTACACGAGTATTTAAATAATAACGAGCACTTTAGGTTTAGTGGGCGTTTGCCGTAAAATATTACAGGGTTGATGTTGCCTAGAGGACTCAGTTGAGGAGGTTTTTATAAGGGTTGGCACTCATTTTAAAACGCATGCAATTGTTATGCTCAGACGTATTAACATCAGGTGAGCGACGTCTCGAAAATTTAAAAAAGAGGAAGAATAAAAAAAAAATCTAATTTAGGAGATATTTGTTTTATTGGTGATACTGTTTGTAATAGGTCTTTTAAAACAAGTTTTGTATGTTGCTGAAAATAAATGAAGTCATTCAGACTCGAGGCATTAATCTGTTAGAAAATCGGCAGGGGAAAGATGCGCTCATGAATCGCGCCGTTTTAGGGTGGGAATAAACTAGTGTTTTAGTAGTGAAAATTAAAAGAAACTTTTTTAAACTTGTTGGCTTAAAAAAAATGGTCACTAAAGATACTCATTTATTAAGTACACAAAGCACTCAGTTCAGGTGCTTTCTAAATTAGTAGTGATAAGTTACTATTTACACTGTTATTCCTATGAATATATGTATACTGATATATTTGTGTATTGCATAGCGCATTGGTGTAATGCTGTAATGTTATGTAATTAAAGTTTAAATATATAAGGTCATTCATTATCAACCTGACAAACTTAAGGGATAGGTTCCACACATAAAAAAAAATACTTGTACTTTTTTTTTCTAAACGTTTTTTTTATATTTAAAAACAAAAACGTAATTCTGCGTAATAATTAGTTATCCTTGTTAGAAATCGAAAAGGCAGCGCTCGGCATGTGTCAGTGACCCGCGCGTCAATGAACCGTGGGTCAATAACCCGCGCGTCCTTGACCTGCGCGTGTCCTTGACCCGCTACGGGGCGCGCACACTCGAATATTTCATTATTAAGTCGCTTAACTCGATTTCCAACAATGATAAATAATAATTGAGCGGAAAAACGTAATCGTTTTTTTTTGTTAACTTGGGATTTTTAAGACAAAATATACAAAAAAAAAATTATAGGTACATATACTTTTTTTTGATGTGCGGAACCTATCCTTTAAGTTTGTCAGGTTGATAATGAATGACCCTGTATACTAAAAATACTAAAACGAATAGACTGGTATACCAAGTAGACTATGGATAAAAAGGTTAATCTTGTCTAATGCAAACACTTTATTCCAGGTAAGTTTGCAGTCACGTAGAGGTGAGCTGTAAAGTCAGCGAATACAAATGTTATGTCATATTTCATGGAAACTTGTGAAAAGCATTTTCTAGATTTAGCTTCGAGCACAGAATGGTTAGGGATAAGCCTGAGGGGTGAAACTAAGATAAGTTATATTTAGTACGTGCTTTGAGTTCACTTATATTCAAACAGAGTGGTAATTGTGATAAATTCAAAAACGTGGTCACATTTACCATTGCGAAGTCATGGCACTGAGCTGGCCATTTGCTAGCAAGCGTTGAGGTGCTAATATACGACCAATGCGCCGCGGCGGGCAAAGGTCCGTCTGCGAAGCAGGAGGTTACGGATTTGATTCCCGCCTTGGGACAAATGTTTGTGAGATCTGCAAATATTGGTTCCGGGTGTTGTATGTATGTATAAAAAAAAAGTATCTATTTATGTATTGTATTAAGTATATCAGTCACCTAGTACTCATAACATAAGCTCTGCTAAGCTTGGAGCTAAATGATGCTGTGTGGAATGCCAGCAATTTAAAAAAAAGGAGGTAGCTCTAAGTAGAGGTGCTCATAACCCAAATAGTAATTTCAATCTCTACACTTATTACAACACCTACTTGATATTTATGTAGATGCAATGCATCGCTGATTTTATGTCAAGGAATGTTTTACAAGACCGTGAAATCATAAACCTTCCCCTTTGCTCATAAACCTAGAAGTCCCACCAGTATTTTGCGTTACAGAAACGCTTTCCCGACTTCGTGACACAGTTTACCACAGAATACTTGAAAGTTATTACCGGCAGCTCTGCTCACCCATTCAGCCTGGTTTGAAGGCAGTAATAGAGCTGTGAATATTTTACCAGGATTGCATAATACCGGAGAAGGTAGAAGCTGCTATTTCAAGCCTACTACACTGGGGACTGCACCGTCTTCACACAGGTGCTTAAACTATACGTGTAAAACTTTATCTTGAATCGCTCTATCTATTGATGAAATCCATTGCGTAGTCTAAAAAATCTAAGTGTACATGCATGCAAAGTGACAGATGGAAGTAAGCAACATTGTTTTATACTATGACTTCTTCTTCTTTATACTATGACTATAATATAGATAAGGACATAACCTAAAAGCGCTGTCCCAAAAACAACATGGCCGTTAATGATATCAAAATGACAGCTTTCCCACAAGTTTGACGTTTGTTTACTTTGAATTCCATTTTCAAACACGGACGGCGACCGACGCCGTCACACTCACAATCCCTTCAGGCTACAGTGTCGGTAACACAAACATTTGAAGTAACTTGAATATAATCACGTACGTGCTACAGTAAGTGATACTACATTTGACGTGTTGACAGCGAAACACAATGGAAGCTCGTAAGAGTTTGAGATTTGATCGTGTAAAGTTTGAAGTCTCTATACAAATGCTAATGAAATTAAGATTGTGTAAGATGACGGTTTTTAAGGTCTATCTTAAAAAGAAAAAACCGCACCCCTACAAGATATTTTTGTTGTCCACCTTTCTGTATGTCTATACCTTTTTTCTCATTAACAGATAAAGATTTTGAAATAGTACCAAATCTAAAAAAAATATGATCATTTTTGCATGAGTATTTAGAGTAGGTAATTCTGCATTTGTGACATTCATGTAAAAAGTCTAAAATCAAGAAATTTCAACATTTTACCCCTACAATGAATAGTGCAAAATTAATTATGTAAGAAAAAATAGATTAGAAAAAACTTACAGATTAGAAGTTCCGTAGTCAAGCAATCAAGTTGAGTCATATCTTCATTACAGAATCCTCAGGGCGTGAGTCTCACACGCACTTGTGTGTTTTAATAAAAAGTGAAATTAAAACGATAAACGATATTAGTAAAATACCTGACATAGGTATATTTTGGAGATCTATTTTTTTTTATTATCTATTTGATAAAGATAGATCTAGACATGAATTGAAAATTCAATAAAATGTAACTGCAGAGCAGAGCGTGTGCATGTCGATTGCGTAATCTCTGTTAAAGTAACTAAAACATATTGAAGAGACCTTTGAATCGTATTTTCGTCGTTTTCTCGGAACCAGCTGCCGTGGAATGCTTTATGTGAATGGCTCAGGACTGTCAAGAATTTCGGTTCAAAGCGAGTGGGAAGACGTATTGAAGATCTCGCGATTTAGATCCGACGGCGCGTGTCGCATCTACAGTAGAGCAAATTGATGTTTCTGTTCAATTATATTATACACAATATAAAATGAATTTGTTTCCCACCATCTGTCGACAGACGAGGGAGAGATCTTTTAATCTACGCAACGGATTTTAATGAGGTTTTTATCTATAGATATAGTTATTTTAGAGGAAGACCTAATGTATAGTTTAAGCTCCCGTGCAAAGCCGGAGCGGTTTGCTAGTACTTGTATCTACTAGTTATTAATATAATTCAGATACAAATATTTTTATTTAAAAAGAATATTTGCGTAATATTTTAATAAATGGCATTCTCGCATCATCTCGCACATTTTAATCACACGTTATTTCATGTAAGTATCTAGAAAGCTTACGACCACTATGATACCGTGGAGAATCTCCACAATGGCCAGTAATCTAATGTACTGTTGGGGATACTAGCTTAATCTTGAGCGAGAGTGCTTGATCCACCGTAAACCACCATCCAATACCGAACCGTGGTTATTGGTGTAGAACCACCATACATGAACATTATTACAGCTTATTTTTTTTTTTAATTTTATAAGACCAAGAGTGTGATTCTCGTGCCATAGATAATTAATAAATAATGCTGGACAATCCACACAGCATCATCTAACCCCAAGGTAAGCTGCTGTTAAACAGAGCTGTTTTATGGGTACTAGTTGACTGATATATATTTAATAAAATACAATACATAAAATAGATATTTTTTATTATATATAGAAAATACCCAGAACCCCCGGAACAAATATTTGTAGATCGTACAAACATTTGTCCCGAGGCGGGAATCGAACTCACAACCTCTGCGTCGCAGGCGGACCTGCGCCCGCTGCGCAACATCGGTCGTCGGACATCTAACAGACAGATAAATGGTAATGACTTCTTCAAAATTACATCGCATTAAACAAATAACTGGAATACCTCCGTAACCTTTCCACAACCTTTCCTAAGTTTACCTTCACGTCACTAATAATACCAGCATAATAACTTTCTTTGAATTTTTCGCTATCCTGTATTAAGTTAAACAAAGACATTGTTTTACGTAAAATGAGTAAGGAAAATGTATTTTTGCAGAACGAAATGAAATTAAATATTGAGTTTATGTTTATCTTACAGTAACATAGCCGTAGGGTAAAATAAATTCAACTTCTGCTCTACATTCTCTTTTATTTCTTTAAATCAAGATTTGGCAAATAATAATGCTTTTGTATTATGCTGAGTTGTGGGTGAAAACCACCACAGAGTGGACCCCACGTGACAGAAAACGACCACGCCGCAGACCGCGGCGACGATGGAGAGACGAACTACGAAGGACTGGCCTACACTAGCGCTCAATAGAGATGATTGGAAGGAAGAAAAGGAGGCCTTTGCCCTGCAGTGGGACAGCACAGGCTGTTAATAATATAATAATAATAATAATTATGCTCGTAGCTTTGCTCTGTGTTACCCGATTTAAAAAATCTAATAAATGTTTATTTAACTGACATCCGTGCTTACATTAAACATGCTCCAATAGAATACTAGCACTATACACAATGTGTACGCTTCTTTAACAAAGTCCCAAGCGAAATACAAAATTTATCAATTGGCAAATTTAAAAACTTAATTAAACAAAATCTGTCTCAAAAAGCTTACTATAAAACAACCGATTACCTAGATAGTAAAAAAGCTTGGGACGAATGTGCTTCAACTCTACTTGGAATCCATAACAATAGCAAGGGTCATGCCAAAAAAGCGATAGGAACCCAGCCGGTGTTGTTGTCAGTTCTTTTACGGCATGGGCGCGTTGGAACTAGTGTAAATTTTCCTAGCTTATAAGACGTTTTAAAGTGATCCTTGTGATTCTACTGAATAAATAATTTTTGATTTTGATTTTGATTTTGACTGGGTAACTATGTGACCCAGCATATGCTGAGTTGGAGCCTTTTACTTTTACAACCATATAGAGTCAGCAAAAAATGTGGTCTACCATCCTAAGGTTGAGATTCATTTGAATGTCAAAGGATTTCACAGAAACTTTTGTCAAAAGTGATAGACCAGTTTCTTTGCTGACTGTACACCGGGTGCCAACTTAGATAGTCTTTAATTTTTAGTTTCTTTTGTTAGTTAAAATATGTTTGGTTTTAATATGAAAGCAGTACTTATGTACCTACCTAATACCTAATACCAATTTTTCAATACCTTGTCCGTCAAATTATCACCATCATCATCATTTTCAGCCTGTATCTAACCACTGCGGGGGACATAGGCTTTGTCCTTAATTATTATGCCCGTCACAAATAAAATTATTTTATTATTTTCTTTGTAATCATAGTTTATTTCACAGAAGGCACGTAAGTGTACTTCAACACAAAGTAAGAAGTTTATCTTTAGTTAGTTAAGTGATTACGACGTTTTTATTACTTTATTTTCTAATGTCAGACATAAAACATGTAAAAAAGCTCTAACCTGCTAAAAATGGGTCAAGAGACATCTTAACCGTAATTTCACGGTGAATAAACGCGACAAGTGCCAGTTTTTATTAAATAAATGGCATTTTCAGTTGATATTTTTGTTGCTAAGCAACCCACTTTTACTTGACAATATTATCATAATGCGATAGAAGCCGTATAATTAAAAAAAAATAACAGTTTATTTCTCAAATTGATTTAAAAGCGTGTGGATGAATAATAATGTGAATGAACATTATTTTAACATTTGAGTTATATGCCCTTTGCAATGCAATACAACTTTATAATAAAAAACTCAACGAAAGACAAAATTGTTCACGTACAAGGCGGTATGTCTTATGACTTTATATTGCCCACTGAGGCGAATATAAAAAAAAAACACTTTATTATACCCGGAAGAGCAGCTTTGAATTGTAATAATTGTAAAATCTAGAATGATTATTTTTTGTTACAGAGCCAGCTATGGGATGAGTTTGAGCTAGAAGACGCCACCTTTGCAGAGTGCAGCATCAACAACGCTAATAACAGCTTCCAGGTAACTGCATATCTTTATCTTTCCACCATACCTATTTCTGCCGCCAAGCAGTAATGCTCGCATTGCTGTGTTCCGGTGTGAAGGGTATGGTTTCCGGTGAAATTACTGGCACATGAGGCTTTCGATCTTAGCCTCAAGGTGGCAACCCGCGAGTGATATCTCTGGTATCTCGCTTACCATCTTGTGGGCAGTAAGCTTGGTTGCCACTTCAGTTGTATAAAAAACAAAAAAAAAACATTCTGAGTAGGAGTTATTAAAAGGTAATTTTTGCCCCGAGTCTAATCTTGAAAGGATAAGCAATAATTGCGGCAAATTTCAGGCGTCAAGCTCCATCGTTATAGAAAGAAGAGAGAAAGTAAACTTTATTGAGACCCCACAAACAATACCGTTCACATAGTATTATATCGTTCACCGCATCGTCGTTTACCACCTGAGTGCTTAGCACGAATAACTCGTTTGACAATCGTAAATGTAAACGTATCGTAAAACTTCTATGGCAATCGTTAACGCTAACCTATTGACCAGCTGTCAATTTGTATTGAATTTTGGTAGTTCATATTACGCACAAAAAGTAAAATCCAATATAAATTGTCAGCTGGTCAATAGGTTAGCGTTAACGATTGCCATAGAAGTTTTTTGTGATCCGACCTGCGAGATCGCGGTCAACGTAGGTAAGTATATAATTAATTTAAAAAAAACCCTTTGGTCCATTTTCATAACTGTTTTTCATAACTAGTTACTAAAAAGACAGTATCCTTCACTGTTTCATAACTAGTTATGAAAATGGACCTTTTGTTCGCTATTTAATAACTGTTTTCATAACTAGCTACGAAAAAGGCAATTTCCACTTATTTAAAATCGCGAATAAAAACGAAATAAAGGATGAAAAAACATTTATCGCTTGAAAAACGGGACCGATTTCGGGATTATTGTGTTTCATTCATGGTACCTGGTGGTAGGACTCTTCAGCAAGAGTCCGTCTTAGTTGGTACCACCGCAGTGTGAGATACTCTAGCTTCTGCCTGGAGAAGCACTAGTGTGCAAGCATTACTGTGTTTAGGTTTGAAGGGCACTGTAGCAAGTGACATTACTGGGCGAAAGAGTCTTAGCAACATGATATAGGGGTGATAAACACAGTGAAAAAATTGTTTCAACTTTACGAAATTTCGATTCGAATCTAGGGAATTTATATAATATATCATAGTTGGCCTATTACTGATTTGGTATTCAGAACTGTAGTTTAAACAGAACTTGTTATTTTCTATAATTATATGCGAGGAGGGCAAGTATCACTAAAGGACCCAAGACGCGCGCGACACACCTGACCATAAAATTTGCCACCAACTAAGTTAATAATAAGAACGAAGTTAATAAGTTTCTTTCGCCCAGTAATTTCACATGCTACAATGTCCTTCAATTACAATAGTTATTTACTAAAGACATGTTATGTAGTAGGTTGGTAAATTATATTAGTTTAGTTGATAGCCGGTTACCATGACAACGTCTAGGAAATCGATCATTTTGTACATTATTTTTTGTATTGTACGTCCTGGGCATAGAGCTACGAGTAGATAAATTTAATAAAGAACCTACTGAGGTAGGTAGCCTGAATTCCTAAAATAATAATGAAATAGCCTCACTATATTTAGTATCACTAAGCATCGTAGTTTTACTATCCCACTGTTAAATAAAGGGCTGGTCACACCGCCTGCGTATGCGTAAGCGTAGAAGTGCGCGTACCATAACGTTGCAATGTATGAAAGTGTATGTAACATGGCACACCGCTTACGTGACAGCTGTCAAAGCGACACGCGCGTAACT
This sequence comes from Colostygia pectinataria, assembly GCA_951394395.1. Lineage (NCBI taxonomy): Eukaryota > Metazoa > Arthropoda > Insecta > Lepidoptera > Geometridae > Colostygia > Colostygia pectinataria. The sequence goes on along the minus strand of OX596351.1, from coordinate 12,037,543 downwards.
ACGTCTACGTGCTGCAATCTCAGCCGGTGTGCCGTGGCCTTAGAACAAACTCATTTTAGTTTACTTACAATGCACTCAGTGAAAATCCACTGGGATATTATACCTACCTTTCCTTTTATGAAAACTTAAATAAATAGCTTCATTAAATTCAGGCTCGTTCTCCAAGGGATTTCGTTTACCTTTAAAAATAATAAAAGTACAAATTATTAAAAAATACGCTCATATTCTATTTGATATTGTTCTTTATTTTGAAAAACGGAATTAACATAAAAGCAATTAAAGGGAAAACCGAGCTTAAAAACTTGTATCTAAAGTATGAATTATTTATATTATAGCATGGGTATTCGTTATATTAACAATCCAGTCGATTCTCTCGTAATTAATTTCCTAAAGAGAATATAATGTTTTTTTTTTACTAGCAGTCCGTCCCAGCTTTGCGTGGGTGAAATGAAACCGCACCCGTGCAAAGCCGGGGTCGCTAGTAATAAATATAGCTTATGTTACTCAGGAACAATGTAGCATTCTAATGGTGAAATAATTTTTGAAATCTTACTAGTAGTTTTGAGTTTATTCGTAACAAACCAAAATACAAAACTACATTTACAAAAATAAAAATGTTTTTTTTTATAATATCATTTAGTATAGATTTAGCAGTCACAGCGTTACATATTTGTATGAGTGAACCACAAATATACAACTATGTAAACTTTCTGATATAAAATAGTAGGCTTATGCCCGGTTTCTGAAGATCTAACATAAACTCTCATTAGCTATAGATTCAATAAAGATATCCATAGGATAAACGACAGTTAATGACGTGCTTATGTGGGATAGTGTCAATATCCCCTAGGGTTTGTAGGATATTTCTCAAAAGTGGTACGAATGGTGGACTGAATTTTTTTTTGTATTTTTCATTATTTCTTTACGGCGATACTGAGATGTCGTGTTATGAGTTTCTATAGGTTTTGCAGTGTTAATGACTAAAATCGGTGGATTATACGGTGAAGGTTAAATTGCATAATGTCAAAACCCACAAAGTTATACACGCATAAAGTCAAACACGCAAAAAGTCACACACGTAACTGTCGGAACATCTGCGTCAAAGGAGAGATTGCAAATTCAAGGCACGCTTGAACAACAAAAAAATTAGCTTATTTCAAAATACATTTAATTTCTTACCTTTTCTGTAACAGAACCCTCGAGAGTATAACCTGAGTAATCATACGTAAGTTACTAAAAGGGTTACGGTTCAAAGTTCAACGAGTCCAGACCCTTTAGGGACCGCGTACTATTGCAGAAAGCAACAATGATTAGGCCGCTAGCCCCGTCACCAATTAGAGCTTTGACCGGGGTTACTCACCCAATTCAATGTTAATTTAACATTAAGCAACTTATTTTTGCGTCAACCTTATTTTATTTGTTTCTGCCCGCGGGTTTACTCGTCCTACATTATTTATAAATCAGAAAGTGTGTGTGTGTGTAGGTGTATGTGAATGTTTGTAACCAAGTATCACCGTGGCGAAAAAGCGCGCGGTTCAGCTGAACTTTCACGGGACGAATAATACGGCGTAAATCCATTGCACGAACAAATTATCCTAATTTTTGAATTTATAATATTAGTAGAGTTAGTAGGAAGATCACCGGTGGTCTAGTGGTAGTGACCCCGCCTTCCGATCCTAAGGTCGTGGGTTCAAACCCGGTCGTGCACCAATGGATTTCTCTGTTCGAAAAATTTATGTGCGCAATGCCAGTGCTCTCATACGGTGAAGGAAAACATCGTGAGAAAACCGGCATGTCCAAGAACTAAAAATTCGAAAGACATGTGCCATCCATCAATCCGCATTGGGTCCGCGTGGTGGATTAAGACCCAATCACTCTCGCCTGAGAGTAGGCCAGTGTCCCAGCAGTGGGAACATTAGAAGGCTGTCATGATGATGATGATGATGATAGTAGGAAGACGGCCGTCAGAGGGGCTACTCTTGCGGACAAAGACGATATACGTACCTTGACAGTTTTCGTGGTTCAACTTATATCCATGAATGCTCTGAGCTTAGTGTTGTCACCGACATAATTTGAACTACGATATTTGCCACGTTTATCGTTTGTTGCTTTCAAGAGTATAGACCCTGAGCTACGACGGTGGCGCGGTGGGCGAGTGCCCGTTGGAGAAGGTTCGATCGAGAGGTGGCGGGTTCGATACCCGCCGCGGGACAAATGTTTGCGTGTTGTGCAAATATAATGTTCCGGGTCTGGGTGTTTCTATCACACTAATGTTATAAATGCGAAAGTATGGGTATTTGTTGACAAAAAATGTATGTATATTCATTCATTTAACTGGTTCCCATTATACAAGTATTGCTTAGTTTAGGGGTGAGAATGTGTAAATTTTCGCCAGTATTCAATATTTATTTATTTATTATTAGCTAACCCGCGCGGTTTCACTCGAACTCAATTTTGCCATATTTACTCATATTCGCACCGTTTAAACCTTCCCTGGACTCGAACAAATATTTCAAGACCAAAATTAGCCAAATCGGTCCAGCCGTTGTCGAGTTTTAGTGAGACTTACGCACAGCAATTCATTTTTATATATAAGAAGAGGAAGAAGAAGACTAGCTAACCCGCGCGGTTTAACTCGCGTTATTTTTCCCATATTTTCTCAGCGTTTAAACCTTTCCTGGACAAATATTTCAAGACAAAAATTAGACAAATCGGTCCAGCCGCTGTCGAGTTTTAGTGAAACTAACGTCCAGCAATTCATTTTTATATATAAGAAGAAGAATATTACATAAAAGGTGCTGTGTGTGGGTCGTTTGGGCACATTTTGGTAAATCGAAGTAAATATTATGCAAAGAAATTATGCACAGGAGAATAACCTCGGTTTCCTATTGTACCATGTTTTCCCTTACGAAACAGCTCTAGAGACTTGTACGTTTAAATATAACTTCAGACGTTTTGTTATTGTTCCGAGAATTTTTGTACAATAATAGGCTACAGGCTTAACGTTTTCCTAGAATTTGAATAAATTATAATAGGATTTTGATATTATCTCCATAATGTTTTAAACAATGAAATTATAAGCTCAAATTCTAAGGGATCTATTTAAAATAATGTTTTTAATGAATCTACAAACAAAATATAAATTGAGTTATCTGAATACCGTTACAAACAATCTATAGATAGCTCAACTGATCCAAAACTCTACCAGGGGTAAGCTCTCCAATTACTTAAGCAGAGATTAACTTAATGGACGCTGAAATATTACCTGCCCCTCCGAAATCACACGTCACAAAACATCGCGGCCCGGATCAGCTCAGGGTTGCTGTTCGAACTCGTTTTTGCAAATGCGGAACAGAAAATGTTATATGATTTTTTTTTTATGCTGGACAATATACATTAATAAGATTAAGCTGGCTAGGTAGGTAAGTACGCTTTGCGTTCTACAGAATGGTTTATTTCTCATGTGTATGTGTTTCGTAACTCAGTCGAAGAGGGTTAAAAATCACTTCCAAAATATCCTCATTAGCGGAAAATATTCGTGCTCTTGCTATAAAAAATGCGATTTTGCAACCAAACTTACATTCGGATAACAATATCATGTACGTACCTACTACTACTGGCAACGGATTTCGGCCATCGTCTAGTTGGCAGTTTGTGATGCGCAAAGGCAATTTAGTTCGAAAATGCTCCATTGTGCATTAAAATGGCTAACTACGACTGCCAAGATTTGCCTGCAGTACTATAACTACATAAATACGCTTTTAGCCAGCCGCTTTTGCTTCCAAAGGCTCGCTTCAGTTCGCTAATATAATATGGATGCTATTCTTCTTCTTCATGTAGATCATCATCATCATGACAGCCTTCTAATGTTCCCACTGCTGGGACACTGGCCTACTCTCGGGCGAGAGTGATTGGGTCTTAATCCACCACGCGGACCCAATGCGGATTGGCGGATGGCACATGTCTTTCGAATTTTTAGTTCTTGGACATGCCGGTTTCCTCACGATGTTTTCCTTCACCGTATGAGAGCACTGGCATTGCGCACATAAATTTTTCGAACAGAAAAATCCATTGGTGCACGACCGGGTTTGAACCGGGTTCATGTAGATGGTTCTAATAAATTGTATAATAATATGATATATTTGAATTCCATGATCATATATATCGGAAACTCTTATTTTCTTTAGCAAATGTGTATCTTACGGTATTTGAAGATGTCTTTGACGGTGACTAGAGAGCTTAGAGATTGCTTTTCACGTCGGTAACACGTGTGACGCGGGTTGATTGTGTCATTCAGGATTACGCGGTCCCGTGCCCTCGACCCGGAGTTGAGGCACGTTGAATCCGGCTTTCGGATTTGTCTCATTTTTTGGCTTCATACTTTATGAAAGATTTACTCGAATTGGGTCGTTGCCTATGTCAAAACATATTGCTTGTATTCCACAATATATGACAAAGTTGAGTAAAAATAACAGAATAATTTTATGAAATTAGAAAAGATATCAAAGTCGCCTTTTAAATTTTTAGTTTACGTTTCACAGTGTCATTTAGCCTCAAACTAAGTGAAGCTGGTATTATGGGAACCAGATAACTAATAGAATAAAAACATATATTTTTTTGTAAATACATACTTTTAATACATAGGAACACACAGGCACAGAACATATATTTGCAGATCATGCAAATATTTGTTGATCGACCCACAAACCTCACGCTTCTGAACCGGGCGGACACTTGTCCAATTTGCCACCGAGGTCATCGTTGTAATTATTATATGAATCTTTATAATCAAGAATGATGAAACTTCATAAGATTCAGTGCTAACACTAAACACAGCCATAAACTTTTACAGAGCGTGATGTGGTTCACACGTGCTGAAAACCACAAACCTCCACACGACCCGAATAAGGCTCATTACACGCAGTAAAAGGGTAGAGCAGAAATATGTAGGAGTTCTTTGACATCTCAGACGGATAAAGAGAGCTAAAGCTCACTTTAAGTCTTAGCGAAATAACGCAATAAGCATCAATGTCGTTTCGCTTTTTTTTCAACAGACGTTTGACAAAGCCAAGGCGAAACAATTTAGGTATTTACTCAAAGTTTTGCTCTTTGCTTCAAGAATGTAACTTTATTGGTAATGATTTAAAAAACGATTAATTCAAAGAATAATACGTCAGTTTTAAATTAAAACTGAGTTAAAATACACTTACACAAGGTTATGTATTATGATTTGAATTAGCTTATCGCATTTAAATACAAGGTTATTACAATTTTTCCTAAAAATGAGGTCAAACTGGGCTTCAGGTGTTTAAGTCTGTGAACCCGCGACCTAGCGAACGACCATTAGTCAGCGCAACGTTAACTGGGTCATGACCCGACCTTTTAACAGCAATGAAAAATTGGCAAAGATGAGAAAAACAGTTGCAATTATGTATACGTAAACAGCATACTAACCGAGATGTAGCACGAAAAAATAAGGTTTTAGAAGATAACTTTTTTAGTCTTCGTTTTTAATTTAGATAAATATAAATATATAGACGGACTTTTTTACATAGCACCAAATTAGGCAAAGTTTGTAGTATGGGAACCCCATAATACGAACTTTGCCATATAACAAAAATAGACTTTTTAAAATAAATAATGCTGGACAATCAACACAGCATCATCAAGCCCCAAGCTAAATAGAGCTTGTGTTGCGGGTATATTTTTTTTCTTACATAGAATATACCCAGAACACCCATAACATATATTTGCAGATCGGACAAACCTTTTTGTCCGAAGCGGGAATCGAATCAGCAACCTCCGCGTCGCAGGCAGACCTTCGCCCGCCGCGCCAAATCGGTTCTCAATTTATTAAGATGAGACCTTTGCTCAGCAGTGGGACAAGATAGGTTGAAAAATATATATATATATATATATTAAGTATTTCTTAATTAATATTTGTCCCGCTGCGGGGATTGAACCGTCACCCTCCTTCTTTTCAACCGGGTACTCGCCACCGCACTACTGAGACAAAGTATCTTTCGTTTATCGGATTCTTTCATCGGAATCATTTCCTAAAAAATGATGAACCTATTTGAGCCTTTTGGAGTTTGGAGTAGAGACTCTAGGCCCGTGGGGTACAGGGGCTTATCGCGTTTTCAAAATTATTTTTGGGCGTCTGGTCGAAGCGACGCGTGATTCAAAGACTGGTTCATATCTGGCTCAACGTATCAGCATTGCCATTCAACGTGGCAATGCAGCCAGCATGTGAACGCTTCCGTCTGGTAGTGATTTGGATCAGTTGAACTATCTATAGATCGTTTATAACGGTCTTTAGATGACAGCTGTTTCAAATGTATTTTGTATATTTTGTAGGTAATGCAAATATGTACATATTTTAATTTGTTATTAAATCTCTTCTAAAATAAAACAAAGTATTCAATATACATAAAGAAATAGAGTTTATTATTTTGACTATCGTAAAATTATTATATGTTCAGGATTTTTTTTAAATATAACGAATTCTTAGATGCAAAGCCCCTTAAGGAGGTCACATTAAAACCCTGTCAGAGATTTAATGTACCATGTGCACTTGTGCGGTTATAAATGACGGGTAACCCAGCCGAGGGGAAAAGGGTATGAAAGGCGCCAGTTGTTAAAAGTTATGGGGACGAGCTAAATTTCCTGCTCTACTTTTTATAGCAACCGCTTTACATTGTGTGCCTGTGAATAAAAAATTGTATGAATCCATTCGACATGTGTAATTTTAACTCTAATTCTAATTCTTCTTCTTTTCAAATACCAATACAAATAGTTTATTTGGTATAGAAACACATAGGAAATAATAATAAGAGAACGTTGGCAGCTGCATTAGTTAAAAATAACTGCGTAGCAGTGTCAGCGCCCGACTCCTTATCAAATGATTCCTTAATTTGAAGTGTTAAAAGAAAAAACTACAAGTTAAGAATAGATAAGCAAAAAATTAAAAATAAAGTTACTATAATTTATTTAGGGACTACTTATGTGTGTAATATATTATGTAAAGGGTGCATGTATGTGTGTGTATATTTTGGTGTGATGTGTGCATTCCTATCAAATTAATTCCTCAAACTCTTCTTGACCAATAGGCAGTAACCTCGATAGCTCTATTTGTTGCCAGCATGCGTGTCAGTAATTATGTATGGTTTTATTTTCAAAAACATAATTAAAATATTTATAGAGCGGCATTCATTCTACCATATTAATGAATATTTGAATTGTTCATTCTCTGATTTTCAAACTTAGCAGGTACCTACACTATATATAATGTTAGAAAAAGAACTTAAAAATGTACAATTTGATATGCCTATGTTATGCTTATAACGAAAAAAGGCTTCTGTATATCTTATACAATGTAGTGATTTTAACAAAATGCATCATCTACATTTTTTTTTTTTATGTCAGTAAGTGACAAGACAATCAAGGCGCCCACCTGATGTTAAGCACCACGCCTGACTATTACAGATGCAGTGCCACCCAAAGCTTAAGGTTTTTAAGTGTTTGCGTGGCACTGCACTGCGCTTATCACCCCGAGACATTGTTGTTAAGTCTCTTTCGCCCAGTAATTTCACTTGCTACAGTGCCCTTCTAACCTAAACACAGTAATGCTTGCTATACTACTATTTTAGCGGAACGATTTGTATTTTTTGTTTTTTGTTACGAATAAACTCAAAAACTACTGTTCCGATTTCAAAAATTCATCCACCAATAGGATGCTACACTATATTTTATATCCATCAGTGCAAAATCGGGACGAGCCTCTAGTCATAAATAATCGTTTTAGAGAAAATCCGAGCGAATCTGTCATGTTGTAGTTGAGTGAATATTTATTCTTGGAAGCGCGCTTAGATTTTTTACGATTGTATTAACTAACTAGCTGACTAGCTGACTATATTTTTTCATCATATAGATTTAAAACCTTCCCTGGACTTCAAAAAATAATTTTAAGACCATAACAATTTATTTTTATATTATAAGAAGAAAATGTATCCCTGCTTCATAGTTGCTAAGTACATTATAAAGCTCGACGTTTCGGCAATGACTCACAAAACATTTCCTAAGAAAGCCGTTACAGGACATTTTTTATTCATTTCCAAGACGTTCACAAAAGTGTTATTTTTAAAGATAAATTGTTGTCTTTTCGCACACGAGTGCTCAGATACAATTACCTATGGTTCTGTACAATACGGAGCTTAAACTTGTTTCCCTGACTGTAATCCCAAGTTGTGTCTAAGGGCCTTCTTACATTACATAACTGACAGACGGCTAAGTATCCTACGCGAGTCTCGAAGATCTGTCACCGAAGAGTATCTTACATACATTCGTATGGTGATTCGCACACTTTACTACCGGTATCGTGTACGTCTGCCACGGGTCTCGCGATACCTGTCATGTCAGTCGCTCGCGCGTCTCGTTTCCTATGATTCTCGGCAAAATGGCCGCAAAATGTCAGTTCAATATTAAACTGGACGACTGTACTGTATCAGTCTGCCCGTGAAAAATCAAATATGATGTTCTTTGTTTTCAGTAGCGTAATGTACGAAGGAAGGGGCTAAATGTCAGGCGTCGAGGTTTTGCTCCTGAGTAGACTGAACCATCAAGAACTTTATTAAATAACCACTAATTCGGTCTTTTATTTACAGAACACATAATTACATCAGGTTTATATAAAATACCTTTTTTTTTTAAACTAGAAATATTTCGTAGCAGATTTTTTTTTAATATGGGTTGAACAAGTGGGGCGAGCGTAGAACAAATCATATAGAACAGTTTAGCTATTAAAAGATCGTTACAAACACTAACATACTTATTATATTTACTGTAAATTCTTGCAAATTGCTTGCACCTAAGTCTTTGAAACGCAATACTTTCATTCAAAAACCATAACAAAATTCGTTTGCTAATATTCCAAATGTTTCATTATGAGAGAAATAAGTACCTACTCCTGTATTAAAAAACTTTCCATATTTGCCGTGCATTGTTTCCACAAGAAAGATACTTTTCGTAAGTGATTGATATGCCAAAACAATAACAGTTATTACGCCTAAAAGTAAACTGATTGATGTCTCCGATACGTCTCGCTATTGCCAGAGACAAAATTATTTACTACTAGCTGAGTTCCGCGGTTTCATCCGGTTATGGTATTCCACTGGAACCGTTATTGTTCGGCAAAAAAATGTTGCCCACCTTTATTTCAGGTCACGATAATGATATGTATGTAATAATTTTGTATAAATAATTATTTATTAAATATTATATACAGGGTCATTCATTATCAACCTGACAAGCTTAAGGGATAAATTCCACACATAAAAAAAAATATGTGTACCTATAATTTTTTTTTAATGTATATTTTGTCTTAAAAATCCCAAGTAAACAAAAAGAATAGATTACGTTTTTCTGCTCAATTATTATTTATCATTGTTGGGAATCGGGTTAAGCGGCGTAATAATGAAATATTCGAGTGTGCGCGCCCCGTAGCGGGTCATTAACACGCGCAGGTCAAGAACGCGCGGGTTATTGACCTGCGGTTCATTGACGTGCGGGTCACTGACACGTGCCGAGCGCTGCCTTTTCGATTTCTAACAAGGATAACTAATTATTAAGCAGAATTACGTAATTTTTTTTTAAATAACAATAAAAGAAATGTTTTGGAAAAAAAAATAAGTAAAAGTATTTTTTTTTTATGTGTGGAACCTATCCCTTAAGTTTGTCAGGTTGATATGAGAATGACCTTTTATATCTATAATTCAATTCAAAATGTACTAGTAGAACAAACACACACTAAAACGCTGATCGCTTGGTAGAGATCGCTACTTAGCGATACGACCGCCCATTGAAATAACTGTTAGCATGTGATTGTTTTTGTCTGTTGTTATGTGGCATGCAATAAAGTATTTTCTAAAAAACACATATGAGATAAAAACAAGTAAAAAATTACAGCTACAAAACGTAAAAAAAAACTATGCATCAGTGTCAGCGCCGGTCTTCTTATCTAATACAAATTATTCTTTAATTTTAAATATCAAAAGAAGCAGTGATATTGCACCTGTTATACGTTTCCATTTGAATAAATAAATCAATCACAAAAACTTTCACATTTATAATACAAAGTGTGATTATTGAAAATGAAAAAATGAATAAGTTTTTTGCTTAAATATGTTTCTCGAGATAAGCTTTCGGCTAATATATCATCGTTAGCAAGACGGATTCCAAAAAGACGTGTTCCCTCGTGATGAATATGTTGAGCTGTATTTTGCCGTACACGTCATAATGGCGTCACTTCACTTAGTGTAACGTATTTGTGTAGCGGTATTGCTGTGGTAATATATGCCGTTTCATTGATGCGTGTTTTTATATTTGCCCAAGCACGGCTATGTGTGTGCACATATTTGTTTATCAGTTTTATTAAATGCGCAACAAATACTACCTAAGCTAAACCAGTTTTAATTTAAAACAAAAAACTTGCTTTGTGTTATGAGTACTAGATGACAGATATACTTACTACAAATACAATACATAGATATTTTTATTATACACAATACCCAGAACAAATATTTGCAGATCGTCCAAACATTTGTCCCATGGCGGAGAGCGCGCAACCACCTGCGTCGCCGCGTTGCATTTTACACTATTACAGGTAGTGTTGTCGGCAGGTGATCACGGCGAGTCGCTGCCTGGTCCTCTGCGCGGAGAGCCGCGGCGACATGGAGGCGTGGGCGGGCGCTCTCCGCGGCGCCCTGCACCGGGGCGCCGACGTCGCCGACCTCGTCGCCAGGCTGTCCTCCGGAGATCACCACTGGTAATTTATTTATTTGAATAATGGATTTGTAACATGAGCTACATTATGGGCCGCATCAACTGTACTTTTTTTTTTTATGTCAGCAAGTGACAAGACAATCAAGGCACCTGATGTTAAGCACCACGCCTGACTATTACAGATGCACTGCCACCCAAAGCTTAAAGTTTTTAAGTGTTTGCGTGGCACTGCACTGCGCTTATCACCCCGAGACATTGTTGTTAAGTCTCTTTCGCCCAGTAATTTCACATGCTACAGTGCCCTTCAAACCTAAACACAGTAATGCTTGCACCTACTGCTTGGAGGTAGAATATCTGACACTGCGGTGGTACCCACCAAGACGGACTCATGCTGAAGAGTCCTACCACCAGGTCAGGTACTTCAGGTGTTGTTGATATCAATAGGCGACGGTAACCGCTTACCATCAGGCGAGCCGTAAGCCTGTTTGCCACTAAATAACATAATATATTTTTTTTACCAAATTCTAACAATAGGTATACAATTTCAACCGCAACTGGTCTTGTAAAATTTTGCCGACGACGACGACGACGGATCATCCGTTTCTGCGACGCGATCAAATACCGCAACGCTTAGCGCCACAGGGCAAAAAGCTAGTCTCGTTAAAACTCGAGAACGGCTGGACCGATTTGGCTATATAACTTGCGTTTTTAAATATTTGAGTACAGGAAAAGTTTAAATGGTGAGAAAATATGAAAAAATTAAGTGCGAGTAAAATCACGGCCATTAGAAGGCTGTCATGATGATATAAATTTCTTGGTAAAAAGGAGAATAAACTTATTTTAATTTATGAATGTTAGTAATCTCATTATTTCTTTCGGTAAAGAACTTTCTTAGCAAAAATGTCTTGTTAATCGCGCCGCTCTTTGTCACGGGATTGAATTCATTTAACATTATTAGATTAGCAAAGAAAATTGTTTTATTCCTTCGCCGTCGCGAGCCAATTTAGAAGTAGCACAAGCCCATAATCACATTTACATTCATCTGATAATGACATTGTAACTTACTGTAATGTAATAATTATAGACTTACCCACTTACGAGTAAAATTTATAATTTTCCTTGTTATATTTACGTTAGTAAACAAAGGTTCTACATAGTTAACTTTTTTTTTTAAACTGTTCACTCTGTGATGAGAGTAGTGCAGTGTCACAGAACTTAACAACTTTAAACTTTGGATGGCATTGCATCTGTTATGGTCAGACGCGGGCGATTTGGTCGTCTTGTCAGTTGCCGACTTAAAAAAAAACTTTTGTAACTACATCTATATAATAAAACACAGCAATTATTAGTGTAGACTAACTGACCTGCGTAATTTCGCTTCCCTTGGCTCACACAAGTATTTCAAGACCAAAACTAGCAAAATTGGTTTAGCCGTGCTTTAGCAAGACTAACGAACAGTGATTCTTTTTGATATTTAAGACGATACGAGAAGATATCAAACACACAAAAGATACCTACTCGAATGTTCAGTTCACCCTGATTTTCTCGCGGTCGCATAAACGTTCTTTAATCGCTAGTTCTTTTTCACTGCTTTCAAACTTCGTTTTCGTGCGTTTGTTTTCCAGCAACGAAAGTAAACAAACCATTACGAAAACACACTTTGGCAGTCCCGGCGAGAACACGTAACCGCGAGATTAAGGCTGCGTTTCCACCAGAGATGTGCGAGGATGTGTAGCAAGGGATGTGTTTGTTAGGAACCAATAGAATCACTTCATTTAGCTAGCTTTGCTCTGCCCAGCTTTAGTGAAAAGGGCTCAGCGGAGCGAGGTTTTTATACATGCAAAACTAAAGAAAAATGGGTGCCACGGGCATCGAGTATTTACCCAAGGGTAATTCCTCGATGGCCACGGATGTGATTCGAGGAATGTGTACGAGGCATGTGTGCTAGGGATGTGGCGAGGAATGTGTGCCAGGGACGGACACAAGGGAAAAAATAGCTGTAACTATACGGTGTTTGCGCGTGCATCAGAAACGAGCCCGTTACACATTCTCGCATCGCCCAGCTGCCTCACATCTCTGGTGAAATCGCAGCCTTACAGTAGAGGCGTGGCACCTCCGCCGGCGCGCCGGAAGTGAGGTAGGCGCTGAATCGGCTTAGCAGCGCCAACATTCGTGAAAAGAGATAAATAAAGTTGACCTACTTATAAAAATCACCTTGTTTATAAGTCAAGGGATAGTAAGTAAGCTCGTATGAGTCAGTGGCCAACTCTGGAGACAGAGTTTTTAGGCCGCCTGAAAGCCTCTGTCATGGCCAAACAAGTTTGAAACAGCCGGGACTGACTGATTAACGTGCCCTCCGAAGCACGAGAGAGCTCAGTTGAAATAGCCACTGGCGGTCACCCATCCAAATAGGGACTGCGCGGAACAGAGCTTAACTTCTTTGATCTGTTAAGAACAACTTAGCCAGCTACGTCACGAGCGCTCCATGTTATGGGATAATCAAACCGTAGGTAGCTTGCAACGCTTGCAACATAAGAGATATCACTTGCACTATTTTCTGAGACGTAGTACCAAAGTGTCATGTGCCTATAACTTCACACCCAGCATTGTGAGCATTATTGCTTGGCGGCAGAAATAAGTATTATTATTATTATCTGTTACTATTATTTGTTATTGTTACTCTGGCAGCTAATATCTTATCAGTGCTAATTTATAAAGTTTATCAAGTCTGTTTTTGAAAGATGTTGTAGTATGGTGGTAGTTCTTTCACAGACGAATGTGACAATTGACAAAGAACTGTTATTTCACAAAGATAACGTTTACTAACTTGCGCTTACTTAAAGTACCTGTACTAGCTAATAAACTACTCGTATTAGCCTCAATGTCCTGTCAAGCTTAAAGAGCATAAAATAGGCATATGGATGGCAGGAAAGAGTGAAATAGAGTAAAACAAACAAAAATTAACTTACGTCGTAAAGTTATAATGGCTGGTTAGCTGTACCACTGTCCTTGACTATGACTTAACATAGCAGTTGTATTGCTAGAATCAGCATTGTCTACTCGAAAGTAGCTCAAAGATCGTGAACTTTATTATGTGACAATTCACTTCGACACGCAGGCAATACTAGGTCAGGGCTTCTATTTTATAGCACAGAATGTATAGTAACTGGACTTTCCTTTCTTTCCTTTTGTTTCTTTTCATAAAGACAGAAGAATACACGTGTCACCTATTTCTATTTATAAATAATACGTCGTTACGGCAACAGTGTGTAGGTAATAACAAGGAGCAGAGATCGTGATCACTTCAGTTGTTTTCCAAGTTTTATAAAATAAAAAGAAAATGGTTTTTATTTTCTTGAATACGGACTTTTTTATAGAACAAGCTAATTAGATCTTACTAAGGTTTCTGTTTACTGCAATTTATTGTTAGGTTAGACAGATACTTTTATTATTTTATTTGCTTGTTTTCGTTCGCACCGAAGGTTTCTTGTTCGGAAGGATTCGGGGCGTATTCGCCTATTTTATATACAAACATGCGTTTGTTGGAAGACAGCGGTGAGCGAAGCGACAGCGAAGTAGGAGCGTTGGCGCTATACAAAGTACGTTGGTATCCACAGTCGTGTATCTGGGGTGACTTATAATTTCAGATAATTAAATATTTTCTTAGCTGTGTGACAGTAAATTAACCTCAAAAAACTTCTCTGAACAGAAGAAAAAACTCACTCCTGCCTCACGGATACTATTGTTAGTTATGCACCACTTCCTTTTTTTGCATGTTAGCAAATGACGAGACGATCAAATCATTTGCCTGAAGAGTTGCTAAAGAGTTCTACCACCTGGTAAAACTTCCAGGTCATCAAGGACGCAGCCTAGGCAAGCTATGCCACAAGCTACGCCAAAAGCTATCACTATTTCTAACGAGGAGTTTCCACAGGTACGCCGCCACACACGCGCGCCCAACATTCTGCAACGTGTGCCGCGAGCCGCTCGGCGCGCTCGGTACCGCGCACGCGCTCGCCTGCGAGCTGTGCAAGTTCAAAGCGCACAAGCGATGCGCATCGCGCGCGCCGCCATCTTGCAAGTGGAGCACGCTCGCGTCTGTTGGCCCGCATGTCGTTGAAGACGCTGAGGGGGTAAGCTAATATCTCCCTTAACTACTTTACTTTAGAATTTAGGTTCAGCCCCGCCAATGCCATCCGTGCTGTTGCGTTTCCTCCTATATTTACATTTGTGGCAATGCGACGCGTACGTAATGGCCCTTTGCTTCAACACCTAGAAAAGTGACCACAAACTTGTGATCCGGCTCAGGTGAGATGGATCCGTGGGAGGGGGTGAGTGGCCATTCTGTGGTAGTACTAATATCTGTTCTGTGCCTAAGTTTGTATTAGGCTATATTAGGTGCGTGTGCCAACCAGTATGACTCGTCATTTGTGATGAGTCAGCAATATCAGCAAAACTCGTTCAAGCTAATTAAGTTTGTCAACACATTAAAGGCCCTACACTTGTTTAGTTACTACTTAATGATCCACACTTGGATTTCTTGTGTTTAGTTACTTGAGATGAGTGGAACTGGCATAAATTTACAGAGTTTTAAAAAGAAAATTCTATAAGAGATTTTTCTAATATTGTTATTAAACCTTTTTGAATTTGATCCAACCATTTCTCAAACAAAACCGCTTCTCGCCTCTATCAATCGCTGACTAACAAGTTCAGAACAAACTCGAGCTTTCGTTCTATTTGATGCAAAATGACGAAGGTTCAAATATCAAAAACATGCGGCTCCTAGTGTCCTTGAAACAAACCATGAAACAAACTAATTGGCCACGTTCATGGCCTTGAAAGGTCAAGGCCCAAGGTTGTTGAGTAGGTCCCTCCCGAGGGAAGCCAGTCATTTAATATCAGTTCTCTGCGTTACCAATATTTACTCACACTTTATTCAGACCAATTGAATAAAATCAGTTTTTATTGCGATTAATAGTTGTAAACCGCAACGCGCTTTTACTTGTTTAAGGAAAGTCTTACCAATTAAAGCTGGGTCAAATAAAATGCTACTCTCGCGGTTAGTCAAATGTGCATATTCTTGCTGGAATATCAGAGATTAATTCAATTTACTCTTACATGAAAGCCAGTTTCAAACTATCCACATATCAAGAAAGTTTTTACGATATATCTCTAGAACCAGGGATCTTCACGTAACCCAATTTTAAGTTTCCGTCTGTCCAATCGTAGTTTAATCTATTTACAGAAAGTAGTTCTGTTTTGGCCACTCTGACTCCAAATATAGTGGCAAATTAGATTTCAGTTTGAGAATGAGGGCTCTGGGAGCAGTTTTCGAATTAGTTCGTAGCGACTGCTACGTGGGTGCTACGGCGTAACCCCTTGTAGCTGAATGAGATTACAGTGCGGTTGGAGTGTTAGCTTACGTTAGCAATACTTGAGGCTGTTTCATCATCATCATCATCATAATATCAGCCAACAGACGTCCACTGCTGGACATAGACCTTCCCTGAAGAGAGCGAGCGCCATGAAGCCTTCGCTATCCACCGACTTTCTGCGACCGCTTTAATGTCATCGGTTCATCGAGTGGGGGCCGTTCTATACTTCTTTTTTTAAGCCTGTTTGAGGGACTATACTTGCGCATTTTAAAACAACTTTTGCGTATATATAGTTGACTTTTCAATATTTTGAAGTAGTTATTGTACCGTAAAGTAAATGCTACCGGCATTAAGTAAGTAAGCTCGTATGAGTCAGTTGCCAACTCTGGTGACAGAGTATCTAGGCCGCCCAAAGGCCTTTGTCATGGCCTAACAACTTTGAAAAAGCCGGGACCGACTGCTTAACGTGCCCTCCGAAGCACGGGAGCGCTCATTGCAATCATTACGTTAGATCGCTCAATGCTTACTTTTTATTATATTTTAATCACAGCTATATCGCACATTTTAAAAATAAATCTAATCTGACTAAAAAATTATGTGTAAGTACCTACTTTATTACGAGAACTGACGAATAATGTAGAACGTAAAATGTACAGTAACTGTAATAAAGGGCACGAATAAAACTCGTAGCAAACGTTTTGGGACAAGACATCTAAGAGGCCACACTGTAGTAACCGCAACTCATTTGCTTCGCCAGAAATACGCTCAACGTTGCAATAGCAACTCTATTTACATATGTTGAGGATACAGTATGAGCTGCAAGAGACGGCTTTTTATCTCTCTATGGTTTCAGAGTACTGTTATATTATTTACAAGGGCTACACAAAGTTATTTATGAAGACTGGTCAGCTGGAGAAAGTTTAAAATATACAAAAGACACATAAAAACATATTATTTTTTAAAAAATAAAAACATATAATCAGCGTCATTTATAGAGCAAAACGGCTTCTATAATTTTTAGAAAAAACTACAGGAGGAAGTTTTTTATGAATAAAGGCACGTAATTTTAGTGTGATACTTTTTAGTTTTTAGTTTAAAATCTAACTAAAATTGTTGCCGTCCTTGTCTAATGAATTAAAATACAGAGGACCGCGATAGTTTTAGTTACCCTATGTTTAGGAAATGCTACAACAGAATTGACACTATTACAGCTGTTATGGGCAAACGTTGCGATTAACATCAGGCGAACAACGGTCATAAAAAAACCATTATGTAATACGAGATAACTAACTATACTAAGTATTAAAATATTTGCATTTTGTTGTTACCTTTTTACTCATTAAGAATAAGTTATTTAACATTTTGTATCATACTTAGTAGAACGTAAATATTTAAAAAATATTTTCTTAAACTAATTACAAACTTGCAAAAGTTGTTTATCAAAGCAAAATGTTTGGGCTATCAAAAACGTTGCGGCGTTTTCCTGTCGTTGTAAAAAGCTAACTTAAATGGAAAAGTTTAGTGTTTTCAAACTTCTACTTCAGAGGGCGAATCATGAATAACTCGTTTGACAATCGTAAACGTAAACGTATAATCCAACTGTTAATTTGTATAAGATATTATGCAGCGTCTCTTTAGTGCGTGGTAGTATAGGGGCGTATTTTATAATCCAAGCATAGCGGGAATCGTGCATAGAGGAACCACAGATAACATAATACTAGTACTAACCCGTAAAATAACATACCAAAATCCATACAAATTGACAGCTGATCAACAATACGTTTACGTTTACGACTGTCAAACGAGTTTTTTTTGTGATTCGCCCTTATTACTGGAATCCTGCGAATTTCGGGCGACCGGCAACAGCCAACACAACTTTAGTATGTTAACTTTGAAAATTACAGTAGACAGTATTCAAATGGTTGACAAACAATGTTGAGTTGAACACATCATTTTGTTTAGTCACAATCATACCACAAAGCCATACTTAAAAGTATTTTATAAGTGTACTAGCTAATCCGCTCGTTTTACTCGCGCCATTTTTCGATATTTTCTCACCGTTTAAACCTTCCCTAGACTCACACAAGCTCACCTTTTGAACTGTCTATGTAATAAAGCATTAAAATAAATAGAAATAGAATAAATAATTTGTCGGCAAACTAAATTACAAGCAAACATACTATAACTAACAATTACTTTATAATACCGTCTGCTTGGCGAGTCAGCGGAATAACTTGATTTTAGTCAACACAAAATAGCATTACTCGAGTTAATTATGCAAATCTAGTTAAAACAAGTGGAGGTTTCGCTGACGAGAATCAGTAAAAGCGTACGCTAGCAAATTCTATTTAGGTAGTAAGATTGAATTACCAGGTTTTAAAATTAAAAAAAATGTAGGTAAATTAAGTGAATTCGTAAAAAGTATTTTGTTAAACAAAAAAAATTAGGTAATTAAGTGTCAATGGTCAACTCTGGTGATGGAATTAATAAACGCAAACAAATATTGACATTATAGTCTAAAGTGCGAAAAGATACTTCAATCTGAGAAGTACTTAGTAATTTATTTGGGCTACTTCTAAGGCTGTATCAACCAGCTGAACTTTGATCTCCAAGCTCGTGTTTAATCCAATAGATTCCACAGCTAACTATTTCAGTCCGGGGAAACTTAGTAATGAACTATTTGACTAGGAATGAATGGTTCGAGCGTAATCGAATAGATTAAGGTTAAATGTCCCAGTTTGTAGAGGCTATCTCCGTGCATTTATTTGCAACGTGATTAAAGTGTTATCTACCAGTTTTAAAGATTTCTTCATTGAGACACTTGGTGGTAGGACTCTTAAGGAAGAGTCCGTCTTGATGAGTACCACTGCGGCTAGATATTATGCCTCTAAGCAGAAGTGCACGAGCATTACTGTGTAGGTTTGTAGGGCATTTTAACAAGTGAAATTACAAGTTGAAAAAAGACTTAATTACTTTGCTGCCAGAACTTAAAAACTTTGCAACATTTTTTGGTTTGACGCTTTAGCATCAGGCGATCGACTTACTTACATAAAAAAAAGTTGAATAAGTCGTTAAAAGTGACTAATATAAGTGGAACGGCCCGCGACTTTGACCGTGTTGAGTTTTTTTTTTATTACAATAGTCTTGCTTTTGAGCACTATCCTGCTGCGTCCTCTGGGAGTTGATTTATGAAATTATTTTATTTATGCACCCTTACAATAAGATAATACTTGTTCTCTAAAAATATAAAAATTAAAATAAATATATATTCAAATAAATATCTTGAATCTTGAATCTCGAATCTTGAATCTCATCTTAAAGTTTCAAGTTTCCAAGTCGTAGTGGCTTAGGCTCTGCGTTGTTGGTCAGTATGTCACTATTTTTTATGACTGTTGTGTTTGTTGCAGAACATCATAATGCCACACCAGTGGCTGGAGGGCAACCTGCCGGTAGCTGCGAAGTGCGACATCTGTGATAAAACCTGTGGCTCTGTCCTGAGGTATGCATTCAAATTCCTAATGCGGCCTCTGAGGAGATATCTACATATTTTTTCAGTTTATATTGCGAGAGTTTACAATATAAGAACTTACTGCGATAAGCGAGGGATTGAACTATCTTCTTATCTTTAGCTAAAACTGAGAAAGTAATCCTGCTAAAACATACACCCTAACAAACATACAGGCATGACATGATGAATCCCCTAGTTCCGTATGCACAACTTGCTTCGGAAACGTGAACCTACTTTATCTTATTCCTTTCCTTCTCGTTGAGCAATGCTAATCCCCAGTAAATGCACTCGTCTTAGCAATATATTGGATACCGTTAAAGTAATGCATCCCACTCTAGAGTGGCTTAAGTAAATACGTGAGCTAATAGCCGCAGCGAAAAATTGCACACTTTGTCGGGCAGTACCTAAGTAAGTTCGTATAAAGTCTATCCGGCGAGGTCCGTGGTTGGGTCGCGCGGGTGGAGACGTGTTGTAGATAAATAGGTAGATGGATAGGTAGTTAGGTAGTTTAAAGACAAGTAGCAAGATCTCTTCTACCTAGATTTTATTGTAAGCTGTGGATAACACTGTAGGATATCTATATCATTTACCTAACTTTAGATGTATGACTATTTGTTATCCCGAATAAATAAAATAATATAAAAAAAATTAAAAAACCTGGTTAAAAGAGTTAATAGGCCGCCCAAAGGCCTTTTATCCTGGGAAATGAGGGCTTTTCGTCTCAAGTTATTAAAAAAGCTGTCTATTTAGATGGCGGTAGCTCAACTGGCGAGCCCAAGAGAATGTAAGCACTACTTTGGTAGGTTGGCGAGCTATGGTGAATGTGTAGGGAATTCAACATTGGTTGCTCCTGCTGTCACTGTCTGTCATACCTCTGGCTGGTGTCGAAGGCATAGTACGTACTACGTAGTACGTTAACTTTGGTCGTACTGGAGTTAAATTATGTTGCCTCAAGCAGGACATGGACCCACAACTTTCCGCTCGACACGAGACGAAACAAAAACGGAGTTACCAACTTTTTTCTTGTTTTGATAACCTCTCCCAGTATGGCAGTAGGGCAGATAGCCGGAATCGGAACTACTTTTTTTTTAAATCTCAAATCGAAAATATCTCATTGGGATAGCATGCAAAACTGCAAAAATACGGGTGAAGCCGCGCGTGTCAGCTCGTCAGCATTAATAAAGCAATCGATTTGTGTTGAATCTGCAATGCGGTCCGCCTCTACCTGCGCTTATCTTAAATGCACTCCTCCGTCCTCGATCTCATCTCACGGCTCATTTCTCTAAACCCCCGCAAACCCGATATCAATCCCCACCTGCAATATTCACCCTTCGCTGGATCAAAGTAGAAGCCATTCTTTTAAAAACGGTTGTTTTCACGTACCAGTACCTATCTATATTATATCTATATATATATCTGTAGCACATGCTGAATGTCTGCTTTTTATCGTTACAATAGTTTAGTTTTTATTTGTATTGTTATTTTTATGTTTATTGTGTGGCGCAAAATAAATATTTTTCTATTCTATTCTATTCTATATCGGTGAAATGGCTGTTTCGACTCAACTTCGAGAGTACTTATGCACTAATGCAGTGATAGAGTGACTGATACAGTGCATATCGCGACGCGGAAGAGGAAGGGCGCCGTGTCACTGCACCCTGATGAAGACTCTCAAAATTGAGTCGAAACAATGTCGGTACCTCTTCACCGGTATGTGAAACCACCCGTTTAGAAATAAATGATATAATTCACGATAGCTTTATTAGTATAAAATAAAAACCGGTTATACTACACTAGAAGCTGTATAATAGTACCTTTATCGTAGACCCAGTAGTTTGGAGGGCACGATAAACCGCTGGTCTTGGCTATAACAATAAAAATGACCGAAAAGGGTGACCTTTAGTGTGCTTTTGGTTACCCATTGCAGAAGGTAAAATTGCTTTTTATAGCTGCTTACGGAAAATATTACGAAATTGAAGAATTTTGATCTAAGAGAAATAAGTTTCAAGTTTCTAAATTACGATACGGAACTATTGCAGAACTATAACATAAGCCGGTTCAACGACATAGTGAGTGATTGCCTGATTGAAGCTCGGGAGGTGAAGGTTTGACTACGACTACGGTTGTTTCACACGTAGCTCGTAGCTCGTAGCTCGTAGCTACGGCTATGGCTACGGCTACAGACTAATAAGTATTCAGGTTTTCGTACCTCAAGATAATATGGCTCGTATTGCATAAGAGCGTTCGAGCTCGGCTAAAAGAGAGTCGTCTCTTATGCCGGCTTTACACATTGGGCTAAGGTGTACACACCATATGGATGGGTGACCGCCGAAAGTTTAGGACGCACAAACGCCTCGCCAACATATTTCCAGTGTCAACATTGTGAGTGTATGTGACTAAATGTGATGTAGTTGGAAGCATGTTGACATTGTTGCATTAATAAAAATCATTTTGTGAAGTGACTAACAGGGAATAGCTTTTAAAGCTAAAAATATGTTTTATGTTTCGAGTACAATATTATTTTTTTAGCATGCCAATGCGTACGCATTTCTGGGGACCAAACTAAAACCAAAACACTATGATGTCACTGCCGCTTGCTATTATTCTATGATCTTTGATGTCTTCAGTATCGTGACAACAGTCAAGCAATAAACATGCGTAGGCCGCCCCAAAAGTATGTCATAACAAACGATACATACATTCACAAACGATTTCGTGCGTTATTTAATTTTATTATCTTAGAGTAAGTTCGTATGAGTCAGTGGGCAACTCTGGTAAGTTAGTAGATCTACGTCATACCCTAACAACTTTGAAAAAGCTGGGACCCACTGAATAACGTGCCCTCCGAAGCACGGAAGCTCTTTGTTTAAATGACCACTGGCGTCACCTATCCAAATGGTGACAAACAGTACTTCGTTGATCTTTTATGTACAACTTTTGTGTTCGTAGCTTTTAGTCTATTTCACATAGGAAGGGTGTTGTCACATATCTGTTTTTTCTTTTTTGCATCATTTATTCGGCAATGTTTAGTTATAAAATACTAACAATTTATAAATTTACCAAAAGTTTGTTTCAATTTGCAATTTATACTATAAACTATTGACTTTGATTGAAACCATAAAATACCAAATCTGTCAGCAGTCAGCACCTTTCATATGTGAAATAGACTATAGGCAGCTACGTTACGAGCGCTTCTAACTTTTACTGTCATAAAAAAATATGTACGTAATTGTTTTCTCAACTCGCGCTTAGCCCCTTAGGTCACGTTTTTTCTGCTATAGACGGAATGAGATGCCTGTCTATTGCAGAGTATTCTCGCGGTTGCGAGCTATTTACAAAGCCCGCTTTAGAATAACATAACGAAACAGCACCGATATATTTATTTGTTCAGGCTGTTTTTAGTGTAACTGGATTTATTTAGGGCTGGTTAAATAAATACTGATACGGGAAAGTCCAATTTATGAAATTCGTTATACTGTCCTACAGTTTCATTGTTGTAAATGCAAAGTTTGTGTAGATTTTTGGATGTTTTATAGTTTGTGGCTCGATCACGCTGTTTAGGCGTGCTTGTCCCGGCTTGGATATTGAATTAAAATTCAAATTTAAAAAACTATTATCTTATAAAACTAAAAGGGTCTCTTTGAGACGTTTAGGTCAATTTACAACGGCTCCAAGCACTCAAGTCTAGAAGGTCAACCATGATAATAATGAGGTGTAATTCTAAACCTGAAAAATCTTGGTGGGCTATGTTTTTATGCGAATATCAATCGAGCGTGCAGAAATAAGTAAATAATAAAACTTGAGAAATATAAACTCATTTCGTTAACAGATTGATCTTGAGGGAAATCGAGTGTTGTAATTACATCTCAGTGGAAACGAGCGATTTGTGCCGCTTTAACATGAGGGCTGATTTTGAAGCGCTTTTATCGTAGCGTCTTACTTGTACTCGCACTAATCAACTGTTTATAAACTGTAGGGTGAGGCGCTGACTTTAGATTTCCATTTCTACCACTAAAGCCACTGTTATTATTAGACTCTAGCAGCCGCTCAAGGCTTTGCTCACATGACACCATGTTTTTTTTTATGTTTATTTATTTCAATTACCTAATAAAATTGATGAGCCATAGCGAAGTTGAGTACAAACAAGCACATAAACTATTTGACAATATTGTTTAACAGATTTTAATTTAATCCGTTTTTGTTTTGAGTTTTAGAATGTTTCATAACCAGCTCAGGACGAGATTAAATAGAAGCGAGCCTCGAAGCTGTAATGCTTGCGCAAACTTTAAGTACGAAAAAATGTAGTTTCGAGATAAAACTCCAGAACAAAGGAGATATAAGCCCGCATTGTTACGGCGCTGAGCCCCGGGGAAATTGAAAATGCGCTGTGGTTAGCGCTCGGCGAGAGCTAGATATGTATCGCTCTATGGATTGCTGCTTCGTGCAAATAAAAATGAATAACACGAGGCTAGAGTGATTCTGATATTCTCTGGTGAATTAAATTTCCTGAAGTTTTAAAATTTGAATTACAATGTTTTTATTGAAATATTGCACTGTGCAAACGAACTAGAAACAAATGGTGCTTAATTAAAAAACAGTTGTTGACAATAACAGTGAGTGATTGGTCTTGATAAAGGGCCTGGCTTAATCACTAGTTTGTTTTTTTTTTAATAAATAAATGATGCTGGACAATCCACACAGCATCATCTAGCCCCAAGGTAAGCTGCTGTTAAACAGAGCTGTATTATGGGTATAAGATGACTGATATATACTTAATGCAATACAATACATAGATAGGTATTTTTTATTATATATAGAAAATACCCAGAACACCCGGGACAAATATTTGTAGATCGTACAAACATTTGACAAGAGGCCGAAATCGAACCCGCAACACCCGCGTCGCAGCCGGACCTGCGCCCGCTGCGCCACATCGGTCGTCAACGCAACCAATGGTTAAATTGACAGGGAGCGTTCAACCAGTCTTATTCCTTTGTAGAATACACAGATAAAATTGTTATTTTGAAGATTCACCGTTGGCCAATAGCTATTTCTCAGTGCCTTAATCTGGCGCCAACACGCAGAGCCTACATTCACATGGGCGTAAGGTGAAAACAATATTCACATTAATATTTTGTTTTATAATAGTTATTATGTATATATAGGTAGCAAAACGGCCGCGCCACATATTTCGACTAAGATGTAGAGTTTGTGAATTTAGAGCTTGCAGAGTTAGGACGTGTAGATGAGAAGCTTGGCTCTACATGTGATCTGATAACTTTTTGACAGGTCTTGTTTTGGCAACATTTTACATGAAAATGTTTTTGATGGGACTATTACGAGTATGTAATACATACGAATACGTTTGGATGTACTCGTAAAAATTTGTGCATATTACTGGAAGACTTTTTGAAACTGCGGTATCTGTGATGAAAAGATCCCACGAAGATTACCCAGCGCTGCCCATCCGAGTTGATTTCTTCGGTTGACCTCTTTGATTAGGGCTAAAAGGTTACATCGACGTGGGGATTTCAAGGATAATAAATAAGAAATCGTGACTTTGGGTGCTTTTTTACGTGAAAATAACTGTTTTTAGTGAATTTATTTAGTTAAAATTATCTTCAATCACGAAACTATAATGTGTTAGAATTACAAGTCAACTACAAGTTTTTGTATTAAAGTAACAAAAATAAAAAAGTCTTAATGCGGTCGAAAACGATTTTGTAGTTCATCAATAAAGGAATTAAAGTTTTGGCACATAAAAGACATATGAAGCTCCCGATATTTGGTGGAATTTTCGATGAATGACAGCTGAGCTTAGGGGATTTGCACACGTGATGCACGCTCGAACGCTCCAGAGACTGTCAAAATACCAATCGTTTTGTCGAGTAGGGTTTATGTTGGCAACACTGTGACAGCAAAACTACTGGGACTTAGAGCTGTCTGTGAAACGTGTTATGAATGCTTGTATTGTGTTCAAAAATTTTAGGAAAATGTTTTGATAATCTATGCTCTAATTGTTTAACTTTACTATGTTGCAACCCAATTTTTATTTATAACTGCCTACTTTTGCAGTCGGTTATAGAACGGTAAAGAAAGGCGGAGGTTCTCAAATCGACTTTACGTTTTCGTATGTCTGTAACACGATTATTTCGCCAATTAAGAATTAATTTTAACTCTTATAATAATTCAGAGGAAATTTCACGACCTACGGCCTTTCCTTGACGTTTCTATGTTATTCAACATAGACGATATAGGTTTGAATAACAGATTCTAACAAATATTTAAAGTAGGTTTATGAATAATAGAATAGAATACAGTAGAAAAATATTTATTTTGCGCCACACAATAAACATAAAAATAACATTATAAATTAAAACTAAACTATTGTGACGAAAAAAGGCAGCCACTCAGCTTGTGCTACAGACTTAATGTGTCTGTAGCGCTGGTTTTCAGTGTAGCCTACGAGTAGTAGTAGCAGCAGTTAACTGCACGAGTCTCTTACTACCTAACTATTTACGTAAGTACATTTTATAAAGATTTGCTAAATAAACCAAAGCAACAACTTAAAACTATAAAGAAAGAACTCTTCTTTAGATAAAACAAATATACCAAAATTAGGTTATTTGTGACATTAACATAATGACATATAGTAACAATGATTTTAACAAGAAGGTATTCTAACGATAAAATAAAAAATAAAAAATATGGCTCTTAAACTCATCAAATCAAAAGGTATTAGCTGCTACATCGCAAACATTTATTCTAGCAATAATTATGAAGCTTTACGGTGTAGTTTTTCCAATAAACGGAGCTCTTTGCGTTTATTCCTGGACTTCCAATTAGCTAATGTGCTAAGCATTTTACGCAAGAATTCCCACATGTTTTGCCAGGTGGTACTAATATTCTTTTAATTGTGTGTTATTGTGAAAGAGTTACTTATTATTGAATATTTGTTGCTGTGTAGTAACAGCACATAGGTAAGCAATATTTCATTTTATTTGATACAAAAATATTTATGAATCTTATTTATTAAAACATTTATCAGATACAGTCATTATTATTACCTTATAATTTTTTTTATTATATTTTCTTTTGAGTGTAACTGGTGTAAATTGTGTGTTCTCATTAGTTAAAAAGTTTAGTAGAATAGTACAAGAGATTTTTCGTTTATTTGGTATCCTGAGACCAGTCAAATTACAATAAAGTTTTAGGTAATTTCGCACTAAAAAGCAGAAAGTCACTCAAGGTGATTATATTTTCAGTAATCAGACCTGCTTTGTACCGCTTAATATCAAACGCCCGAGTTTGCGTTGTAATCAAACGATAAATTTCATTTGCTTATAGAAACTCTATACCTACACAAAGGACTACATTTAATAAGGCGGCAGGTGACGAAAGCCAGAGTAACAAATTATCCGAAGGCTTGGATAAGTGACTGTTTCAGCCGGGACCAACCTTAATGTACTCTAGTTAATGCTTAGTTTTTAATTATAATGAAGACAATAGGGGTCTTATGCATAATCATCTGCTAGCTAATTTGTCTTTTAAATATATCAAAGTTCATTGATATATTTAAGAATGACAAGAGAGACAAGAAGTGCATGTGTTAACTTTTAACTTTGTTTTCAGATATAGTAACTTATGGGCACAGGTTAATAAAATAGTCCGACCCCCAAAAAGAGGTGTTGCACTAGGGGAGCTTTTGTGTTTAAGGATATTTAGGTAGGCAGATAATTGTCTAGGTAATGTCCTTACCCAACGCGCGGACAGGTTCTTGAACTGAGTGAATCTTTATCAATACATTTCATTTGTTCCTCTGTCCGCAGGCTGCAAGATTTCCGTTGCGTATGGTGTCGTAAATGCGTGCACGCAGCGTGCAAGCCTAGCTGGTGCGCCGCGTGTTCGCTCGGCCCGACACGCGCGTCAGTCGTGCCTCCAACGCGCTTACACTCTGTGGGACCGGACGACGCTTGGATGCCGGACCGACCGCCAAACGCCTCGCCGCTTATCGTCTTCGTCAATTCAAGATCAGGTAAAGGTGGGCTCAAACGTTAATAAACTTAGATTTTGAGCTTTATTAGTTAGAAACGCTAGATTTAATTGTTTTAGTATCGTTACACAATCTTAGTTAAATGTTTTATTTTTCTCCAACTCGTACACTATTTGTAACGTTCTGATTCAATAAAGGGTAGTTAAAAGTATGTTTTTTTATATCTTGCAATCAGTTATTGCAAAAAAAATGAGATTTTAATCCTTACGAATTAGGTTTTAAGAGTAGTAGAGTTCTCTGTGATAGAGCTCGTCCGGGGAAGGACTACCACCATACCTATTTCTGCCGCCAAGCAGTAATGCTCGCATTGCTGTGTTCCGGTGTGAAGGGTATGGTTTCCGGTGAAATTACTGGCACATGAGGCTTTCGATCTTAGCCTCAAGGTGGCAACCCGCGAGTGATACCTCTGGTATAGCAAGCGTCCATAGGCTGCGGTAACCGCTTACCATCTTTTGGGCCGTACGCTTGGTTGCCACTTCAGTTGTATATAAAAAAAAAAGTTCCATATTTACGAAGATGAGCGGAAATAGTCCTAAAAGAAAAATAAACACTGCGTAGATATATTGGTAGATATATTTTATCGCATCGTACGAATTTGTCTTTTTTTAACCATTAAAAAATTAATATAATACCATCACACACAACCTTTCAAGGAATTGTTCTGAACATGGCTCGGAAATTGAGGCGTGAATAATTAAAGGTTTCCCCCGGGAGTATTATCATGGTAGTCTGTACATGCCTCATGAAATGAACAAAAGATTACGGTAAGATTACTTCAAAACACTGCACTTCCTTTGGCTTTGTCATTGTTTGAATTGCTGGGAACATCACAGGCTTTTTAGAAATGAACTCGGATTTAGACTTTTAATTAAAATCTGTCGAGCTAGACCCTTTCTATATTTTAATGGCTTTGGAATAGACTTCTCTTTAAAAATTAAAAATAGGTTTTACTTTTGTTAGAATTGGGTTACCAACAAAAGACTGATTACCAATTTAAAATATGATTAATTTATTCTCTCGTTATTTATTTGGAAGTTGTGTTTACGACTACGGTCTGTTTCAACAACATAGAGCTATTCAAGAAGTCTAAAAGAAAAGTGTAGCATTAAGAGCTAGTTTTGTGTAATACGCACGAAAGAGAAATTGTCAAGTGGATTAAATTTTTGTTGTAAGTAAGTAACTATTTAGTTACCGAGTGTACAAAATAAGCGACTTGAAGAATAAATGGCGCAGCAAATCGCTCGAGTTAAAAAAAAGAGGTCGCGGGTTTGATTATATATATATATATATATATTATATATTATAATTTAATTGTGTTTGCATGATCTAGGTACTTGTTCCAGGTCCGGATGATGTGAGACCATGATACAGTGGTTTCTGATATCCATGATACAAAACAGAGACACTACAGTGTGGTTCAGATCTACCTACTAGCTGTTGGTCGTTTATTATTTTTAAATAAACACCATCCCTTACAGTCAATCAGCTGTGCTCAGAACTTTGACGCTTTAAAGACCAAAAAGTTTTTTAACCAGGCGACAACCAAGGAGTGAAGTTCCTTCGTCGCTTCAGGCAGCTCCTGAACCCGGCGCAAGTGTTCGAGCTGAGCGGTGCTGGCCCTAGGCTAGGGCTGCGGCTGTTCAGGCACTTCGCTCCGCTGCGAGTCCTCGTGTGCTCTGGAGACGGGTCTGTTGGGTGGGTGCTGCAGGAAGTGGATAAGCTGGAAATGCACGTGAGTTGGTAAACTTTTCATCACTGTATTCAATGGTGTTTCAAGTAGCTTTCAATAAGTTCTGGAAGCCAAAATTAAACTGGGGCAAAGGCTTCTTTGTAAGCGCGGAAAAATGCAGAAGTTTTTAAAGTAGAACGAGAGACTTATGAACAATATTTTTTGAGTTATCAGATGTGTTTAGAAAAAACATACATTCGAGTTGTTAGCAAAGTTTTGCGGTTCATCAGTAGGATCACAACAGATGTCTGGTTCCTTTTAAAGCAGAGGTCATCAGCGGAGATTTGGAAGAACATCACATGGCTTTCCGACTACGATTCGAAGGGTCTGTTAAGGAAGTGTCTCCAGATTCTTCCTCGATCACTGTTTACTTTTTTATTGGACGCTAGTTCCACGCCACTTAGCCCTGGTAATTGCTAATTCTCCGTCACGGCCTTTTAAATGGAAAGAATCAAGCATTCAATTTCCAACAGCGTCAAGTGCAAACAGCTGTTTTGCCCCTGGGCACCGGCAACGATCTGGCTCGAGTGCTGGGGTGGGGCGCATCGTGCGACGACGCGGCCAACCTCCAGCAGCTGATCGAAAGATACGAACGGGCTTCCACTAAGATGCTTGACAGGTACACAACAGCTGTACTGCTACTGTATATTAAGAGTTGTTAAGCACTGACCGGTGAAATAGCTGGTTGAGCTGGGTTCTTATTACTAGGATGGCAGTCAAGAAGTGTACCTACGGATAGGTTAATGATATTTATGATTTAATAGAGGATGTACCAGGAGTGCAGAAGTTGTCAGGAAGTATATAATGAGAGCATTCATCAATTTAGACCATCTTCCGAGTGCTTTACTGTTACAGGTGGTCAATTATGACGTTTGAGCGATCGCTGTCGGCACCCCCACCACCTCCTGCGCCTCCTGATTTGCTCGAAGAAGGTCCGTTACTGAAGAACTTGCAAGAAATCATGCAGGTATTCTCACCATGACGATTCTAGAAATGCTTAGATTGCAAGCGTTAAAATTAGATCACACGTGCGTCTAGTACTAAGGAAGGTATGCTTACTCGTGTAAAAAAAAAACGTAATAATTGTTTCCGTAAACTGCTAGCGGTTTTGGGAAGCTATTTCGAGTTCGGGTAATGGAATTATTCCCATCTGTCACCTAGTTTTGTCCCCTTAAGGTCGCACAAAAACAAATGATAATTCATTACAATTTGCGAGTATGGAAATTGTTCTACCACAAATTGTATTTTCGACTGACCTTATAATGGCCGACTAGGATGCAAAAGATTCTCCTGGCGGAATAAATATGTCTAGATCATGTTTCGGGTGTAAATGTTGCGGTAGAGATAAATCAGTCTAAAACTAGCTTAGCACCAGGCAAGCGGTTTGATCGTTTTGTCTTTTTTTTTATACAACTAAAGTGGCAACCAAGCGTACGGCCCACAAGATGGTAAGCGGTTACCGCAGCCTATGGACGCTTGCAATACCAGAAGTATCACTCGCGGGTTGCGACCTTGAGGCTAAGATCGAAAGCCTCATGTGCCAGTAATTTCACCGGAAACCATACCTTTCACACGGGAACACAGCAATGCGAGCATTAGTGCTTGGCGGCAGAAATGGGTATGGTGGTAGTCCTTCCCCGGACGAGCTCTATCACAGAGAACTCTACTACTCTGTCTCCTGCCAACATAAAAACAAAAGATACTTGTCACAGGCGGGTGAGATCAGCCAACTCACCAGCACATCTCTCCGCACGGGCTGCTTGCGGCTGGCGCTGGCGGGCGAACGCGCGGGGGGCGGGGCGGCGCGCGCCGCACACCGCCTGCGACGGGCGCTGTCTCTGCTACTGCACGCAAGGACTCATCTCGCGCACGACCACGCTTCATGCAAGTGAGTCAATTCTCACATAGATATAGACAATTATCGCCTTTATGGTGACGACCGATGTGGCGCAGCTGGCGAAGTTCGACTGCGACGCAGGAGGTTACTGGTTTGATGCCTTGGAATCTGCTAATATTTGATCCGGGTGTTCTGGGTATTTTCCATGTAGGTACTTATAATAAAAAATGTCTATCTATGTATTGTATTTGTATATATTAGTATTTGTATTAAGTATATCAGTCATCTAGTACCCATAACACAAGCTCTGCTTAGCTTGGGGCTAGATGATGCTGTGTGGATTGTCCAGCATTATTTATTTATTTATTTATTTAAGGTGCTCATAATGTAGCTAGTTTTTTGTCAACTTCCTGCTGCAATTTTATAGCTGCCAAGTTGACATTTACATAGCTCAACACAGTGCAATAATTACTGCAATTTTGTGTTTAGCCCGGCGATATTGCTAAGATATTTCAAAGTAATTATAAATAAATAAATAATGCTGGACAATCCACACAGCATCATCTAGCCCCAGGTAAGCTGCTGTTAAACAGAGCTGTGTTATGGGTAACTAGATGACTGATATACTCGTATATTTAATACAATTACAATACATAGATAGATATTTTTTTTTTTATTATATATAGAAATACCCAGAACACCCGGAACAAATATTTGTAGGTCGTACAAACATTTGTCCGGAGGCGGGAATCGAACCCGCAACCTTTGCGTCGCAGGCGGACCTGCGCCCGCTGCGCCACATCGGTCGTCGTAAGTATTCAATTGTAAGTATTCAATGTCTGGCCGGCTAAATTGCAATGTATTGCACAATTAAATTGCAGCAAAAAACTCCGCAACACACGTGTTGCCTGCAACATGTTCACAACCACTTAACCTTCTATTTAAAATGAACCTGCTTCTGTGTGGGTGCCTTCATTGTACTTTTTGTATGTACTTATGTTTTTTCATGAATAAACGTATTTTCTTTCTTGTTTCTTTCGTTCAGCAAGTGTATAATTTGCAAATATACTGATCTATATTGGCCGACAAATTTGTCAGCAAGATTAAATTATTGTAGCTCGTTTACAGGCCTCTTTACTTACTTTACTGCAATTTATCACACAATGGATTTTTTCTAGCCTCTCCACTGTTGCTAGCAATTAGTAACAACCGTGGTGTGGTGGGGAGGGCTATTTGCCATTCATTGCCGTTTCTGAAGATTTTAACTAAAACTAGCTACCGTTAGATGTCCTTAATAATAGAAACTCACTTGACCATTGACCATGTAAAAACTAGCTCGACATAATACCACAGAGTGGCGTGTAAAAGCGTGTGCCCGTTTGAGAAGCCAGAGGTTGAATTCCCGTTGCGGGAAAAATGTTCGCATGATCTGCAATTACTTAAATAAACACTTCAGGTCTGGGAGTTCTTATTTTTATTCATTTATTGCGTTGTGGAACCATATGATTTCTCGTAGTTTCTGATTCACATTACACAGAGAATGATGACTGATTTTAAATAACTTTTCTATTGTGTTCAGAAGTATCGATTTTATGCAAAAAATAACTTAATATTATTAATAGTTTAGTAGTAAAAACCCCAACCAATTAGAGCAGCTCTGACGTACAACCTAATAAGGCGGATTGTTGTATTTTTTAGTTAAAAATATTATCAATTTCGTGAAGACTTAATTTTATTGATTCTTGGTTAACAGTAACTGACATCATGCATCTGAGTGTGGGGTCAAGACTATGAATATGACTGTTAAGTGTGTATGTGTGAGTGTGTTACTTTTTAGGTATCTAGTTATTAATATCAGCTGATTTTTAGGAACTGGGAGCCGCTGGAGACGACGAGCGACAGCGAGCCGGAAACCCAACCCGCTGTCGAGAAGGGCAGCATCGAAAAGACTGAAAAGGTAATCTTGTGTATTTCGTCTTGTTTTATAAGTAATAAAACTTTACCACCGAGTAGATTTAGAAAAATTGTGACTCTTCCAAGTGTACAAAATTTATCAAAATATTTTTTTAAATTGAATTGGTCGTTTTGGCAACACAAGTTGTGTCTCATCCTGGCAACCAGCTATAAGGTTGATCTAGATGCGTGTGTATAGTACTGCAAACGGAGCTTGGTTGTCGTGGCGTTTTGATGCGCAATGTATCTTTGTCGTATTATATTTTATTGTGTTTCCGCATCACAAACGGCTAACTTCACTACGGCCGAGATCAAAGTCAAAGTTAAAGTCAGTAATCTCTTTATTCAATCATATCATAATCTGTCTAAATGTCTCGGGGTGATGAGCGCAGTGCAGTGAAACGCTGAACCTAAAAACGTTAAGCTTTGAATGGCACTGCATCTGTTATGGTCACGCGTGGTGCGACTTAATCGTCTTGTAACTTGCTGACATAAAAAAAAATACCACATGGATCATTTTGAAACGTCTATGTATTAACGTTACATAACTTACGACAGTTCCACGCGCCCCAGTCTAGAAGAATCTGGCAACAAACTCTGCTGGGTTCCTAGCTTCTTTTTGATGATGATCATAAAGTACTAGTGTTGTCCAGTGTTGATACGCGCGTGTCCGCAGGAGCAGCTGAACTGGGCGGCGCGCGGCTGTGCGCTCGCGAGCCGCGCGGACAGCGTGCGGAGAGCGTTGCGCTCGCTCGTCAGGACGCTCTCGCAGTTTTACCCACAGGTATATGTTACAAAAATCGGCACGTATATTACAAATTCATCTTCCCGTTTCTTCATCTAAGATTACATTTCTATAATAAAATAATAATTTCTATTTTGTACAAGAAAGAAAGAAAGAAAACATATTTATTGACTCACAGATGATAAATAAACAGTAAATAGTAGATATAGGCTTTTTACAACAGTTAGGGATAAACTATTTAACTTTAAGTACCTAAGTACTAGAACGAACTTATTAGAGTAAAAGCTTGTATGTTACTACCTTCGAGCATATAAACAAAAAGAGGCCGCTTTGGCGAAAAAAACGCATTGAAAATTTGAAGCAGGAACGCACATATGAATACTATCTATGTGTGCGCCACTCTGGGTCATTCTCAATGTCTTAGGTTCCTACAAGTTAAATGAAACCACAACCCGAAATTTTAAGGTCTTTAGGACTTACTATTTTGGCTATGCATCGATTACCAGTCAATTTGTCAATAGTTGAAAAGTTTTGACATGCAATTGTTTGCGGTAGTGTTCAACGCAGGAGGCGGACTCGTGCGAGTCGTCCCCGGCGGGAGGCGCGGCGGCGGCGTGCGCGCCCGCCATGGCCGAGTTGGCCGTGCCCGCGCCGCGCGCCTTCGCCGACAGCCGCCGCTCCTCCGCCGCCTCCGCCGTCTCCGCCGCTTCTATGCAACCTGACAAGTCAGTGCAACTACCTTCTAATGACGTCCCACCACTCCGCTTCTAATCCCGACCGATAAATACCGACCTTGTAAAGACGTCTTCCAACTCAGTCTATGCAACTTGACAAGTTATTGCTCCGATCTTTTAAAGGCCATCCACCCACTTCTATGCAAGTGCAACCAGCCAGCGCTTCGACCTTGTAAAGACGTCGTCCCTTATAAGTTCAGTACGAAGTTTAGCAACGTTTGGCAACGCAAGTTCATTGTAAGATGGATGAAATTGATGGGCTATAGCAGCCCTAGTTTTGCTTTCTATTTTACCGTTTTAACTGTTTTCATAAACAAGCCAATTGCGTCACTCGGTTGCCGTATTTTTAGTCCTCGTTTACAAATATTCGACCCATTCTCGTTATTTAGTACATTACTGCACTGTAGAAAAATGACTGTTCTTTTCACCCACAGCATTCCAGATGTAGATGAAGACATCGCTAAACTAATAAGCTCTAACCCACCGGACCAGTTCACCCTGGACGTAGATCGGACTGGAGGAAGCAAAGCCAGCTCCGTATCGCCCCAGGACCGGCTCTCGCTGTCCAACCTCTCATCCTGTGATACTAGCTCGTGCAGAAACCTACTCAGGTTGGACAGAGACAGAGTCACATACAGCAGTAGTCTTACAATACCGAACCTAGTGATATCTGATGATAGCGATAGACGCGATTCCATCATACAGGGAGATACATACGAATCGGACCAACTAACAATTATAGATATCGACAAACCGTATACGGACGACCACTACCAAGACCAGAGCGCAAGGGAAACCCCGGCCAGTGGAGACTGCACGCCTGATAGAAGGCTTTCTAGTGTAGACTTGGAGATAGATGCTAGTAGTAGCTCAGAAGGGTCCAACATTAGCGATGACTATAGTTTAATATCTGAGATGATAGATGGGAAACCTGATGATGATGAAGCAGGTTTGATAGGGCACATAGACTCTCCTGAAGTATCCGAAACGACTTACGCAAATTCGGAAACATTACATGGAGAATCGATTATGGATGATATTAGTTCGATGTTGGGACAGGAAGTCCTGATGGCCATGATGGGCAAAAATGGAGAAAACGAAACGTATACGGATGATACAACACTTTTTACTTCAGACACTGCTTCTGACATTACCTTGGATAGTAGAAATCCTAGCTTGCAAAAGAACAACGAGACCAAAATGAAATACATATCGAAAACAAAGAAACCCAAAGACGGAGAGGTGGAGAAATTTGGGTTTGAAAATAAAGTGTTCTACATCGAAAACGCAACGAAAGTAGAGGAACAGATCAAGTATTGTAGTCTAGCGCAATTTGAGGAGGGAAGTGATATAGCTAGGAAGTCTTTTAGGAAGCACCAACGTAAAAGTTTAAAGAAACGCATTGCAGACGACTCAAGTCTAAAAAGTCTGTTACCTAAAACCACAGAAGAGAATTTAAAGCCAGATGAACATTTACTAACTTTTAAGCCTGATTTAGGTTCTCCAATAAAAAAAATACAGGAAACCAAACACGGCCTGACACCGACGTTCCCTTGTGTCAGTGTTGTGGTTGAGCCTCCATCTCCCTCACACAGCGAGGAAAAGAAAAGTATAAAGAACTGTGTAAGCAGGATGGCTTCAGTTCTCAACGATATTTTCGACCAAGGGACCGATACTTTGAGCGTCAACTCACCAGAGCCAGGTGTTGGCACGACAAGGGAACGAAGGCAATCCGATAATCCGAAACTTTTAGGATCAGATCCGGAGTATGGTCAGTTTCTCAGCTGTTCCCCAGCAGCTACAAGACGAATATCCTGTGGAAGTCTCTTCAAACCTGGTGAAGATAAGTAAGTAATATGTGCAAATTTTGTTATCACCAGCCCGTTCTCATGAAAAATGTACAATTAGACGACCGATGTCCGCCTGCACGCGAAGTTTGCGGGTTATATTCCCGCCTCGGATCAAATACTTGTACGATCTACAAATATTTGTTCCGGGTGTTCTGGGTATTTTCTATGTATAATAAAAAATATCTATCTATGTATTGTATTAAGTATATATCAGTCATTTAGTACCTACCCCTAACACAGCTCTGCTTACCTATGGGCTGGATGATGCTGTGTGAATTGTCCAGCATTATTTAAAAAAAAAAACTTCGGATACTAAAATGGTAAGCAAAACTTCACTAGCATAATTTTTACAATCGTGTTTGCTTGACCCGAGTGTTTTCAAGCCAGGAAATCAATTCACAATTATGTTGTTTCTGCTTACACATGGAGCTAGGTATTGCTTCAAGCGTATTATTATCATTCAATCATTGCCAGTCAGTTCTTAAATAGCATTAGATTTTTCATCTCATTCAAAATTATAATTTAACGAATTTTTGCGAATCTAAAAAGGTAAGTAATCGAAACCTCACTGGGTTTTATCTACAATCGTATTTTGTTAGACCCAAGCGACCTAAAGTGTTTTGTACCCAAACACTTCGCAGTCAAAAAATCTATTCAATGAGGTTGTTACTGCTTACATTTCAATAACTAGGGTGGAAAACACCCTTTGATTGTCGCAGCGGTGCCCTCAGGAATAAATTTGCTTTCTTAGTAAATATACGAGATCTTGTATCAACATTCTTTGTTGAAGTAATACAATCATTGAGTTATTATTACGAGCGTGCGGGTTGAGCATACAATACTAAAATACGACATTCCTAATATATCAAAGCATTTGTGATTTCAGTTGCTCTCTCTTAGATTAATATTTTTAACGTATTCCTAACCTAAATAAATCATAATTGGGCTACCGCAGTCTTTTACAAAAAAAATAACGAATAAATTTATATATTCAAATTCATGCAATATTTTTTTGTCAATATACAAATGACAATTTAAATTGTCTTTATTGTCTTACTTTACAGGACAATTACATTTGCTGTGAATAATTTTTTTATTAATCAGTTGAGCCATTTAAAACCATAGATAGCTATCAGAAGCGTTAGCGTCGAAAAAAACAACAACTTACAGCTAGTTATCGTTTTCTACAGCAGACTATCCACATCAGTCTCATCCATATGGGGTGAGGGGGGACCTTCCAACACCGGCAACACGTCCTCCAGGCTAGAAGTCAACGAGAAAGCCAAGAAACTGCCCATTATCAACCCCTTAGTGCAACTACCGGCCTGGCCCCATGTGACCCAAGGATTCATCAGCCAGTGCTTACTAGCCAATGCGGACGCGTTATGCGCTGCAGTCAGCCCACTGATGGACCCTGACGAGACGTTACTCGAAGGGTTCTATGAAAGAGCAGTGATGAACAATTACTTCGGGATCGGTATAGATGCGAAGATCACCCTGGACTTCCATAATAAGAGGGAGGAGCATCCCGAGAAGTGCCGGTCGCGGGCGAGGAACTACATGTGGTACGGAGTGCTGGGCTCGAAGGAGTGGGTCAACCGGACTTACAGGTACAGTCGACGTTTTATTTCTCATCATCATCATGACAGCATTCTTATGTTCTTGCTGGGACACTGGCCTACTCTAAAGCGAGAGTGATTGGGTTTTAATCCTTCACGCGGACCCGCGGACAAGTAGTAATGCACGCATTGTTGTGTTCCGGTTCGAAGGTTATGGTTTCCGGTGAAATTAAAGGAACATGATACTTGGATATATGTCTCAGGGTGGCAACGCGCAAGTGTTATCTCTGATATTGCAGCTTTGATCTTTATCAATTCTTCTCTTTAGAATTGACTTTGTCCTCCATAGCTTCTTTATTCTCTATTTAAATTTAGATGCTAACAGAACTAACAGCCTGAGCCAAAACGTTCTGTGCTATAGCTTTTTTTTATACCACTAAAGTTGCAACTGATTGATGACAGGGGTTACCGTAGCCTATGTACACTTGCAACATCATAGACATCACTTGCGTGTTACCACCCTGAAACGTTGGATGAAAAGTCTCATGTGCCTGTAATTTCACCGGAAATCATACCCTTCGGACCGGAACACAGCAATGCGAGCATTACTGCTTGGCAGCAGAAATAGATATCGTGGTAGTCCTTCCCCGGGCGAGCCCTATCACACAGAACTCTACTACCTCCTATTCTAGCTTGTTCTGTAGCTTGTTAAAAACCAGCTTCCTCGTTCAGACATCTCGGGCAGCGCGTGCAGTTAGAATGCGACGGGCAGAGAATCCCGCTGCCGGAGCTGCAAGGCATCGTGGTGCTCAACATCTCCTCGTTCATGGGCGGAACCAACTTCTGGGGAGGCACGAGAGGGGACGATCTGTTCCTCGCGCCGTCGTTCGACGATCGGATCCTTGAGGTGAGGTTTGCGCATCACAAACGGCTCTAACTTCACGGAAGCCTAGATCCGCCGTGCGAACTATACATAACTAGTAAAAAGAAAAACGCTAACCGCCATCATCACCTCTGTATGTATGTATGTATGCTTAGAACTTTTAAACTACACAACGGATTTTAGTGCGGTTTTATCAAAAGACTATGAGAAAGATTAAATGAAAACTACGGGAAACCGACATGTCCAAGAACTATGAAACTAAATACGTGTGCCAACCGACAACATTTAAAAATGACATCTCAGGTTAAAATCGAGTCTAATAAATCTAAAATCTAATCGCTACTGCGATTCGCTTTAGGTACTCCTGAAGCGAGTGTAATAAATCAAAAAAGTGCTAAATCCTTTTATTCCTGAACCCTTCAAGTGATGGACCCATCAGTCGTTTCCACAAAGACGTAGAGACTATTAATCAATCGGGTTCTTCCCCGACCCTGGACCAATCACTCACCCCTTCTAAGTGATTCTATAGATGTTCAGCCATTAGAGTCCAGAATGACGCATCCCTTAAAAATATAAAAATAAGAAAACGTTTTTTTTTTTTTTTTTGATTTTACGCCAACGGGTAATCATTTTATTACCAATTACCTGATAAGTAACTTTTATTAATACAAAAATGAAGCTACTTAGAAAATCCTAAACATGAAATTTATACATTCTATATTTCTATAAAAATACACTAAGAATATAAAAAGTATTAATCGTATCGTTAATATTTAATCATTCGTTTAAAAAACGGTCATTTTCACTTATCGGTTTATCGGTGAAAAGGCACCGACACTGTCGACTCAATTACAAATGTCCTCATCGGAGTGAGTGAAACGGTGATCTGTCTCTCTAGAATTAGAGAGATTTTTCGTGTCAGGTACCGAAAAACCGGTCTCAAAATATCATTTTATCTGTTTTATAATAATTTTGAGCAAAAGACCTGTATCTAATCATAGTTTCCATTATTATTATTAAAACATTTACTATGAAACTACTAAATAAGTAGTTTAACATTGAGCTGTTTTAACAAAACTGAAACTTTATAAAACGGTAGATGCTACGCTTTCCTACAAACATCCGACGACGACGGCGCGGTCTAACGACGACCACAAATTGGACACTTTACAATTTTACAGCCAGAGAGTGCCCGGAAAAGTACGCAATTTCCCACTGAAATGGTTAGATTTTGCTTTTAATACGGGTTCTCGTGTTAGGAATTCAATGTGCTCGCTCGCACGTGAGTTTTCAATTCCATTTCTGTGGCTTAGAGCTATTCGGACGATATTACAGTCGCTTTTAAATTGTGAAATAAAACGAATCAATGCAACGACTTACTTGAAGGAGTGTAAAATACTAAATGTTACATTTGATGTGAACAATTTACAATATTATACTCATGTGAGCACGCTGATCTAATGATTTATGTACAAAATGTGTAAAAATTTATGTATAGAAATGTATGTGCAATGTGCATAACGCCACTGCGCACTGGCCTCTCTCTCACACATTGAAAAAAAACATCATTAATGAGCCATCCACTAATCCTGATCTCTAGCTTGGCAGTCAGGTTAGTGTCCCAGCTGTGGGAACATTTGAAGACTGTCATGAGGAGCTTTTGATTCATGCTCTAATTAATTATTATTTGTTTGGTCATGCACGCTCGCGTGAATTTTTTTTCATATTTTCTCATCGTTTAAACCATGTAGTTCTGCCATCAACTATTAACAGAATAATTAAGTGGGAAAAGACCGTTTAAACCTTTCCTGAACTCAAAAATTACAAAACCAAATTACGAACGGCCAATAAGGCGTCTACTATTGGGCTCCACCAAACAGCGCCATGACGACAGAGTTTGAGCCTTCACCATCCACCGATTTCCTGTCATCGGCCCTTCGAGTAGAGTCCATCATTTTATATTGGACAAGCTGACCCGCGCGGCTTCACCCGCGTTTTTGCAGTTTTTATGCTATCCCACAGGAACAGTTCATTTTTCTGGGATAAAAAGTAGACTAGGTATGTGTTATTCCAGAATCTAAGTACATTTCAAATTTCATCACAATCGGTAAAGTTGTCACGGAGATACGTGGTAACAAACATATACACACGTGTGTGTGACTGTTGACACGTCCACTGTTGGACCTAGGCCTCCCCCATACAGCGCCATGACGACCGTTTTTGAGCCTTCACCATCCACCTACTTCTTGTCATCGGCCCATCATGTGGATTCCATCATTTATATATTTATGAAAATTAAAATTATTGGTTAGGTATCTCGCACACAAAGTTGACTTACGGTAGATGACGAGTTTTATGCTTTGAAAGAAAACACCGATGTGGCTCTGCGGGCGAAGGTACGCCTGCGACGCAGGAGGTTGCGGGTTCGATTCCTTAGGATAAATGTTTTTACGATCTGCAAATATTTGTAGGTGGTAGCAGTTTTCGGGTCGGCTCAGATGGCTGCGTCGCGCCTCATCAACCTGCAGAAGCACAGGATAGCGCAGTGCCGCGCAGTGCAGATCAACATCCTGGGCGAGGAGTGCG
Organism: Colostygia pectinataria; assembly: GCA_951394395.1. Taxonomy (NCBI): domain Eukaryota; kingdom Metazoa; phylum Arthropoda; class Insecta; order Lepidoptera; family Geometridae; genus Colostygia; species Colostygia pectinataria. The sequence continues at coordinate 11,995,952 of OX596351.1, read as the reverse complement.
TGCCTGTTCAGGTACAGTGTTTATCTGTTTGTTTTTTAAGTTCTTTATTTAAGGGGCCTGCGGAAGATGAATTGTCCTTATCCAACTGATAAGAACAATTCATTCTCCGCAGGCTTTTTCAAAGTTGTTAGGCCATGACCGAGGTTTTCGGGCGGACTAAAAACTCTGTCACCAGACTCATACAACTTGCTTACTTTTCGAAAAAACAGGTAGGAACCTAGCCATGTTTGTTGCCAGATTCTTCTAGGCTGGGAAACGAAATATTCTTACCAAATGAATTCGTAAATCGAGTACCACAAACCTTGATATGCTTTTACGTAATACTTGGTGATGAGAAGGAATATTTATGTTCATAATGTTTAACAAATTCTTATCATAGCTAAATGTAAGTGAAATAAAACGATATTTTATTAAATGAGAAGAAAACATGTTTATTAATGGGAACCGTACTTTGTCCGGGATATACTCGTAAATGCCTATGTTTTATTCCCGGTCATAATCTGTGTTTTGATTTTCAGCCAGATCGGTTCTGATGGTTATCGAGTAGAGGAACAAACATCCAAACTTTCGAGGTTAAATATTAGTGTGTGTGTGTGTGCTGTGATAGTGTGAAGTATGATTTGATATTCCATAATATAACCAAGTTCTTGGTCCAGGTGGACGGCGAAGCTTGGCTCCAACCTCCGGGCTGCGTGCGGATCATACACAAGAACCGCGCGCAGATGATGTGCCGCTCCCGCGCTCTCGAGACCAGCCTCAGGCATGTATCAAGGTGCTTTACCGGCCTTGGACCTAGCATAGTAGTCTGTAGGACCACCTAGAGTAGTGCACACAAGAACCGGGCTCTAAAGACGAGCCTTGGACCCATCGTAGTCCGTAGGACCACATAGAGTAGCTCACACAACCACTAACACAAGAACCGGGCTTTCAAAATCAGCCTCAGGTATATCAAAGTGTTTTACCGTGATCCTAGCATTATAGTCCATGGGACCTAGAGTACTATAAAAAACGCAAGAAACGGACTTACGAGAGTAGCCTCAGGCATTAATCAAATGCTTCGAATAAAACTGATCGTACCTGAACCAATTCGGGTGAGAACGGGCCAAGTGAATACAGGACTAGGGGACAACGAAACAGACCCTTATATTACTTTACTGGCCTTGGATCATAGCATCATAGTCCGAAGGACCACCTAGAGTAGCACAAACACAAGAAACGGACTTTAGAGACCAGCCTCGGGCATGTATCAAGGTGCTTTACTGGCCTGACCCTAACATCTTAGTCCGTAGGACCACCTAGAGTAGTTCAAGGTGCTTTACTGGTCTTAGACCCTAGCATCGTAGTCCGTAGGACCACCTAGAGTAGTTCACACAACCACAAACATAAACTAAACATAAGAACTAGGCTTTCAAGACCAGCCTTGGGCACGTATGTTTCCGCAAAGTAACGCCTGAACCAATCGACTCACACAAACACAAGAACCGGGCTCTCAAGACCAGGCATCGGGCATGTATCAAGGTGTGTATCAATTGTGTTAACTGTGTGACCTCATTAGTTAAAAGGTTAAGCGGTACAAGAGATTTTTCGTCTGATTTTTATCTTGTAATGGATTTCCGCAAAGTAACGCCTGAATCTATCAATTACCCTAGGTTGTCCTATGGACTATTATCCATACGACCGCACATAACCATAGCTAGTACGTACTAGTATCTTTTCAGTACCTACTCGGATCTGAGTTAACCAGAGTTGTGTGCAGGGCGTGGGACGAGAAGCAGCAGTTGAAGGCGCACGCGCACGGCGCAGGCGCGCGCGCCTCGCTCGGCCTCGCGGAGAGCGCGCAACTACTCGCGTTGCTCGACGACATCAACACGCTCGTCAAACACGTGAGCTTTATAACACACTTATTCATATAAAATAGCATATTATGCAATTAGTTAATAAAGGACGGATTTAAAACGAGGCCATAGATGAATGGTTGTGATTTATGATGGCGAATTAATTATTGTTTTGTATTGATGACAAAACAAGAGTTAATATCCTGAGTGACGTGAGCGATTCATGGCCCTCGATATAAATCCGTTTTATTCAAGAGTTGCTTTGCACACTATATCTACTTAATACCATGACTAGGTACTGAGAAATTGTATGACTGTGAGATTTCTTTATTTATTTAGAAAAAAGATATAAGAACACAAAAAGTTTTTATTCTAATACTAAACTCCTTGTCGAAAATGTCGACCAATCAAAAGTCGTAGAGTTTTTATGTCGCACAAGGAGTTTTTATGTCGAGTATTCTTTGCACAAAGAGTTTGTATCGAGAATTTTCCGCGCAAGGAGGTTGTACATTCCTATAGCATTGAGATGGGGGTCGAATATAATATATTGGCGTGTTCTAAATTCAAACACCAAAATTAAAATTAGCTTTCATAGTGGATATGGTATAAAATAAACTGTTTTTTTTTACCGCTCTAAAACTGTTATTAGAATCTTCTTTTCTTCTATTATATAAAAACGAATTGCCATTTATTTATTGTCTTTGGCATTTATAATTTTTAGGAGTTCAGGCAAGGCTTAAACAAAGAAAAAATATGAAAAAATATCGCGAGTGAAACCACGCAGCTTTTAGTAAATAAATTAATAAACAAATAATGCTCTACAATCCACACAGCATCATCTAGCATCTAGCTGGGTACCAACTAGTGTACCTACTAGATGACTGATAGATTTATGCAATACATAGATATATATTTTTTATTAAGTATATTGTATACATAGAAAATACCCAGAACACTCATCAATTTTATTGTTAATCAATTTATTTATGCAACATTAAATTAACTACTCGAAGCAAAGATTTGCAGATCTTACAAACATTTGTCACAAGGCGTTTGTCCTGCGTCGCAGGCAGACGTTCACCCGCCGCGCATATCGTCGTCAAAAATACTAGAGATTGGTTTCTATTTAGTATCTAAACAATCCAGGTGAAGCTATCGTGCATAAGTGAGAGCGGCGTGAGCGGCGTCTCCCGCGCCGTGTCCACCGCGCGGCGCGTGGCGGCGCAGGCGGACGCCTTGCAGGACTCCGACGGACGCCTGCTGCCCGCGCCGCAGCTCAGGAGACTGCTGGCTACACTGGTCAGTGCCTCCTCTCTTAGCTGTTACAAGCAGTAATGTACAGCTGTCACTGTTATAACTCCAGGTGAAGTTGTCATTGGTGTATGGGCCGACGGAGGTATGTAGCCCACGCTGCAGCTGAGGAGCTTTTACAAACAGTGATGTACAGCTGTCACAGATATATAGCCCCAGGTCACAGAATACCAATGCCCAAGTGAAGGTATCATCAGAGAGTGGGACGTATGGGGCGACAGACGACTGCTGTCAGATTCGTAGCTGATGAGGAACTAGCTACGTTGGTCAGTGCCTCGTCTCTTAGCTCTTACAAGCAGTAAATATTTCGCCTGACATAGCTGACATAACAGCTGCATCGCTACCCAAAATTTAAGTTTTAAAGTTCTCTTCTCACTGCACTGCACGTCACTCTATGACGTAGTTATTAAGTGTTAATTTCTTTTTTGCTACTGTGTCCCTCAAACCTAAACACAGCGCAGCATGCACACTAGTGCTGGAAGCATATCTGGCACTGCGGTAGTGAGCGAGAGTGAGATGCATAGGGCGACAGACGACTTACACGAATTTACTCCTTACTTCATATGCCACCCATTAGTAAGCTGATGCTTACTGAATGATGATGGTTGAATGATCGTTCCAGGTGGAAAGCTGCCACGAGCTGATAGATAGCGGCGGCATGGGCGGCGCGGCTGCCTCTGCCGCGGCGGCCATCCGCGCACATCTGGCTAGGGTCGAGCTGCACGACGGACACGCTTACTTACAGACTGATGAGGTGAGGTGGCTGGAGCTTACTGGTCTTTTGTACGCTAAGACGTCATATTTAAAACACGTGCCATCCACCGGATTGGTGCATGTCTTGGGCGTCGGGGCATTGTTTTTGTCGTGTTATTTTTAGTTTCGTTGTGTTTTGGCGGCAGTTTATTCAATACTCGTCTTGGCACATGTGTAGGTGATTGAATGGAATGATGGTTTGTAATTTGTTCGAAGGTTCTCCTAGAAATAACGCTGCCTTTTCTTTCAAAATTCTGTTTATTTGTCAACGTAACATTTGTCAACGTAACAATTACTTGACACTGGCAATATTGACAAAAATAACAGCGCCATAAAACAAAAGAAAAGAAAAGCTGTAATTTTGCTGTCATTATAATAAGAACAATTGCCTAGTTAACGTTTCAGATTTGTTAATGCTGCAATTAATTAACCACATTATTATTTCCCCATGCACCGCCTACCCCCAGTCTGTAGCCGCTAGACCTAGACCTCCCAAGCCATACCGTAGAATGTCGTTGGACGGAATTAGGCTATACTTTTAGAACAAATTGGTGACCCCTTCAAACTTCTACGAGTGCAATCCTCTTTGAATCCTCGTAATATACTTAGACTAGTCAACCTATAAACAGACCATTTAGTTTCCATAGTCCACGTCTGTAGTGAACCAGTAAGAAACCTTGACACTTCTAAGCGTTCTTTGCCTCAACTCCTTCATTTACCCCCACCCAGATCCCCAAGAAAGGCAGTCGCTGGCTGCGCGGCCGCCGTTCCGTGTCCGAGGGACCAGCTTCCAACCAGGTCAAGTCCTGGGGGGTGAAGGAGGTTCAATCCTGGCTGGAGAGTCTCTCGCTTAGCGAATACAGCGATGCGTTCGCGAAGCACGACGTGACGGGGCGCGAGCTGCTGTCGCTCGCGAGACGGGACCTGCGGGACCTCGGGGTGACGAAGGTGGGTCACGTGAAGAGGATCCTGCAGGCGGTGAAGGAGCTCCAGTGACACCGGCGCGGCCACTCTGAAGGAGATGGCCACGGATAGACAGCTGATGCTCTGATTTTACTCGCACGATAATCAAACCTTTTTAATGATACAATAGCCGGATCTACACCGGACGATCCAACGCGCTCAGGGTCGCACGCGGCTGGAACGCGCTTCACAGGAGCGTTTAGACGTGATCAAAAGCGCAATTCAAAGCGCAGTTTTGCGCTTTGAAAGTTTGATCGTCCGGTGTGGATCCAGCTTATTATTATTATCATAACTTGATTTTTATGTATTGAAATTTTGATCATTTGCTGATTCTAGGCAGAGTTATTTGTGGTGTATGTCGTTCGTTCGTATTTCGATCGCTTCATTTCGTGTCAATTGATGAAAACCATAACATGCAGGGACGTCGTAGGTTTCACAACGATGGAGCGCGTTAAAAAGCATTTACTAAAAATATTAGTAATTTAATTTATTTATTAGAACGGTCACAACAAACTACTAGTTTACTCTAATTAACATTTAACATTTCTATAAATTATTTGTAGAAATTCCAATTGTTGCAATTGTTTTGTTTTTTTTTTTATTATAAAAAGCGATCAAAGGCGCGTCGACGCTCTCCGAAATCGAATCAGTAATTGTATAACGTATTAGAAATTTAAAGTATCTACTTATATCAGGCAACAATATTTTATTCAAATCTAATCATTAGTGTTGTAATTTTTATTCTAATTTTAACTATTATCTTTTCCCTAGCGTAGCTACATGTATATTATGAAACCCTCTGTGATTTATAAATGTTAGATGTTTTACCGTCATCTGGGAATGTCATAAATATTATAGGTATAAATATATTACTCTTTTAAATCTCTTTATACTCCTAATGAAATCAAATCAGAGTAATCGGCACAAAAAAAACTATAAATAAGTACGGTTATTCAAATAAGTGGATTTTAATTACCTTTATTGATATTATTTTTATAATTGGTTTGAACAACGAAAGCGATCGTTTTAATTTAATGTTGTTACTGATTTCGAATGCTAATCACAAGAAATATATAATAATTAATTTATCAAAAATATATATATTGAAACCAAAGTAATTAATGCTACTAGAACTAACAAATGGATAAGATTTTCAGAGTAAATCTAAATAAAGGTGTGATTACAGTATCTATCTACTTATCATTATTAAGAAGTCTCTGATGCACAGGTTATATAAATTTACTAACTTGATAAAAAAATATATCCTTAATGCGTCTTTTTAATATAAAACCAAACATTTTTATATATACCTACACTATAATATTATCTAACTATCTGTTTACCATCAAAACTTTATATGCATCAACGCATCTTCTACCTCATAAAAACTATTTCACCGTAAAGTATATGATGAATTCTAAAGAACCAGTTTCATAGTGGCCTAGGTCTTAGTAACACCATAGAGACATTGGAAAAAAATATAAAACTAACATTATAATAAAATTATTTTTATGTAGACAAAGTTTTTGTGAATGAAAAATGTTTGTTGTGTTAAGTTTCCTAAAACGGGAACACTGGAGGTCCGCCATGACAGCTATTAGCCAATGATCGTGACGCATCTTGACTTTGACAGTACCTAATAACCCAGTTGTTCGTTAAACCCGCCATGTTGTTTTGCATTGTGTTGCACTCCTTCACAAAGATAAACTTACATAAGATTGTGAAAGAAGCTAAAATAAATTAAATAAACAGCTTAAAATGGTTTCTTTATTGAATATCTAAATATCTAGACCCCTACAAAGTACAAACGAATGTTTGTACGATTTGCAAATTTTTATTCCGGGAGTTCTGGTATTTGACATAAAAAATACCTATTTATCTATTGTATCTACGTCAACCATAACTCATACATAGCATATAAATTAAATAATTTCTCATATAAACTAATTACTCAACGCTACAATGATTCTATGAAACGGATTTATTCCATGAATTCTCGAATGTTTTTGAGTATTTTTACTTAAATCAGAAAGTAAGTTATATGTATTACGAATCTAAGTGGGGAACAGAATGCGCGAATTTATTAGTAATGTCGATATTTGCGAAAAATACGCGTAAATTCACATTTGTGTATAGTTACAGTAATACTTCGAACCCCATATTATGCGAAGTTTGGTAAGGAGCCGTTTAAAAGCCGGATTTTATTCGAATCTTCTTCCCAGTTTTTAAAGCTGCCAAGTTTGCCTTCCAAAATAGTTGTTTAATAATGTGAAATATGCATTTAGACAACGAAATTATTAATAAAATCTACTTATTCCATTCACAAAACTTATTTTTACTTACAATTAATTCAATTCAATTCATTATTGTGTTGTTAATGCACTAAGATAATAAACATTTTTTTTAAAATGCCTATTTCAAAATTATGTAATTAACAGTAACCGTATATACCTCTTATAGGTATAAACACTATGTAGTAGGTACACATAAACAAAAGTCGGCATCATGCTACGAAATCCTCTATAAGTACCTAAGTAATGTAGTCGAAAAATAGTTTTGATTCACTTTGCTATAACATAGATATTTCTGTTATTTCAAATAGACAGGTAGAAGAACGAAATAAGCGATTATGAAAAATCTTATTATTAGACAGCAGAGGAACGAAATACGCGAATTATGAAAAATATTTAATACATTACCTAGCGCATAACGGCCAGTTACTATGAGTTACCTTTATTGCACAATACCTTAGTAGGTACTTACCTATCTTAGTAGCAAGTATAGACAGCTCAAATTATAAGTAATGGATACGTAGATCAACTATCTGTAACTACATAGCTTGAATTTATTATAATAAACGAATAATCACAATATACTAATTATAATCATATTAATCAATTTCAATTATGTAGTAATTTATCCAGTTGAGTATTTCTTATATTTATAACTACTTTATTCAGACTACGTTGTTTACTTATGAATACTGCATAAAATATTTTTAATTTTTCTAGAAAGTCTGAGATATGCTAAAGAAAAACGTGCGGGAAAATAGATATTAGATCGTCCCAATTACTCTAGTTACCTACACTACAGTTAAATAGTTAGTACCTACCAAGCAAATAAATATTATTACCATAGATTATAACTTGACTAGCGACCCGCCCCGACTTCGCACGGGTGCATAACCTTCTTGAATCACTATTAATGAAAATAGCATTGAAACCCGTTGCGTAGTCTAGCTACATTTAGCTAAGATATAAGCGTAGGTACAGTATAATATACAGCAGAAGGACAGACAACGGGAAGCGATTGTTTTAGACTATGAAGAGACAACTAGAGTTGGCTACACTGACTCATACGAACTTATGACTTTGTAGGAGTAACAAATTAACTGAATTAGATTCAACTTCGACTTGTACGTCACTCAATACACCCGTTCATATAATACAGTTATTAAATAGTAAAATGCACAATAAACTTAAATTTTAGATTCTATTAATCAATATTCTAAAGTGAAAAAGCAATTTGTGTGTTTGCGTGACTGTGTGATAGTGTTTCGGAGTCGTAAGACTAATTGTGATCTCGTGTGTTTTCCTTTGAGTAGGTGTATCTAGCGATGACCGCGTTGTATGTCTTGGGTATAAATTAGCGGTACGTACCTACTTTTTGAACTGAGACCTCGTTTAAATGTGTTTAGCTACATCTAGTTTTAATTCTGAAACTAAAAAATTAATATCAAAATAACACTTAAAAACTTTAAGCTTTGGGTGGCACTGCATCTGTAATAGTCAGGCGCGGTGCGGTGGGCGTCTTGATTGTCTTTTCAATAAGAGTACTTCCCTGCTTAGCTTGATATATTCCCGGGCTTGCAACGTGGTCGCGTATCCTTATAAATGATCTGCCTTATAAATGTACTATAACGTGTATGTCTACAACCGATCTTGAGTACTTGTGTATAATAAGAAATGTATATCTATTTATAACGTACATATTTATAACGTACCTATTTATGATGTAACTATGTAGTACATATTTTATTCTGTGAACGTTTAAACTTTAACGTTTTTAATTATAACTTCTAACCGTTGAAGCGGATCTATTGCCTTAGTTTAATCTATTGGAAATAGTAAATTAATCTAAAAAATAGTTGTAAGGAATTATAACTTATCGTTGTAGATATTCTTATGATAATTACATATTTTATAGTTATGTTGTTCGTTCAATTTTGTGTAAAACGACGCGGCGCGGCATCGGCGATTTTATTGAGAATAAAAAATATATAAAAAAATTAATTACTCTAAAAACATTACTAGGTACATGATAGATCGAGCTAAAACAACTGCCTAAGTACTTTTTTCTATTGGGTAAGTATTTATTTCTGTGAAATATTATAAGCTCGATCGAATCGCATTAAGTTATTCTTAGAGATAAAAATGAAATTCTAAATTCGGTAAGTTATATACATAACGTATTTGGAATCTTAAAAGTCGGTGTGTTTAGGCAGTATACTTTGCCGCCATAATATTGATATCCTATTTACGGTTTTATTTTAATAATGTTAATAATTTTGTAGTTTTGGAATTATAAACCGACTTGTTAACTAAAGTTTTGATCGACCGGCGAGTAAGCCATTGGTTACAGATTCGTGGTACGACTCGTGGTAATCATATTAAAAAGAATATTTCAAACTTAAAACCGGACTAAAACCCGGTTATAAACCAATAACGAACAGTTATAATAACGAACTATTATAAACCAATTTATAACAATTAGGTCATGCTACGTTTAGACTTGCGATGAAAGAGTCGTTTACATGGCAAACGTTACACACTTTTAATAAACGGTTATCATAGGCATAACATCTTCAAGTCACGAGTGAATAGGTTGCTCTTAGGCAAGCGTGCTCCACCGTAGACCACATCATCGCTTAACATCAGGCGAGATAGTGGTCAAGCGCAAGCCTATTGTGACTAAAAAATAAAAATAAAACATATGGTGAGCAAACTAAATAGTGTGTACGATATTAAACTTGCATGTACATGAACAGCGGGCTGATAACACATCATCACGGTTGATGAACAAATTATGTGATCAGCCCGCAGAAGTCGATTCACCTTTGAATATTGGACTCTTATGAGCAAGATTTAAAATTTAAACAAAAGGCGATCGCTTGGCCAGTATTATTACTCTGTGCAGTAGGTATCCAGTAGGCGAAAAGCTCTCCATGTAAACGCAGCCTTAAACCGGTTTTCCAAATTAAATCAAAAGTACTTTATTCATTTCAATCACAAGGATCACTTTGAAACGTCTTACAAGCTAGGAAAATTTACGCCAGTTCCAACGCGCCCATGCCGTAAAAGAACTTCCTCGCCGGTCATCACTGACTTTAGTTATATTCGAATATGTTGCCTAGGAATATATTTTCCTTTGTAATTGTAATCATATCAATATTTTAAGTCAGTTCTTAATATTGCTCTTGCTATAATAATCATTATTTACGATATTTTAAGATATAAGCAATAAGCATCGATATTTCGCTTCGATTTTTACTAAGTGTTTACTTCATTAAATCAATTTTTGTGGTTGCACTATATTGTACCTTATTCATTCGAATCACAAGGAACAATTGTATCACGGAACCATCATTTGTCGTTTTAACCAAAGGTTACGTAACCACCGGTTATTTGGATTCTAACGCTCAAAATAGTACAACCACCAAAACTGGTAATTAATATTTAACTGTCTAGTCATTATCAATTATGTTCCTGGAAAGTTGTGAAAATCAAGTACTTACATTAATTAGAATTAATTTTGTATATTTAGTTAGATACTTCAAAAGTATTGTTTAAAGAAAACATTTGTCAACTAATATTTATTAAGTTTTATAAGTATGTATGTAATGGAAAGTATACGATTGGCTTCAATGATAAAGCAAGACCAAAGATAAAACATTCGCCTAATTTTGTTTATTAACTAAACAAACAATATATTAGCTTGGTGAGTGCATTCTGCACGAAACACTTTGAAATGAATAATACCAATGCATGTAACATCATAGAGTTCACGTTGCGAAGGAAGCTATTTGTGCTAACGCTAAGACTATATAGCCAAGCGTAGCAGTATAGCTACGACCGTAGCAACGCTACTACGAGCATTGCCAAACGTAGTGCAACGAGCGCATACGAGCATAGACGTGCGTAGCTAAGCGTAGCAATATTGCTACGGAGGCAACCAAGCGTAGCGATATTTATACATGCAAGTGCAGCCAATCGTAGCAACACTGCTACGAGCATAGCAAAGCGTAGCGATACAGCGACGATCGCATACGAGCGTAGCGTTGCGTAGCAAGGCTGCTACGAATGTAACCAAGCGTAGCAACATTGCTACAGGCGTATAGTCACGTAAGCAAGCGTAGCAATATTGTTAAGAGGTGCCACAAAATGTGCTGTACTCCTCTAAAATATTTATCTGTGTAAGTTTCAAGTACCTACTATTTTTAATTTAATCAATTAAATATTGCTTTATTTTTTGTTCATTATTATTAGTATTTTTGATATTATGTACACAAAACAATGAAGCTTGTACCTGTAGTTTTAATTTTACATGCTCAATTTATTTTTAGAGTATGCATTTTAATGGGGTATTTGTACATTTAATAATTTATTTTACTGGTTTACACTTCAAGGTTTTTAAAGTCAAATTATTAATACTTAAAAAACAACATTTTTTATATTTTTTATGTTCTCTGTTTCTATTTTATTCAACATTTTAAAATCTATTCCAATCAGTCATTTCTAGAATTTGCTTTTTCAGTGAAATCTGTAAAAATATCAAAGAATACAATAATAATTGTAAAATGCGCAAAACCCACCCCTATTAATTACTCTAGTTAAGTACTTTATTGTGTTGTGTTTCTATACATCTGAATATAATGAGCTCGATATTAATGTAACTGATATTCTTCTTCATATTTTCTCTTGGATTTATATTTGGAAATTCAATAAAATATACTGTTACTCGATACTCGACGCATTTTTATTTCATTTACAGTTTTACAGTCGATACTTCTACGAGCGTATACAAACGTAGCCGAGCGTAGCAATATTGCTACGAGCGAAGCAAAGCTTAGCGATACTGACGACCTTAGTCCCGAGGTAGGCGAGTCCGCGGTTGAGAAGCGAGAGTGGGTTCGATCCCCGCTGTGGAACAAATGATTTCATGATCTGTAAACATTTGTTTCATGTCTGGGTGTTTCTGTGTCTATCCCATACTGTTTTGTACATACGTACTGAATAAATGTCTTAAATACACAAAATATGTCTTCTATCAGTTATCCCATAGTTGTTCCCATAGTACGCAGTACAAATCCGTTCTGCGGTACAAGCTTTGCTTACCCATATACGAACGTAGGCAAGTGTAGCAATACCGCTAAGGCCGAATAGGGACATCGCCAAACGTAGCACTAGCTAGACTACCATACCAACCAGTTAAGCGTAGCGGTCTGCTACGAGCGTAGCCAAACGTATCGTTCTGCTACGAGCGTAACCAATCGTAGCTCGAGCTATACTACCAACCAGTTAAACGTAGCGTTACTGCTACGAGCGTAGCCAATCGTAGCACTATGTAGACTACCAACAGGAAATTAAACACACAAATCATGTTAAAACCGCCTTTATTCTCTCCAAAGTCTGGCTCCTGCCTAACAGATGCATCATCTCCGCCACTCCTGGACCCTCCTCCATCCCGCTGAGAACTCCTCGTAACATCTTCATTAGAACCGGAAACTTTACAGCATTTACCTAAAAAATAAGTTTGTATGAGCCAGTACTTCAACATTGTGCTGTTAATTTGTAGGTGCTGACATATTTATTGCAATTTATTAAGTAACTTGATGACCCGCGCGGTTTCACTCGCGTTATTATTTAATGTTTTCTCATCGTTTTTAAACTTTCCCTGGATTGACCAGTATTTTAAGACGAAAATTAGCCAAACCAATTCAGCGTTTTCAAGTTTAAGCGAGACTAACGAACAACTATTAATTTTTATACAGGGTTTTTCATTATTAGCGCATAATACTCAAGGAATAGGTTCCACACAAAAAAAAACATGTACCTTTTTTATATTTTGTGTTAAAAATTTATAGCCGATAATCGATAAAACTTTAGAATAAATCGATAAAGTTTATCTGGTCAATTATTAGTTATCATTGTTGGACATCGAGACTAAGAAATCAAAACTTTACCTTAGAAAAGTCTCTCAAACGTTCCTTCAGTTCGTTTTCTTTGAAAACATCTATACTTTCTAAATCCTGGACCAATTTTGTTAGTAATTCCTTATCTCCCTTGATTTGGCTCGAGGGAAGTATCCAAAGGAACCCATATTTGTTAGTAGCTAGCTCTTCTATCCGCGTTATTCTGGTGATAGCCCAGTTTAGTACGTTCTTTACGTGTTCATCTGAAACAATTGATTACATTTTTCATATATATATTTAATGACGCCGATGGAGCGGTGTGCGAGTGCTCGGCTAAGGCAGCGTTTCCACCAGAGATGTGCGAGGATGTGTAGCGAGGGATGTGTTTGTTAGGAACCAATATAATCACTTCATTTACCTAGTCTCGCTCTGAGCTTCAATGAAGTGATTCTATTAGTTCCAGCAAACACATCTCTAGCTACACATCCTCGCTTAGCTCTGGTGGAAACGCAGCCTAAGAGGTGTGGTAAGAGGGTGAGGTATCGATTCACGAGCAATAAAAAACTGTACGTTTTTTTTTTTTGTTGTTTTCTGAATGGATGTTGTGCTATAGTTATGGTAGGTAGTCACTCATACCTACGAACAACAAGAATAACTCAGAATAACTAGATCAGCTATTTATTTTGCATATAAAATCTTTTTTGTTAGTTTGACTATTTAAAAGTAAAAAATTCAAAATAAATTATTAAAATGCTGTCTAAAGGCTCATGTCCATGAATCTATGATACTTACCTTACTACCCGTACTTAGGGATAATTTTTATTCAAGATCTATGTATTGTCCCTCACTGATCGTAATTAAAAATGTAGATAGATAATAACTTGCAATTATTTTGTTCCCAACAACTTTGCTTACTTCAGACAAATGTAGAAACCTATTATTAGCCTTACGTTTAGTAACTTACCTAGGATTAATAATCTATTTAAGTACATACATTGTAAATCGCCGTTGGTTTCTCAAATAAACAATATAAAAAATAAATTGATGTTTTTTGGAACAAATAAATTTATCTTCTGGGTGTTCTCGGTGTTTTCTATGTATAATAAAAAAATATCTATCTATGTATTGTATTGTATTAAATATATATCAGTCATCTAGTACCCATAATACAGCTCTGTTTAACAGCAGCTTACCTTGGGGCTAGATGATGCTGTGTGGATTGTCCAGCATTAAAAAAAAAAAAAAAAGAACATCGAAATGTAATTCTTGGTATATAAGTCCAAAGAAGTACCTAGTTTATTGAGTATTATCATTCAGTTCATGACATACTTACCTATCTATCTACTTTTTTAATATGAATACCTAATGCATAAACCTCGGCCTTTCTCCACGTTGCAATACCCTAATAACAGGGTTCATGTGTGATACTACTTATTCTGTAACAACTACATAATGTACCATATGACAGCAATACATGTATTGACTGATTGAAATAACAATACTAAGTAACTACCTATTTAATACCTTTCAGTTATTCTTTGAATTTAAGTAATGTTAACCCGTCCGAATGTTAGGTATTATAATAAGTTAGGTACTCTTATGTAAGCAGCTTAGCGCCCAGCATAGCCTACATATAATTTGCAATGCCTGAAAAGGGCAAATAAGTTCTAAGTGCCATATTACTTTTAAGACCTTTTGTAACACTTATTTGTGCAAATAAATATCTTGAATATCTTGAATATCTTGATTGATAGTTCTTTCAGATATGCAACTTTTTTTTATTTATTTGTCATTAGGTATTAGGTACTCTTTTTGAGGTTACTAGTTTAGGTACTCTTTTTAAGGTTAGGTCAGTAAGACAACTCAAACTGATTCTCAGGTATCAATGAATGATGATGTAAGTAAACAAGTAAGTGTAATTGTAGCACTCATTTCAAGTACCTATTCAATGATTATAACAATTCGACAAGAAAGCCATTTCATTTACATAATATTTAATGTTATCGAGAACCTATTCTCTAGATAAACCTAACATAGGTTTTACGGCATTATTATCCCGCATTATACTAAGTTTTATTGATGAAATAAATGATCCATCTATTATTTAATACTTTATTGCACACAGGGTACAAATGGTGGGCTTAATGCTAAGAGCATTTTCTGCCTGAAAACCACATAGGTATGTAGGTAGAATAATTAATCTATTTTTTTTTATTTTTTATTTTTTATACAACTGAAGTGGCAACCAAGCGTACGGCTTACAAGATGGTAAGCGGTTACCGCAGCCTATGGACGCTTGCAATACCAGAGGTATCACTCGTGAGGCTAAGATCCACCTTGAGGCTAAGATCGAAAGCCTCATGTGCCAGTAATTTCACCGGAAACCATACCCTTCACACCGGAACACAGCAATGCGAGCATTACTGCTTGGCGGCAGAAATAGGTATGGTGGTAGTCCTTCCCCGGACGAGATCTATCACAGAGAACTGTACTACTCTTATCTATCTATCTTTTTAATTTTAAATAACTATTTTAACTTTTAACTTTGTGGCTTGCCGCTACCTGTAGTATTTCTCTGGTGGTTTGGATACCTCTCCGCAATCATCTCTTGCAATTTCCGCACCAGCATCTGCGAAAGCC
The DNA here is from genome assembly GCA_951394395.1 of Colostygia pectinataria. Classification (NCBI taxonomy): domain Eukaryota; kingdom Metazoa; phylum Arthropoda; class Insecta; order Lepidoptera; family Geometridae; genus Colostygia; species Colostygia pectinataria. The sequence goes on along the minus strand of OX596351.1, from coordinate 11,980,259 downwards.
TGTCGTCTCGCAAATGCCGTACAATCTCCAGTCGGTTGCACTCTTCTAACAGATCCGGATTCAACCGGCTGGGGTGAGACGAGATCTTGTTTATCTGAAACTGGACATTCGATTTTAGGATTAACATCTTAGACTGGAAGACAGATTTTAGAATTAAATAAATATATTAACGGCTTACACAACGCCATTTAGCCCTAAACTTCATCTATTCGAAAAGGACGACTTGGTTTGCCTGTAGGTGCACCCAAAGGTGGTGTTTTCTATAAGAAACTTTTAGCGGGCAGTAATTGAGTTTGAAGATGCGAGAGCGTGATGTGATGGTGTGATGCGGTATGGTGTGAGAGTGTGATGTGATAGTGTGGTGCGAGAGCGTGATATGATAGTGTGATGTTCGAGTAGGTACCTCCTCACTCAGTTCTGGCAATGTTTTCAAGCGCACCCCAGCGCCTGGCACATGGTCGAACCCACCACCAGCTAACGTTATGTAGTTAACTAACGCTAGGGGAAATACGCCTGTGAACAAAATAACACTTGCCTATACTAATATTATAAAAAGAAAAGATTTGTATGTTTGTATTTTTGTTTGTGATAAACACAAAAACTACTGGTCCGATTTAAAAAAATATTTCACTATTACAATGCTACATTATCCCTGAGTAACATAGACTATATCTCTTATAAGAAAAAAATAAGGATCCCTACAAACTTCAATATTTATTTTAATGAATACGAAACGATGAATAATAATAGTTATTTTAAATAGACACAGCGAATTTTCGACCTACCTTTATTTCTATAGTCTTCAACCTTGACGTCGCTTTGTCGCTTGCTGAGTTTTGTTCCATCAGAGTTCACGATCAACGGCAAATGTCCGAACTGAGGAGGTTTCCAGTCGAATGCTCTGTAAAAATAAATTATGCGTGTATAGTATATGTGTAAGGGTGAGAGGTATGTGGGAGGGAGTGTGAGAGGGTCAAAGTTTGGGTGGAAGGGTGTGTATGAGATGTGAAATTTAAATACTTTATGGTCTTTTGAAACTGTTGAAAACTTAGTCTCAAGAGAGCATAGAGATTTATTTATTTATTTATTATTATTATGGACCACCAACGAAAGATACATACACACATTTTAAAATTACAGAGGTACTCAGGTCAGGTGCTCTCTCAATTAGAGGCGACCACATCATGCACAAAAATAAAAGTTATTGTGAATTCAACTGAAAACTGACTCTAAACATTACTTGAATAAGAAAAATGTAACCCAAGTTGAGTGTAGGAGTGAGTGTGTGTGAGGGTGGGTGAGTGTGCGGGTATTTGAGGGTGTGTGTGAGAAAGTGGATGTGTGAGTGTGAATGTTAAATTTATTGATATTGATAATTAAAACAAGTTTTATTATCATTAGGTACCAATATTTGGTTATTACCTCTGCATTAGATAATATAATTATTCTAGATAAACGTACTTATAAATAAGCAAATGTTTAGTTGTAGAGATTTGCCACTCAACTCCCCTGAGCACATGGGTAATATCCATGAGATGGTCGTCAACCACATTAGCAAAGTGGTATGTGGGGAAGCCGTCACTCTTCATCAGCACTGGGTCTCCTTCATTAAGGGTCACGTCATACGCTATGCCTTCGAAGATCATGTCTTCGAAGGACTGGATATCAGAGCTGAGCTGAAAGGAGTCTGTAATTAAGACATATAATGGAAATATTGCATAAAGCTTTGTTATTTGTGCTTTGATAAAGATTTGTCCCATAGCTGGAATCGAACCTGTAGCCTCTTGCTTTTGAACCAGGCATTCGCCATAATTGAGTCTTTTCTTTTTCCATGAATATTATCTACCACATACTATTGTTTATTTGCAAGTACTTACTTTTAAACTTAAAAGAAAGGTAAGTTCTTATAATCATGACAGCCTTCTAATGTTCCCACTGCTGGGACACTGGCCTACTCTGAAGCGAGAGTGATTGGTTCTTAATCCACCATGCAGACCCAATGCGGATTGGTGGTTGGCACATGTCTTTCGAATCTATAGTTCGGTTTCCTTACAATGTTTTCTTCTACCCTTTGAAAACACTGGCAAGTCTTATAAGTCAGTAGCTAAATCTGGTGATGGAGTTAATAGGCCACCTGAAGGCCTCCATCATGGCCTAAAACCACTTTAAGCAAACTGCAGATGAAGCAGGTAAATTATGTTTTAATTAAAAACTGACATAATTGTTTGAAATTTTGGCTTATTGAAAGGTTGCTGATGGAAATTGGATTGCAACACAGTTGTGTAATAGCTGAGCTGGTGACTGACCTTAAATCTGATACAATATGGTATCCCGGTTTTGGTCTTCTCCAGAATATCTTCATGGGAAAGATCTCTACAGTGGTTGTCATATTTGGGTATTTGTTGATTCTTCATGGCGTCTCGGCGGATCATGTTCAGTCGACGCTCAGTACAGAAGCACTTGTAGGCTGAACCATTTTTGATGAGTTTTGAAATGTGCTCTCTATAAAATTTTTGTAATTATTTACTAGTGCTCAACAAATTTATAGTGAGATTTGTTTATTTTGTACTTTGCACTTATTTTTCATATTATTTGTGCAGTTGTGGGACATGAAGGACTGCAACTTTCAGTTGGCACATGTTGGTTACCTCACAATTATCTCCTTTACTATTTGAGACGAGTTTTGCACATAAGCTTTTCGTGTAAGAACAATCCTTTGATGCATGACCAAATTTGAATCTATGACCTTATGATCAAAAGGCAGTTTGTGCTAGCCACTGACATACAACTGCTCTTACGTAGGTGTGTTAATATAAAGAAGGAAGCACTTACTGGTAGATATCCAATCTTTTACTCTGCACATAAGGTCCATAATTCCCTTCAAACCCTGGACCTTCATTACACTCTATTCCTGACCACTCTAAATCGTTGATTAACGCCTCCACGGAACCATCTACTTTTCTAGTCTGATCCGTGTCTTCAATCCGCAATATGAAAGCACCACCTTGATTCTTAGCGAACAGGTAATTGTACAAGGCAGTTCTCAGACCTCCTAAATGTAGATATCCTGTAGGACTAGGAGCGAATCTCACTCGAGGAACTTTTGATAACGTTCTATAGTTCAGGTTTGGTACGAATTTTATGTGTTTTGTAAATGAAAACAGCATCCTGAGATTTATTTCTATAATAACCTATGAATTCTACTTTGGTTGCATAAAAACTTTTTATTCCACACTTGGGTTTTCTTTTTATAAATATTTTTGCCTAGGTACCCTAGTTGTTATTGTTTTCTAGTTTTTGAGGTTATTTCGATCAGCTGAGAACTTATGAAATTTATATTTTCGTTTGTAAACAGTCCATCAAGAATTAATATTTTGTAATTCTTTGTTGATTGAGAATCTAGATTAATCTGGATGATTTTATTAGAGTTTTTTAACTAATAATCATAGTAAAATTTTTTTACCGTTCCCTTATCAATTTTCGACTAATTCTTGGTTTTCGATTTCGGCATGGTTTTATAGGTTTTAGTGGTTACAGACAGAACAGTCGGTTTCAAGTACTGAACGAATCCGTAAACGATGTTTCCATTTCAGTAAAGTAAGTACCCCAACATGTTGGAGTTTTTTCAAATAACGGAGAGATCTCAAAGCAAGCAATATAATTTATAACATAATCGCCTAAAATGAATGCAAAAAATGTTTTACGACATTACCCTTTTATAAAATTTTCAACTTTACTAAATACTAATCTTCTAGAGACTTAGAATAAAAAAGCATAATGCGATTGTTGGAAATAGTGTTATTTATGTTGAAACACCAAATAAGTTATCTGTGCCGTGTGGTAATTAATTGTTATTTCACTTTGGTTCCGATGTCGAAAAAGCAGTGAAAGTCATTAGAATTACCAAAAATCTATTCAAAATGGTGAGTAATCATGCGTATAAACTTTCTACGTTACATTTCCCGTATCCATTCGCTATTATTCTGTACTGAAACATCATCAAAGTGATTCAAAGTCTTAGAGCAGGGTTATGATCTGACGTTACTACATTTATTTTCAGAATAAACTAAAATCGTCACAGAGAGACAAAGTGAAGAAGTTCGTCGCATTTACACAGACGAGCGAGAGCACAGCGATATATTGCCTGACGCAGAATGACTGGAAACTAGACCTCGCCAGCGATAACTACTTTCAAAACCCAGACGCCTACTACAAAGACTCTATGAAGACTACAGTGGACAGAAAAAAGTTGGAACAGCTATTCAACAAATATAAAGACCTGCATGAGAATGATAAGATAATGTTAGATGGTATCATGAAATTTTTAGAAGATGTTAACCTCGGTCCGGAATCTATTTTAGTTCTAATCATAGCGTGGAAATGTAAAGCAGCTGTGCAATGCGAGTTCACGAAAGACGAATTTATATTGGGCTTCGTAGAGCTAGGAGTGGATAGCATAGATAAGTTAAAAGCAAAGCTACCAACTCTGGAAGCGGAAATAAAAGATCTAAACAAATTCAAAGATTTCTATCACTTTACATTCAATTATGCAAAGAACTTAGGCCAAAAAGGCTTAGACCTTGATATGGCGATAGCATATTGGAATATTGTGCTCCGTGGAAGATTTAAGTTTCTAGATGCCTGGTGCCAATTTCTTACAGTAAGTAAACTTCCATTCTAAAGTAATTTTTGTACCTCTTAAAAATGTAAATGCTTCAATCAAGTGGTAACTGCTGAATGAAAGGAATATGCTTACATAGTATAAAATTAAGTCTGTCGCTTAGATATTTTATACTGTGCAAAGGATTTTAATGCGGTTTCAGCTATGGGTAGACAGGAGTCATTCAAGAGGAAGGTTTATTGCATCTGTGTAAAGCCAGGGCACGTCCCCTAGTCTAATTATTATAATGATGATAAAGCCAAGCCATTCATAATAGTTATAGATAAAGATATTATTCTAAAAAAAGAATTAATGGGTACTTGTTAGAAATAATTTAATGTTCAAACAAGTTAGTTCGAATTGAGCCTATCACCCTTTAAATTAAGAATCAAAATGGTTTCAATCATGAACTTATGCCAATTCTAGACTAGGTACCAACATTCTATTTTAGTCAATACATATTCAAGGCCAAAACTCTGCCTCAAACTTATCTGATTTTATTTCAATATAACCTTGAATGTACTGATAGAAACACAGCCAACTAAAAATAAAAATTTCAGGAACATCACAAAAGATCAATACCCAAAGACACATGGAACCTGCTTCTTGATTTTGCAACACAAATAGATGATGGCATGAGCAATTACGATGCAGAAGGGGCTTGGCCAGTTCTCATCGATGACTTCGTTGAATGGTGCCAGAAGCAGGGCCTTACAGCAGCAAATGAACCAGCATCCGGCTAGCTGTTGCTGTCCTGCTACCAACAATATGAGGAGATTGAGCAGGACCAAGAAATAAACAGGCCGAGATACAGTAAAGCACTGAGGACTTGCCTTCTCGTGCTGCTCTCCAGATTTGTAATGTACAGTCTAGAGTTGTGCCCCTTCGAGTGGGTCGCTGCCTTCCTCGTCCTCAAGTTGTGTAGCTGAACAAAGTGTTGTCAGTGCTAACCAAATTAATAAACGGTGTGCCGTGTTTAAGTGAATTTTAAGCTTTATGGTTTGTGCTGTTCAGTCAACTGTTGAGCTGTAGAACTGTTCGTCCGCTAGTTGAAATTCTTGTAAGACTCTTGTTAATTACCTTCTCGGGTATAAGGTTGAAGAGTTTTCTCAGTTTTAAAAATTCCTCATTGAACTTTGAACATAAAATTCTCCTTATAGATTTAGTAATGCCGTAATTCTTTATAAAATTAAGATGTAAATATGTACATACACAATAATGATATTACATTTTATAGTTATTGAAGCTTAGATTTTTGTTTGAATTTTTTTATTCAGTACAGACAATTTTGATCAATAGAATAGGTATTGTTATAGACAATACATGATTAAAAAAAGTTTTGCTCATTTATTTATTGTTAGAATTGGCACATGTTAATTCTATTTTTATCACTATTTATCATTGGGCAAAAGTGCAATTTTGACGTGAATAAATGTGCAATCAAACTACTTTGCAGAAACAATATATTTTAGAACTAACGAGGAATGTTATGAACTTAATACATAATTTTCATTTTATACATTATACAAACTTAACAACCAGCAATAAATATTTTAGTAAAGTAGCTTTTCAAGCTTGCGTCTTCGTCATACAAAGGCAATGTATGCTTATCACATTGCTCAAAATGGGCTGGGTTTCATACATTTCTTTTGTACAAAAACTGATCTGTTGTACAGGTATTGCCGCAATGCTCGGAATTTTAACAAGTAGGAACTAAAGAGTGAGATAAAATATTATGCAAATAAATGCTGTAGGTAAACAAATATTTTTAAATGTTATGTGTACCTCTGAGTGAAGTAATGTTGCTTCTAGGTTAACATTCAAATTATTATATAACGTTTGGTACTTAAATCAAGGTACAAAAGATGAAATTGATGTATTGAGTATGAAATTACATTAAATTGTTAAATAAATAATTAACTATTGTTTTTTTTTAATCCTATTTTCTGTTATTATTACAACAAGAGCAGTTCAAGTCAAATAGTTTTAGTCAAAAGGTAGGTAATGTTAGTCTCGCTAGAATTCGAGAATGGCTGGACCGATTTGGCGAATTTTGGTCTTGATATATTTGTGGGGAGTCCAGAGGAGGTTTAATCGATTTGAGCTGCAGCAGGAATCGAACCCGAGACCTCTCGGCTCGCTTTTCAACTGGGGGCACAATAAATTGTTTTTTATTGAAATGATAGATGGAGTTAACATTATAAAGAAGAATATAAAATGGTACAGTACCATTCTGTAATGGTAGGTACTGTACTGTTACAGACGTTATTATTCTACAGTTACAGACATTGAGATGGTAACTTCTTTGTAAGGAGTCTGTGGCTTAGTTGACCTTGGTCATTCTGCGCTTAATAAATTAAAAAAACTCACTTTGACTACAAACTAACAGACTTTGACAAAACAAAATTAAATGACCGTGACCGACCGAATCAGTCAGCTGTTGTAAAGTTGTAAACAAAGAAATTCAGCCACACCACAGACTTGACACTTGATAGACAGAAGCCATAAAAATAAAAGAAGAAAAAATTGTAAAGAAAGGAAAAAAAATCAGATAACTTTTCGAAAGCCCGTACGTAAAAGTTCATAGAAATGGCTCTAAAATTGGGTGGAGCTCTAAAAGAACTAAGGATTCATTTATGCCAGACAAGCAAGCATTCTGAGGGTGTAAGGTAAAACAGATTACATAAACATAACCTCAAACGCTTTACCTTAGATTATCTGATTATATTTTTATTATTTCAGGGATTTTATCCAAAAAAACTACGTTGCAATCAAAAAAGAAAACCCTGGCTTTCCGATACTAATCCGTGAATGCAATGGTGTTATGCCGCGCGTCTGGGCTCGCTATGGTAGGTTTAAACTAAACAAGTCTTATTTATCTTAATTTTTTTAGGTAAAAACAATGCGTTACGACTGAGTTGGTGCGGGTTCGATTCCTTTGGCGTTATATTCAGATGTTTGTTTTTCGCCTGAGAAGTTTGTTTATTTCCTACCATAACTGGAATTCCAGACACAATAGATTTAATTTCTTTGAACTGTTCTTTAACAAGACTGTAAGGAGTCTACCATAAGTCCTCAAAACCTAAAACATTTTTCATTTTCATTTCATTTTCATTCATTTCATTATAGAAGGATGGGATCTGTTAGAGGCTTAGGGGTATTTATTATGACTGTTGGATATCTATGATGTTGTAAGCATACATTGGCCGCTTACCACTTACTATCAAGTATGCCGTATGCTTGTTTGCCACTTTAGTGGTATTAAACTTAATTTCAGAACAAGGTGCTGAACAGTCTCAAGATCTTTCCAACCTTTCAGCAGATAAAGTTATGGACATAATCAGAGGATTTGCCAAATAACTTGCTCTAGCCAGCTGTTAGTAAATGTTCTATTGAAGTATTGATCTCATTTTGTTAGTAAATATGCACATAAATAGCATTATATCCATAATCTATTCAAATACTATATTGAAAACAAGTGTTGTCTGTAAAATATTCCAAGGTTCAATATAATCATCTTTACATAGTATTAGAATAGAATAGAAAAATATTTATTTAAAAGTATTAAATAAAGTTGCTTCCTGTTGCCTGACTCTATGTATGTACGCTTAGATCTTATAAGCTATGCAACAGATTTTAATGTGGCTTTTATCAATAGATAGTATAATTCAAAGTGAAATAAGTCTGGGCAGGTTTGCTAGTTTCCAATAAATAATGATCATCCAGATCCACTGGTGAAATGTGGGTAGACTTGATATTTTGTGCTCATACATTGAATAGGTATAACATTTTAGAATAAAAATAAAGTAGTACATTGATGTCTCGCCAGTGTAAAACCTAGAAGACTAACCCAGTATTTAACTATTTAATACTTTTCTATTTCCAGAAAAAGGTGAAGAGCGCAGCGCCCCTCTCACCAACCTGTCATCTGGCGATGTTCTATCTGCCATTACACAAATATCAAAATAAACTGTATCTTATTTATTTATTTTAATATAGTTATTATAGTTAACATGTGATTCTTTTATTTTTAGGCAGCTTAATAAGAAACTTTCTGTACATAAATTATTTATTATGCATAGATATTAATAACTACCTATAAACAATACTTACATTAAAATACTTAAACTAAAGCTACATTGTTTGCACTTACAAAAACATCAATGTTATTCATACATAATTTATAGCATAGCTAGGCAAAATTGTAATGTTGTACTTGCTCTCTAGTACCTCCTACATGTTTTGATAAATAACATGTTTATTCTAAAATATAGCTAGTTACAATATTATATTACTGTATAACGATATATGAAGGACCGCAAGTTATACCACTATCAGGTAAGATTATCAAAGATATTGCATACCTGTGATTGTTGTGCAATTTCACCCTGCTTATGTTACTATATGATATACAATGGTAGGGTATGTTAGACTTAAATTACTTTTACAGTAGGTACCGAAGTCTCTGGGCCTATTTGTACTTATATTTACCATTCCAGCCATCTCTTCTACTCTAGGCCAATGTCACTGCAGTGGACGTCTTACGGTACATGTCACAATGATACCTTCATGATAAACGGGCTCTAGAAATAGCAATAAAACTTGCTTTAAGAGGCTGGCTATGCAATATTGCTTGTAGAAACTGTCACAAAACTAGTGCCAATGAGGGACGCTTAGTTAAAATCTATTGCACACTTCATTAAAACCTGTCATACTTGATAGGTACTTAATACTACCAACGGATCTTGGCTGTCGTGAAGTTAGGCTGTTTCGTTGCGCAATGGACCTTTTTCGAACTAAATTGTTTTTGCGCATCACAAAAGGCTAATATCACCACAGCCGAGAACCGCTGGCCGTACTATAATTATTTTGTTAAAACGCGGGTAGTCCGAACTTCTCTGGTTGAAATTTAGCCAGTGTTGGCAGCATGATCGTCGCGTGTGTTGTGTGTTTCTTGTCTAAGTGCGGGTCTGGTACCATCACTACTTGCATGCCGGCTGACACGCCCGCTGTTACCCCGTGAGGGGAATCTTCGAAGACTAGGCACTGGAATGAGGTAAATATTTTTTAGTACCTAGGTTACACTTACATATTAAATTAGTTTTCAGCTATAGGTATAGTTCTCACAACGGATCTCGGCCGTCGTGAAATTAGCCGTTTCGATGCGCAATGGAGCTTTTTCAAACTAAATTGTCTTCGCGCATCACAAACAGCTAACTTCACGGAAGCCTAGATCCGCTGTGCGAACTTTAGGTACCTACTTATTAGGTAATTTTCAATTCAATTTATTTTTTCACATGTTGCATCTTATAATAACAACACGTCAAAACAAAACATTAAAATTTACTCAATAAGGTAACAAATGTCATATTTTAAAATAAAAGGTAAAATACAAATACTTCGGTGACATTTCATAATGTTCCAATTTACCATTAGCCAAACGAATCAATAAAGAACATAGGAAACGGTCATTTTAGATACCAAAGACATTGAAAATAGTCAAGGTCATTCATTGGTAGGTAGGTCTAGGTACCAAGAAGACTTAGTTAGGTAGGTAGTAGGATTTATGTTTTATCTTACTTTTTCAGGTTTCGGTTTGTCCGGAAACCTATTAGCTGCGACGAGGAAAATATCGGGGTGTGGTTTCCCGAACTTGACTTCCTTATCACTGCTCCCCATCACCTTGTGGTGGAACAGCTTGAAGAGTTCTTTATGTGCCGCTTCTTTGGTTTCTACTGATCTGGCGCTCGAGGAAGTGGCCAGTGCGAAAGGGACCTTCGTTTTGTGAAGGTGCTGGATTAGTCTTTCGGCTCCTGGAATTAGAGGAATGTAAGCTAAGGTTTATTTTATAAAAAGTACCTATCCCGCTCGAGTAGGTAGGCGGAAAATAACCGCTAGATGCGCTGTTTGCTTCGGTTAGCGACAGCTGTGAATAAAAAATTACATCATCAGACCCTGGGATCTGTCATCAATTATAAATGTGGCTTCTATGCCAATATTTACAGGTTAGCAAAAAGATAACTTTTCCTATTGTATTGGGTGATGGGTGGGAGCACAGAACACTAATATCCGGTGGGAGCGACGCCATTTTTGTTAAGTTTCTCGAACCAGCCGCTAGAGGCACTGTTTGTCTCTTACGTCTTACCATCTAACAGCGGTGTGCCTGCCAGCATAGTATCGCCCAGTTCTAACAGCTGATCTCGAAACTGCGTCGGCGTCACGGGCAGACTCAACTCCTTGCAGAGGATCTCTGAGAGGCGCTGCTCCGTGCCTCCTAGAACCTTCATCATCAGCTCGTCTGTGTACTTGTGACCGTAGTTAGCGCACAGCTGCGTTATCATTTTCTTGTAGACAAGTTCAGTGTCTGAAAATTGTTTGCGATAATAAACGTCAGAGCACTGGGTGGTCTAGTGGTAGTGACCCCGCATTCCGTTCTTAAGGTCGTGGGTTCGAACCCGGCCGTGTACTATGGATTTTTCTATTAGAAAAAAATATTGCAATGCCAGTTTCATACGGTGAAGGAAAACATCATAAGGAAATCGTCTGCGAGTCGGGGGTCGTCCTAAAGATAGTTTTGTATAAATCACGCCCCGTGAGGGCTGACCTGATTTAAATGAAATTTGGAATAGATACTTACCTACCAAGCAAATACTTCTGTACCATAGACCTTTGATCCCGGTGCAACGCGAGCGAAGCCGCGAGCAGAAACTAGTTTATTAAATAAATTAAAATCGCTAAATTAAACTAATCACGACTTCTCAAATATTTTCATGTTATACAAGATGCAAAGCAAACTCTATTCAATTATGAATACGGTTCAAAATGCCACCGGATTAACCATCACCGTATGTAAATATTAACCTTGCAATTCAATAACATTGACTACAATGTAACAGGTCAAATTAAATTCCAAAACTCACCCAAAAGCAATCCGTCCATGTCAAATATACAATGTGTGACATTTTTAAAGTTTTGTGTCGAATATAATCTCGAACTTATCGCTTTTGATACTGTTTTCATCAAATAAATCCTCATGGTCACACCGGTTATGTAAAAATTCACAAAATCAAAACTAAAATAAACAGTATTATTAGGTAGGTAGGTAAAAAGTACTAAACGAAACTTTCAAAAATTATTTATTTTCAAACAAATTTAAAATTGGAGTGTTTTTTTCAACAACACTACAATGTATTTCTTTTTATATACAAACTAGCAGAGCAGAGGGAATTAAAAACAGCTGGTCAAAAGTCGTAGCCCTGCGCTGTCGCTCGATGAATGAAAAGTTGTAATAGGTGTAGGGGTCGACGACCAATGACTTTGATGCATTTGGTCATCATATTGTATGTGATTGGCCAAATTACTAGAACTCAAACCAATCGCAACGTAGACCCACACTGATCGGTCTGCCATGCCTAGTCAGTCATTTTACGCTAGATGGCGTAACAGTCGTTACGCCTGCTTTTAAGGAGGTAGGTATAAACCAAAATAACATAACTCAAAAATATCAATAATTCAATTTAAAAAAAAACAATTGTCTAATTTAATTAATAAAAATCTAATAATTTTCTTTGTATTTCAGAAACAGAAACACTTTGTGAACGCTGGCAATCAGCTTAAAAATGCCATCTGCTCGCTTTCGACTCACTTCAAGTCACTTAGGTCAGTCAGCGCAGTCGGTCTGCGACCATCATGGATCGCAGTTGAATCCTCGCGGTATGTGCGTATGGCGTTTAATATCGCAGCTTTAAATTCATATATATTTAACTGTACTTTATTTATAAATTGTTATTTGCCGTGTTAAGATTCGCGTTAAGTCGTAACGTAAATATGGCTGTGAGAAAGTGTAGTGATAAACTGTCGCCTAACGAAAAATCGATTTTTGGATTGAGAATGTGGAACCAAATATTGTGTTTATTGGTAGCTTCTTGCTTCATTGCCGCGGCATCTGCTGACAACCAAATATCATGTGCAAATGTGAGGAGTATGTTTGACAAGAAAGGAATGTTGTCAGCAGTGGATATACAAACGCAGCCTAATTCAGGTGAGAATCACGCGCTAGTCAATATTAAGTAGGTACCTATCTGAGTGCGATAATGATAAATGATAATGTTTGATAGATACGGACCTAGTTTGCTATAAGTGCGGCGTGTCATGACAATATTGTTTATTTACGTTGTGAGATAATATTTGTATATATAGTAGCGATTATTATGTATCTACCTTACCTACCTACCTATGTCATTCTTAATGTTAAATTGATATGTAAATTTTCTTACTTCAGTAGATTTTTTCCTGCCAATGTTGTCCTGCGACTGGATAAAAGCTTCTCTTCTACGCTACGTACCTACCATAAAATCATAACTCTATTGTTTTCTCTGTGTTTTTTATCTATTGCAAAACTTTAAACATACAACAATAAGTAGGTATTTATTTTGTTGGTATGTACCTTATACCAAATTACTTTTCAGGCCTTACTTAAATCCTACCATAAAAAGTATGGAAATCTGGCGATCTACCCTTAATAAATCGTTCGCAAAGCTTACCTCCACTGTAATTAAGTGACACAAGTCCTACCAAGCTAATCTATTTTAACTAACTTCTCTGAATCCAATAAAAGCGATAATGAACCAAGGAAAGAAAAGGTTCCGCTCGACCGTTGTTAGCATAAATCCGTTTAAATAAAAAAAAATTACCTGGATATGATACAAGTATGAACAAGAACGCAACGCAAAGAAACAAAACTATAAAGATCTACCCAAATCTACCAATTGCGTTTTTATTATTTAAGATTTGAATAATATAATATTTAAAAACATTTAAAACAAGCACAAGGTAGGTACCAGTAATGTGATACCTAAATGAATATGCAACTATAATAATAATTATAACTAGGTATAGGGTCAAGGAGGCAACATGGCTCAACTTAAAATAGCAAAAAAAAAATTTCATATATACCGCAGCTTTAGACTTTTTGTATAGGTAGACGGTGGTAGGACATATCCCCAATACCTACCTGTGCTGGTTTAGTTCCAAACATGAAAGACATAAAGGTAGTTCACAATATAAAAGACAAGACAACTGGTGTCTTTAATTAAAGTTTATTATACCTTACCTACCTAGGTACGTTGCAATGCCGTCCTTCAACAAATTGTAATGGTTCAACAATAAATGCCTCCCAAAAGCTGATCGTAGGCGTAGGTAGTTGATGTTGTGGGCGTAGTTGTGAAATGCACACATCGCGACTTATAGCGTAGAATTTAAAACTTTGTTTCTGCGAACACCATACTAAAGCTTACTCAAATTCGGTCCTTTGTCGTCAGATTATAAAGTCCATTTTAAGTAACACAAGGTGGGATCCATCTCTAAGAAGATTTCTTAGTTTAAAATCTCTGCTCGCATACAGGTAATAGCAATCTTAAAACATGCGTGGGTGAAGCGTCCACTACACAGAAGGTTCAAACACGATTTGACATGGTTTTCAGACTTTTATTCCAATTTATGGTACTTAAACTTGATTCCAAGTTTGCTACGGCTCCAATTTCAATATTTTAATTGCGAACCTCTAACAAATGCAATTGATTAGTTCCATCAGTTCCTGTCTTACTTTTCGTAATATCAAAATCTTTAATAACGCCATAATATATCTACAAAATATTTAAACTCAAATATTAGTGGGAGGTATTGATTACAGTTGCCGCCATCATTCCGCCACTGCCTCTTCCTTTTTTGGGATTCGAAAGTCGGCTCATCACAGCCACTTCAAGAGTAAGCGACCGACGACGAATTATATTCCGTGAAAATTTACAGTCTCGGAAACGGTATTTGGCACGAACATTATTTCTTTTACCTTCCCACGAATGTCATTACACTTACCCGAAACGCTACTGATTGCACATTTATTTCTTTGTTAAACCATCTGACTTCAGAGGAAGAGTTAAGTCAGAAACTCAACCAGCTTTAGGTCTTTAGTTGTTAAAAGTCTAAGGACTTAGACCCATTAGTGAGTTAAAAAGCCGATGCTAAATCGAGCCAACTTTAACTGGTTAAAGAAGTAACCGTAAGTATGAATGCAATTAATAAGTAAATTGTATGCGTCGCCTATGGTAATTCAGTAGCGGAGAGATCCAATCGGACTGGTTCCTTATCATGCGATATCTTTATACTATTCAACTTAAAGCGCAAGTTGATGCTATGTTTCCCAATAAGGCAGAACCTGATGATAGGCCGGCGGCATCGGCACCGGTGCGTGGAACAGCGTCAGTATCAAGTTTTATAAAGTGTTTTGCATAGTTGGTAAAGTTATTTAGTATGCAGTACTCGATCGCCGGAGCTTCTAACGGACGAGTTGTCGCGACAACTACCGGCATTTGTTCATGACAGACGATCTTGGATATTTTAGCAAACCTCCGGCGTCTTTATAGTCGTCAATACAGGAAATGTGATAATAAGATCAAGAATGTAAATGAGCATTTAAATGAGTGAATCATTACATGAATCTACCAAAATAGCCAGATCATATAAAGATTCCAAAGACGAATTTACAAAACACATTTTATACGTAGGTACGGTACCTATTTAAAAAAGTACTCTAAGAGTGAATAATAAAATAAAACTAAATTTTGA
The DNA here is from genome assembly GCA_951394395.1 of Colostygia pectinataria. Taxonomy (NCBI): domain Eukaryota; kingdom Metazoa; phylum Arthropoda; class Insecta; order Lepidoptera; family Geometridae; genus Colostygia; species Colostygia pectinataria. The sequence goes on along the minus strand of OX596351.1, from coordinate 11,964,976 downwards.
ATCTAACTGCCAGTTTGTACGTTTGTCTTAAATATTGTTTCGCTAACCCATGAAAATTTAAAATAGTCCGGTCAGTTCGGTTACCTCTGATTTTCACAAGCAAACATCCTCAAGCAGGGAAAATGTCATGAGCATGGACGTCCTTATCAAAGAAGTGTCCTGTTTGGTTAGGCAGGCACTTACTAAACTAACCTATCTATCATAGCTGTCATAGAAGCCATATTGGAGATAACGAGCATCGGCTGCGAGAAAGCAGAAACTAGTCCTAACATACGTCTTACCAAATAAAGTTTGAATTATAACGAATGTCGCATCAGTGCGATAGCTAGTAACTGAGTTGCAATCCATTTCATGTCAGTTTTAGGTCAGGTTAATGAATGTATTGACAGGTCCTTGAATACAGTTGACTGCAACAACATTTTATAACTACCGCTGATCTAACTATGTTATGTTTAAGAGAAAAAAAAATAATGATGCAACCAGCATCAAAAATATTAGAGAGTTGACAAGAACAACATTTAAACATTTTAACCAATCACTCTATGCCTATTAAGTCAAGTGATTAGTTATCTCAAAGCTACCGGAGAGCTCTCACCTTTATTAAAATGTTTGGAATGGCATAGAAACCATCCAGTGGGTGGACTGGTTGACAAAGTATTGAGTAAACATCAGGTACGCGAGGTAAGGTCGACAACCCTAACGCGACACTCGGTACTATTGATCGGGTATTCAAGTCATTTCTAATTTATCAGTTCGACAATACTTAGGTACCTACCTACCTACCTAACAACTTTACTTTAAATTGAAATGAATATAAAAACGTTCACGACTCGAAACAATTTTCAGCACAACTTACCCATAATTCAACTTTTTCGAGTTATGGCGCTGAAGTTTGGGGCGACTACTTTTGACTTTGCAAAACAAAATTCTATTTAGATGTTTTTTTTTTTCAGAGAAGAGAGACAGAGATGAGATTCTAAATTTAAATTAATTATTTCCTGTGTTTCTTTTCTGTAGCTTGCATGCATGATGCAATAATGGCATTTAAAAAAATTAACTGTTTCACTGCAAGCTGCATGTAGGTACGTACCTATATTTTTGACAAATTTTCGTCCTTAAACACTTCGAGGATATCAACGTCTTTGCTTAAACATTGATAGCAAATTAGCAAATATACCTGCGTAAGAAATCCAATAACGTTCCATTATTCGGGCCGAACCCTTTCAATTGAGTTAGCTGAATAGCGCTCCATCACTCACAGGCTCACAAGCCCTTTATGTCCTGTCCTTATGAGCCCTTATTCTGTAATTAGGCCCGCGGATTCCATGGGTAACAGGATGCCGCCATTGGCGCGTAGGTAGGTGGGTGTTTTTTTTTTTGCACCGCTATTTGTTTGATTGCAATAAGTTTGATGAGGGATTAACCAAGGGTTAACATTTTTTTTGTATGTTTGCTGCACCGAAGTATCGGGAATCAATAAAACTCATAATAATCATGTTAAGCATCCCGTTTTTATTGAAAATTATAATAACTAAACCGTGATAGTTATAATTAAGTATAATAAGTAAACTCAACTTTTACATTAACTTACATTTACTACATAACTGTTTAACTTTTTACTGTTGAACATTTAATTTTTTAGAACTCACTCGCTGTAATTAGCCTCAGGAACAATAGAAAAACAATTGTGTCTAGAAGCGCGGTCTAAAAAGAGCAAAGAAAATACTAGGAAAATATAATGCGCACTTAACTAAATATTAGTTCTGTGACTGCGACTTGTGGTTATATTTAGGGTAAGACACACTATTTCGGACCTCTCTTTAAAGTTAGCCACTTCACACTGCGCGGATAGTGATTTATGTAGGTACTTATATATTGTATGTAAGTACCTAAAACGATCAACTGCATTATTTATAACTTAGGTAGAGTTGTCATAAAAGTACCTACATTAAAATTATGTATCCTACCTAGTACATTCTATTCTTTAATTGATTAAAACTTTCAGTTAACCACAGAAAAAATTTAACTAGCCGAAAGAATAATCCGAAAAGTCGTCATTGTCATTGCTAAAAGCTTTTAATTCGCAGCCGGACATACCGCAGGCAGGCTGGGCAGGTGCCGACCTGTCGCGAGTCGCGACCGGTCCACGTTCCGCGAGTACTGGCACAAAAACCATATAACCAGTGCTGCCGATCGAATAGTGACAATTAAAAATTAAAAATGCAGCAGATTATGAGAGCTTTCCTGCATATTTTTTTATTTATACCTATCTAAGTCAATTAATAACCTCAATTTAACATAATAATGACTCTAAGTCATTATTAAGGTAACGGCTTCTTTTTAGCAGGTAAAAGTTAAAAAGTGTATATGTCAGTGGTTCTTATTGATTTACTTATAGGTTACTAACACTGTTTCTGGTTACTTATACTTTTTTGTAGAAATCAGAAACAAGTTTTTTTTTTTATAAGTATGCTAGTTTTTTTAATCAAAATAATTGCACGCATGTTACAAAAAAAGTCTTAATCCAACCCTGAATGTCTGCCGCTGTCGACTTGTAGACGCATAATATATGCAAAAAGCTGTTTTGCAGAATAAATTATTGAGTTATTTATCTTAATTATGCCATCGGGCCACTTTGCGATAAACGCCGGTTATCTAAATAAAGTTTTCGTCGGGTTTCTTTGATCGTTAGTCTTATCTCAACTTGATGTGGCGATATAAGGCTGACGAAGCGCCGCAAAAGTACAAAACTAAATGGAAACATTAAATTGAAAATTGGTTAAGTATATAAATTATTAACATAGCAAGAAAACTGACAGCCCCCTGAACTTTTAGCACAATATCAGCAAAACAATTGAAATCTTTGAGTCAACACACATTTAAAAAACTGATGTGCATGATATCAATTATCAAATTGCAACGACAATCGCCTGTTTATTACGAACATAATGTGTCTTATTAATAATTTGTGCTCTCGCTGTAAATTACTTGGCATTTTAACGATGGAAGCAATTAAAGACCCTTGTAGTTCGCAAGAACTTTGTTTATAGAAACTTTGAAGTAATTTTTGATAAATAATTTATTGATTTAGCTCAATCTATAAATCTATAAAGTTTTTTAATATTTTTTTTAATGATTACTTGGAAACCACCACAGAACTAAAATATAGTTCTGTGGAAACCACCTTTAATTATTATGATATAGACAAATTTATGTTATATCAATTCTCAAATCCTTAATTATAAATAATTATAGTACCTACCTAACCTACTGTTTGACTATAAGTACCTACTTTAGTTTACCTTAAAATTTATGACGAGTTTTGTAAAATTGAATAATAATAAAATTGTGTAATCGCTTAAAAATTTGGAATGAGGTCGTTTATCAGACAGGGTCGGGATTCCAAGATCGAGTTATGACGTGGCGAAAACCAAACGAGTTAGAATCGATTCTGTGCATTCCGACGCTTCACGGATTCTTCTATAAGAATGTGATGCCGTGAGCTCATATAATGATTATAATCTCGATTTACTGCTCGATTCGTCATCGTCTGATTTAGTTAATGGAATAGCCAATAGCCGTGTGAATCGGAGGCGATGACTTAAAGAAACCATCAGGTTTTTTATAGATTTTGGTACCTATAAATCTATTTTTTTTTATTGAGCCCATGGTTAGTTTAATTGAGTCTTTCTAGCGTAAAATGAGATAGATAAGTCTAAAGTACCTAATACTCATGAGAATTTTTCATTTCCATTTACCACCGAAAGCTGAAAATATTTAAAAAGCTTCTTTATTTGTATTATTATAATTAAGTACTAAGTACTGGAATTAAATCTATCAAATAAAAAAGAGTTTTTGTAAATAGTAAATCGCAGTATAAACTAAGCGAAAATTAATAAAAACATGACATTTTGGAAAGGTCCCGGAGAGGATGCAGGACCTGGTCGCATGGGAGCGGAATGCGGTCCGGCGAGGGGTGCGCGGTGAGGCCGCTAGCCTGCGCCCGGCTCGGCCTATAAACCGCCAGCCGCCACGCTGCTCCGTAATTATTGCTCCGTGAGAGTGCACGGACGATCACCCCTGATCATAACACCATACATACACCGCAGCCACTAGCTTTTGTTTTAATGACTCTGCGAATCATACTGCTATTATTGAAACTAGTATAACTAGGTAGTATAACTGTATTTTAAAATAAACTTTGTGCTTTGTGACGTGGTATTGAACTTTTATAAATTCTGCTAATTAATAAACTTTTCAAAACCCTATGCAATGTATACATATAGTGAAAGTTAGTTATTTTTTTTTACTTATGTTCATCAGATTCTTTTTCTTAATATTTGCATGTTGTCGGCACTTCCTCTTCACATAAATATTGACCGTCCATCGCAACATGCCTAGAATTAATTTCAAGCTAAGACTAGTGCCGGCGTTGAAACCGCAACATAAATACATGTGACCTACATAAAAACAGCAATAAAAACAACTGCAGGCGAGCGCAGGTTCAGCTTAATGACTCTGCCTTTCTATTTATTATCGAGTTATTATGTTTTATGGTTTTCAGATAATAGATGACATAGTATTTAAATTACCATTCATCCTTTCTTTGTGACCTACATAAAGATATCCTGAAAGAAGTTATGTTTTGAGATTTTACACATCTTTGTCAACTAGACTTTTAAAATGGCCAATTATAGAAAATAGCAACTTACTTACACTATTACCTCTTTTGTACGTTTCTTTAAAAAAAGAACAGACGTTTTAGTTAACTTTGATACGTGGACTAATTTTTGATTGATTGTAGGTAGGTACGAAAAACCTAACAATTTGTCTATTTTAAAATGAAGATTTTTAATAAACGTTCAACTCATCCAGAAACGAAGGCGACGCTGGTGGTTTATTTCTTCAAACCATAATAAATCAAACGGCACAATAACCAAACTAAAACAATTCAAGTTTTGTTTGCCTTACGTTTCCGGTGAACACATGTGATCCTCAAATACCTACTAGACGAGGATAGTTGGCATCACGCCGTGTTATGAATGAACCGGACCCCCGGCGGCGCCATGCGCCAGCGGGGCGAGAGGGGATATCGGAATTCCAAAAACACGAGTGGGCGATGTCGAAGCGTACAAAAAACGAGAACCGACACAATAGCGCGGTCGCAGTTATTCGGTGCGACTGTCTTCAACACAAATATAATTTAATCTACAATGCGACGATATGTGCCGCTACGGTTCGTTAAAATATCAGAATAATGAGCACGCTGTTTGGTTAACATGACAAAGACGGGCGGCGGAATGCGGCGACGACTTGTTCATCTCGGCGCCTGTAAGCCCTGTTTTTTCATTCGATCTGGTGCCAGCTCACGTACGCTCAAACTCACCGTTCTACGCATTAGTAATGCTGTTTATACAGGCAGCACTTAGTCCACTTAGCAGAACGTTGGATAAAGATTCAAGATTGTGCATTCTCTATAGCAATCGGTCGCGAATTTGTGAAATCAAAGATTGCATAGCTCTCAGGTAATGCATTGGCTGAATTATTACTTATTGACGTTCTCACTTCATTTTATCCATCGATAATAATAGTAGGGAGGTAAGAGGTAACTGAATACTTCATATTTTTCACTGACAAGCAGATAGTATCTTTATCACACCACAAGGAGCTACAAACAAATGCTACTCATGCTTTACTTGCCTAAGTCTTTGGGTTAGTTTTAACTTACTCCGTAAATAACTCCACAGCTACCACAACGAACTGTAAAATACACTATCTAAGTGCGATAACTTTTGACATTACTTCTCCATTTTCGTAATTTCTCGTGTGAAAAATAACACGCAGCGCACGCAACGCAACACATATTTTCGGAGCTCTGCGAACGCTGCACCAGGCAATAAAAGCCTACCTGCCCTATGTAGATCTTATCTACCGGTCAAAGGAGCCGTCATGTCAAATTCAGCATAAAATGAAACCTTAGAGTCATAGAAATAGAGACGACAGATCAGCACGAAGCAACGAACACATAACGGTGCGGAGTTACAACACTTTTGTGTTATATTGTAACCTCTTGTCATTGTTACGAATAAACATTGGGCATAAAATGATTTCGATACAATGTCGTCTTGACTGTCATTTTAGTTTTTTATTAGTTTGTAATGGTTTTTTTTTTTTTTTTTTTGGACAAACCACACAGCATCATCTAGCCCCAGGATAAGCTGCTGTTAAACAGAGCTGTGTTATGGTACCAGATGACTGATATATACTTAATACAATACAATACATAGATAGATATTTTTTATTATATATAGAAAATACCCAGAACACCCGGAACAAATATTTGTAGATCGTACAAACATTTGACCCGAGGCGGGAATCGAACCCGCAACCTCTGCGTCGCAGGCGGACCTGCGCCCGCTGCGCCACATCGGTCGTCAAGGTTTAGTTTACTTGTAACTTTTTTTTCTGATTACGAAATCAATTTAATAGTATAATCAATGTTAGTAGTATAAAAGTTCCTAGTAGGAAGGTACCTACCTCCCTAACCCAAAAATTGTGCTAATTATTGATACAATACAAACTTGATCATAAAAAAAAAAAAAAAAACTAGTAACAAAACAATCAAAAATGAAATCGTTATTAACTTTATTTTGTAACCATAGACAAGCAAGGTAAGCCACTAAATTCTTTTTTAGATTACCGTGATCCTGAGACCAATAAAGTCTGGGGAATGCGGGCCTGTATCAATTAACGAAGATGTTAAACTTAGGTAGATAAATGAGAACGGGTTGTGGTAACATAAATAACGCCGCCTTAGGTTATTACTATTAGTACCTATTATAAGAAATGTTTGGAGAGAAAACGAAGATTCAAAGCGAGATAGGTTTATTTTATTGGTTCGAATTCTAATTACAAACATGACAAATCACTGGGTGTCTAATTTTTGAGAACAGTTCAGAACTGGGTGTCTTACCTTACTGAAAATAATGATATAATTTAAAAATAAAAATAATAGGTGGACTAAACAACGCATAAAAACAATCTAAAAATAGTTTTTTTGAGTCATTAATCATGGTTAACTTTGGTTATACATGCATTTGACATAATATCGTTCTGGCTTTGAGGGTTAGTTGGGGTAGAAACGGTAGAAACTAGGGCGGCAATACCCCGTCGGTCATACCCCCCCTATCGTACGCAATTGGGGATTTTTCTTCAAAGTTTTCTTACCTGTAGTGACTGTACTGGGAAACCATGACACTCGGCTTTGAATATAGGTTGTAGTAGGTACTACCTAGCTACCTACTACCACCTCTGCGTTTTGGCCGTTTCGTAATATGGGTAACCTAGTGTAGGTACCTTACCTACCTACCTACTATGTAGTTGTAAATTCATTTCGTAATTATTAGGTACTTTGATTAGAATTAAATGTTAATGGTACCTAGGTATAATCGGTAAATACATGACTTCTTGTACCTATATTTATTCTGTTTTCTACTGTACTCCTTATCCTACCTACCTATATCTGCCGCCAAGCAGTAATGCTTGCATTGCTGTGTTCTGGTGTGAAGGGTATGGTTTCCGGTGAAATTACTGGCACATGAGGCTTTCGATCTTAGCCTCAAGGTGGCAGCCCGCGAGTGATACCTCTGTTATTGCAAGCGTCCATAGGCTGCGGTAACCGCTTACCATCTTGTGGGCCGTACGCTTGGTTGCCACTTCAGTGGTATAATATATATATATATATATATATATATATTGTAGGTACCTACATGTCGTTCGGCCATCCGTGCCAAGTAGAATGTCTCATGTTTACGCCGTTCTCGGAAATTGTTCAATTTCGTCGAACAGTGGGCGTATGTTTACTTATAAGTTCTTGAAATTACACCAATATAGAGCCATTGCGGTTGACCTGATCAAAATATAGTAAGGAAAAAAGGAAAAACTAAGACAAACAACAAGTATTTTACCTATTTGAGAACCGATGTGGCGACACGGAGGTTGCGAGTTCGATTCCCGCCTCGGCTCAAATGTTTGTACGATCTACAAATATTTGTTCCGGGTGTACTGGGTATTTTCTATATATAATAAAAAATATCTATCTATGTATTGTATTGTATTAAGTATATATATCAGTCATCTAGTAACCCATAATAGCTCTGTTACAGTTATCAGTAGCTTACCTTGGGGCTAGATGATGCTGTGTGGATTGTCCAGCATTATTTATTTTATTAGATGTAGATCGTACAATTTACATTTGACCCGAGGCGGGAATGGAACCCGCAAAATTATTAGAGAGCCATTTGCAGATTATTAAAAGGCATTTCCTATCCTATTTAGCCTTACGAATGACAAAATAGGTAATAATCATTTACTTGGATCAAGTTAATTCAAGTTACTAACTTTGGGAATCTAGTAGTATCTTTAAAGGCCGATTTCAGCAAAAAATAGCCTATTAAGTTGCAATTTTTTGTGGTATTATGAAAGCTTAGAGTCCTTGAAAGTTTTTAAGAACACTTACAAACCATGGATTATGGTTTTTTGATTATTAGTTTAATGTTGAAAATTCAACTTTGACTCTCTAAAACACAAATTCGTCACTTTTCATTAAAACTTTTGAAACTTGCACTAATGCTAGGACGTTGATTATTTTATGCATGATTCTACAACTCATTGAGATTATTTAAAAAAAAAAAATCTTCGAAAAATACTTCCTAAAATTTTTTTTATCACTTTGAAACGTTCCGAACAAACATACTCAAAAAAAATAATAATCATAACTCGAAAAATACGAAAAATCGGGTAACATACATGGGGTATTTTCGGATACCCCTGAATCTGGGGAATCTAAATTTTTTTTTATTGACGTCTATGTTTGGACCACCCTGTACATACAGTATAAGCACAGTATAAGTAATAGCGCGCGTTACGAGGAGCGATACGTCCTTCCTCTATAAGCGCTCAGCGCGGTTTGAAAGTCAGTGCTTCGATCGATATGATTATAATAATAAAAACTTAAACTTTAATTTAGTAGGTGCATTTTTATTGTAAACACCTTACTTTACAACAGCTTTAACAGAAATAAAAATAAATATCTACAACGATATTTTAATTAGAAACTTTAGTACAAAACTCTTGGTACAAAAGCATGGTCTAATAAAGTCACAGGTCAAGACGTTATTTTGCTCGATCCTCACCTTGTTTGTCGGCTCGTGTGTAACGCCCTAGCATTCTCATCTTTAATTGTAGCAATTGTGTTGCAATTCCGACTGATTGCTGGCTAATTGCTTACCAATACCACAGTAGTTACGTTTTTTTTAATTGTATTGAATAAATAACGGGTTAAACAGTTAATGTACATGGTTATAAACAGGTTAACGTATTTAATGGGATTAGATTAGCTATATGTTTCAAGAAAATCTGCTCAGCCGTTTGAAGGTCATCCATCACCTCTAGAAAACATTCTAGTTGAACGTAACTTTGTAGACTTTGTAGATGAAAGTTAAAGGATTCCTTATTTTTAATTCGTGGTTATTTATTTATTTAACTTGACATAGTTATTGAACATTAGTGTTACATAATGCGACAGCCATACCTAAGATAATCGCAGGTCGAAAACAAAATTAATAACCAATATTTGTGTTGGAATTTTAAAGCCCATCAATCGTCAGAACACCCGGCTTTCAAGGTGTGCCTTTGTTATTTCCCATAACAGCTTCCACGAGTCGCTAGCGCAGGTAAGAAGGGGTGACTCACCCTTAATAATACCATACAATAAAACACTATTTTTAAAGTAAAATGGAGTGACTCATATCGTTTCGCTTTAGGTACTTACGGCTTTGCGAATCCGCTTACTTTTTAGAAATTATTGAAGCCAAAAATCTGTGGTATGGTGTATTGATTTACCTGATCTACCTGGGTGCTTCGGATTATTCTCAATGTCTTTGCCCGGGTGGTGATGCTACTAGTACAATTATAGAAATTGCAGTTGCATGATTGAATTTTTACCTACAAAAATTTACAATGCAACAGTATTAGGGAGGTAGGATTCTTTAGCAAGAGTCTTGGTGGGTACAACCGCATTGCCACAAAGAACTTTAAGACTTAAAGTGTGGATGACACTAAAACTGTAATGGTCATGGATAAACATGCAAATCTACATCATGGATAACATCAAAAATGTGCATGATTATTATAAGCTCAGTGTTGGCATGGTTATACGTAATTAGTACCTTACCTACCTACCAAAACTCATTTTGCAAAAAAAATATGAAGATAAATATTTATCAAAAATTAAATCTTCTGCAAAAAAAATTATGACAGTGTGAACTGACATTTTCAAGGCGTCGGAATTCCTAATCGCACATAAACATCGCATGTGCCATTAAGATTGGCCCGGAGAAGTGTTTTATTAATTTTTTTGTGAATGATTTATTTTCCAAGTTTAAAAACAAGTTGAATTTGTCGCTTTATGCTAATTTTGCCTGAGTACTTGTAGATAATTTATTTGATTTCTTAATTATGTATCATTTCTATTAACAAATTTAGAAATGTACGTATAATGACATTTACTTACAGCCTACAAAATACATGAAACAGTTCAGCCATATAGGTAAAGACCGTTCTTTTTAACTTTCATAATTATAAAATAGAGATAATACCACAGAAATCGGGTACCTTATTATTTACATTTCTATGGATAATACAGACTGTATTCTCAAAAAAGCGATAGGAACCCAGCCGGTGTTGTTGCCAGTTCTGTTACGGCATGGGCGCGTTGGAACTGGTGTAAATTTTCCTAGCTTGTAAGACGTTTCAAAGTGATCCTTGTGATTCTACTGAATAAATAATTTTTGATTTTGATTTTGATTTTGATTTCAAAATACTTACAAGCGAGATCATGCAAACATTTGTCAAGCAGAAATTCGAACCCGAAACCTATTGCTTGTCAATCAGGCACTCGCCATCACGACACCGGTACGTGGACCGTCATCAACATTAATTAATTCACTTACGTGTACCTAAGTAATCAGTGATTCGTTTAAACTGAGCTTGAAGCTTCAAAGGGGATTTTGACACTAAAATCCCAAAACCCCTTTTAAAGGGGATTTCGACACTAATCCGATTTTTACTTCTATTTCCGAGACATTGTTTAATTATGAGTCAATTATTTACAGTGTATTCCAAATGCCAATAATTTAGTCTTCGATGTAGTTAGGTAGGTATAGGTCTCTCGGCGGATCTAGGCTTCCGTGAAGTTAGCCGTTTGTGATGCGCAAAGACAATTTAGATAAAAAAGGCTCCATTGCGCATCGAAACGGCTAACTTCACGGAAGCCTAGATCCGCCGAGAGAACTATAACTATTTATTGCTATCACTCTGTGCTAATTTCATGTAACTAATTTTTTATCTTGGCAGTTATAGCACGTTATAGAGTCGATGCCGGGCGGCAAACGAGCATTATGTGATTGATTGAGTCTAGTGGCGCCACTATCTTTAAGTTAATTGTTCTTTCAAGCGACGATTTGTAGCATTGTTGCTTTGTGATTGCAATTTATTGATCCACAGGATGGTCTGAAGGGGAATTCTACTAACAAAGATTATACCTAAACGAATCGTTGCTGAACGGCAGCTTTTCATCTGTTTTGAGTAGGTATTTTTTTCGTATTTCTCATTGAATAGAATTTCAAACGTTCTATTAGAATCAGCCTCATAACACAAGTTTTAAAACTTTTGGTAGTACTCTATAACTTCTTAATGTATCACCCATCATCATCATCATGCCAGACTTCTATTGTTCTCAAGTTGAGAATCTCAACTCAAATGAGCATAGGTTATACTATAGGTGGATAATTAGGTACTTATTGAACTAAACTGACTCAATACTTAGGGTGAGTTGCACCATCTAACGTTAACGTCAAATTGTTCGATTGAACATTTTGATTTTGATTGAACAATTTGACGTTAACGTTAGATGGTGCAACTCACCCTTAGACAAGTTAATTAGCTATCCAGAACATGTCGCCTTGCCACAGAACAGACACCCGCATTACTACTACTGCGGTTTGAGACTTGACACCTCACCGCATAACACCTGGTTTGCTGTCACTTCATCACTTTGTTGTTCTTCTTCTTCTTCTTCGTGTCGGTGGTTCCCTGTGTTTTCAAAATTTGTTGGCCCAAAACCTGGCAACGTTGACGGCATTTTCAGTGGCCTCGCTCATATCCTTGAGAGTGCAGGAGTTGGTTCATTGTGGACATGACATTAAGTGAGGCATCGTCTGAAGGGCTCCACAGTCACAATTGATTTGATCGGAGTATATCCCCATTTTACTAGATTATGATATTTTATTAAAATCACCTGAAGATTTGAGTTAAGTATATAAATTATATCCACCTTAAGAATTACCCAATACGTAGTGCAAGGTCCTATTGTACGATCTTCGTAATATCTGTTTCTGTCTGTCACTCCACCGTTCGGCGCCGTGAAGTTGTATCGCTAATTTTGCAGTTAATCTCTTGAAATCTAATCGACGACTGTGTTATAGGCCCTTAAACTTAGATGTAAATTCGCACATAGAGCTTTTTTACTACGTAAATATGCTATCAACCTGGGACTAGGAGCCCTTTAATTGAACTGCACGACCCAAAATAAATGTAGATACCAAAATGGTGGTTAAACTAAATGAATAACGTGTTAATTGTACAACTGGTGTAGCACAGTTGGTGGAGCGACAATGCATTCCACTTTACAAACATTTATCCGGCCGGAGACAAGTGAGCTCAAATTCGAATTAAATATTATTTTGTTCTTTGTTGAATGTTTTGACTGTAGTAGCTTTTTTGTTTATTTTCAAGAGAAGTCTTTACACAATAGAATAAGTATAAAGAAATAACTTTACATTTGTCTTTTATCAGATACGCCTAATAGGTACTAATACTGTTCTGTGCTAGTTATAGCTAAGGTAAAAAGCGTTATATTTGTTGCCTAATTGCCTGTGGCCTAACTTACATCGTTTTCTGTCAATGCAAACGTTTGCAACGGTAAGGTTTTAATGTAAGCAAACATCTTTTGTCTTACTACATTGCCGCGTGTAAGTAAGTAAGTAGGTACTATATTATTCTGTAAATGAATACCTTCAAATATTTACTCTGTTTACGTCACTTTGACTTCGTGTAGCACGGCTTCTTTTTAAACGTTACATAATTCTTTGTTTTATAAAACTGTAGTTATTCAAAGCTTTGGCTCTGTGGCTTTGGGCAAACCGCGCGGTGCGTCGGATCCTATGCAGTTTGAGATCTTATCTACATCCACGTAAAGTTTGTGTTTGTATTGTGCCCGCATCTCATAGAGCCAGGACGATACGCAGTTTTACGGATAATGTACTTACGGTTAAAAATATTTACGGATGTTACAATTTGAATTTATTCCGGGCATTTAATTATCTCTAAGATTACACAATAATCAAAGACATTAAGAATATTCTCAAAGACAATAATATAAAACTACCTAGTATTTGATGGACTTTTATTTCTATTTATATTTTTTTATTAATTTAAAAATGTAGGTACTAAATTAATTAATTAATTCGATAAAAAATTTGAAGCTGAAAGTAGGTAAATTCCGTTTCCGGATCGTAAAATTAAAATAATATCGAGCAAGAAGCCGCAGCAGTGACACCACTAACAAAGTGCAAACAAGGGTAGGCTGAGGGCCGTGGAGCGGCTCTTGTGAACGAGTCGGCGTACCTTCTTTGGAGGGCAACGACTGGGACTCATGAATGAATGAAATACGGAAAAATCTAGTACATAGAACAGATAATTATTATGTACCTACAGTTTTAAAGGTAAGGTACTTAAAAATTGCTACAAATAATAAAAAATTGGTACTCTAAGTTTGTTTCTCATTAATGTTTTTGCACGGAATGGCTTCTGTTAGTAAAACTTATTATTAGAGTTAAAGTACTTAGTACTAATATCTGTTCTGTGGTTAAAGGCTATTAGTATTGGAAATTATTTTCTGAGATATTTACACAGAGCGTGCGTATACGTGGTTACTGACATTTTAACATTACTTATAGACCTCCCGTCCCGTGTCCATCGTTTAGCAATCTATTTAAGACTTAGTACTTTAACGCAACCTTTAACATAGTTACCTAGGTCTACATCTTCGTATTTTGCCTGCGGAGGAACCATTTCTGCCGCCAAGTAATAATCAGCTGATGAAATGCCTTTACCCTCTCAACCTCGCGTGATGACTATCGTTCCAATATTGTTCAGTCAGAGGCGGGTACAATTTTACTGATTGAATGCCTCCAGGCGCTGACAACATAACCTAAAAGATCAAACAGATTGTACCAAAAGATTTCCAAATTCGATGTAGGTTGTAGGTACCAATGTTCTCTCGGATATAGAAGTAAAATAAAATTAGAACTAGGTGTTGCCCGAGACTTCGTTCTCGTGAATTTGAACCTTACTTTTTTCGGGGTAAAAAGCCTGGCCTTGCCTATTTCCGGTCATTGTCAAGTATGGATCAAACATCCATACTTTTTCATTTATTATATTATCTAGTTGAATTAAAACTTCAATTTCAATTTTAAAAATACTTTCTCTTTCTATCGAACGCTTCCTCAAGTATTTTAATAGTTATTGTGTTTGCAGTAGGATATTGACCGTTCCCGGCACCTTTGTTTACTTTCCACATTGAGATCGCACCAGGGGGTCTACTCTTGCGGACAAAAGCGATATATCGTGACGAATTATGTAGTTCAGCTAATGACCGTGAACGCTCTGAACTTAGTTTTGCAAGTGACAAGACAATCAAGACGCCCGCCTGATGTTAAGCACCACGCCTGACTATAACAGATGCTGTGCCACCCAAAGCTTAAAGTTTTTAAGTGTTTGCGTGGCACTGCACTGCGCTTATCACCCCTAAACATTGTTGTTAAGTCTCTTTCGCCCAGTAATTTCACTTGCTACAGTGCCCTTCAAACCTAAACACAGTAATGCTTGCACACTACTGCTTGGAGGTAGAATATCTGACACTGCGGTGGTACCCACCAAGACGGACTCTTGCTAAAGAGTCCTACCACCAGGTAAACCAACATAAGTTAAACTACGACATTTGGCGCGATTACCGTTTGTCGCTTTCTAAAGTAGACCCTGTGGGCTGTCCGGAGTCCGGTAAAGATAGGATGAGAGTACGCTGCGCATCTCAGTCTACAACCCGGGACATCAAAAAATATAGGATTAATTTAAACCTTATCACTTTTACGGATAAGTAATGTAGATTTTATTCAACATCTTTTAGACAACCTTACAATGTTTTTTTATTAAAATAACTACGTACCTTCTAGTTTTCTGTATTTTATCTATCTTATCTTATCTCGTATTTATCTAGTATCACCGGTTGATTTAGAACAAGGTGTCCAAGAATTTATGTTTTGATTGGCTATAGGGAACTCTAGGTTATGTACCTACTGTTTTAGCAATAGATACCAGTGTCTTTCACATAACAGTGTTCATGGTCACATTGGTGTTGTGGTTCACAAACAGACGCAACTACCTTACCTACTGCCGACTAACGTTTTCATTACAAATGTTACGCGCTGGCTATTTCCAGATGTTTTAATGTAAACTGCATTTAATTCGGAGACTGTAGTCAGTTATTTCACCCGTGTTTTGTATATAGAAAGAGACTAGCTTCTGCCCGGAAACAGTGGGGAAAAATCGTGAGAAATCAAAGGCCAAAAACCACCAATGGTAACACTAGAAGATTAATAATTGTTTTTGTTCTATCTTAATATCTTTCTATCGTTCTATCGTAATATCTTAATCTGGTACAATTAATTAATACAATTAATTACAGTGTCAAGGTAAACCTTGACACTGTAATTGTACGAGTAGGTACACCGAAGCTGGTAACATCGTGAACCTGTCGTAATAATTGTAAAAACTTTAATACTCATCTATGTTTTTGATAATAAAAATAAATTATTAAGTAGGTAATTATAATTCTAATTCTGATCTGACCATCATCTTTGCTCGCTAATATAGTAAATGGACAAGGACAAAATAATGTTTCAAATCGTTAGACCATGACGGAGGTCTTTGGGTGGCCTAAAACTCTATCACCAGAGTTGGCCACTGACTCATACTTATCTTTAAAATTTTCTCTAATCCCGAACTCAGCGGCTAACCGTGATTGATGCAATATTTATGAAACCGAATACCTTTTCTTTTGAAGATCTTGCCGATGTAAAGTTACCATGAAACATGTAACATCAAACCGATACACGGTGTGAAATATGTAACACCAAACCATAAACAATATATCACAAAGAGCAACCTACAAGTTATTTTTAGACCAAACAGCGACATCTCGAATTACTAACCAAAGAACTGCTCATGTTACTGCAACTAACATGCACTTGTATTACATGTTAAGGTAGGTACGAGTACTTATTATAAATACAGAATTTCTTACCTGGGGCGTACTATTAAGTATTGTGACATTTAAAAATAACCAGCTGACATCTGCTATGAGTTTCAAACATCAGTATTGTTTGTAATTCAAAGTGGTTGAAATTAATTGAAACCATAATATTTGAAGGTCTAAGCTTGCGCTAATCAATGTCTTTAATTGTCTTGTATGTATAACAATAAAATCAAACTGAAGATAGGTATATCAAGTGTCGGAAAAAAACTTAAATGTTAATTCTGGGCAATTTACGACGTGTGCCAAATTTTACCTCAATCCATTTAGTTAAGGCGTTATTGAGTAACAAACTTAATACTCACAAAATAGGTGGTATCTACATAATCAATCACAAACACGATTAGTAGTTAGGTTATTGGGATTATTCCCATCTGTCACCTAGTTTTGTCCCCTCGAGGTGACAGATCTCACTTTTATTTTTTTGGAAAGTGCGATCTGTCACCCTGTCAGCAACGAGAGGAGATAAACTTTTGTCGCCCGTCACTAACATGGAGACATAGACCTGTTAATTCCTGCTTGTCCTTCAATTAAAAAAGCTGTGATAAGTACATTTAGTCTGTTTAGGTAGTATTACAATGGGCAAAATAACATATTGCCAAACTATCAGTACTACTCGTAGAACTTATTTTGCTTACAAAAAAATACTTTTAAATTATGGGATTTATTATTTTGAAATTTAGGAAAAAAGGTGTAAAAGAAAAAATATGTAGTTTTGATTTATAATTACCTTTATTTGCACACGACTGCTTGGAGGTAGAATATCTGACACTGCGGTGGTACCCACCAAGACGGACTCTTGCTGAAGAGTCCTACCACCAGGTAAAATATCTATCTATGGCTATCTAGGTATTAGATCATGCATGTTTGAGAACAAAATGATGTAATCATTGATAGATTTACCTAAGTATTTATTTTTTTCATGCCTAGCTTTTTATTTAATTTGTGTGTCTTTATCTACCAACTATTGTTAACTGTGTATCTGGTGTGATGATTAAGAACCTCAATAACTTATTGTGTAAATTATTGTACCTATTTAAAAATCAAAAACACTCTTCCCTTCCTCTGATTTTTGTTTTAGATATTTTATAGATATTTTAAATGTAAACGGTACCCAGTGTACCTATAATTATATATACCTATAATACCTATAATTTCAAAACAGCATTATGTACATTGTTAAATATATTTTTTTAATTGGAGGACACGCAGGAATAAACTGTTTCTCCCTGTTAGTGACGGGTGCCAGAAGTTTATCTCCTCTCGTTACTGACAGGGTGACAGATCGCACTTGTCAAAAAAATCTGATCTGTCACTTATTTGAAAAAAGGGGGGCCAAACCTAAGTGACAGATGGGAATTTGTACCTATAATAAAGAGGTACACTTTTGAGCAGCTGCTGACTGCATACAGCCTTCAGTTCGACTTTTATTAAATGCAGAGAGTCTCGAATCACATTCAAATGCTCTTCTCATCATACGACTAATTTTAACACGCTATTGTGCAAGGACGCACTTTAGCTTCAAATTCGACTCTATCAACTAGCGTATAGGGATAAATATAGCGTGGCAATTTGTAAAGAAGGCACTTTTAACTTCACATAAGAGCGAAGGTTTTCGCATACTTATGAGGATTTAACGGTTGAATAGATGACACGTAGTTTATTGAAATGCAAGTTGAGCGCTGTTCTAATCCTAACTCGGCCCATTCATATCCAGCTAAGTGATTTTACATGGCTTTAAGTATGAAGCAAACTGCTGTTTTTGTAAAGAAACTTTTGCATTGTTATTCATTTTTTTTGTTTATTTCCAGGTAAAGATTGGGACATCAGTGATCAAAATGTGCGTAACTTTTTAGATAAGGCAATGAATGGCTAAGAGATAAAGACGTAAGTACACTCACACAAAAAGTGGTTTTACAACTTAGCGCATATGTTACTCGAGTGATTTAGATTTATGAAGATTAGGTTAAAGAACGAAGTGTAGTCCTTGATTTACTTTTTAATTTTTTAAGGTTTCTACTTGGTTAAACATCGAATGTGTATTCTTGTCAAGTCAACTACATAACTGAAATCATAAGTTTACTCATCATAAAGGGTCATTCTGTACTTATTTAGATTCTAAAATAATTATTACTCTACGACTCTTGGAAATTACTTTTTTCTTTTTTCAATTGATAAAAGCCATTGAACTTACGACCAGAGCACTAGACGATTAAAGACGTAAATATTAAATAGCTGGCTATTTACACCGTAAGATAACAAACGTAGCGAGGCCCTAACGTAAACATAATATGGCCATCGTCGATGGATGCAACCCAGCTCACCATGTGTACGGAAGAGGCCCTTAGGAAACGGTAAACGTCATAATAACGATCGAAAGTCTTGATTGAGAATAATAAAAATAACCTGTTCATTTCCTCTGAGCACAAAATGTGTCATCGACGCGGGCGCCGCCACCCCGGCCAGCCTGCGCCGGCGCCGCATAGTGCCGCTGACCATTCAGCTTGCATAGCTGCTAACCTCTTAGCGTGCCGCCTGGATGTGGCCTTGGCAATTAAATCCAACACCTGTATCTATTGCGAAACCTGTATGTAGGTTAGGTACCTATCTAAATATACAGGGTGTAAAAATAATACATACCTACGCGGAATATTACAACGGTGGTAAGTAGTATATAAATTATTTTTTAACATTGCATTATAAAAATAATTGTGATATGTCGTGTCTATACGGCCGTTATTGAAGCTCTTAGTTTCGTAGAAAATCTCTTCAGAAACCTTCAGAGCGGATAGTGAGTGATTTGATGAATATTCATAGAAACCGAAGCAGCTGCTCAGTAGGTAATAATCCGACTTGTAAGTCTATCATCATCATGACAGCCTTCTAATGTTCCCACTGCTGGGACACTGGCCTACTTTCGAGTGAGGGTAAGTCAGTTAGTCTCTACTTCAATGGTCTAAGGTAAAACTTGGAAAATCAAAGCCTATAATATTTTTTTATTTAATGCATTATTCTATTCAGGTAATTCAATATACTAGGTATTTTAGTGAAACATTTCACAGAATAGTCAATGTGATTTACCCTTCAAAGTTATTAGGCCATGACAGAGGCCTTTGGGCGGCCTAGAAACTCTGTCACCAGAGTTGGCCACTGACTCATACGAACTTACTTACTTAACCTTTGAAGGGTATTTTGGAAATTGTTTTTGTGTCAAAATCTTCTTTAGACTAAAAAAAGGCATAAAATACATTTAAACTTTTCTTTCATAAAAAAACCTTTGGAATGTTTTGAATGTTCTTTTTAATGTGAACTGAGAAAAAGGTTGACAAAAAAAAGCTTGACGCGTTCAAAGTCGCGGGCGTATTACTAGACCTCTACCTACCTACATAGTAATAAACATGTGAATCTGACTGGCGAACTGTCCTCAATAATGTATTAATACAATAGGATGCGGGCTAAGTAGCGTGCTGAACTAATGCTGATGAGTCCACCAGTATTTATTTATTTATAATAATAATTAATACGGTTTACACCAATTACATTAATTATTATTAATTTAATTTAATTATTGTTTCCTAGTATTGTGTGTGGTAGTACGACAAGTTTACGACATAAAATGGACAATTTGTTTCACAATGTTCTAGCATAATGATCAATCACAGACTAAATACAAAAATATAATATATACCATTTTATTTTATAAAATATTTCTTAACAAATTCCAGGTTTCATCTGCATTTTGCACGAACGAAATTTTCATATATGAGAGTGACCTATTTACTTTGTGGGTGAGGCAGACACAATGCCGTGAGTGGACACTCCACCTAGAGGCCTGCATAGCGCGCATCGACCCAGCTAAACCACGGTCCTAACAGCTTTTTACATTATCCGACACGACGACACGACAGCGGTTCTAAATCGACAAACAATAATCGTGGCAATAATAGCTCAACTTATGTTGTTGACAACTGAGGATCTAGTCTTGCGGATAAAACCGATATATCGTAACATGTATCGTGGATCAGCTTATGCCCGTTAATGCTCTGATCATTCACCGATATTAGTTGAATTACGATATTTGCTACAATTATCGTTTGTCGCATCCAAAAGGAGACCACCTGACTTTCACGGACATAAGCTGAATTACGAAAACTTGCACGATAGGTATGTATATCGCTTTTATCAAGAAGAGTAAACCCTCAGCCGTGTTTTATAACGAGCTTGGTGTCGCAGTGGGCGAGGAGCCGGCTCAGAAGCGAGAGGTTGCGGGTTCAATACCCGAAGCACTGTGATAAAACTGAGAAACAAATGATAAAGTCCATATTATTATATAAGGTCTTTTTGATTGTTAGTGCGCAATATTCAAGGAATATGTTCCAAACAAACAAGGCCATTTTTTTTTGCAATTTGCCTGAAAAATCCCGAGTAAATCGATTACGTTTTTCTGGATAATTATTAATTATCTTTGTTGGAAATCGAAAGGGGAGCGCTTGGCGCATGTCAATGTCCCGCGCGTCAATGAACCGCGTGTTAATAACCCGCGTGTCAATGACCTGCGCGTGTCAATGACCCCCCTATAACCGCTACGGGGCGCGCGTACTCGAATATTTAATTATTACGCGATTTCCAACAATGATAAATAATAATTGACCAATAAAACGTAATCGATTAACTCGGGATTTTTCAGACAAAATGTTATAAAAACAAAAAAGTACCTACATGTATTTTTTTTTTGTGTGTAGAACATAATATTACTTGAATATTGTGAACTAATAATCAAAGACCCTGTATTGCTAGCTAACCATAAGTATTAATAAAATCCTCCGTAAATAGGTAAAAAGCATTCTCAGTTTTATTTATTTTTCTCGAGTTACTAGAGAATAAAAGAGCCAGCCAGTCTTGATTTAAACCACGTTTGGTATTCAGGAACATTGTCATTCCCAAGTCGAGGACGCAAGAATGCGGGAATCTTAAACTCGGCAATTCCATTGCGAGCGTCGAACTTACTATATTACAAGCGAACATTATGAACTATTCCAATTTGCATCTCATCACATCACTTGCCAAAACCATTCTTAACTACATTTGTATAAACGCGAAATTCGTTAAATTACTCCCCGGCTCTACCAACTATAGCCGTAGCGCAGGTTATGTGATTTATAACTGCCTCTAGCACTCTACTAATAAGGTTTGAATTCGTTTGATTTACGTAAACTGGGGAGAGATAAAATTACAATCTCGCTAAAACAAAGACTCGGGAAAATGTTCGTTTGCCGGGAAAACAATTTTATTGCCTTTTCCGTTCATAAAGTCTGCAAGTTTCGTAATTTTGGTAGGAAACTTTTTGCCATTAGAGGATAAAGTTATGATAGATATGTAAATAAAATTATTATTTACTGACTAAATTATTATTTGCTATATTCTTACCTCGGTTAATTTAACCAGCGTATCCCAAACTCTTTTTGTATTACAAACTTAACACGAATTGAGGGTCGCGTTCATTGCAACTTGCAATTTTATTGCAAAACATTTATTATTATTGTCAAAAACTCCTTACTTATATATTTTTTTAATATGCCCCGTCGAAAGTGAAGCTACTTATTTAAATTCGACCATTTACTGGCATTGTTATTTTTGCTAGCACATAGACCCTACTGAATGAATGAATGAATGAATGAACACTTTATTGTACACAAAAAAATACTTATTAACTAATATAGAAACATTAACAAAGTACAAAGGGCGGCCATATCACTAAGAGCGATTTCTTCCAGGCAACCATGGATGGAGAAAGTGAGAGTAGAAAATTACTTTACATGTTTAAAGTGTAAATGCAATGTGCATGACCATAAAAAATGCGAACTTACAATTAAATAACAGGGCTCGTTTGGTTGTACCCGCCATGAATCGCTGGAACAATGGTCAATAATTTTTATACTTATTGGTAGAAAATGCTGAGCATTTGCACATAGACTCTTATTAGCTGACTGAAGCGCTCTATTGTGTTGGACTAAAACCGACATAAACTATGTAGGTAAGATACTAACTTTCCTGGCATACTTTTTGAACCGGCGACTGCTAGGTTTCGAACTTTGTAATAATGACACAGCCTTTTGATGTTTCCACTGCTGGGACACTGTCCTACTGTCAAGCGAGAGTGATTGAGTCTTAATCCACCACGCGGACCCAATGTGGATTGGTGGATGGCATATGTCTTTTGAATTGTTAGTTCTTGGACATGCCGGTTTCCTTACGATGTTTTTCTCCTGACCTTTTATATGAGTGTAAGAAAAATGTACAGCTTTGGAAGTAACATTTCGATGAGAGGTCGAACTAAAGGCATAAAGGCGGAATAACAGCACGAACTAAAGGCATTTGGTATAAAACAATTCAACCCGGCCTCACACGCTCACCATGGTTTGTGGGAACAGGACTAAATAGATCTGATGTTGTGTTGGCCCTAAGACTTCGTTCTGGGCACATTCCATTAAACAGCTTTGCATCATCATCATCATGACAGCCTTCTAATGTTCCCACTGTTGGGACACTGGCCTACTCTCAGGCTAGAGTGATTAGGTCTTAATCCACCACGCGGACCCAATGCGGATTGGTGGATGGCACATGTCTTTCGAATTTAGAGTTCTTGGACATGCCGGTTTCCTCACGATGTTTTCCTTCACCGTATGAGAAACAGCTTTGTATAGGTACCTCATGAAGAAAACTATAACACCAAACTGTACAGAATGTAATGTCATTGAAGATGTTTATCATATCTTGGTGGAGTGTGTCCGGAACGAAGCTGAAAGAAACTCATTTTGCTTGGCTAATGATTTATGCCTCAATGCAATCATATTTTAGCAAAACCTGATTCCAATGTTGCTAAAATGTTACTAAATATTGTTAAACTAGCTATAAAACGAAGAGTTTAAATAAGGTGTATGATGTCCGTTCGAAGGTGGCATGTTCAGTTATGAACAAACCTTCTATAAAACAAATAAAGATTATAAAAAAAAAATGTTTTTCTCCACCTATGAGAGCACTGGCATGCGCACATACATTTTTCGAATAGAAACATCAATTGGGGCACGACCCGATTCGAATCCTTAAGCCTTATGATCGGAAGGCAAGGTCACTACCACTAGACCATCTTAGCACAGATGTTATCTGAATAATTTTATGTTATTGGTCTTAAAATGTAAGTGAGTGGAAGATAATTACTTAATCTGTCTGTTGCCAATCCAATAAATAATACTTAATAAAGAATCTCATACTTAAGTATATTTAAAAATAAATAAAAATTGAGTTATTGATATTTACCAATAACATAAGAATAACAAGTGACACTTTCATTGATCATAAAAAGTGTGTTAAATCATCCGATATCCTATTAATAAAATGGTAGGTATAGTTCCTAAGTCCTAACGTCCACACACAGGTTCAAAAACACAATAAACTTAATTGATACCTAAATAATAAAACAATTCAATTTGAGCGAAGGGAACAGAAACGGACAAGGTTTCGTTAATGGCTGAACATCAAAAGTGATAATATCTCGGTCGCTCCCCAAATTTTACGAGTCGTTTTATTATATTTTAAAGCGGCACTTACAAAGTGACGCGTAAAAAATAAACATGTTCGGAAATAAAACATGTGGCGGCGACAGATCGGACTAAAACACGTCCGCGATTCGCGTGACGCCATGAAATAATTCGACAAATAAACATCAACATTTATAAAAATAAAACCTTTTTGAATTGGTTCTTATTTTGTTTAATTTATACATTTGTATCTTATTTTGTTCAACATAATTATCATCTCTTAGAATGTTGAGCAAAGGTTTTTTATTGGTCTACATGTATATAATCGCATTTACGTCTTCCTTAATATTATAATGGTTTTTGGTCAAGTATTTATGAACTTATATTATGTAGATAGCAAGTCGACAAACATTTGAAATTAGGTAGGTAAAGCACGTATAAAGAGTCATAAATTAAAAAAAACCACGAAGTAAAAGAAGAAAATGACACAATGTGCAAGTTTATAGAACAATTTATGATATTTAAACACGACACTATTTGCATAGTGCCTGTGAACAACTGTTTATGCTCACGCTTTCAGTGCCTTCCTTAAACAGAATGTAATTGATCAGATCAGAAGTTTTTTCTAGTATACGAATGTTATAGTCAAAATATTATGCAGTTTGTCAACTCCAATTTAAACCAATTGGAATTATCTATTTTACGCCAAAAAATTTAGAGATCACATTGAATCATCAAACAAACAATTCACAACACTGCGCTTCGCTGTTCCACCCGTGGTTATGTAGTTTGTATGTATGCAAACAGTCAATTCTTCCGTATAAAAAGTAGCCTATGTGTTAATACAGGATATAAGCTATCTTTATGTCTATCTTAATTCATCCAGCCGTTTGAGCATGAAGAAATAATAAACTAACGCACGCACAAACTTTCGCATTTACTTATTATTATGATAATATCACTATAGTGTGTTTAGTAGGTAAGGGTGAGAACTCACTTACAAAAACTTAGCATCTGTGGGTGAGCTCTAGAAAGCGACAAACGATAATCGTGGCCAATAACGTAGCACAACTTAGTTCAGAGCATTCACGGACATAAGCTGAACCACGAAAAGTTTCACGATTTATCGCATTAGTCCGCAAGAGTAGACTGGGGTAACACGCTCTTATCGCCTGCCCTAAGTCTAAGTGGGGTAATCATTCCATTTCGCAGCGTCTCGCGAGCGTTAATTTCTCGCCCCTTGAGTGTTGGCGGAGCGACGCGACGGCGCTGAACAAATTAGGATTTTAAAAGTAAACGTGAGGTTCTTTGAATAAAACAAGATTTAAATGTAGAATTTATTCGTTTTTTTTTTATTGATAATACGGGAATAATTTTTTATTATTTTATTTAAATGTTACTGTCCCCATTAATTTGTTACCTACTTCTATGAGTCAAAAAAGTTACTCGAAATAAACAGATTTTATTTTTTTAGTTATTTATTAATAGATTATTGACAATGGGTACAACGGGAATGTTTTTTAATAATTTTATTAAAATCCCACATTAACACGGTTAATGTGGGAAATATAGCATCAGAAATACACGAAAAGAAAAAGGGCTTTGTCGCAGAGAGACATCGCCCAATCCGTAATATGTATCAAACCTTAGTGGTTTTTAGGTGTTATTATTCTAACTTTAAATAGTATTAATAATTTGTCAATTTGGTAATAAATAAAAAATAAAAAAACTCTACAAAGTTCTGAAAAGAAAAATTACTAAGTATAGGGAACGAAAACAAAAAGAAAAAATAACTCAAAAAAGATAAAAGCTAAATTTTTTATAAAGAAAAGAAATCTACAAGTTGAAGCCCCAAATGTGCATTTTAATAAAGATTCGTCAGGGACTTCTAAATAATTTTGAACCAATTTAAGAGATGAATAGAGAGTTGTTTATTCGTGAAAACAATAATTAGAGGGCCCATGCCACCGCGACCACCTACTAAGGTATAGATTAGGTTGAAATTACTAGTGTAGAGCACGAACCACAAACCTCGAGGGTAAAGACAGTCAAACGATTTGGATGCCATTGTGACCCATTTCTTAGATAACCGAACTTTATTGGTTGGTAACTATTATCATTATATATTTCTACACAGCAACGGAAACTTTAATCCTGTAATCCCTTTAAAGTTCGGACTTTTCCTTGCATAATGTCTTTCTTTAAATTCTGCAATTACGTAAAACTTGGCAGTGTGTAGAGAAAATTGAGGGCGCTACACTTTAATCGTAAATGCCAAATTAACTTTTGTCGCTTGCAATACCAGAAGTATCACTCGCGGGTTGCCACCATTGAGGCTAAGATCGAAAGCCTCATGTGCCAGTAATTTCACCGGAAACCATACTCTTCACACCGGAACACAGCAATGCGAGCATTACTGCTTGGCGGCAGAAATCGGTATGGTGGTAGTCCTTCCCCGGACGAGCTCTATCACAGAGAACTCTACTACTCTTAAAATTCTTTCTTCTTTAAAGTTATTTCTTATTAATTAAAATTTAAAGACAACACAAACACAATGACAAATTGAAAAAGCGGAGGTGCGAAAGAGAAAGGGCTATTTCTGTAATGGTTGTTCTTATCCGTAATAACAGAGACCACCCGCGCGATCTCGCGCTGTCCATTATAGAGCGGTTTTTGTGGTTATAATAATCTACGCAATGAAGTCATCATCGAAATGTGGACATCAGTATCGTCTTTGATCATTCGTCAAATTAAAATACATTACGCCTCATTTAGCGCATGTGGTTCTCAAAAAGAGAGCTTTGACCCCTCTTTTATTAGAGTTATCTTTTGAACTGTAGTTGTACATGAAGGTAGTTTTTAATAGAAACTGAAATTAATTCAAAATATCGGGAATTTATGTTAACGAAATTATTTCATTCGTCTCCCTGTAAGTTTTAAAGGGTCGTTGTGCGAGATGACTTGACTGTTATTTGGTTGCTCTATAAAACTCTATAGTTGAGTCAACTTTTGTTTTACATCGAAAAAACAGAATTTAGGATCTAACAAAATTTGACTGAGTCGATAATTGTTAAGCAAATACTTTGTTCGCATAAAAAACTGCAAAATAAGCACATAATCGCTGTTTGTATGTAACAATGTATGTTAATAAAATTACCAATTACCACCTGATATAGGTTATCGAATGGCTGGATGTTCCTATTCCGACGAATTAATCACGCCTGTATCACTGTAGTCGCCTCTTAGTGAATGCTTTTAATGTTTCATTCAATTTCAATCATAAAACAGTATAGACTCCAATGAAGAACCGATAATTATTAGCACGTTCATACTTAGTTCTGTCTGACCGCACACTAAGTAAGCAAGTTCGTAATGTTCGTATATGAGTCATTGGGTGACAAAGTTTTTAGGCTGCGCGCGCCGCGCCGGCCGGATAAATAGAACAACACGAAGATTCCTTGTGTCGTGGGTATCAGAAACTATGAGTAGATACCCTCGTACCATAATACCCACACCAGGAACATTTTTTTACAAATTATGCAAACATTTCTTGCCCGACCGACTCTGCAATCTTTGGCTTCTCAACCAGATCCTCAAAGATCAAGATTTATGTATTCAATATGGAAAAATAATGTTACCTTTTTAGCCCCTTAGTCATTAGGAAATAGAGCTTTGATGGATATAGGCGGAAATGGTCGGTAAAAAGGCTCGTGAAAAAGGTAATAGTTCGTGTAAATCCGCAGATAGATAGACACTACGAGTTATCTATCTACTTACCGGTCGCACTACATTGTAAAAACTCGACTTGCATTACCGTACACTTAGAATAAGGTTTAAGTGGAAATTCTATACGTTTGTACTATTATCAAGTGCTGTGGATATACGAGTAAGTACGATATGAATGCTACATCGAGTCCGGAAGGGTCGACTGGCCGTGACGGCTTGCCGTTCCGGACTATGAAGTTTTCCGGTGAGCACATACTGCTCCTGTTGTCTGAGGATTTTGCACTGCCAATAATTATTAACAAGAGCTTTGCAGCTTCAATATTGGTTACCTACTTGAAAAACTGTATATATATACTTATTATACTTGCCTAGTTGTCTATAGTAGAATGATTGATTGTATCAACGTTGAGTACTTTTTTATAGAAACTTTATGCTTCCGCTGCGTCGTCTAGGAGTAGATTTTTTTTGTGTAACCCAGAACACTTTTCAACTTTTAGATCCCTAGGGGCTTACAGTTTAGGCAGTGCGTTAATTCATTCAGTCAGTCTGTAAATAAGATAGATATGACATTCTTAAAACTCTCTCACGCATATTTCTGCACTTGAACAGCATTTTAAACAACTTTGTTGCAATACTGAAATTCCCAACGTTATTTATTTAATATTTAATCTGCGATCGGGGCGTAGGCAGTAAATTGCGCGGCTGACAACGATACTGATTTATTGCGCGGCTAATTTACGCCAGCAGATTGTATTGATACTGTATTGGACACTATTTTCCGTTTTAAATGCATGTTAATTAAACGGTATATTTATTTACCTTTATTTTGAGCTAAGATATTTATTAGATTTTTAGATTGTATTTATAATAAAATTACCTTAGCTCTGTATCAAATTTTATTGACCGAACCAACCGAATGTAAAAGTCGGCACAACAAAAAATAGGTCACTATTAAAAACACCAAGAGGGCGATTCTCGTGCCATAGATGTCTATTCATTTTTGACAGTTTTGACTACATATATCACATGTGACCAAAAATGTATAGACATTTTGACAGTGACGATATATATCACATGTATAGCACGAGAATCGCCCTCCAGTTGTTATTATTTGAGAAAACCTACCTACGTGCGTAGTTTCGCTCGTGTGGTTTTTTTAGAAACTTTGACAGCTCATGGGGGCAGGTTTGTGGCGTAAAGAGTAGCCAACAAAACATCCTTACATATTTTCGCATTTATAATTATGAATAGTGGTATTGAGAATAATGTCCAAATCGTAAAACAAAATTGCAATAAACTTATTACATTTATGTGGGTACTTTTAGCAGCGTATAAATTGAAAAAAGCGTGGAGAGCTTCCTTATTCGCGTCGAAGTCATAAACCGATGGCCTGTTTGCAATGGTTTTGCCGTGTGTGTGCGGTGTAGGTAATAATAACTGTGAAATAAAGCTTGCCGTAGCCACAAATTAAGGAAACTAAAATAGGTGGAGAGTCTATTTAGATGTATGGTGTCAGTTTAGAATAAGCATCTACTTATTTGACTACCTTTAAATATGTTTATGTAAGTGATATAGATAGGACTTACAGACACACACTTATGCCTTATTTATAAAAAAAACTGTCATGTAAGTCGCCTTTAGGTATTGTCATTCTTATGTTAATTAACAAAGACGATGATAGGTTTGAAATAGGTGTCGATTCTGCTGTAACATTTTCTAAACTAAGCCAACTAAAATTGTTGCCGTCCTTTTCTAATGAACTAAAATAAATTTAATTAGGTAAGTTTAGAAAATGCTACAACAGAATCGACACCATTACCTAACAAATGTTTAAAGTACGTTTATAAATAAGGCCCAAAGATTCCTCAAAGTCCCGTAATGAGAAATCTATTTATTTTTAATTATCGTTTTAAACTTAGTTTTTTCGCCTGTCTCATGTCACAGAGCGTGAGTTCGAGACGCGAGGCGTGACGATGCAACGTGCTATTTTATAGGTCACTAAATAAAACATACATTATAAAAATTGTACGACGGAGCGGTGTTGGTATTTCTCACCGTCGCAGGTTTACTCTTTTTTTTGTACGTTAGACAGTTTTGTATTATTTTTTCACCGCAAATGAGTCGAGATTCCTGGCGGATAAGTAAAGGATGATGCATACGTGGATTCTTTTATAATAAGACTAGCTGACCCGTGTTTTCACTTGGGTTATTTTTTTTACAGTTTAAACCTTCAATTAAACCTTCAGTTGAAGTCAATAGACTTCCTTGGTGGAAGGAACACAAATTTTTTAAAAGCAAAATTAGTCAAATCAGTGCATGCGAGCGTTATTATGGTATTACTGACAAATCACTGATCGTTTTTGGAATTAGACGCCCAACATTACTCTTCTTTCTATTGGTTATTTGGTTTAGTGCTCAAACTTTAGCACCAAGGAATTTAGAAGCTATACAAGGTAGTACTTATTAGTTCCATGTTTAGAACAAATATCTGCCAAACACGAGCGCTTTGGCACTTAAGTCCTTTCATAATTCACCAGCTGACTGAGAAAAGGGCTGGCAGATATACCTAGTGCTATTTCGCAAACGAAGATTGATGTCTGCTTAATTACAGGATCGGGTAAATATCTCGTTTTGTTTTGTTTACAAGATTAGTTTTGTTAGTAATTTGCTGGTTTTAGTGGTGTTTGTTGTTCAGTTAGTAAATAGTAGTAGGTAGGTAATAGAATAAGTACCTACTTTTGTTTTATCAGTTATCTCATATCTAGCTTCCATAGCACAAGCGATGTTTAGTTTGGGGCTAGATGACGTTGTGGGAAATGTCCGTAAATATTTATTAGATAATATAAAAGTCGCCTAGTAAAGTTTATTCAACATCCCTTAATATTGCATGCGCGTGTACACATTCATTAAGGCTGTACTGAAACTGTATCACAGTGATCTGTTAATATTACCCGTATTACGTAATTTTATTGATTTGAATTTATCTTAAAATAGGAACGATACAGAAAAATTCTTTGACTTTAAACCTTTTGGCTCTTTTGCTTTCTCTAATTACTGTGAATATTGTCAAATCAAATTTTACTCAGTTTAAATCTCACAGAGCCACATAACTTCTTATCTCGCCCCAGAAAGCCTATCTATCCTCCGAGTGTGAAACGCATTAACACGCCTCCTTGCCTACTCACGTCACGTACAGTCACACGAATTCTCTACTGTCAGTTATTATTTCATTATTATGCGTAGATGGTAACACGCCAGGGGACGGAGAGATGACATTTTTTGTCGCTACTCGGAAAAGCAATAAAATCAATTGCTACTACTACTATAACTTTTCGAGATTGCCACATCAGTGCCAGATAAGTCTTCCGAAATACTGCTTAGAGCAAGCATTACTGTGTTTGAGATTGAAGGGAAATAGAAAGAAGAAGAGAAAATATTTTCCGGTGGTAGGACTCTTCAGCAAGAATTTGTCTAGGTCGGTGACACTGCAGTGCCAAATATTCTGCCTCCTGAGAGAAAATTAGATCTTTTACTGGTTTGAAATTAGGAGTTTCAGTTCATTTACTAACAACTTTTAAGTTATGCTTACTTATGGCATTTGTTAATAAATCGTTATTACTAAGTAACTACCTATTTAATACCTTTTAGTTATTCTTTGAATTTAAGTAATGTTAACCCGTCCGAATGTTAGGTATTATAATAAGTTAGGTACTCTTATGTAAGCAGCTTAGCGCCCAGCATAGCCTACATATAATTTGCAATGCCTGAAAAGGGCAAATAAGTTCTAAGTGCCATATTACTTTTAAGACCTTTTGTAACACTTATTTGTGCAAATAAATATCTTGAATCTTGAATCTTGAATCTATTAGATTTTACAACCACGATGCTTTATTTCAAGACGACATTTCTATGCAAATTACTGCGTAAGTTAATAACGTCAGCTGATAGCAAAGATCACATCAAGCTTGTTTTGTTTATCATCATCACATCGTGACTTTAAAAGGCAGAATACGTGTATGAATGCACGTTAACCTTTTAAGCGTCAACTTTATGCTTGAATCATTGTACTATTAGTATGTTCCTATGAGTCAGTGGCCAACTCTAGTGTATGAGAAGTATTTATACTTTTTCGTTCGTTCGTTCGTATGAGTCAGTGGCCAACTCTGGTGACAGAGTTTCTAGGCCGCCCGAAGGCCTCTGTCATGGCCTAACAACTTTGAAAAAGCCGGGACCGACTGCTTAACGTGCCCTCCGAAGCACGGGAGCGCTCAGTTGAAATTGCCACTGGCGGTCACCCATCCAAATGATGACCCCGCGGAACAGTGCTTAACTTCGTTGATCTGTTAAGAATAACTTAGCCAGCTACGTCACGAGCGCTCAGCCCAATTTACACGGTTCAATAATTGCATGCAAGAATTGCTTTGTCAAATTGATTTCGGAGCAAAATGTCAAGGCAATTCTTGCATGCAATCATTGAACTGTGTAAATTGGCCTTCACTGTCGTCGGTATTCGGTATGTTATGTAGTTATTGAAGCGATCATTTGAGTCACTTTTGTTTTTTTTTTATTTCGAATGGTGTCGTTCTTGTAAATATAGATAGGTATAGTTCGCACAGCGGATCTAGGCTTCCGCGAAGTTAGCCGTTTGTGATGCGCAAAGACAATTTAGTTTGAAAAAGCTCCATTGCGCATCGAAACGGCTAATTTCACTACGGCCGAGATCCGTTGTGAGACCTATACCATTATGACATGTAGGTAGATATTGAATAAAAACACAATAATTCATAAGAAATCGTCAACTGAATCGTTATATTGATGAATATATTAAAAGCAAATTCTAACTAATAGAGCGTGTCATTCATACTCATTTCATGGTCGATTGATGCTCAGAAATCGTTTTATCTTCATTCATAATTATGCTACATTAATTTCATTAAATAGAACATTAATAATTATAATTAAATCTTCCCTTATCAATAACATTAAATAACTATAAATGTAAAGGTCGCTTGCTTATATAGTATACCTAATATAAGTAGGTATAGTTCGCACAGCGGATCTAGGCTTCCGTGAAGTTAGCCGTTTGTGATGCGCAAAGACAATTTAGTTTGAAAAAGCTCCATTGCTCATCGAAACGGCTAATTTCACTACGGCCGAGATTCGTTGTGAGACCTATACTACTCAAAAAATATACTATAAAAACCCTTTTGAAATCAAATCAAATATATTTATTTACTGTCGTAAAACAAGGTATTTATAAAGGTTTATTGTCTAAGTACCTAAAGCCGTTAATGGGTGCACTCCTGGTGCACTTGTTTTGCGAGGGCCTGGTGCCTGTGATAGGTTTAAAAAAAAAACTGTAATACAGGTCACCAGGGCCTGCTGCGCGGATAGAACTTACTTACGTCTAGACACTCGTCTGGTCACATCCCACCATACCGAACCAAACGCTATTCATCTTCTTTTCTCATTAGCACGAGTAAAGAATGAAACTCGTTGCCGGGGTCTGTTTTTCCGGACCAAGGCTAGAGTTAACAGGTTCTTTCTAGGCAAGCGTGCTCCATCATCGACCACACCATCACTTACCATCAGGTGAGATGGTGGTCAAACGCTTGTCTTTATACAATAAAAAAAAAAACACAATGACATTTTTCGCCTAATTATAAAACATGCTACCAGGAATCATTCTCGTTCTCGTTAGTTTTCTTACACCATTGGACAATTAACAGTACTAGAAAAGGTAGGTGTGAGAGAAAAAGTAGGTGTGAGAGTCTATATTTGAGAGAGTGAGTTTGTTTAGGTGTGTATGTGCATGTTCTATTGTAGAACAGTATGTAGTCTTTATTTAAAACCTGTATTATTCATAATCATACCATCAACTTGTGTTAGCTAATGTGTCTTTGAAATACTTACGCCAATAATGACAAGCTGCTAAAATGAGCAATCGTTTTTTATGTCTTAATGCAAGTATATTTATTATTAGGTATATTTATTCTAAAATATTTATATTTGTGCTAATTTGTGAAACCTAAGCACACAAAGTGATATGCGTCAGGTGAACCATCGGCCAGTTAGTCCATTACCATAAAACTTTCCCGAGCATAATATTTTGAGAGTTCTTAAAATATTGCTGCAGTAAAGCCCTATGCAGCTAATATTTTATTTTTATAGCCGTTAAATACCTAAAGCACATATCGTAAATCATATACGATAACGTTTACGAAACTGCTCCCGTTCTGAGACTAATCGGGTCAGCAAGTGGTAAACAAAATGGCAGCATTAAACAGGTGGTTAGAGCAATGATTTGAAATAGTGTGGGAGTGCTTGCAATGATTCATAAATATCACGTCATCTAACCTATGAAATAGCCAACATGTTTATGAACTTTACCTTTTGTATACTTGACTTACCTAAGTTGATAGGATAGATACCAATTTTGTTTTATTCTATACAAGATGTTAAAAGTTATTTTAGGTTCTTTTTAGCACATGAATGATCTCACTTTTATATCGATCCAACCTTTTTTTGGTAGGTATATTATTCTTAAAATAACTCAAGATACTTTGGGATTATCTATACTAATATTATAAAGAATAAATATTTGTATTTTTGTTTGTTACGAATAAACTCAAAAACTACTGGTCCGATTTGAAAAATTCTTTCACCATGCTACATTATCCTTGAGTAACATAGGCTATATTTATTACTAGCGAACCACCCCGGCTTTGCATGGGTGCTATATTGCACTCGCGCGAAGCTGAGACGGACTGCTAGTTTCATATAAGTTTAGTCTAATGATCATTAACGTTTAGACGACGATAAGCGAAATATTCTTTTATTTTAGGGCCATATCACACTATCACACTAATCACACTAATATGCGAAAGTTTGGATGTTTAGATGGATGCTTGTTCCTCTATAACTCGACAACCGCTGAACCGATTTGGCTGAAATTTAAAACATAAACTGATAGTGATCAGGAATAGAACATAGGCTACTTTTTATCCCGGAAAAAAGTACAGTTCCCGAGTTCCACGCTAACAAAGTCGCGAGCGACAGCTAGTTTTAAATAAAGCACTGACCTTTTCATTTATAGTCAAATGTAGTCTTAGGCTTGAAATCCACGAGGGCACGTCTGTTCAAACAAGCCAGGGCAAGGGGACTCTGTTTATTTGACTTCCATCACT
This sequence comes from Colostygia pectinataria, assembly GCA_951394395.1. Lineage (NCBI taxonomy): Eukaryota > Metazoa > Arthropoda > Insecta > Lepidoptera > Geometridae > Colostygia > Colostygia pectinataria. The sequence continues at coordinate 11,930,033 of OX596351.1, read as the reverse complement.
CCGAGATTAAAGGAAGGCCCGTTTCGCATACGAGTGGACTTATATCGTTTTATTACTTGTTATGTCAAGGAATTATCATTCTAACATGAGGTTTAGGTACAAATACCTTCTTTAAAAGCCTCATTTAGAAACGAGCTTATTTCTCGTATCGTACTCAAAATATTTAAAATTAAGTCACGTACTTTTATGCACACAATACTGGCATCAAAATGTTGATTTAGTGAAACAATGAAAAGTAGCATGTGTACCTACAAAATATTTTTTTTTCTTACTAATTTAGTAGCTGTCCTTCGGGCGGCCTAGAACCTCTGTCACCAGAGTTGGCCACTGACTCATACGAACTTACTTTTACTTTAGTAGCTGAGCTGTTCAAATCACCCCACAAACAGACAAACAGACTGTTGTTTTCTGATTAGTCCTTGACGCTTCTAATTAATTTATTAATAACTTACGCCTCCTCTAACGACTCACAATTGAGTTGTTTAGATACGGTTCAAAAATATCAGATCGTCGTAAATAACTGTTAGTTTGACACTGCGTTTAGGGACGCTTGTATCGCCTTTATTATAAATGTCAGTTGTCTCAGAAGAAAATTAGTCCACTATGATATTATTTTAATGAAAACATTAAGTGTAAGTGTAGTCATTCTACGTGTAGCGTAATCTACACTATTATTAAAAGAGAAGATTTGTATTTTTGTATTTTTAAAATAAACGCAAAAACTACCTTCTGGTCCGATTTCAAAAATTATTTCACTATCATAGAATGCTACATTATCCCTGAGTAACATAGGCTATATTAATTAAGTACTAGCGACTTGCCCCGGCTTCGCACGAGTGCAATGAAAACTTAAGAACCCGTGCAAAGCCGGGGCAAGTCGCTAGTTTTATATAATGTGTAGTTACAGGAAAGTACCTAATCAAATAATGGTCTATTTCATTCGTTTAATAATCTTAAGTAATAATGATTGTATCAGCATAAATGTCTACTTTGGCCAGTAGACAATAATGTTTTTAATACTCATTTTATTAGACGATCTATGAATTTTTCGTCCCTGCCAGATTCGTCTCGGCACTTCCCTTGAGCGTTCAAACATTAATATCTATGCGGTGACTCACATTATCGCCGGCGATAGACATGTCGCCCCCTAGTTTAGAGGCTTTTCGTCTCTTTTGTCTGTGGTGTGGGGTGCAAGCATTTAAAGTTTAACTATTTGAATAGTTTATAATAAATGTTCTGTGTTATTTATCATATTATCTAAACATAATTGCTACGTTTCGATTATGGTTAGACATTTTAATTTGGTAAGAGTTTGAGAATCTCGGTAAAACATAGGGGTAGGGGACAATAATTTAATTTAAAATATTATTCATTACTATTTCAAATGTACAGCAATGAACATTACGTTCTAAAAAACACTTGTTCTAATTTTAAAAGCTTTTATCTTAAACCTTGAACCATCGTCTTTAATTTGAGCGTATTCACATTACTGATAATTATTAATGTCATTGCAATAAGGTTTAAAATGCTCTGCTAATGTAAATGAATTCCGTTCATCCCTTCCTGATAATACAAAGCACGCTCCGGATGCAGGGCTTATTCGGGATTTCAATGGATTTGTGTTGATTAAGTTATTATTGTTATAGGTACTTAGTTATTGAATGTTTAAATGGGTCAATAGAAATTGGATATGTTTACCACCGAAAACCCAATTAAGTGTTCAGTCAGATCAGATAGTAGGTACATTATAGATTGCTTCTTAGGTACCAATCATTGGTAGATGATATTAATATCTGGATTATTTTGATTAAGTTGATGTCATTGCGGTAAAACATAACAACGCTTCGTGGCATAAATGACGAAATTAAGCAACGCTTAGCGTGATTATTATTTGGATGGGTGACCGTCAGTAGGTAGCAATTCCACCTAAGAGTCTACTCTTACAGACAAAAGTACATCGTCTTCTCTTTTCGTTATCGACTTTTTTGTCGCTTTCACGAGTGGGTGGCCTAAGAGCTTCCGTGCTTCGAAAGGCACGCCCAGCTCTATCTACTAGAGCCTCTAACTCCAGACGAAAACGGAGGAGGTTCTCTAGTCGACGCGTAGGTATATTTTTTTTTTAACGCGCTTTGCTAACATTTTCGTAAACATTATTCAGTCAGTCATCAGGCGTTGAGGGCGATGCGTGAGGGACTGAGGGTCGTGTGACGTGTCAGGGGTGGGACAACAAGTTTAAACAAGCGTCTAGCCTCGGGCGTTATTGCATTACCTACTGGCAGGCCGGGTCGGGAGATTGCATTACTAAATCGATAAATACTGTAGTACCAGTCGGCGGAAAGCCTCTGGGGGGCAATTCTCCCAATTTAATGTATTTATACCTATCGTAACAACTATGTTACTTTTACTACTACAATTCACCGACATAGCTCTTAGAATTAGTAAGTTGAAGTGGCAATGGGCAGGTCATATAGCTCGCAGAACCGATAACCGTTGGGGAATAAAGGTTCTCGAGTGGCGACCACGAACTGGAAAACGAAGTGTAGGACGGCCCCCCCACTCGATGGACCGATGACATTAAAGCGGTCGCAGGAAGTCGGTGGATGGTGAAGGCCCAAAATCGGTCGTCATGGCGCTCTTTGGGGGAGGCCTATGACCAACAGTGGACGTCTATCGGCTGATATGATGATGATGATGACTACTACAATTGTTTATTAACGTACATGAAACTTGGAAGACTATGCTAGTTATTAGTTGATAGCGTAAAAAAAGCATGCTGGGCAAAGGAGCTTATTAATAGTACCTACATATAATATGTACCTATACTTATACAGGATGTGGTCCAAACATAGACGTCACTAAGAAAAAAATAGATTCCTCTCAGATCCAAAGTTTCTGAAAATATCCCATGTATGCTCCCCGGTTTTTAGTAGGTATTTTTCGAGTTAATTTTTTTTAGAATGTTTGGTCGGAACGTTTGAAACTGATAAAAAACATTTAGGGGATTTTTTCCAATGTTTTTTTTATTAGCATTAGTGAAAGTTACAAAAGTTTTGTTGAAAAATAACGAATTTAAATTTGAGAGAGTCAAAGTTGAATTTTCAAAATTAAATTAAAAATCTAAAAACCATAATCAATGGTTTGTAAGTGTTTTTAAAAACTTTTAGACCAAAAATTTGCAACTTAATAGGCTATTATCTGCTGTAATCGGCCTTCAAAGATATTAAGGTGAAGATTCCTATAGTTAGCAACTTGATCCAAGTAAATGATTGTATTTAGCCTATTTAGTAATTTGCGTAAGGCTTAACTAAGATAGGAAAATGCCCTACATTAATCTCTAAAATAGCTCTCCAATTAAAAAAAACGAATATTCAGTATTCAGTATTCAGTATCATTAATTGCATCATAATTATGAGGGTAATACTTATGAGGGTAATATTAAAACTTAGTTGACCTTATTTGTTGTTGAATTCTTACAAATGTGGGTTATAGAATCCTTAAGTAAATACAGTACTTATTTAATTATTGAACAATATTATTATCATAAAACAAAGAAAACAGGTCGAACGGTATCTCAGTGCAAAGTGCGCAGTCGGGCCCGTCAGGATAGCGATGATTCACGGCAAGATGACTGTTTCGCCGAGAAATATCCTGTTTTCTGAGAACCAAGTGTTACTGGAGATTAACTACTTAGGTACTTGTAGTTATAACGGCGGATCTTGGGCATAGTGAAGTTAGCCGAATGTGATGCGCAAAGACAATTTAGTTCGAAAAAGCTCCATTGCGCATGGAAAAACTAACTTCACAAATGGTAAGATCCGCCGAGCAATTATTATACCTATTCCCCTTATTCTTAAATGCAAGCTTTTTCTTTTCGCTGCGTCTTCTGAGTTTTCTGAATAAAAATATTTAAGCCACCAGTCAGTAATGCTCGCATCTGTGTGTAACACACGCTGAAAATTTCAGTCTGCTATATATAAAAAAAAACTAACTGAAGCTTACTCTGTTGCAGATATAGACGGCATCTGCCTGAACAAGGGATGCTGCGGCGCGAGCGCGCGATCGCGGCTGTCGGGGCATGCGCGCGCGCAGCTCGAGGGAGCGCTGCGCAGCGAGCTCAGCAAGCTCAGCGACATGCTCGCGAACAGAGCGACGCGGTTCGATGGTAAGTGACACATTTATAAACTTACTGTTGCCGTTCGTTCGCCTGGAATTCGGGAAACAATACTTTTTTGAGATAAAAAGTATCCTATGTGCTATTCCAAACTATAATCTATCTCTGTGCTATATTTTATCCAGATCCGCTCAGTCGTTCTGACGTGGATTACGTTGGCGTAGATTAAGTCCCGTTGCTAAGCGACAATAAATAATTTATTTGATACTGGCAGAATCGTGGCAAGTAATCCAAAGAATCTCCTATAAACGAAGAAAAATGATTCAATACGAATTACATGAAATTTCGGGCCGAAACTTCAGAATGTATGTTTCATGGCCTACAGATGGCCTGTTTCGTAACCTACGTCGGCTGTGCGAAGATCTTCAGCAGACATAGTTCTGGACGGACGGACACTGCTAGAGATATAAATAGTCGGTACATCGGGTTATCTGAGCCCCTACTACTAGTCACTAAACTATAAAATTATTATTGAGATTTTAGATTCAGTGCTTCGGAGGGCACGAATAAGTCGATCCCGCCTTTTTAAAGTTGTTAGGTTTACATGCAGCCTTTAGCTCCGTCAGCAAAGGCCTCTGACTCATACATATATATGTTTAAGAGTGGTAGAGTTCTCTGTGATAGAACTCGTCCGGGGAAGGACTACCACCATACTTATTTCTGCAACCAAGCAGTAATGCTCGCATTGCTGTGTTCCGGTGTGAAGGGTATTGTGAGCCTCATGTGCCAGTAGTTTCCGGTGAAATTACTGGCACATGAGGCTTTCGGTCTTAGCCTCAAGGTGGCATCCCGCGAGTGATACCTCTGGTATTGCAAGCGTCCATAGGCTGTGGTAACCGCTTACCATTACCATATTGTGGGCCGTACGCTTGGTTGCCACTTCAGTTGTATAGAAAAAAAATACGCATATGAACTTACATATTGAGACTTGAACAAAGTAGAAACATGAATAAATATACAAGAACTTTTTTTTCGATACCGGTACCGAAGCGAAACATCGTATGCCGGAACAGTATCGTTTGATAGTTTTTGATATATGTAAGGTTATCAAAACCAATGCAACACGGTTTTAATGTTCAAAGTAGTCGTTCTTCTCTTTGAATAAAATCAATATTGCAATATTAGAAAACTGGCAAAACTAGTAAATTCTGCGAGAGTTTAGGCTACATTTCTTAGTCTATGATGGCGAATATAAATATGATGGCCCTGTTCCACAACATTAGTTTCGCGGGTTTTTGTTGAGAGTTTGAGATATTCCTACTATTACGGTCGCGTTCAAAACAACCAATCAAATATCCTCTCTAAATCTATAGCTTTAAAGACTTATATAACACCAATGTTTACATTCCGCCATCTTACTCGCAATCGCAACCAATTTTAATTTCTAATCCCTTGAGTTGAAGTTCAAAATAGCGTTTTTCAGTAACAACTCTTAAACTTAACAATACTAGCAACTATTCGGCAAGCTAAATTTAGTCTAACCTCACTAGTTACAAAGTATTTAATAGCTTGTTTCGTAGATCTGAATTTTACATTAGTATCGAGACTAAATATCCATTGTAGGGGCTGACCGTGTTGAGTGTTGCCAGTTGTTATGCCGATAAAAGCACTCGTGGTTGCATTTAATACGCCTTTTGTTCTGTAAGAAAATGATGTAAACATTAATGAATGTGGTCTGGGGTTCAACTCTTGCGGACAAAAGCGATATATCGTGATAGTTGACGAGGTTCAGCTGTCCGTGAATATTTTGAATTACTCTCAGCGAATTCTAGTTGTTACCAACATAAGTTAAGCTACGATATTTGCCCGGATTTTCGTTTGTCGCTTTTACGAGTAGGGCCCCAGGCTCATAATCTATTACGGTCATAAATAAGTTCAGTTAAGCTAAGGGTTATCGGCATCGTATCAGCTCATCGACACTTATTTTTTTCCGGAGATAGGTGGTATGCGACGCGATTAGTGTGCGTTGCAGTATGAAGTTTCAAACAAAGATTGAACAGTTCTGGTTGAGGTGACATGGTTATGACGCTGCGGTGATTACTCTGGGTAAAGCCTGAAATCCCCCCAAAAGAGATTCTGGGATTCTTTTAGATTCATTTTCCATCTTGCAGCCGAAAATCTGATTTAAAGGGATTTGAATCGAAAAGTTTCAAAATCCTCCTTCACGGTCATAGAGTGTATTATAGGACTAACCTTATTCTGTTGGCCTCTACCTCATACGAAATTACTCTTACGCTTGGAAATCCGGTATTTTCAAATACCGGCTCGTTAGATTTCGGAGCGGTACCTACCGCTAAATTACTTAGTATCGATAAAAAATAAAGTGGTATTAAGTACTTGTTATCGAAACATATCACTGATTTAGACAGGGCTTGATATTTTTGGGGCCGGTAATTTTACCGGTACCCGTATTAACATACCGATATTTTAAATGAGTACCTACCGGTATAAATAATGAAAGTCTTAGGTGACACTGAAGACGAATTAACAGAAACGGGTCTCTCGTCAAAGGGTTAGTTTAGTTCTGTTTGCAAAGGGTACTTTAACTACATAGTCTTGCAATAGGGCAGGGAGGGATAAACTCCTTTTAACTCCCGAGGCAATTAAAGTTAGCTCAGTAATCCCTTAGAGTCGAACACGGAACTACGTTAAGTTACTTGCGTCTTAGATACAGAGACAAATCACACTAATGACATTATTGAGAAAGTTTTTGGTTTGTGTGTCTGTTTGTTTGAACTTGATAACGACTAAACCTCAGAGTGCTTCACGAAAAACTCGTTTAACAATCGTAAATGTAATGTAGTCCAGCTGGCAAAATTGTGCCAAACTCGGCCACAGACGCCACAAATTAAAAGAAGAAGAAGAAAAAAAGAATCAACATTTGAATAAATAAATATGAATATGAATATGAAATAGCGGCTAAACGGACTTGGATGAAACTGAAATAAACATATTTCTAGACCTATTCCAGTTCTATTTTTTATCTATTTGGTCTACTTAGGTTACTTTTTATCTCGGACGTATCCTGTGTGATAGAATAAAAACTGCATACCTATACCGCGAGAGAAGCCGCGGGGCGCAGCTAGTATTTGAGTGTACCTACGCCTCGGCATCAAAGCTTTAACAGGAATATTGCTATCTCGGAGTAAACAATGTTGTATTGAATGACCTAGGTTGCACTTTATCAACAATGTTACTGAACAGTGCATTGTATTTCTCCCTTATTTATCCGTTATTGATAACAATAAGGACTAGGGAATCCAATGTAGGTAATACAAATGTAGGTACATACTTTAGAGCGCTTGTTCACGGACGGTTTGTACCTGGCCCGGGCGCCAGCTATACATGAAACACTATGGAGCTTTTCCGCTTTTATTACGCTTACATCAACTAGGTCTCTTCTATCAACTCTTCGTTGCTGCGTCAGGCGATCTATTTCACACCTTTAAAACTAAAAATAAAAAGCTTTTATTTCGGACAAACATAAATAAATAAATAAATAAATAATGCTGGACAATCCACACAGCATCATCTAGCCCCAGGTAAGCTGCTGTTAAACAGAGCTGTGTTATGGGTAACTAGATGACTGATATATATTTAATACAATTACAATACATAGATAGATATTTTTTTTATTATATATAGAAATACCCAGAACACCCGGAACAAATATTTGTAGATCGTACAAACATTTGTCCCGAGGCGGGAATCGAACCCGCAACCTCTGCGTCGCAGGCGGACCTGCGCCCGCTGCGCCACATCGGTCGTCAAAAAATCCATATTGTGTCCAAAATTTTAAACAATGTGTTAGTAGAGCAAAATTAACCTATGCTTAAGGCATAAGCTTTTATGCTGACCTGCTTTATTGCGTACCTTATGTGTGTAAGAAAATCGGACCGGGTACAATATGTACAAGCTGTTCAAACACCGGGTATTGTGTACAAGCGCCCTTACAGTCGTCGGACCCGAGTACAATGCACGTCTGTACGCCTTGTCTAGCCAATGTTTTCATAACATTGGGAAAAATATTGTGTAAATTCAAAATATCGGCTTTCCGAACCAGCTGCTGCTTGCGGCTTTATTCGCGTGGTACAAGAATAAAATGTAGCCATCATCATATCAGCCGATAGACGTCCACTGCTGGACATAGGCATTCCCCAAAGAGCGCCATGACGACCGATTTTGAGCCTTCACCATCCACCGACTTCCTGCGACTTTAATGTCATCGATTCATCGAGTCGAGCCTACACTTCGCTTTCCAGTTCGTGGTCGCCATTCGAGAACTTTTATTCCCCAGCACATATCGGTTCTGCGAGATATATGGCCTACCGACTGCCACTTCATCTTACTTATTCTAAGAACTAAATGTCAGTGATCTTGTTTCTTCCTTTATTAGGTTTTCTAGCCTTTAGACATTCAAAAAACATGTATTTTTATGTTTAGTTGATGAAATGTAATAAAACGAAATGATTTATTTGCTTGAAGTGCGGTTGCTTAGATGATCTTAAAACTATTGTCTCACTCACTGTAGACACAGCATCATCATCATCATGACAGCCTTCTAATGTTCCCACTGCTGAAACACTGGCCTACTCTCAGGCGAGAGTGATTGGGTCTTTACCCACCACGCAGACCCAATGCGGATTGATGGAGACACACAGCATGCAAAAATTAAAATGTATAAATAAAACACAATATGGTATTTTTATATTATTGGTAAACATGTTTGTGACATTGTTTTAGACGCATCTCGGGCGGGCCGAGCCATAATTTCGTAGAAGATGGCTACGCGAGACGTAAATGGCGTGAGTTCGTAGGCCATAAATAAAGTAGGTACTACGCGTTTAAATCTTCTCTATGAATATTAGGCCACAATGTTCACATCCAAGGCGCGGCCAAGAAACATCTCGTGAACTTCACATTCATATGGAGCGCTCGTAAGCACTGTTCCGCGTACTCACCATTTGGACGGGTGACCGCCAGTGACAATTTCAACTGAGCGCTCCCGTGCTTCGTAGAGCACTCTAAGCAGTAGGTCCCGACTTTTTCTAAGTTGTTAGGCCATGACAGACCTTTGGGCGGCGTAATAATTCTGTCACCAGAGTTGGCCACTGACTCATTCGAACTTACATAACTTACTTACTTAATTTACATAGGTAGCTTGGAAGTCAGAGGCAAAATACCTATATATAATATACACAACATTCTTACTGTTTGCACAATTCAAAGGTATATTTTACGATAGAAAGACACTCAAAAGCTTGCTTACAACTTGTAGCAACTACAAATTATCAGTATTAAACACCGTGGGAGCGAAGTTGTTTTACTCTTAGACCGGGAGCTCGCGGTTGTTTCCCAAACAGTATAACATTTGCGGGTAATTTACAGCATCATCTAGCTTCAAACAAAACAAAGCTAGTACTGTGGAAACCAGATACCTGATAGAATACACATTATATTTTTTTGTAAATAGATACTTTATTACATAGATACTTTATACATACATTTAAAGTCAAACCCGAAACAAATACATTTGTTCCGCACCGGGGATCTAACCCGCAACCCGCTTCTTATAAAAATAAATAAATAATAACTTTATTGAGGGCACAATTTGCATGGTAATTTTTCAATACATATTTTTTTTAAATGTAGTCCTACAAATGGCGGTTTTATTGCAAATAGCAAAAAAGAGATAAATAAAAAAGAGGTATTAAGCAGAAGGGAGCTTTTAAGCAAGTATAGTTCGCACAGCGGATCTAGGCTTCCGTGAAGTTAGCCGTTTGTGATGCGCAAAGACAATTTAGTTTGAAAAAGCTCCATCGCGCATCGATACGGCTAATTTCACAACGGCCGAGATCCGTTGTGAGTGATGCGCAAAGACAATTTAGTTTGAAAAAGCTCCATTGCGCATCGAAACGGCTAATTTCACGACGGCCGAGATCCGTTGTGAGAACTATAAGTATCACACGATATGAGAAATAAATCTGTAGGTACTTGATTACATAGTAGATTCCAGTTTAGCGGCGGATAATAAAAGTCAAACATTTTATCACTGTGCAAAGGTTATTGAACCGTTGATAACCTTTTGCTACGCCATCACTGTAACTAATCTCTTCCAAAGCTTTCCTTTTCACACGCACTGGGGACCGTCTAAACGTAAACTCAATTCAAAATTTCTACCATTTCACGGCGATCACTGTGATTTTATTGAAAAAAACTCTTTTATGATATTTTTTTATACTAAAAATGTTTTTTTTCCCTTCACAAAAGGGTTTTTTATAAACTAATAGGTTAATAGATAACATCGCATACTTTAGGTGTGATCACAACGCAAGCTCTCACGCTCTCTGTAATTAATATTGAAGGTGGAAAGTGTCAATATTGACTGTCAGAATGTCCGCAGCAGTAAGAGATCGTTCGCACGAGCGTAAATTATGCGTCGCAGTAAAAACCTGGCGTTGGCGACTCCAACTCTCTCGCCCAACGCATAACGCTGAAAATATATTAATAGTTAGCTGAAATAGTTTTAAAAACGCTGACGTGGGAACAGCTACTTGGAAATAAATACTAATCGCTTCTCATCCTCATTCATCATGAGAACAACAAAAGTGTGGAACTGTCTACCCGCGTCGGTATATCCTTCCACTTATAATGTGGGTCTCTTGTCTTCAAAAGAAGAGTTAATCAGCATCTTCTGGGAAAGCGTGACTAAACTAGGCCTCATCTACGCTTACCATCAGGCGAGATGTAGCCAAACGCTAACCCATCTTTTATAAAAAAACACTTTTGTTTTATTTGAGTGGATTTTGAACGCGCGTTAAAAATACGCTCGTGCGAACGAGGCTTGAGGGGGGGTAGCTGAGGAGCAGCGGTTGTTTTGTCTATGTGACCGCATAAACACATTTTTTTTTTCAGGGCGTCTCTGAGGGAAAATCTGTAACTTTTTTCAATGCAGAACTTATTTTTTTCACACGTAACTTCTAACGTGACTGTTCGTAAGCTCTCGCGGTTTCAAATTTCCCCTTAGCGGCCCTGAATTAAACTCACCCTGTTTACTTATTAGGTTAAAAATTATATTAAATCTAAAACATAGTTTAAAGAACCCGCAACCTCTCGCTTCTCAGCCGGTCGGCCACCGCGCCGCTCCGTCAACGAGGTCGTCTAATTGCAAGGCACTAACTTAAGAATGGCAAGTACCTACTGTGGCACAGCAACAGCGGAATGCAGCTTGGAACCGTGCCGTTTCAAAAACAAAACCAACGCAAATGCACTTGAATGTAATAACTAGCTGTTGAAATATCCATGTCTACTGCAAACCAAGTTTTTTATTATTTCTTTCTTTAGCAATGTATTTAATAATATTTCGATCTAGCCTTATGTTTAGGCTAATGAGTAATTTAATGTTGACCTAGTTTTATAGAATAATATTATTTGCTAAAAATGTGTCTACACTTTTCTTAATGTCTCTTTTTATTAATGGGAAGTCACTATGTTCGTGGTTTTACACTTTCACTACGTTAGGTATAGTTCTCTCGACGGATCTAGGCTTCCGTGAAGTTAGCCGTTTGTAATGCGCAAAGACAATTTAGTTAGAAAAAGCTCCATTGCGCATCGAAACGGCTAACTTCACGGAAGCCTAGATCCGCTGAGAGAACTATACACTATTAATTTTACACTACTAACTGGAAAGGTTTAGTCCTTTTGAGCCTTCTCACTATCTCTGTGTTGTCGAGGAGCTGGATTTCCTCAACGTGATGATGAAAAAACCAAGTAACTCAGACATTTCCTGCTGAATTCACAGGGACGGGAGTGAAACGCAGACGAGTAGAGTAGTAGAGTTATTTTCGACAGCTGAACGGATCTGAAAGAAATTTGGCATAAAGATAGATTTTAGTGTGTGCACACATTGTCCTTTTTATCCGTTTATGTACGGTTGCATTGTATAGTTCTCTTGGCGGATCAAGGCTTCCGTGAAGTTATCCGTTTGTGATGCGCAAAGACAATTTAGTCAGAAAAAGCTCCATTGCGCATCGAAACGGCTAACTTCACGGAAACCTAGATCCGCCGAGAGAACTATACGTACATCAAAATTTCCATGCGAACGAAATCGCGGTCAAAACTAGTAGGTACAGGCATATTTACGACTCTAACACTATTTGAACTACAGTTCAACTGTTGTTAATCACACTATCACACTTGCGGGTTCGATTCCCGCCTCGGGTCAAATGTTTGTACGATCTACAAATATTTGATCCGGGCGTTCTGGGTATATTCTATATATAAATAAATAAATATAATAAAAAATATCTATCTATGTATTGTATTGTATTAAGTATATATCAGTCATCTAGTACCCATAATACAGCTCTGTTTAACAGCAGCTTACCTTGGGGCTAGATGATGCTGTGTGGATTGTCCAGCATTATTTATTTATTTATATATAAATGCGAAAGTTTGAATATTTGTTTGGATGTTCGGATTGAACAAATATCAATTTGTTCCTCTACAACTCGATAATTACTGAACCGATTTGGTTGAAATTTGAAGCATAGATAAACAATGACCGGAATTAGAACATAGGCTACTTTTAATCCCGGATATAAGTACCGTTCCAGAGTTCCACGCGAAAGAATTCGCGGGCAACAGTTAGTATAACTACAGTTCAAATAGCGTTAGTTATAAAACTAACGCTATGACTATCCATTGCCCTACATACCAGTATTAACTGTAGGCACTCTGGTAGAGCTAAATCTTTTACGATAATATCCGTCTAGACTTGCCCTTAATTCTTTGAAGTTAACGATTCCAAGCACGTGAGTTTAATATAAATAAATCGTTTTATTGTTTACTTTTATTATTTAGCAATTCATTTATATGTTCTCTTTGATTTTTTTTTACAAATTGATAATAACACTTTCTGGAACAATGAACTAATTCCTATTTTTATATGAACTCTGTAATTCTGTACAAAACCGCATACATACAACAGATGAAGGCATTTATATTACTAACTCAAAAACATTGTGGTCAGCTATTAAAGTCGCGGTTTTCATTCGACTACGAGTACCTAGCGTATCCATAGTCGTAAGCTGAGGCCGTTTTGATAATTACCCAGGCCAAGTGAACATGAGAGTAGGGTAGTTTACAAAAAAAGGATCTTTGGCGAGTTGAAAAACTCAATTTGTAAAGATGATAATGAAAGAGTAGCAGAGTTCTTTGTGATAGAACACGTCCGGGGAAGTAGGTACTATCACTATACCTATTTCTGCCGCAAAGCAGTAATGCTCGCATTGCTGTGTTCCGGTGTGAAGGGTATGGTTTCCGGTGAAATTACTGGCACATGAGGCTTTCGATCTATGCCTCAAGGCGATCCGCGAGTGATGATACCTCTGGTATTGCAAGCGTCCATAGGCTGCGGTAACCGCTTACCATCTTGTGGGCCTTTAGTTGCCAATTCAGTGGTTTAAAAAAAAATTATGAGGATCTTCGGCGTAATAATGCAATCGCTTCTAAAAGTTTGTGCTCGCGAAGACCTAGCATAGACCATAGATCTTAGACCATGTTTGCAGAACTAGGTAGTAATGTTATCTGTATTGAAGCTTCATCATTACTGCTTATAAATAAAATAAATAAATAATGCTGGACAATCCACACAGCATCATCTAGCCCCAAGTTAAGCTGCTGTTAAACAGAGCTGTATTATGGGTACTACATGACTGATATATACTTAATACAATACAATACATAGATAAATATTTTTTTATTATATTTAAAATACCTAGAACACCCGGAACCTATATTAGTAGATCGTACAAACATTTGACTCGAGGTAGGAATCGAACCCGCGACCGATGTGGCGCAGCGGACCTGCGCCCGCTGCGGCACATCGGTCGTATCAAGCAGTAATATTGTAGTATATACCGACGCGACAAGTCGGCACTACATCCATATTAGGAGTCGTGGTCCCGTTTGTCGCAATTACTGGCGCCGGGAAGCTGTCCACTGAAATATCTCTTAATGCGACCTACGTGAGGGAGAGCCGTGGATATCGACGACGTCTGTCATCATAATGATGCTGACCTAACTCGACACAGCAAACTCAGAGTCTAGATTCTGTTCGAAAAGAGAGTTATACAAGTCTGAAACTGCATACGATGATGTTTTGACCTGTAAGAAATTACCAATAAATAACTGTTGACTATAATATTATAGGCTATTTAATTAATAATGTTATCTACAGTAGGTATTTTTGTTGTTTTTCTGTCATACAAGTGTGTCACACTAGACTTTTATATGCGAAAACATATTATTGGTGTTTAGTTATTTAAGTTGTTTCATATTTAGTTTTTTATACTGTTTGTTTTCCGAACAAAATAAAATAAATAAATAAATATAGATAAACAACTATATCTGTGGCACGGCGCACGCACGCCCCATACGGCCTCATTTTAATAGTTGTATCAAATTTATATTTATGACAAACGCGGTGGAGGGGAGTGTAGTTTTAGACTGGATGACCTTTATTTACTTATCTCAGATTTTTACCATCTTGATTCTTGGCAACGACATCGACATCACCTTAAAAGTCACCGATGATGTGATGGTTCTCTTATCGAACAGACTCTAAAATTCAAGATGTTAGATTAATATCACGAATCATTCCTTGTATAGTTCGCACAGCGGATCTAGGCTTCCGTGAATTTAGCCGTTTGTGATTCGCAAAGACAATTTAGTTTGAAAAAGCTCCATTGCGCATCGAAACGGCTAAATTCACGACGGCCGAGATCCGCCGTGAGAACTATACCTGTGTTAAATCTCCATCCTATTTCTGTATTTGTTGAGTCTCAAATAAATAAACTTACTTTCAAGGTAAGTTCACGACTGTGGATACCATAACCATAAGATGAGAAATAGACCTAAGAAAATATCTTTAACACCCGAGCCACAATCGTGGTAGATTCTACAATTACCTATTTATAAGAGGTAGCTTCTAATTTTTTGAAACAACGCTGACAAATGGACGAATCGATAATCGATATAGCTTATATTTACATTCGATATTTACATTATATAAACTATGAACCGAGACGAGCGTCTGCGCTGACGCAAGTCGAATGCGAAAAGATATGTCGTGACAGTGATTTATTAAATTTTAATGACGGCGATGACAGACGTGTAAACACGAATCGGGTAAACACATAATTATATACAGAGACCAAAAAAGTATGCCTATAAAGATAATTTTTAATGGTTACACAGTATTGCATATTCTTGCTAATTTGAATGTAAGGTTCGGAACAAATAAGTAAAGGAATGTCCTCATAAAACTTTAAATAATGAGTTAGTAAATTCGTCAGTGGCTAACTGTAGTGACGGAGTTATCATATCGTTTTTTAACATAGTACAGTCAGCAAAGAAAGTGGTCTACCAGTTTTGACAAAAGTTTCTGTAAAATCTAACTATCGCATATCGCTTCATTTCCTAACGGAGTGAAGATATGCACAATTTATGACTATTGTCTGTTACCTTCAGATGCCCGACACACACATTTTTTGTTATTGGAATGAATAGTTATTTTTTATTTATTTTTTTAAATATAAATTTCACTTTGTCATTTTGTTCGTCTTCTCAAGACGAATATTACTCTAACCAGTAACCTAGTAACGTAGGTACTTAACTAAGATAGATTATAAGACATTACTAAATTTAAATCCTTCTCAAAGGCGGCACACGACGCATAGTCATGTAAAATCAGATTATTGACAAAAATGTTATCAAAAGTACCGTCTGCGAATTCGAAGGTAAAAGTTGGTAATTATAGACGCTGCTATGAATATCAAGTGGTTTTGATCGCGCCTCATTTGGAGGCTGACCTCCTTGTGTTGGACAGGACTTGGTGTTACAAATATGGCAGGCTAGTCCATAGCCAGTTACTAAATAATCAAGTGTATTTTGTATGAGCTAATAGACATTGTGGTTGACTTCAGGCGGCCTATAGCCGCCTAAAGGACTCCTAGGACAAGACTACGAAGAACCAGACATCGATCGGTCGGACTACGAGCTTTATTTGACTCTACCTGTTATGCTCTATCATCCTTTTAGGTAGGTACCTACCGTACCTAGCCACTGAAGATTATCCAGCACTAAAGTGCGAGTGAGAGAACACTTTATTCACAAGCTCTAACTTCTCTTCACGCAGTGTCAGATAATTTGCCTTCAAAAAGTTATGCTACCTGTGTGTAAGAAGTGAAACTACTGAATGAGACAAATGATACATAACATAGAAATATGTTTGGGGGTGACGAGTGCAGACAGTGCAGTACTCCAGTGTCACACTGCAACTGTTATATCAGGCGTGGCCGGCGCGGCGGGGCACACGACGTAAATCACGGTAAATGTGCTGACATAAAAAAAAATATTTATTTTATTTTGTTCGGAAAACAAACAGTATAAAAAACTAAATTAAACAACTTAAATAACTAAAACCAATAATATGTTTTATAACTTCGGTGTTATCAGCAAGCAACATGAAACTGAAAAGCGATACGAATAACGTATTTAATAAAAACTGTAAAGTCACACTCGCATTAAATGAGGCAACTTTTTTTAATGAACTATGATTTAAGAGGCGTGGTAACACAACTCTAACATTCAGACACATGCAACTGACAGCCGGTAACTGAACACTGAACCGAATTTATTTATGGCTGCTAGTTTCAGTAAAGAGTTAATAACCTCGGCTTAGTTTGACAAGGTTGTGACCGTTGATTAAGGAATAATGGATGAAGAATTTCATTTCGGTCATTTAGGTCTTTTCAACAATTTTGTACGCAAGATGATGAAATTTCAATTCTTTTCTTTTGTTTATTTTAAAGGAAACTGCTACCATTTCTTTTAAAATACCTACTACATATTGTTGGTTCACGTACACGTAATAGCATTTGCAAACTTCTTAAAAACCTACGTTTACCTAGATCCTCTTACCGTACTACTTTAGAATACCTAGTAAGTTTATTGACTTGATATTGATATTGATAACTAAACCCCAAACCAATGCTTTTAACGAAAACAAGGCTTCTTCTAAGGCTTCAGGTACTTTTACCAACATCCTTTATTTACTACACTATAGCTTTCAATTTCAAAATCAACGTAAAAGCTAATAAACCATAGACAATATTTTTTTACGCTACACATCATGCTTCCAATTTCAAAAGTACAACGTACACTAGGTACTTACATTACTGTGATTGATAGTATCTATAGTTCTCTCGGCGGATCTAGGCTTCCGTGAAGTTAGCCGTTTCAATACGGAATGGAGCTTTTTCTAACTAAATTGTCTTTGCACATCACAAACGGCTAATTTCACGGAAGCCTAGATCCGCCGAGAGAACTTTATATAATAAACGCTAATAAAAGCTAAAGCCAAGGCGGATTTTTTTTCCTTCTAAGCCAACGTTTACTTTTTTCACTTAACACCGTAAAGCTGCGTGCACATCTGCGCGGGCACGTGCGGCGGAAGAGCGCGCGGTCGCGGCAGAGATGTCGCTAATGTAGCGAAGACGGATGTAATGTAGCTGGTGTACTCTCTTGTTAGCTATTTCTAGTCGGTTTGTTTGAGAGGGAAACTGCTTGTAGTGTTAACGACTGTTTCCTCTATGAGCATCATTTTTTTTTTGTCTTCCAACGATTGTAACAAAATTACAGTGGCAGGTATAGTTCGCACAGCGGATCTAGGCTTCCGTGAAGTTAGCCGTTTGTGATGCGCAAAGACAATTTAGTTTAAAAAGGCTCCATTGCGCATCGAAACGGCTAAATTCACGACGGCCGAGATCCGCCGGGAGAACTATACAACATAACATACTCATTCTTACACTTGGTCAAAGACATTAAGAATAATTTATATGCTTTGTTTAAATGCTCGAAGCACTTAGTATTATGCAATAATGCCAATCAAGTAGTTCAAAATGTTTTTTCATTCGAGCTATAATTTTAATTTTACAACCGGTACAATAATATAAAACTATGTAAAAACTTGGTTAACACACCAAACATATCCTCTTCCATTTTTTTACGTTATCAAAATATATAAACAACTCACAAGAACCATGCATGCATATGCATAGCATGACCAATGGGTGTAACCGTAGCCACATAATAAATAATAAAAACAAAACAGCAACGAACAATTTAACTTTCGTTTTATTTCCTCTACAAACGCGAGTCTTTAAATAATGAACTCTGAGTACCTAGGTGAAGTAAACGCTTTTGATAATGAGTAATGGAATTGGGTCAAGAATATGTACCTACATAAACATTTTTTTTTTTAATGATCATCTATTCATTTTCGTTCGCAGGCCAGGTAACACTCGGTGGCTCAATAATTTCTAGGTAAAAAAATTGGGAATAAATCTCATAATTTTTGATTCCTCTATTGTGCTATAACATCACAGAATAAAAGAGGTGGTTTATTTACCTAAAGCTAGCCTAATTTAAATTCAAAGCTGAAGCAGGTACCTACTTCCTCGCAGCGGAAACGGAAACAGTTCTTATTTTAACAAATAATTACCTTTTTTTCGGATTAGCAAACTCCAAGAATTACTTAGGTACCTACTTATCTTTTCTGAAAAATACCAAGTTGTATTAGGTATATAGATAATTAACTTATTGTAAAATCGTACTTAATAACGCGTTCCATGTTCATTCTACCTCTAAGGGGCGAATCACAAAAAACTATAGTTTTTGTGATTCGCCCAGACCACAGAGTAATACAGAGGAACAGCTCCATAAAAACGTCATTTATAATAGCCTATTCTTGTAGGGCTGTCACATTAAAATAAATTTGATTGAAAAGGTAGGTAAGTAAATCTATTGGGCTCAAAACAAAACAAATGAGCCCAAACTCATGGTGTTTACTAGCAACTATTGAAGAGTTCCATTATACAACTTATGACTCCATCATCAGACCCTCGTAACCAAGTTTGATGTATTGGGCTCGTAAAAACAAAACAAACGAGCCCAAACTCATGGGGTTTACTAGCAGCCATTAAAGCGTTCCACTATACAACTCCTGACTCCATCATCAGAACCTCGTAACGGAGTGTGATGTATTGAGCTCGTCAAAACAAAGCAAATAAGCCCAAACTCATGGGGTTTACTAGCAGCCATTGAAGAGTTCCACTATGCAACTCCTGACTCCATCATCAGATCAGCTCGACAGTATCAAATTATTTTAAGTTTATTCGAATTACATATGCATCTTAAAGTTCAAATCGATACGACAATGAGAATTAGGTTAAAATAGATTTCAAATATTAATAAATACAGATTAATACATACATAATATAGAAAAATTACTTCAAAAGGTAGGTAGGTAGGTAGATAAACTTACCTGTCACGATCTTTTGGATAGGTAAAATATGAAAAGTTTTTATTCCTTCTGCTATTATTACAGCATGCACTGCAAACATTAACCATTTAGATTTTTATAGATAGGTACCTAAGTATTTGATTATTTACATAAATTGCACTGCAACCGCCACTCGGAGTGGCGGTTTCCTACTACGTAACTCGCGCCCGCCAACATACTTGTAGCTTTCGCGGCCTGCTTGCGTCCCTGCCGCTTCGTCCGCTCGGTTGCGCCGGAGCCATCCGAAAACTCCCGAACCGTCCGCTAGCTCTCGTACGTGAACCTGTCGGTGAACGCTTACGCACACATCGCTGCGCATGTAGTGTAGTACCTGCAGAAACGCGTTCTTCGAGGCTGTTTCTCTGTATTACTCTGTGCCCAGACTTAGAATAATAACACGCCAGACTATAGTCTGACAATCGTAAACGTTATCGTATCGTCTAGCTGTCAATTTGTATAGAATTTTGGTAGTTCATCATTATGCACCAAAGAGGCGCTGTGAAAAATCCCATACAAACTGACAGCTAGACGATACGCAGACTACTTTTTCGTAATTCGTTCTCAGATTTGGTTGACTGTACACCTCGTTCAGAGAATGCGGAATTCTAAAAACTGAGCTCCCCGACGCGTGTAAACGCAGCATGTATTTGTAGCCTGTTAATCGATTTATTTGCCTCATTGTTATGTGCCTGTCCATCCATCAGCTAAACGTTTTCCTGCTTCCGTTCCGCACTTTCTTTCACGCGCGCGCCAATTTGTTTCAATTTGACAGCTGACAGGTCCGCCACAGACAAGAAATGTAACAAAAAACTGCTCTCCGCCAAAATCGTGGGTATTCCTGCTAACCCCCATTCTACAATCTTCATTTTTATCTACATGGGGACGAATGGGAAGTTTCCTCTTCAATTTAAAAGGGGGCAAGCGGAAATTCATTAGTGATTTTTTTAGGCAATGGGTTTTTAATGACTGACCATTGTTGTGGTCGTCAATATATCGTTAGATAGCTAGAATCTTATTTTCATTATCATGCATGATCTTGCGGAGTAGCGATGTCACTTTATCTTCACGCGATAGCATTGATTGATTCTACACATCACTATCACTATCACTATCACTAATCTAGGTACTTACTTACTACTTAACTATTTTCATTTCTGTAGAAGAACAACCGTATTGTAAATTTTTACTTTACATTAGTCAGAATAACCTTAGTTTAATATCATTATTATTTTTGCTCACAAAACTTGCAGCCAAAACAAAATTCATGGAATTCAAGTCATTATTCAGTGCTATCATCAGGTTATCGTTATGGTCATCATAATCCTAAATCTGAATCATGGACGTGAAGATAAGATTATATCACTCGATTAACATTTGGTCTTTAGATTGATCGCGAACATGTGGCAAACACATTACCACAGAACAAATTTTAGTACTCTGTGTACAGTAGGTAAACTATTTCTGGCTGTGACACTGAGCTGTTGGGCCAGTTCACTTCTCAGAAGACGAATCACCCACTAAGAAACAGTTATTTTGTTTTGCGACTATACCACAGACCAGATATTAGTACTAACTATACGTAGAGTTTTCTAGGTTTTTCGGGTCACTCCGGTCGTAATAATTATAATTTAACAAATAATAATAATTTACAAAAGATCACTGGCGCGGTCTTGTAGTAGTGATCCAGCCTTCTGATCCGACAGTCGTAGGTTCGAAACCAGTGCTGCAACAATAGAATTTTCTAATCGAAAAAAATAATTGTCTTTGTAGGCCTTTATGTTCAGCAGTCGACGTCTTTCGGCTGATATGATGATGATGATGTTATCTGTCAATCAGCCATTAAAGTCTTCTAAAATTCCGATTAAAACAGAATACACTCTTTTGTTCCAGAATTCTTCAGGAAACTTCTAAAACTATCCCGGGAGGAGTTCCACTCGATGTTCAAGCGCACGTATGGAATGATCTACGAACAACACTCGTACGTCTTCGAACAGCTGTTCGAGCAGCTGGAGAGGTGAGGAAAACGCTCCGGCGAACTTACATTGAGCTTTATAATAGTGTTTTGTTTTCTGCTGACTATGGAAAAATAGCAATGTATGGGGCTGAAGAATGCTATGACGCGTTATGTATAATTGAACTTCATGGTGCTTCAGTCAAGCTTCAAGCACGT
The DNA here is from genome assembly GCA_951394395.1 of Colostygia pectinataria. NCBI lineage: Eukaryota > Metazoa > Arthropoda > Insecta > Lepidoptera > Geometridae > Colostygia > Colostygia pectinataria. The sequence goes on along the minus strand of OX596351.1, from coordinate 11,908,286 downwards.
GAATTCTTGGTTTGAATTTAATCAAATAAAACCAAATCAAAAATGCTTTATTTCAATTAAATCACAAGAATCAATTTGAAACGAACAACCTAGGAAAATTTACGCCAGTTCCAACGCACCCATGCGGTAAAAGAACCCCTTACTTAAGTGTCAGGACCGGAGGGCGATTCTCGTGCCATAGATAAATGGTCACATGTGATATATATCGACGCGAAAATCGCCTTCCTCTATCACAGAACTCTACTACGTACACTTAAAACGTCAAAGCAACACGTAAGTTCTAGGAAGCCATGGTTAGTAATGCGTGTTCCAGGTACTACGCGCGCGGCGACACCAACTTCAGCGTGATGATGGACGGCTTCTTCGGCATCCTGTACGAGAAGATGTTTACGGTGCTCAACTCGCAGTACCAGTTTGATGAGAAGTGAGTTTTCATGACATAAGGTTGTTGCTGCTTGTTGCTTGACACCTTGGTGGTATTAAAAAAAAACTTTACAACTTACCAACTCTTTTTTTTAATACCTATTAATGAGTAATGTTTTTAATAAGTGGCAACCCAAGAAATCAAATATCAAAATCAAAAATTATTTATTTCAATAGAATCACAAGGATCACTTTGAAACGTCTTACAAGCTAGGAAAATTTACACCAGTTCCAACGCGCTCATGCCGTAAAAGAACTGGCATGATTTTTTTATATATAGCCATTTTGTGTACCAGTAGTCGGCTACGCGCCCACTCGGCATTATTGTCCGAGCAGGCCGCATGAGGTCATCCATAGCAACAGCAAGGATTGTCCCTAAAACGCGATATGAACACATCCGATTTTTAAACTGTATTAAGTATAGGTAATATTCTAAAATTATTATAATAGATCAGAAAAAAAAACTGTTCTATAAGTTACCTAGTTATAAAAACAAAAAAAAAATGCTCGCTAGCTGACAGTGTGGTCTGCGCTTTATATAGTAGGAAGTAGGTACCACTGTACGTACAGTAGGCTACACGAAGAATCGTGTTGTTATTGACTTATTTTAGGCATTAGGTACTTATAGAAGTTTGCAAAAACATCGTAGGTATCACCTTATCTTGTTGGTATCGCATGTTCCGGGAAATTTGGGAACGGGTAACATAACAAACAATTACTTGTATTTCTAAATAAGTATTCTTATTTGTAAATAAGTATTAAAAACACCGTTATTACCTACCAATATTGAAAATAAAAATGTTTTTATTATTGTAAATTACTTGTAACGTTGTATGTAACTCTTGATTTGAGACATTACTTTCGCCACTTATCACAAAAACACACGTATAAACAAATCGATACGCTTAGGCTGTGCGTTGATTGTCATTCAGTCAGTCAGTAAGGCATCAATTTTATATACATATTTAGTTATACCTACCTACATAATGCGTGTAGTAAAACATAAGACTATAAGACTAAAATGTAAATGTCTTCAACCGTTACTTATACCTACCAACACTCTCGGAAGATCCGTCAATCGACTCACACTGGCCGAAACAAACCACCTTGGTCGGTAATAGCATGTTTACGTATCATATTACGTCGTACAAGTGTTTAATAGTGTCTCTAAAAACAATAGACTGAGCCCCTTACGAGCGGTGAGATTGCCTGATTATGGTTATGGTGTGTGTGGTTTATCGTTTGTCACGAGCTACGACAAAGCAAGGAAATAAAGTTGTCTAGCTATTGTAGAGGCGCATGATTCTTTATTAGTTAACGTGCATTGTGATGACGGTTCTACCTTGCAATAATGTCTCTCAAAATGTGTTCCTCAAAATTTCATATAATCTGCATTGAGTCTGCGTGTGGAGGATTATGACTGAAATAATCTCGCTTGAGAGTAGGCGAGTCCCAATACTGGTCCCAATACACACCCATTTACATTACACTCAGTTCTGTTGATACTTAAATTGCCTATCTATTTATACTTACAATAATTGCCTACCTAACCTTACTTGTATCATCTGTAGGAGAGAGTGCTGAGAACCGGGATACAGACTATCTTGTCCGTTTCTTAGCGCACCATTATTAAAAGCATAGCTAATGATTACTTACCTACTTACTTATATATAAATACAAATATTTATTAAGATTATTCAATTTTTTTTTTATGTGATTAATTTGTATAGCCTATTTATTGTAGAAATAGGTTATTTAGAGTTACCTACTCATTATCTTTATTTTTATTAGTATTAACTAGGTATGTTATTAACTAATTAATGATTAATTAATAAGTCCTATCAGATCTACCTGTAAAAAAAAATGTTTGTACCTATTTTTGTTAAGCTATTTGCTATTAAATTGAGTTCAAATAAAATATCAATTAATAATAAAATTATCTTATCTTATCTTATCTTAAAAGCTGTTTTTGTTTTTTGTGTGTATGTGACAAGAGCAAAACTGAAATGTCACATGCATGTCATTTGTCAGCACTTTACAGTGTCATTTACAGCACTGATATTTCGTAGTCGCATTGCCTTAGAAAATTTGAAATTAGGACGTATTATTAATTTCTTCCTTTCTTATGACCAAAGTGTAGCTCGTGCGATTCTTAGAGCATGGAAAGCTTTTTAGCTCTAAGTACAGTACTCATAATTTCGTCTCTACCAGAGCGTCGCGTCCTGTGTTAGCGCTCGCTCTGTTTATTTGATACTGGCACGTGTTATAGTTAACTCCCAGCGACTTTGAAACTAAAAGCTTATGTGGTCCAATAAACGTCCGAACACGGTGGTAAAAGGAAAATGTTGTTAGTTAGGAAACTGCATTGTAAGGTTGCGCCGGGAAATAATCAACTTCGATGTGTCTTGCTTGAAACAAAGTATAAGCAATTTAATAAACTAGAGCTACCCTTTAGTGTTTGAGTTGTTTTTTCAAGCAAAGGTGAAAAATTATTAAGAGCTTTTGGTCAGCACTCCGTCAGAGATGCTACTGACTGACTCACACGAACGATTTCTTTATCACTGTAGTGCAAAGAAACGTTCAGGCGCAGAATAAACAATTCCAATAATACCCAACGGTCCCTAAACAAACAGAAAATGCGTTTTCAAAAAGTTCAAATCGCATAATGTCCAACTCTGAAAAATTAATACGCCGAATACGAGTAACTACCTACTGAGATATAAATAAGATGGATGTTTTCTCGAAACTGTGAATTAAACAATTAGGTACCCAGTAGAAATATTATATTAAAGAATTCATGAATTCATCGATTCAGAAAACGAAGTCTAATATTCGAACAATGTCTGTAACGAAATCCTGATTCCTGTGATGTACAATCTTGTATATTCCCAACAGGTACCTGAAATGCCTGAACGAGAACATGCGTGATATCCAGCCGTTCGAGGACGTTCCCAACAAGCTGACGATGCAGCTGAAGCGCGCGGTGGTCGCCACGCGCACCTTCCACAAGGCGCTCCGGGCCGGAGCCGACGTCGTCAGGAACATGATACAGGTGAGGTGGCAAGTACTACAAAAATAACAGATGGTTATGTCCCCGATTGGTCAAAATAACAGAACAAAAGAAAAAGGCGGGAACAGCTAGCTCAGTGCTTGCAAGCGAAACAGTTCCAAAAGTGGTAAGGTCCGAGAGTTGTTGATAGTAATGCCAAATATACCAGACATGCCAAATATACAATCTAGACATGCCAAATATACAATTTAGACATGCCAAGTATAGGAACCACACAAGACGCTCCGGGCCGGAGCCGAAGTGGTCCGGAACATGATACAGGTGAGGTGGCAAGTACATGCCAAATATACAATCTGGACACGCCAAATATACAATTTAGACATGCCAAGTATATAAACTATAATCATCTAAGAGTTCCTTTATAAATTGAATCATTGCTTGGTAAAACGTGGTCTTAAAAAGAGGGATTTCCGGCCGAATACTTATCAAAAACAAAAAACTTATTGTCATTGAAACGTTAGACTCCAAAATATCAATTTACGGTCTACCTAATAATAGTTGGGTAGTCATGTAGGTACTTAAGATACTTGCACAGCATGACGTAAATGAGACAATCAAGCCAAGCTTATAGTTATTGCTAATTCATGCAAATCGTCCATATACTTCCTGTGCTATTGTCAGATACAGAATCAGAAATGACCTAAGAACATCCATTTACGTAACGCAATATAACCGAAACCTAAGGGACCACAAATTGATTGGATTTTGAGAGCGTGCCTCAATAATTTATTGCGATTTAAGACTATGCCACAGATCAGACAATATAAACTATGCCACAGATTAGTTTTTTTTTTAAATTCTTTATTGCACAAATATAAGTACAAAAGGTGGGCTTAATGCTAACAGCATTCGATATTCGGTGCGCGTCGGATTAAAAACCAAACCAATAGGCATAACAATAAACTCATAAGTGCCTTGGGTACACTTGCTAGATAATCTGAGGACGCACGTCTAATTAGAATGCAAATACGCTAATCAGTGTAAATTCATATTAATTTGCTTGACCTTCAACTTACGTTTGTGAGTGTTGGTCGGTTTTAGCAAATGACTCATTACAATCGTCGCGTAGTTCGTTGATCTCTCTGGCGCCCACAGGACAAGTGACACGGGACTCGAGATCCCAAAGATTTATTGAAGATTTATTGGTTTTGTAAAGGTGTTCGCGCACTGGTAGTCCAAGTATTGGAAACCAGACTAAGAGCAATATCGTACAAGGCCATGACATACATCGTAGGCCATGACAGCGGCCTAAAAACTCTGTCACCAGAGTTGGCCACTGACTCATACGAACTTACTTACTCGTGAGTGGGCAAGTGTCCCAATAGTAGAAACAGTAAAAGGCTGACTTGGTCTTGGCCTGCCTTCATAGTGCGCGAACACCTCATGTAGGTAGGTATCTATAATTAAATCGAGTTGGCACTGGCTTGTAGCTGCCGACCGACTAAAGGGCTTTTCAACCTACAATAAAGAACTTTATTGATCTACCGTAATAAATATCTCTGCGTTCTTTACTCTATAAATTTTTTTAGATAACCAACGTAAGCTAATTTTTTTTTTTTATATTTTTAATTTTCGGTGTCTAGAAAAAATCTGTCATTGCAGCGGCTTGCTTGTTGTCTTTCCTTGTCATTCCTACGTCATTAAACAAAGTCGATGATAGATTTGAAAGACATGTAGCTAACACAGGTTTAAAATACGTTTATAAATGGCCCAAAGTGTTTTCTTGGGTCCTACGAGCGAAACAATCTAGATATTTAACGTGACTTTCACCCTGCCGATGCTATCTGTCCGTGACACAGCATTAATGTACTTAGCACCTCAGCATGACAGTGGATTACTAAACGATTTGGTACTTACAAGCCTACTCGCAATACAGCGCTTTTCTCCGAACTTCATTTGCAATGCATAAGCTTGTCTACAGTGAGCTGAAGAAATGGTAATAGCCGCATTAGTATGGAATGGTGCGGGTAAATAATCAATTTAAGGTTCTACTGCATTTTGAATAACAGCACCTGACTGCAGTTTGTAGTATTTTATCTTATCTGAAATGGTGAAGGAAATCACCGTAACACTAATGTGCCGTAAGGGTTAAACTTATCTTAGCATAAGGCACTGAAAAATGAATGTTGTGTACCTATCACTCACGGATCATTAGGTAATGCGCACCTTTTTTAGCTCTACCACAGAGCAAAATAATGTACCTGGGTGTTTCGGCTTATGCGTTTGAAGAACGGTTAATCTCCTTTAATTGAAAATTTAGACACAATGTAGATTGGTGGATGGCACACATGTCTTTCAAAGTTTTAGTTCTTGGCATGCGGTTTGCTCCATATGTTTTTCTTTACCTACCGTATGAAAGCACTGGCATTGCACACATCGAACCTACGACCTTAGGATCGGAAGGCGGGGTCCCTACGGCACTACCACTAGACCACCAGTGCTACAACACAATATTGAGCCGCTGAAATTACAGTTTTTTTTATGAATAGTAGCAGGTGTTAGGAACGTGCAAATTGAGAGTATTTCATTTCAACGTCTCTATAATGAAAAGCGGTTATGCGAATTCCTTTCAAAGAGTTCTGCAGCTCATAGTGATTTCCAGGCTGGTATAACCTCTGAATGCGTGTCAGCTTGGACCCGTCTGCAATACTGGGGACTACGCGGCGATATGAACCCCGCGAATCCCCTCTTCAAAGAGTTCTGCAGCTTACCTACTTTAATCTTCTTTGCAGGCTGGTATAACCTCTGAATGCGTGTCAGCTTGGACCCGCCTGCACTACTGCGGGCTGTGCGGCGATATGAACCCGCCAGCGTGCTCGCGTTACTGCCACAACGTGATCCGCGGCTGTCTACCCGCACACGCAGATATCGGCGAGTCTTGGGACGCATATGTTGGTAGGTATTGCTAACCAATACACACTATAATGTGTAGCTATAGGTACCTAATAAGAACACATTTACTAGCTGTGGGTAGGCTTCACTCAGATGATCATCAATCAAATCATCTTCATCGTCAATCAAATCTTGTAAGTTCCTTTTGACGATTGGGTTAGCTCGTGCGAAGCCAGAACGGTCGCTAGAATAAAATATAGCCTATGTTACTCAGGGATAATGTAGCATTCTAATGGTAAAAGAATTTTTGAAATTGGACCAGTAGTTTTTGAGTTTATTCGTAACAAACAAATACACAAAAATACAAATCTTCTCTCTTTATAATATTAGTTTAGATTACATCTAAATCTAATGAGAACACATACACTCGTTGGAGATAGGTCTTTCAGATGATCATCGTCAATCGAATCTTGTATAGGTTCCTCTTAATGTCTGCATATCGTTGACGATTGAGCTGGTGGCAAAGACAAAAGTCTTTAGGACTGGACAGGCTGGTGGACTGTCGTTGTTGTAGTTATAGAATGCTTCAGTTTTTGTCCATATTTTTCCTCGATCTAAGCGTGAAGTATAGTTCTAGCGGCGAATCTCGGCTAGAACTGTACAGCATGCGTATGGTCCAGCTAGAGTAGGTACCTACAGATCTGCTAAAATCATAAATAGCTGTCATTAGCTTTGATCCATGAACAGATGCGTGCAGCGTTTTTGCGTAATAGGGGTTTTACATCATAATTAGTTGTGCACCATCTATGCATGGCTAGGTACGTTAATAGATTCATGCATCATGCATGATCAAGAAAACTAAATGTTCTACATTAATATCTCAGCACATATATTATACAATATCCACCTAGCACATAACCACTATTAGCATAAATAAATGATGTTACTAAAGTATTCTTTGTTATCACGTAACAGAGGCCGTGGACAAGGTTGCAGACCGTCTCCTCGGTCCTTTTAACATCGCCATGGTGGTGGAGCCCATTGACATCAAGATATCAGAAGCGATCATGAGCTTCCAAGAGCACAACCAGGAGATATCCCAGAAGATATTCTCTGGCTGTGGAAAGCCGGTTTTAGGCGGCGGCGGTGGAACCGGACCATTCACCCCTGCTGATAAAACTCGTCGCTCCGTCCGTTCTATACCGGACTTCGACTGGAACCAGAAACCAAACGACGTCGACGACTTCGAGATCGAAGCGTCATTCGAAAGTATAATCAAAGACGATCCGATGTTAGCCGACCTACGAACGCGCGAAGGCATGCGCGAAACAGCAGCCGCGATGGCGGAACAAGCAATACTCCGCGACCGATTCCTCCAATACATGAAAGGGAATATCAAATTGGAAGAGTACGAAGAACACGCGAGGAAGAAGAGAGAGGCAGACCCCGAGCCCGCGAGTGCGAGCGGGATGGATATAGACTTCAAGAGCTATGAGTTTGACGGGAAGAAGGGGCCGCGGAAGAAGAAGCCTTCAGCTAAAAATGATGACGGTCATGGTGAGTGGTAGGATCGTTTTACCTCCTTATGCTGATACACTAATAGTGCTTATGTTTCGAGTATAACTACAATTAGGTTAGCAACTAATATTTTCAGATCATGCAAACATTTGTCCCTGTATCAAAATGAACCTACACTCCTCAAAGGTCATTTATTATGCAGCGCAGCAAAAAAAGCTTTCGATAAAATTGTAAATCGTTCATTCATCTGAATTTTAGCGTCTAGATTTTACAGAAGCCATTACATATTCTATTCCAGGTTCAGAATGGGGAGGTCCCGCGTTAGAAAAGCTGGTGAAAGAGACGCGTACAAGGATGAGGAACTCGAAACGGTACTGGAACCACCTTCCAGCACTGCTGTGTACATCTACCAGTGTACCCACCTCGCCTTGCTTCAACGGAACTGATGTTGGAAGGTGAGTCTCACGTTAATATCTTGGAGACTCGGGCGAATCTCTCCGTTCGTGAATCTCTCAATTTGCATGTCAATACTGATCAAGAATGGTGCTTCCAACACATAATTTTAAGATCTGTACTGTACACCTACACATGTTTTTGCATATAAATAATCTTTATCTTTATCGTTGGCCATTGACCACAGGGTACATTGATACCACTGACTCATACGAACTTACTTACTTTTACCCAAAACCGATCTGAGGCGATCTTACGCCCTTCTGTCGTAGACAGAGTATACTAGATAGACAAGTCATCAGCGTATAAATTTTCGCTTTGTTTGCCATCGGTGGCAAACATACAAAAACCGATACGCATATAGAGGCAAAAACTCAAACTTCGTCTGCACCCTCTTTTTCGTTTTACATTCAAAATTCTTCTAACTCTGGCAATTATAATTTTTTAGAAGCTAGTCTATCATATTATCCGTCTACGCCTTCTGTAGATTTAGAGTGCGCTAGTCAACTATAGACTAGCCATCTACGCCTTCTGTAGATTTAGAGTGCGCTAGTCAACTATAGACTAGCCATCTACGCCTTCTGTAGATTTAGAGTGCGCTAGTCAACTATAGACTAGCCATCTACGCCTTCTGTAGATTTAGAAGCCGCTAGTCAACTATAGACTAGCCAACTACGCCTTCTGTAGATTTAGAGTGCGCTAGTCTAGTCAACTATAGACTAGCCATCTACGCCTTCTGTAGATTTAAAGTGCGTCAACTATTGTGCCATCGAATGTACTCTGCACAGAACAGAAAAAACAAATCGAATGTACTCTGCTTGTTTTTTCTGTTCTGTGGTACTCTGCATCCGATAAAAAATATTTTCAGTCCCTTCATCTTCATGGTCTGTCTGTCTGTTGTTTTGTTTGTCAGACATCTAATGTTCCCACTGTTGGAAAGAAATTCTTTGAGCTGAATTCAACTTCAGTACTTCTTGAATACGATCCTCAGGTAGTAAGTTCAAATCCAGTTGCGCGTAAAATACTAAACACTGCCTTTATTCATAAGAAAATTACATTTCAGCGGTTTGCTGTGTACTGTTTTTCTCGTCAATGAAATAGACGATGATTGATTTGAAAGACACATTATCTAACAGAGGTTTAAAGTAAATTTAAAGCTATTTAGGATGTAAGGCTCCTATCATCACAATGTTATTGTGGGGGTACGAGTGTTTGTGTGTCCCCTACTCTACTGATAGGTAATCTTCATGAGGGGACACAAATAATAGTATTAAATTGTTCCACATACTGTTTATATATTTCCACTTTAGCTTAATAAATTACATGTCTGAACCTAGCGAGTGGGGAGAAACGACTGGCGACGCGGCACATAAAACCTACGCGTCAGCCCGATTTCCTGTGGCTATACCTAGTCGCCACAGTACTCCCCCTCTTACAAAATTTTGAAAAAATTAAAAAAAAAAATACAAAATTTAAGATAAACTATGCCAATGAACTTTATTACTACATTGTACAGAGTCTATGAATACAAGTGCGACACACGTGCAAATTTGCTGCGTTGCAAGCTCGCTACTTTACACTGTATGTGTGCGCTCGAGTCTCGAGTTACAGTTCGCGTTATCGCCGTGGTGTTCTACCTAAACTACCTATGCGACACATTCCACGAACTAAAACTGATTCTAAAAATAGATTGTACCTAGTTACAAACACTGAATTTAAACTTTATAAAAATTTTACACACGCACGCCTGATGATCTGCCTCGTCTAATCTTACACCACAGCACCTCAAAAATAGCCGTAATTTCCAATATCTTCGGTCTCTATGTAGCGCAGGTACTAGCACAAATAACGGTAGTATGCCAGTCACTCGTAGCAGTGGGACTGAGCTATCTCCAGATCCAACACTGATCCTCCGGTGAGCATGCCTTCTCCAACCGGGCAAACGTTCCTGAGTGAATCTGCAGGTCCAAACTCCATTTTCTTATAGGATTGAGTGCACCTCAGATGTTGCTGGCTCCAAAATATCTTCCTCGCTTCTGCAGTAGACCATGCGTGAACTTCGTTGGCTGGACCGCGGGTTCATCACTTCCCGGCCATACGCTGCCAATACTTCCTTTTGTTCTCACGCTGCTCATATCGGGCTCCACACAAGGGCTTCTGTTGGTGATCAAGACGGTTTCGGCTGACGTCACCTACTGCGCATTCCGTACTGCGTGGCGTCGCTGCGTCGATATTGCATCATCCTGTTCATTGGCTATGTCTAAAAAGATTTTCTGTGACCTCCCGAAGCGTGGAATTCATCGGGAGGGAGTCGTCTCAACCGCTGGTCTTCTCAGGGTCACCATAATTTCTTAAAATCCTCCGTTGTTGCGCGTGTTCCATCGGGTGGTCACCGCATGGTAACACTACACACCGATGTTTGTCGGGGGTCACCACTGTGGGGGTACGAGTGTTTGTGTGTCCCCTACTCTACTGATAGGTAATCTTCATGAGGGGACACAAATAATAGTATTAAATTGTTCCACATACTGTTTATATATTTCCACTTTAGCTTAATAAATTACATGTCTGAACCTAGCGAGTGGGGAGAAACGACTGGCGACGCGGCACATAAAACCTACGCGTCAGCCCGATTTCCTGTGGCTATACCTAGTCGCCACATTATCAACATTTTTTGTTTATTTTTTACAGCTACACCCTAAGCGCGGCGGGCGAAGGTGTCGCGGGCCAGGCATCGAACCAGGAAGTCCGCGGCGCCGTGAACCCCGAGGCCGTGGCGACCGCGCACGCGCAGAGCGAGACGCTGCGGATGCTCACCGCTAAACTCAAGGACGCCTACAACGGACAGGAGGTGCAATGGACGGACGCTACTGATAGAGGTAAAATATTCATGCATAAAAGAGTAGTAGAGTTCTATGTGATAGAACACGTCCGGGGAAGTACTACCACCATACCTATTTCTGCCGCAAAGCAGTAATGCTCGCATTGCTGTTTTCCAGTGAAATTACTGGCACATGAGGCTTTCGATCTATGCTTCCTCAAGGTGGCAAACCGCGAGTGATACCTCTGGTATTGCAAGCGTGCATAAGCTGCGGTAACCGCCATCAAGTGAGCTGTACGCTTGGTTGCCACTCAGGGGGGTAACCACGAGCTCTTATAGCAATATTGAAATAACATTACACTGTTTTTTTGTATGCCGAAATGTCAGTCTAACATTGTTTCAATAATGCTTTTGAGCTTGTGGTTACCCACCTGGGGGCTTATTCGCTTTGACCTAGAAGATTCCGTACCAATAACGTGTAACTTAGTAACGTGTTCTATACGTGCCATGGTGTGAAATTGTTAAATTGTTATCCGTATCTGTGTTGTTTCAATAGTGATAGTTTCGCTATCGAAAGGTTGACTATAAAAAACAGTCAGACGAGCCCTTAAACGTAGCTCGTCAACAACGATTCCACGCAGATATCGTAACCAGCCCGCGTTTGGTCATAGCGAATAAAGCTCCAGGTGGTATAAAAAAGAGGATTCTCACTAGTTCTAAGATATTTATGTCTGTTTACAGAAATGCACGTGTCTCGCAGCGGCTCTTTGGACGACTACGGTGATGAGTTGGACTCCGGCTCGGGGTCTGGTGATTACAACAGCGGTGATGACGGCCCGCCTGATGATGATGAAGATTCCGACGACACTGAAGGTATTTATAACACTAACTGTTGCCCGCGACTCCGTTCGCGTGGTACTCGGGAACCGTACTTTTTCCGTGCAAAAAGTAGCTTATGTCCTATTCCCGGTCATTATCTATCTATGTTTTTAATTTCAGCCAAACCGGTTTAGTGCGGTTGTTTGAGTTTTTATGGAACTTTCGCATAATTATAATATTAGTGTGTTGCAAAGCGTCTTGATAAAAACGCCCTTTATTCCATCCAGCCCCCATACCATGAACTCTTAGAGCGATTCAAATTAGGACCTAAACTGAATTGTCAAAAAAAATTGTACCAAGAAATTAATAATTATTGATGTCATGGTACAATTTTTTTTGTAAGGGCTGGGCTCTCTTACAGTCAAATGTATATAATCGTGATAGTATTCGTGGTTAAGCTTATGTCCGTGAATGATCTGAACTTTCACTGACATAAGAGTTCTCGTAAGTTGAACTACGATATTTGTCAAGATTATAGTTTGTCGCAAGAGACCCTCACTCTTTGGTTCTCGTAAGTTGAACTACGATATTTGCCAAGATTATCGTTAGTCGCAAGAGACCCTCACTCTTTGTAGTTCGATTAAATAACTGTTTATAGACAAAATATTCCAAATGGTTCGATACACGTGTCTTTGTTACTTTTCATGCAAAACAGGTTTTTTTTTGTCAACAAGTGACAAGACGATCAAGACGCCTGCCTGGTGTTAAGCACCACGCCTAACCATAATAGACGCAGTGCCATCCACGGCTTAAAGTGTTTAACTTCTGCGTGGCACTGCACTGTGCTCATCACCCCGAGACGTTGTTGTTAAGTCTCTTTCGCCCAATAATTTCACTTGCTACAGCCCTTCAAACCTAAACACAGTGCAGCTTGCACACTACTGCTTGGAGGTAGAATATCTGGCACTGCGGTGGTTCACACCAAGACGGACTCTTGCTGAAGAGTCCTACCAGGTCCAAACATTGTAAATGTCATTCGCTATCAATTTCTGCAAAAATTTAGAATTCACGGTTCTGTCTCTCTCCAGCAGGATCGGGCGACCGTCTCGACATGCCGACCGACGTCCCGACCTCTCCCGCCGGCACCGAGCCTCCCTTCGGCCCCAGCATAGTGGACCCGCCCGGGACCAACAACGTGTTCCTCCCGGGCCGGCCCCGGGTCGCCGACGCGCCGCCGACGCTCCGGCCGGACACGCCGGACGCGCCCGGTTCGGACCCGGCGCGGGACGACCCCGTCACGGCGGCGGCGGAGCGCCCATCGCTACATAAAGCGCTGTTCACTTACGCGCTGCCCGTCGTCTGCGCTTGGTTTGGGACTATAGTCACTGATTTGTTTTAAGTGTGTTTTGGTACCCCGGCTTGTAGTGGCTGCATTGTACGATCGATATTTTTACCCGTGTGCAGGTCCAAGAGCTAAGTAAGACTTGAAGACCTCAGTCAGGGCCTAACGGCATAAAAATTTAAATGCCACTGAGACTATCACTTCATCGTTCATGATAAATGATGAATTCTTGGCACGTTGCTTACTGCGTTAATTTGGTAAGAACTGCTATCCAGCTACGCCATGTTCAAACATTGTTTGATAGATAAAGCAATTTTGTTTTAAGATTCAATACTCAATACAAACGATTTGAAGTAAGATATACTTAAACTGCCTACAGCTTTCTGAGATGTCTTTTAACATCGTATAAGTTATTGAGCGTAGAATGCAGCCGTGGGTTTAAGAGTCGAATTAAGATGGGCCAATAACATTGCTTTGGGGTTAATTAGTACTACCATGAAGTGTTGATCTTAGAACATGGTTTTCGAACCTATTTGAAGGTAAAGGGACGTGCAAGTGACAGTGAGTTGAACGGTGTACATTTGAAGTGACAAACGTACAGTCGCCAAACTTTTATGCGTCTCGAGTTTACAACCATTGCCACCTAATCGGAAATGTTTACTTTGAGAAACATAACAGCAGAATTATATAACGTGTGGTGGATTTAACAGTGATATGCGCATGCGCATTTGGCAGACGCATTAAAGTTTGACTGCCACTGTGCAGTACGGTTTGCGTGACGGTACAGCCTAGTCAGAGGACGTGAAGTTAGCCACAGGCTACTGTGATATTGTGGACGGAATCGAACGAACTAGTAACAAATTGATATTTTGCTACGCGAATAGCGAATTAATTTATTGATATTTTTTATGAGTTGGTTACGTTATGCACGTTGAATCTTGACCGCCCGGAAGTTAGGATGAATAGATTTTTCTGGAACGCTTGAACGAATAAAGTTCAACAATGCGTAGGGATGTGACTGAAACCATCAATCGTAAGGCGTTATTTTCGCAGTTCACTTCATCTTAGCTGACATTATTAACGTGGTATCAAAATGAAGCGATCCTATTGGAATAGACAAGCAGAGCCTGGCGGGTAAAGCCGACAACTCTGCTGCTCTGTTTTGGTCTCAATCTATTAACACTAAGGCACAAAATGGGCTACCGATATTACAACTAACGCCTAACTTCACGGAAGTCAAGAACCACCGAGCGTAGTACGAGGTGAACGACAATAATTCAGTCTCGACGTAGTGACATTCCTACCAGCTTTTTATAGAAAAGCGGGTAGTTGGCAATTCTTTTTTATATTTTTCGGCATTTTTTTTTAGCACAAATTCAGCCAAATTTATTGTATTTATTGAAAAATGATCTTTTTTCTTTGTAAATAGATTGTAAATTTTTCTAGATAGTAAATGTATGTTTCTAGTTTTATTAATGTTTGTTGTATGGATTTATTAATAGGTGTATCCGACGTTTAATTGCATAAACAAAATCATATCATAGTTTCTCATTGGATTTAATCATGAAATATAAACTTTTGTAACTTGCCTCATTACATATTTTTTTTAATAATCGAAAAAAGCAATACCATAACTATATACCTTTTATAGTAATGCGAGATATCTCAAAAACATGTATATAAAATGTATTTTTAATCTAAAAATAAGGTAAGAGACTGATTTGATTTGGATTATTTTTAAAAGAAATCATTATAGGTAAATTTCATTTTATTGACATTATTTTAACCGACTGATGATAATGTTAATTTTATTATTTAGATTCTACATTTACTTACTCAAAATATAATTCGGATCGCACCTCCACAATGTCTGATCCAAACATTGTAATAAAATAAGTAATGACCATACTTATAAAAATCATTGAATAGTTAAAACAGTGTAGGCCTTATTCGTAATCAAATTCAAAAGCTCTGCTAGCTAAAATGGCGTTAAATTCTGTCGTCATCTTTGTTAATTGACATAAAACTACTTTAACTCTTTATTTAAATAATATTTATATTTTTATGAATAAGGGCATCTACACTCTTACCGTTGGATAATAACTAACAGTGGCAGGATTAAAAAAAAAATTGTCTGAGGTAAAAACGTTTTATATTTTGAGTAAATAAATACTTGTTAATATTATATATCATTTATTTTGGCTTCAGCTTTACTTTGCTAGTTATTTTTAAATATTAATTCATGTTTTACTATGCCGCGAACAATGTTAAAAACTAGGCAATTGGTTATAAGTCCGGTTATAATACTATGTGAATTATTATAAATAGCCTTAGTTTTAACACCAGTGTATAATATAAGTGTTAATTTATCCTAAACGAAATACGTAAATATGTCGTAGCTAATTAAAAATATTTGTCTTGATAACAGACAGACAGCTAATGCTAAAATGATGGTGTAAAATATATAATTATTTATGTATCATAATACTTACATAACAAAACGCACAATAAATACACAGATTTAAATAGATAGTTAACTACAATTCGCAAACAAATATATCAAGGATTTCTCTTTGCAGTATAACTGCTAGAAAAAGAATCGTTTTCAAGCTTCTTTAGTCACATTTTTTTATATAATATAGAGAATATCCGTATTTTTCATAGAAAACTAGCAATTTACTTGTTTTTTTTTTTAACTAATAGAATTCACCGTAACATATTTTCAAGTTCTACATTTCGAGTCACTTTGCAGAAAATTAAAAATATATGTAAAAAGATAAATTGGATTAAAATTAAACGAATATCAAC
Organism: Colostygia pectinataria; assembly: GCA_951394395.1. Taxonomy (NCBI): domain Eukaryota; kingdom Metazoa; phylum Arthropoda; class Insecta; order Lepidoptera; family Geometridae; genus Colostygia; species Colostygia pectinataria. The sequence continues at coordinate 11,892,200 of OX596351.1, read as the reverse complement.
CGAAATAATCGTGAAGTTACGGGGACCAATAAATCATCGTTATGTGCCATCTATTTAAGGAACTTATTTAATAAATTAAAATTTATACGCCCTTTCTTTAGCGCGGCTTACATATATGAAGGTCCTTTTCAATAACTTGCAACTAAGCTATTATACGTAAACTTATGAATTCAGTCACTTTTTATGAACGAAATGTGTGAAATCCGTTGTTTGTTAGCAAATATTATATTATGTCAATAAACAAATGGTAAATGTATATAAATATCTTTATGTAGAGATTTAAGTAATGAGTCAAAATTGTCATCAACCATTTGTCGCATTTGTAAGAAAAAAGTAAAAAGTCACTCATCAGGAACAAATGCGTGTTTCATCTTGTATGTGACGACCAGTTATTTTGATCGCCATTTGATGGCTAATCTGCACCATTTTGCGATGACGTAAGGTAAGTAATATATTTGTGTGTCAACTGAATGTTGAAACTTTGTTGATAGACATAGTTTTTATACAGCACGAAAATAAGTGTAACAGGGTATGTTAGTTCACTTGATATTCTTGCATTTACTGGTAATGCCTCTATCGAAACCAGACATTTCTAAAAAGAAATATGTTTATACTTTGACAGTAACATTTTCTTACAAAATTTAGCGTGGCTTCAAGTGCACAAAATCAAATAATTTTTTTTTCAATAAAGAAATTGTTTCATAATTTTACGGGAAAAGTTAATATGTCTAACTTTATTTAGCATTTATCTACAACTACTGCCAAATGGTATAAAGGAGCCTTTAGTTTAGCTGATGCTTTATATTTCTCATGATCCTGCTAATAGTATTATTGAGTCAAATACTGGATATTGGGATATTTAAATCTTTCTACTCCGACCGTGCGACATAATAGCGCAGTCTGAAGGCTCTCTAAATAAACACTTAAAAAAATCTGGACAGTTATCTTCTCAGGGCAGCATTGTTTGGCAATTTTATTATTAATTATGTAAACATCGCTTGTCATAGTTTCTTGTTTCAAGAACTAGTAATCGGTAGCTTCAACCTCTAGCTCAGCTCACATTTGAGAAAAATCTAGACAGCCCATGATTCGAAACCACACGATTCGATTACCATGCGTAATGTAAAATATAGTGTACCTTATATCGATAACTTTAAGGTGAATCAAGTGGTTCTGAATCGTGGGTCTGGTTTTAGATTATATTTTTGCAACTACTTTCTCTCAAACATTCTTGTCACTAAAATAACGTAGTTTTCAGTGAGTCAACGATCAATAATATCATAGATTTTTATACAATTTTGTATTAGGAATTGACTTAGACGTTTTTAAGAGAATTTCGTTGATATTTGATCTTTGATTCAGTGAACGATTTCGCTAAATGAAAATGAATGCCAGATCGAGTGAAACAGTCGGTAAAACGGATTTTTATAAAGATATATTATATGTTCATAAATTGTGTAAATAAATAAAAAGATAACATGGTGTAAGTACTTGATTGTTTTATTTTACAAATACTTAAGCCTAGACTGGGTAAGAAATCAGTAAAACCAATAAAGTAATTTTTAATTATAATATACATACATAACCCACCTCCTTTTTCTCAGTTCGTATACCAGATGAAAACCCAAAGAACAAGCAAGCATAGATTTTTACAGTTCTTCATACAAAACTCACAAAATTAATGCTTGAATCTAAATTTACACTCACAGATACAATAGGTAGGTATAGTTCGCACAGCGGATCTAGGCTTCCGGGAAGTTAGCCGTTTGTGATGCGCAAAGACAATTAAGTTTGAAAAAGCTCCATTGCACATCGAAACGGCTAATTTCACTACGGCCGAGATCCGTTGTGAGACCTATAATAGTGTCGATTCTGTTGTAGCATTTTCTAAACTTAGCTAAGTAACTAAAATGATCGCGGTCCTTTAAATATTATTTCATTAGAAAAGGACGACAACAATTTTAGTAAGTTTAGTTTAGAAAATGTTACAGCAGAATCGACACCAATGCCCTTTTTACACTGTTTATAGATCAAGTAAAATTAATTTAGTCCTTAATCTAAATTTATTAGAAGTGGCTATTTTTGTTTTTATAGTGTTAACCATCACACTAGGGGAATACTAAAGATTATAATATCCCAAAAATTATTTTGCCTCAAGCGGGATTTGAACCCGCAACCACCGCTTGATACGCGGGAGCTCTACCAATTGAGCTATCGAGACATATCTGTGGAGCTATCGGCGCTTCAAGCCGAAGACATCCCAATGATTATTTCGTCCAAGCGAGATATGTCTCGATAGCTCAATTGGTAGAGCGCCCGCGTATCAAGCGGTGGTTGCGGGTTCAAATCCCGCTTGAGGCAAAATAATTTTTGGGATATTATTATCTTTATTAGAAGTGTTTAATGTCAAGTACCTAATCCAAATATTATAGTAAAATAGTTATATTTTTATAATCCAACAAACTAGGCTAAAATTGCTCTTACACTATTCACATCCATCATCATTCACACAACATATAACCGTATATCGCTAACTCGACGTTTCGTTTCCCGTATCAACGTAAAATAGCTATGCTAAATGCTAAGCATCTATATCAAGACAAAGTTATATCCAACTTTCGGATATGCAACTTTCGGATTTATAAGGATACTAGCTGTAGAGGACGGACCTCTACCTTTTTAGAAAGTAAAATGAGAAAGAAGTCAAATGACAGTAGAATGTTCTTCTTCTTCTTTTGTTTTATGGCCTCTGTGGCTAGTTTGCCACAATTTTGCAAGTGTCAAGTGTATTAGTTTGATTGTCGCTTAGCAACGTAAACAAACGAAATTTGGAAAGAAACGATGACTTTTCTTTCAAAATTCTCCTGGAAAGTCTTTGACTAAATTACCAACCAACATTACCTCTCCATTTCAATTACTAACACTTGTAAGTAAACAAGTTAAATTGGATAAACTGCCACCAAATTTACGCAATAAAACTTAAAATAACACGAGAAAAATAATTAAAATGGGAAGACCCATGTCGTTTTGACAAGATAGCCAAAGACAATCCAGTAGAATGTTTTGATATAGATTTTGATTTTGACTAACAATTCAAAAGAAGAATATTTTGACTAATGGTGAAAAATAAAAATAAAAAATTTCTTTGGGAAAAATAATTGTATAAATAAGTCTCTCTAGCTAACAATAGGTGTTGCCCGCGATTTCGTTTGCGTGGAACTGGGGAACCTTTTTCTGGGATAAAAGGTAGTGTTCCATTCCCAGTCATTCATCTATATATTTTATCAGCTAGTCTATCTATCTATTTGCTAGTCGCTACCAAGCCGTGGTCCAACAGTTAGTACCACGGGTAAGTAAAATTATCCGTGGTCCAATTATCCGTGGTTTATGAATTATTTATATTCTTATGTTTCTTATTTTGTATTTTTACTATTGACATTCTAATCTGAAATTTTAATTTATCTCTATGTTGGTTGTTTAATTATTAATTTATATCATTATTATAGTAAAATGTAGTAGGTAGCTTCTTAGAATAGTAATTTAAATTTTGCATGACGTTTCCAACGAAGTGTGTGACACAGAAAACCTACCTGCTATTATCTTGTACCGCTTTACCACACTTCAAGCAAATAAATATATTTCATTTCGGTTGAACAACGGCGCAGCAATATACTTGCTGCCCTGTTTTTCAACACGTTAGACCACGGGGAAATCAATTTATCTGTAGTCCAACACTAAAAAGTTACCCGTGCTCTAACAGTTGTCGAGTTAACAAAGCGCGAAGAACAAATATCCATCCAAACTTTCGCACTTATGATAATATTATAGTATGATTAGATTGCTTGTCTCTGAAGTCGCTTACTTTATCGCTCATTTAGTCGCTCAATTAGTCGCTGTCCTCGCTATCAGATCCGCTGCCCGAGTCAGAGCCGCTCTCCCACCCCTCAGAGTCAGACTCGATCCAGTCCGGCAGAGATAGCTGCTCGTGGATCGTCTTCCATTCGTTCAGCTTGTTTAGATCTGTAAACAAATATCAAAATATCAAGATTGATTGAGCTTTTTGGCCATTTTTTTTGAGTCTAGTAATATTTTTTTTACTTTTTCTTTTCTATTCTATTCTAAAATAATAAATCTGCCGGAAAAAATCGGTGCTCAAACTAAGCTAAGCCTGTATATAACACACAAGCACAATACAGATATTAATACTACGAAACACAACCTTAACTTACCTGTGACATTTAGATTTTAGGTTTTTCTTCTTATTTATTTCAGAAATTATACACATTATAGCAGTACAAACTTTACTTACTCGTATCTATGACATACAACAACTTTACTTACCTATGACATAGAACAACAAACTGTACTTACCTATGACATAGAACAACAAACTTTACTTACCTATGACATACAACAACAAACTATACTTAACTATGACATACAGCAGTAAACTTACCTAAGCTATACATATCGCTGAGATAGAACTGTTTCTCGTCCTTCTCCAACACCCCCCCGTACACATATAGTGATGACCTCAGCACACAGGTCATGGCGGACATGCGGGGGGAGGGGCCGGCGCGGCGCGGGGCGGGGGCGCTGTCTGCAGAGGCGGGGGTCGTACCCGCACCACCACCGCCGAGCTTTAGCGTAAACCCTTCGTCGGATACCACTGGGAATTAACAATGAAGATAAAGTAAGTTCATATGAATCAGTGGTCAGGTCAAGAGTAGTAGAGTTCTTTGTGATAGAGCTCGTCCGGGGAGGACTATCACCATACCTATTTCTGCCGTCAAGCAGTAATGTTTGCATTGCTGTGTTCCGGTCCGAAGGGTATGGTTTACGGTGGCGAAATTACTGGCACATGAGACTTTCTATCTACATCTCAGGGTGGCCACCCGTGAGTGATACCTCTGGTATTGCAAGCGCCCATAGGCTGCGGTAACCGCTTATCATCTCGTGGGCCGTACCCTTGGTTGCCACATCAGTTGTATAAAAAAAAAAAACATGTGTCCGGTGTGTTAATATACAAATGAACTGACCTGTTGTAACTTTCTCCTCAAATTGCTGCTCCAAGTGCATATTGTCGGCTGGTTTATGCGCAGGCGCGTCGGACCTCAGCGTTACCTAAAATAAAGTGTACTTTTAATTACTTTTATATTTTATGTGTGTATGTAAGGTGAGGAATATATATTTCTAGGGGTCGTAGAATAAATAACAAATGCTGCCTGAAATGAAACTTGTTTATTACTAGTAGACCCGGCGCGGTTTCACTCGCGTTTTTTTCCGCAATTTTTTACACCCTGTTAATTTTCTCCAAGTGTTGCCTGAAATTAAGCTTATTTATTATTTACTAGCTGACCCGGCGCGGTTTCACTCGCGCTATTTTTTTTACAAAAATTTACACCCTGTATATTTTCTCACCGTTTAAACCATCCCTGAACTTTTAAAAACATTTCAAGATCAAAATTAGCCAAATCGGTCCAGCCGTTCTCGAGTTTTAGCGAGCCTAACGCACAGCGATTCATTTTTATATCATCATGACAGCCTTCTAATGTTCCCACTGCTGGACACTGGCCTACTCTCCAGCGAGAGTGATTGGGTCTTAATCCACCACGCGGACCCAATGCGGATTGGTGGATGGCACATGTCTTTCGAATAATTAGTTCTTGGATATGCCGGTTTCCTCACGTCACGACGTTTTCCTTCGCCTATGAGAGCACTGACATTGCTCACATAGATTTTTCGTAGCGAAAAATCCATTGGTGCACGACCGGATTTGAACCCACGACCTTAGGATCGGATGGCAGGGTCACTACCACTAGACCACCAGTGATCTCTTTCATTTTTATATAAAAGAAGATTATTGTTACCGCGTGCCACTTGCCAGTCTCCAAGTCAAGCGAGTGCAGATCGTCAGACATCTCGCCGCGGATCTCTTCCTCGGTCTCTTCTACATCCTGGGGATAATTCAAATTCAATTATTCATTCGTTCGTTCTTTCTAATGAGCCAGTGGCCAACCTGGTGACAGCCATAAAATCAAAAATCAAAATCAAAAATTATTTATTCAGTAGAATCACAAGGATCACTTTGAAACGTCTTACAAGCTAGGAAAATTTACACCAGTTCCAACGCGCCCATGCCGTAAAAGAACTGGCAACAACACCGGCTGGGTTCCTATCGCTTTTTTGGCATGACCCTTGCTATTGTTATGGATTCCAAGTAGAGTTAGAGCACATTCGTCCCAAGCTTGAAATGAAATGAAATGAAATGAAATATATTTATTTGCTTGAAGTGTGGTAAAGCGGTACAAGATAATAGGGTAGGTTTTCTGTGTCACACACTTCGTCGGAAACGACATGCAAAATTTAAATTACTATTCTAAGAAGCTACTTTACTATAATAATGATATAAATTAATAATTAAACAACCAACATAGCGATAAATTACAAATTTCAGATTAGAATGTCAAGAGTAAAATTATAAAAAAGGAAACATAAGAATATAAATAATTAATAAAAATAACATTAGCAATAACAATAATAATTTTTAAATACATTTCAATTTAATTGATCATGTCTTTTACGCTATAAAAACATTTGTCTACAAGCCACAGATACAGTTTTGTTTTAAATTGTCTTAGTGGCAATTCTCGAATTGCTTTAGGAATTTTATTAAATATCTTTATCGTCATTATATAGCTACTTTTATGCGTCAATGCAGTCTTTCGTATTGGCAACATTAATCTAGTTGGATCCCTATATTTGAGCCTTGAATATGAAATATCGGTATATTTATCAAAAAACTTTTCATGCTCCATGACAAAACAACCTACTTGAAATACGTAAAGCCCTGTTAAGGTTAACAATTTCAATTTCTTAAAAAGAGGTTTGCAAGAAGCTAGAGGGTCCACACCACATATAGCTCTGATACACTTTTTTTGAACAATAAAAGCTCTGCTTATATCTGTAGAATTTCCCCACAGAAGCAGTCCATATCTTAAAACCGAGGCCACATAGCCATGATATGCAGTCATTGCTGTTTTATACCCTGAAGTACGTCGTAACTTTTTAAGTGCATAAACAAAGCGATTAAGTTTATTGCATGTGTAATGTATGTGCGACTTCCAGTTGCAATGCTTATCTAAGACTATACCTAAGAATTTTATTTCATCAACTTTTTCAATTAATTGATTTCGACATGTCACATTTATCTTAAAGTTATTTAAATTATTATAATTATGAAAATGTACAATTTTTGTTTTGGATAAGTTTGCACGGAGATTATTGCATTCCAGCCAGTTAAGAATAGATTCAACTTCTGAATTTAACAGTTTTTCGTAATTTACATGAATGTCAATTTTAGGTATCACAATAGAAATGTCATCAGCAAAAAGTACACATTGGTGTTTAGTAATTAATGGTAAGTCATTTATATAAAGAAGGAACAATAAAGGCCCTAATATACTACCTTGTGGCACCCCGTAATTATTACTTTGAGGATTCGATTTGTAGGCTGTTGCAACCAGGGACTCATTAATGTTTTTCACTTCCACATATTGGCGTCTGTCTGATAGATAACTATCTAACCAATCTAAAGCTAGACCTCTGACACCGTATTTTTCACATTTTTGCAGAAGTATTTTATGATTAACAAAGTCAAAGGCTTTGCTCATATCAAAAAATATGACTTTATTTAAATAATTTATTTTTTTTAAATATGCTTTTTTATCATCTAGGTAATCGGTTGTTTTATAGTAAGCTTTTTGAGACAGATTTTGTTTAATTAAGTTTTTAAATTTGACAATTGATAAATTTTGTATGTCGCTTGGGACTTTGTTAAAGAAGCGTACACATTGCCCTTTAAAAGATTTACTGACCTTAGTGAGCCTAACTGTGGGAACAGCGAGTTTATTTTTATTTCTAGTATTAACATTATGATTATCACAATTTTTTTTAAACAGATTAATATTTTTGCGAACATACATAAGATTTTCATAAATATATTGACAGGGCACTGTCATAATATTAATTTCTTTGAACTTATCTCTAAGTGATTCTCTGGGACCAATGTTATAAATTGCGCGAACAGCCCTCTTCTGCAACACGAATATGGTGTTAATATCTGCAGCACTCCCCCACAACAAAATACCGTAAGACATAATGCTGTGAAAGTAGCTGAAATAAACTAGTCTGGCTGTATCGACGTCGGTGAAATGACGGATCTTTTTGACTGCGTATGCTGCAGAACTAAGTCTCTTCGACAATTTATCTATGTGTGGGCCCCATTGCAGTTTATTATCTAAAGTTAAGCCTAGAAAAACTGTGGTGTCCACAAGGCCTAGCTTTTCATCTTTTATTTTTATATTAGTTTGGTTTTGTTTTACATTAGGTAGTATGAAACGAACGCATTTCGTTTTATTTTCGTTTAACAATAAGTTGTTTACATTAAACCACCCTACAATTTTAGAGATTGCATTGTTTACTTTGTCAAAGTTAGTCTCTTGTCGCTTTAATTTAAATAAAAGTGACGTGTCATCAGCAAACAGTACAATCTCATGATCGTTCCTAACAAGCCTAACAACTTTGAAAAAGCCGGGACCGACTGCTTAACGTGCCCTCCGAAGCACGGGAGCGCTCAGTTGAAATTGCCACTGGCGGTCACCCATCCAAATGATGATCCAATTCAATTATTAAACTAACAACATGTTACAAGATTATAATATCCAAAAAAATATTTCGCCTCAAGCGGGATTTGAACCCGCAAGCACCGCTTGATACGCGGGTACGTAAACGGTGCTGTTGTGTGTGTGTGTGTGTCATGGTTGTCCCCACACAACTATAGGAAGACCGAGATAGCGCACTTTCGCTCGCTCTGGCATGCGCGCGCTTGAACCTACACAAAATCAAAATAAACGCGTGCTTATAGCCCTTAGCTTCAGTGCCGGCGAAAGGTGCGTGGTGGTGCCGGCAAAATCGCGACCGGGTGAGGTAAGTGGCACCGGTGGGTGGCAGGGAGTGGCCATTCTGTACGTAGTACTAATATCTGTTCTGTGACATTAGTATAGATATAGGGCATAAAGGTAGACTCACACTAATCCCCCCAAACACATATCCCCGAGCACTATGCACGTTGAGGGCGGAGGCCTGCGCGGCGCGCGGCGGCGGCGCATGCGCAGCTCCGTGCGCGCGCCAGCTCCACGCCTCGCCCTTGCGCGACACCCGGTACAGCTCCGTGTGAGTGTGCGTGCGCTCCACTCTGCCCGAGCGCACGCGGGAGAACCCACCGTAGATGTATATCTGAGGGTGGGAACAACATTTAGGGGCCATTCGCATTATCAACAAACTATGCGAAGAGGACGATACAGACTTGTTTGTGATTTCCTTTGCCAATTTCACAGAAAGGCTATAAAGTATGTAAGTAGTAGAGTTCTCTGTGATAGAGCTCGTCCGGGAAGGACTACCACCATACCTATTTCTGCCGCCAAGCAGTAATTCTCGCATTGCTGTGTTCCGGTGTGAAGGGTATGGTTTCCGGTGAAATTACTGGCACATGAGGCTTTCGATCTCAGCTGCAACCCGCGAGTGATACCTCTGGTATTGGAAGCGTCCATAGGCTGCGGTAACCGCTTACCATCTTGAGGGCCGTACGCTTGGTTGCCACTTCAGTTATATAAAAATAAAAAAAAAGTAGGTAATAAGCTGCACTTACAATTATGTTAGCTATGTACCTGATGCATAATGTTTGTTTGTTTTGTTAATTTTCAATATCGATTTGGTTTAACACTGTTATTGTAAATTTTAAATAAATAAATATTTATGTTAACAAAACCAAGAGTCTGTAGCCGAAACTGGATAGGAAGATTTTACATAAATTATATATTATACCATCAGCGAGTAGACATACATACCACAGAACTATATTTAAGTAGAATGAAAGAGTTCGTCGATTTGTATGGAAACCAAGCATATAACATTTTGCGTATTTTATTATACACACGAATGTATTTTACTGATGGGAAACACAAGCCGCGCGAAAATGAAGGATTTAAAAGCATAGATTAACACGCGTCAAAACGATTCTAGGCACTGCCACGCTACCACACCAACCGCCCCCGGTTGGGAGCAGACTGAGTTTCGCGAGTAAATAGGTTACTCAGCCCTTACTTAGCCCGTCTTTTCGGCACGAGCGAGTTACATACTGTCACTCATTCTACTTAAATATAGTTCTGTGGTGCAAAACATGTACTTACAGAGTCATTCCCAGCTGGTATCATCACACAGGCGGACCTAGCACAGGGTCCCTTCCCGCTCGGAGCCAGCTTACTCCACACCCTCGTGTCCAGGCAGAAGGTGTAGAGGTCGTCGAAGTATCTACACTCGCGCCCGTCGTCGTTGTACCCGCCGAACACTACCAGCTTCCGGCCGAGAAGGACCATCCGGTGGCCGGAACGGGATGATGGCCCATTCGGAGCTATTACCTGAAAAGGCATACTATGTAGTACAGTTAGCGGATCTAGTCATATTAATTTATTAATTAATTAATCTTTCCATTGGAAGAATACAGATGTTATGTTGGATTGTATGCCAAATTAAAAAAATATGTGATTATGTATATTGTTAGATACATCCAACTGAGTAATTTTTTAATTTTCTGTTTACTTTTATCATGTAGTATAGTATAAGTATTTGGAGTCAACCACCAATTATACATTTTTGACTTTGACTTTGACTATGGAACATACCTTCTCCCACTTCTTATCAGCAAGTGAGAAACACCACAGGTCCTTGTAATGATGGAACTGTGTCTCAGTGGGGCTTGTGAACTCCCCTCCAAACACCCATAGTTCACCTCTATTGAACATAAAAACAATAATAAAATGATGGTGCAATCGCCAAAAATAATATGTATAGGTATATTTTCACTTTCACTTGAATAACTCAAGGAATCTAATAATTCTAATTCTAAATCTAATTGCAAGTGAAATTACTGGGCAAATAAGACTTAATTACTATGCCTCAGGTGATGCCATGCAGAACTTTAAAAGCTATTGCTTTGCTATTGCTATTTTAGTTACGGCACACCCCGGACACTCAATACAATGTATGAAGCAAACACGTCGCAATCACCACACGCATAGTTTGTGTACAGTAAACAGTGCTGTTGTATGTGGGAGTGCCCTACCCAATTATAAAAAGAGCGAAATAGCACACTTTCGCTCGCTCTGGCATGTGCGCGCTTGAACCTACACAAAATAAAAATAAACGCGTGCTTATTAGCGCCTTTAGCTTCAGTGCCGGCGAAAGGTGCCGTGTGGTGCCGGCAAACTCGTGAGCAGGGTGGGGTAAGTAAATCCGGTGGGAGGTAGGGAGTGGCCTTTCCGTACGTAGTACTGTTATCTGTTTTGTGGTTACAGTAGCCTGGTATCTGTTATTTAAATGTTACCGTCCCCATTAATAGATTATTGACAATGGGGACAATGGGCATATTTTTTAATAATCATATTGAAATCCCACTGTCCCCATTAACGGAGACATGGTTAATGGGGACATCGGAAATATACATAGTTTCTGACCTTAGAACTAAGCTATAACAACTATGTGCATGTTATGGTTATGGTATGTTAGCAATCAATAAATTAGTATGAATACGACCGCTGTTGCGCAGCGGGCGCAGGTCCGCCTGCGACGCAGAGGTTGCGGGTTCGATTCCCGCCTCGGGACAAATGTTTGTACGATCTACAAATATTTGTTCCGGGTGTTCTGGGTATTTTCTATATATAATAAAAAATATCTAATCGATGTATTGTATTGTATTAAATATATATTAGTCACCCATAATACAGCTCTGTTTAACAGCAGCTTACCTTGGGACTAGATGATGCTATGTGGATTGTCCAGCATTATTTATTTATATAATAAACACAAGAGGTCCTTGCAAAGTAGCAGAGAACTAATAATTTTTTAATTCTTATATAATGTGGCAGATCCACACTCAAATAATTATAGAATTAGTACGCACTTGTTGGCTGGAGTAGCGACGGCCTGGTGGGCACTGCGAGGTGGTGGGCCACTCGGGGCCTTTACCTGCTTCCATGTTCCTTTGTCCGGGTTGAAGAACAACAAATCATTGTACACCTCAGTCTGAGAATAACAAAAATACCAATAAGGTACCTACGTTACATCAAGGTAGTATGAGGGCATTACGAACAACTGAATTTGGAAAACCCTTCCAGATGTTGCATTTGTTATACTATTGTACATACCTTGTAAAAAATTGGTAAATACTATCTATCTATTTATTTATTAGTTACTTTGTTTTCATAGTGTTTACCATCACACTATAGGAATACCTACCAAAGCTTATAATATTCCAAAATTTTTCGCCTCAAGAAAAGTAGGTTTTCTAGAAATGGTTCTTGGACATGTTTTTTCAAAATTGGTTTAGCCGTTTCAAGTTCATCAGCATAATAGTATCGGGGGTGTATTAAATTTTTTTATTCATGGTTATCGTAAACAATGTAGATAGGTAGAGGTTTATTACCCTCTGTCCGTCATGGTACTCTCCACCGAACATGATGAGTTCATTATTGGTAGGGTGCGGAGTCAGTGATGCATAGGCTCTGGCAGAAGGAGGACCCGGCAGGGCCTTCTCGGATGCTGCAGAGCGCTTGGCTTCTTCTCTCTCTATCTCTGCTATCACTTTGGCTATGTCCTCCTAAATAATTAACCAAAAATAATGAGTTTTTTTTAAGTAAGGTAGGTACCTATACCTACTTTAGGTATGTAACTAAAAAGCGCTAGATTCTAATATACTAAATGCTAAAGTTTGGATAGATGTTTGTTCCTGTTTAACGCGACAACCACTGAATCGATTTGGCTAAAGACAGATAATGATTGGGAATCGGAAATATGCCACTTTTTATCCTAGAAAACAGTACGATTCCCGAGTCCCACGCGAACGAAGTCGCGGGCGAGGCGACAGCTAGTAAGTACACAATATTTATTTGTGTGCAAATTATTAATTTGAGCTACTGCTCACTGTAACTGGTGATATTTTTTTTATGAAATGCCAATAACTAAAGTAAAGAAACAGCTGCAATAAAAATAAATAAATAACGGCATGGACTAACCTCACCCAAATTAGCTAATTCTTTCTTCAACTTGCTCGCCAGTTTCTTTTCGGTTTTAGCAGTGGTTTTTACCGCACCGCTTACTTTGTTCTTGTTCTTCTTTTTGCCCATTTTATTTTTATGTTATTTGCGAAAACAACAAACCGCGATCATCAATCAAACAAAGTTGATAAAACAAACAAACTTGGAAACTAACAAACAAACAAACTTTTTGGGCGTGCGTTCGGAATCTCTGTCTGTCTTTATCAATCAATAAAAGAAAATATCTATACTAATATTTTAAGAGAGATGATTTGTATTTTTGTATGTTACGCAAAGATTATAATAACTAGGAATGGTACTCAATTCAATTCAATTCAATTTATTAACCATAAGTACAACATTACAGAAGACATCCAATGCGTTATAAAAGAACTTCTAGAAATAAATACGAATAAACTCAAAAATTACTGGTCATAAGAGAATGTAAGCAGCTGCAGTGCTTAATACATTCTTTACATTCCAAAAGTAAGCACTGCTGCTTAAATTCTCTTTGAGTACTGACCAATCAAAGACCAAGAGAAATGTAAGCCATATTATAATCTTTGATGTAAGCACTAGGTACGTATATCCAAAGATTCAATCAACTCGCGTATTTTTTTTTCATTTTGCCCCAGAGCAGGGTAAAGTCTCTAAACTATACATACCGCATGTAGTTACTGTCAGTGTGTCAGTGTCAATGTCAATCAAAACAGTGAACTGACAACGTACGCAGATGCAGACACCCAGCCAGTTATTATAATATTTGCGCAGATAGACCAGCCAGAACAGGCCAGAAGACTTCAAAAAATGCCCGGAATGGATTTTGATTTTTAATTTTTAATTTCTTAGAGGTATTACGAGTTGTTAGAAATAATGCTAAAGTGATAGACTAGAAAGTTCAACTTGGAGCCCAATTCGCTATGAATCTTGCAAAGATGAATGCTCCTGGGCCTTCGGCACCATCGGTATGTGTACCTTTTGTTTTTATTCCAATTTATTTATTTTTACAATGTAACGAAGTTTTTACATGTAAGTTTTCAATCTTACAGTCCTCAGCATCCACTCAAGAGTTCAAAATCCGAGTGCCAAAGAATGGGAAGAAAAAGTATCATGTGATGAGGTTTAATGCAACCCTGAACGTCGACTTCGCGAAGTGGAGTCATGTGAAGATGGAGCGAGAAAATAACATCAAGGAGTTCAAAGGAATGGACGAAGATATGCCAAAGTATGTAATTTCATCATAAGTTAAGCTATGATGAGTCATACACATACAGTGATGTTTTTATGTTGGGTTAGTAAAGTTACATTTACCTCAGATGGATAAACGATATGTTTATACTTTCCTCTTGATTACTATCCATTGATCATAACTGCAATAAAATCCATTGCAGTTTAAAATAGTTTAAAAGATCTAAGCGTACACATACCCATATTATTTATTATTATTTAATAATTTATCAAAAAAAAGTTACATTACATAGTTGTGTAGTGTTAATGTCTTAAAACCTAAACAAATTAAGTTAGGTAGATTAAGTAGACATTAGGTTCTTGATAATGAACAAAGGGATAGATGGAAGTGACTTTGTTTTATATTATGTCAAGACCTATTATAATAAAGCTTGTTTCAGCTCAACAAGTCATAAAAATTAGGTTTCTTTATCAACATGGCTTAGTTTATGATGTGTGTTGAAATATTTGAAGGTTTGGAGCTGGCTCAGAATATGGGCGTGATGTCAGAGAGGAAGCTAGGCGCAAGAAGTTTGGCATCATATCTCGCAAGTACAAACCAGACGACCAACCCTGGATACTGAAAGTGGGAGGAAAGACTGGCAAAAAGTGAGGATAATCTAAATCATTCATTGAGCAACATTTACAAAATACTTTCAACAATGGTTTGTCATTAGCATATTTGCTTGCTAGACATTCTCTTCACTGTTTTGTTAGACCAACAAGGCAGCAACCAATAAAAACAATAAAGACTAGATAGGTAGGTACTTTATCCTTGTGAAATTATCCAGGTATTTTGAAAGAACTGCACTTTAGTACGCCACATTTGACAATAAATGTTTTTTTTTTTTATACAACTGAAGTGGCAACCAAGCGTACAAGCACACACAAGATAGTAAGCGGTTACCGCAGCCTATGGACGCTCATTCATGACGAACCTTGAGGCTAAGATCGAAAGCCTCATGTACCAGTAATTTCACCGGAAACCATACCCATACTGGAACACAGCAATGCGAGCATTACTGTTGGCGGCTGAAATAGTTGGTATTTTGTAATGACTGATCTCTAGTACAACTATATTTTAATACCAACAGGTTCAAAGGTATTCGAGAAGGTGGTGTGTCTGAGAATGCAGCATACTATGTGTTCACACATGCTGCAGATGGCGCCATTGATGCATATCCATTACAGGAATGGTAAGCAAAACTTAGTAGAAGCACTGCAAGGCAATCCGTCAATTTTTTTTTATTAAAAAGTTGCAGCAAATTTTTTTTTTGTCAGCTAGTGACAAGGCACCCGCCTGATGTTAGGCACCACGCCTGACTATTACAGATGCAGTGCCACCCAAAGCTTAGAGTTTTTAAGTGTTTGCGTGGCACTACACTGAGCTTGTCGCCCCGAGACATTGTTCTTAAGTCTCTTTCGCCCAGTAATTTTACTTGCTACAGTGCCCTTCAAACCTAAACACAGTAATGCTTGCACACTACTGCTTGGAGGTAGAATATCTGACACTGCAGTGGTACCCACCAAGACAGACTCACGCTGAAGAGTTTTACCACCAGGCTAATATAACACTGCAGCCTTTTGCGTAGTTCTGTTATTGGTGATTTCGTATCCACTTTCGAGTAACAATCCAGTTGCACAGTTGGGTACATTTCAGCTGAAGCCAACAAATAATGTAGTGTTTTGTTAAATTTTTCGTTCCGTTTCATATTATCTTTTCGCGTAAAAGCTGAAACTATAATAGCTAACCTAGATAAGAGAGCAGATGTTCTTGTGGCTGATCAAATGGTGGTATATCTTAAATGTTTTTCAGGTACAACTTCCAGCCGATTCAACGGTACAAAGCTTTATCAGCTGAAGAAGCAGAGCAAGAATTTGGAAGGTATTGTAATAATACATTTTCATACAGCCAATCATAATCGTGAGATTTAATAAAAAAAATAATTACGATACCGAAAATATTATATGTATAATAACATTTTTATTTACTTTATCCCAAAAAACCGCGCCGTGTCTACTAGTAAATAAGTAAATAAAGGTAGATTGCCTAAAATTTATGTGTATTGCAGACGTAACAAGGTGATAAATTACTTCTCGCTGATGTTCCGAAAGCGCATGCGCGGCGAGGACGGCGCCGACGACCTCGACGACCCCGACGACAAGAAACCAAAGGGCGCTAAAACTAAGAAAGGTACAACGCTGTTCATCTATTATATACTAATTGTTAGGGTTGCTTATTTGTTGAAAATAAATTGATTTTAGTGACTCGGAACGTGGTTACTGTCATCATGCCTATTTCAAGATAGTAATTAATGCGACGACCGATGTGGCGCAGAGGGCTCAGGTCCGCCTGCGACGCAGAGGTTGCGGGTTCGATTCCCGCCTCGGAACAAATGTTTGTACGATCTACAAATATTTGTTCCGGGTGTTCTGGGTATTTTCTATGTACCCATAATACAGCTCTGTTTAACAGCAGCTTACCTTGGGGCTAGATGATGCTTGTGTGGATTGTGCAGCATTATTTATATTATTTATTTATTTAATGTTCATTGTTCAGTTGCGCACTTACTGTATCAGATCTGAAGATATCCGAGATGGACGAGTGGATCGACTCGGACGACGACTCCTCCGACTCGGACGCCAACAAGGAGGAGGACAGCGACGGCGGCGCTAAGAAGAAAAAGGACAAACAGAAGAAAGGTACGACAAATATGACATTACAGTGTGCGCAGAAGTTAACCCCAGAGGCTTTTATTATCAAAGTACTCTGCAAGTCAATATTCTGTAATACGGAGTGCAGACTTGCAGAGTAATTAGGTGTTTTCGTCTCAAGTTATAAAAAAGAAAAGCTGTCTATTTAGATGGCGGTAGCTCAACTGGCGAGCCCAAGAGAATGTAAGCACTATGTTTGGCGAGCTATGGTGAATGTGTAGGGAATTCAACATTGGTTGCTTCTGCTGTCACTGTCTGTCATACCTCTGGCTGGTGTCAAAGTCATAGTACGTACTACGTAGTACAACTTTCCTTGATTGACTTTGGCTATCTTGTCAAAACGACATGGGTCTTCCCATTTTAATTATTTTTCTCGTGTTATTTTAAGTTTTATTGCGTAAATTTGGTGGCAGTTTATCCAATTTAACTTGTTTACTTAGCACAAGTATTAGTAATTGAAATGGAGGGGTAATGTTGGTTGGTACTTTATAGTCGAAGACTTTCCAGGAGAATTTTGAAAGAAGTCATCGTTTCTTTCCTAATTTCGTTTGTTTACGTTGCTAAGCGACAATCAAGCTAATACACTTGACACTGGCAAAATTGTGGCAAACTAGCCACAGAGGCCATAAAACAAAAGAAGAAGAAGAACTTTCCGCTTGACACGAGACAAAACAAAAACGAAGTTACCAACTTTTTTCTTGTTTTAATAACCTTTAATAACCTCCCAGTATGGCAGTAGGGCAGATAGCGCCATCTGTCAAA
Source organism: Colostygia pectinataria (assembly GCA_951394395.1). Lineage (NCBI taxonomy): Eukaryota > Metazoa > Arthropoda > Insecta > Lepidoptera > Geometridae > Colostygia > Colostygia pectinataria. The sequence continues at coordinate 11,874,345 of OX596351.1, read as the reverse complement.
GCAATCGGAACTACTTTATTTTTTCTAAATCTCGAATCGAAAACATCTCATTACATCAAAAAGACCCCAGGTAACCCTAACCACAAGTTACCACCATACCTATTTCTGCCGCAAAGCACTAATGCTCGCATTGCTGTGTTCCGGTGTGAAGGGTTTGGTTTCCGCTGAAATTACTGGCACATGAGGCTTTCGATCTATGCCTCAAGGTGGCAACCCGCGAGTTATACCTCTGGTATTGCAAGCGTCCATAGGCTGCGGTAACCACTTACCATCTTGTGGGCCGTACGCTTGATTGCAACTTAGTTGTATAAATAAAAAAAATAAAAAAAACATATTGAAACAATGTTAATTAAATTGACATTTCGGCATTCAAAAAAAAACAATGTAATGTTATTTCAATATTGCTATAAGAGCTCGTGGTTACCCCGCAGATCACCGAATTTTGCTATTAAGTTTACACATTGTCGTAGAAATGATATAATTAGTACTGGCACATCCACAACACCATCAATGATGCTGGAACAGTGCTGCCATCAACCCAAAGTTCTTCTCCGTTATTTCAAGGAGTTGGGCTGGCTGTGGTCAGGTTAGCAGGGGGACAATGCACAATACACCCTAAAGCCGGACGTCAGTGCAGATCTTATTCCCCCACTTAGAATTAGAATTAGCACTAGGTACTACTACACACAGTTAATACTACACAGCTCATGACATGCGCGAGCGAAAGCGTGCTATCTCGCTCTTGCTATAATTGTTGTCCAACCATGCATGACACTCACGCAGATCGGCACTGTTTATACACAATCCATCATCATAACAGTCTTCTAATTTTCCCACTGCTTGGACACGGGCCTACCCTTAAGCGAGAGTGATTGGCTCTTAATCTACCGGACCCAATGCGGATTGGTGGATGGCACATGTGTTTTAAATGTTTAATGGACATGCCGGTTTCCTCACGATGTTTTCCTTTACCGTATAAGAGCACTGGCATTGCGCACATACATTTTTCGTAGCGAAAAATCCATTGGTGCACGACCGGATTCGAACCCACGACCTAAGGATCGGAGAACCACTAGACCATCAGTTCTTGACATAATCCATGCATGTGATAATTGCGACACGTTTGTTTCATACATATTATTGAGATTGTCCGGGGTTTTCTACTGTGTAAATATAACTTCCAGCGGCGGCCATTAAAAAGAAGAAGAAGAAGAAGGTGGACGACGAGGCGTTTGAGGACAGCGACGACGGAGACGAGGAGGGCCGGGAGCGGGACTATATCTCAGATTCCTCAGAAAGGTAACCAACACCCCCGGTGGTCATCTTGAAGTCTTATTTCATAATAACCGTGGAGTGGAGCACTGGTGACCTGTTATACAGGCGTATAACCTAATTCAGGCACCAGTCTCTCAAATCAGGTTTAATGAGATTAATTTTATATTAATTAAAGTACAAATACTCATAGCTAGCACATAAGAAAACTATTTGTGAGAAGAAAATAAACATTTTATTTATTATTTATTATTATTGCAGCTCTAAACAAGGACTATAATTAGTAAGCAAAACTATCATAATACCATTGAGATATATTTATTTTATTTATTTATTATTTATTTAACATTTACAATATCATAACAGTGTTAAACCAATAAATCATAAATCATTTATTGTTTGTGAATCCAGGAAGTATGTATCTCTAGATTCTGCTATTTAGCATACAAACATGCCAAACCAAATCGATATTGAAAATTAACAAAACAAACAATTACACATTATGCAATAAGTAACATAATTTATAAGTGCAGCTTATTACCTACTTACATAAAGAGAGATAAAACCAATGTGAGATCAGATAGTTGCAAGACTAGGAGAAAACAGTTAGATTAATTAAAATAGTTAGGAGAAAAGAGTAGTAGAGTTCTCTGTGATAGAGCTCGTCCGGGGAAGGACTACCACCATACCTATTTCTGCCGCCAAGCAGTAATGCTCGCATTGCTGTGTTCCGGTGTGAAGGGTATGGTTTCCGGTGAAGTTACTGGCACATGAGGCTTTCGATCTTAGCCTCAAGGTGGCAACCCGCGAGTGATACCTCTGGTATTGCAAGCGTCCATAGGCTGCGGTAACCGCTTACCATCTTGTGGCCCGTACGCTTGGTTGCCACTTCAGTTGTATAAAAAAAAAAAAAAAAAAAGATTCAAATGAAACAAAATGTTTAATGAAAATATGACAAACATCTTAGTAGTATCGTTTATAATATTGCAGTTATACTTTAGGTACATTCTATTTTTGTTATTTGACAGCATAGTACCCAAACTATGACTATGATGTACATTAGGAAAATACTGTTGCAATATTATAAGAAAACAGCTGTAAGATAAGGAGAAAATGGTTGTAAGATTATGTGAAAACAGCTGTATAATTAAGTGATAATGCATGTAAGGTTCACATAAAATAATAGCAAAATGGTATTTGTTCCAGTGAATCGGACCACGAAAACAAAGCGAACAAGGAGTTGAAGGGCGTCGCCGAAGAGGATGCATTGCGGTGAGTCAAATTCTCGTTTCACTGAATTTCTATCTAGGTATCTAGGAGCGCCCGTGACGTAGCTGGCTAAGTTGTTCTTAACAGATCAACGAAGTTAAGTATCTAGGAGCGCCCGTGACGTAGCTGGCTAAGTTGTTCTTAACAGATCAACGAAGTTAAGTATCTAGGAGCGCCCGTGACGTAGCTGGCTAAGTTGTTCTTAACAGATCAACGAAGTTAAGCCCTATTCCGCGGGGTCATTATTTAGATGGGTGACCGCCAGTGGCAATTTCAACTGAGCGCTCCCGTGCTTCGGAGGGCACGTTAAGCAGTCGGTCCCGGCTTTTCAAAGTTGTTAGGCCATGACAGAGGCTTTCGGGCGGCCTAGAAACTCTGTCACCAGAGCCACTGACTCATACGAACAAAGGAACGAACTGAATTTCTACATTAGAAGTTCTTGCTGATCTTAACATGGTATAAAACCGCTCCTCGCCGCATACTACTGCTAGATCTTTAAGACTACCTACGCAAAAATGCTAAAAATTTTATGCTAATTTATTTAATGCAATCTGAACAGGAAACTGCTGACATCCGACGAGGACTCGGACGAAGAAGAAAAGGAACAGAAGGCTGAGCAGTCGGACCAGGAGGACGAGCCTACCAAAGAAGGCGAGGAGAGGGCCAAGAAACTTACCAAGAAGAAGAAGAAGAAGGCTGACGACAAAAAAGATAAGAAAGGTCTGGCACCTCTATCATTAATGCTTGCACCTCACTTGGCTTATTTGCTCAAATATTTGCGTTATATCGTCAATACAAAGTCAGCTCTGTGAAAGTAATAAGCAAAGATAAGATTTTATTGATGAGATAACGCAAACATTTGAGCAAATATGCCAAGTGAAGTGCCAGCATTACAAAAGTGGCGAAACAAATACACAGTAGATATGCATGGTCGCAGCATTACATTAGCATTAGCTGCACCAATTAAGAAAACTCCTATCTTCACACAGTATTTATTATACGAAGTCGCTTCCCGCCATCTGTCCCTCTGTATCACTGGCGTTAAATATAAATAAAATAAAAATATTTTATTTTAGATAATGCACAATCCATAAAAAAAAATTATACTATCTAAGTTGCGAACATAAAATTATCATCATGACAGCCTTCTAATGTTCCCACTGTTGGGACACTGGCCTACTCTCAAGCGAGAGTGGTTGGGTCTTAATCCACCACGCGGACCCAATGCGGATTGGTGGATGGCACATGTCTTTCGAATTTTTAGTTCTTGGACACGCCGGTTTCCTGACGATATTTTCCTTCACCGTATGAGAGCACTGGCATTGCGCACATAAATTTTTCGTAGCGAAAAATCCATTGGTGCACGGCTGGATTCGAACCCACGACCTTAGGATCGGAAGGCGTGGTCACTACTACTGGACCACCAGTGCTCACATAAAATTATAAAATATAATTAAAATAAGTAGGTACTGGGGTGAGCTAGGAAGCAGAGGAAGACTGATGAAAGAAAGTTAGTCAACGTTATTTTTTTAATAGGCTTGTTTCCACTAAGAATAAATCGGCTGGATTAACTAATCTTGTTAATAGGAAAAAACAAAACTATTTATCAAAATATTTAAAGATTATTTTTATTAGGAAAAAAAATCAGAAAGTGTTACGTCACTCCGTGCTAAACATTGTTGTGGTTGACGTTCCTTCTTTTGTTTTATGGCCTCTGTGGCTAGTTTGCCACAATTTTGCCAGTGTCAAGTGTATTAGTTTGATTGTCGCTTAGCAACGTAAACAAACGAAATTTGGAAAGAAACGATGACTTTTCTTTCAAAATTCTCCTGAAAAGTCTTTGACTAAATTTCCAACCAACATTACCCCTCCATTTCAATTACTTACACTTGTACTAAGTAAACAAGTTAAATTGGATAAACTGCCACCAAATTTACGCAATAAAACATAAAATAACACGAGAAAAATAATTAAAATGGGAAGACCCATGTCGTTTTGACAAGATAGCCAAAGACAATCCCGTGGTTGACGTTTTCATAGAACAAAACGGTTTACTTGACATTATTAAACTTCTTCTTCGTTTATGGCTTCTGTGGCTTATTTGCCACTTACGTTTTGTTTTGCACGGCGTGACGTCATGAGCGTTTTTGACGAAAATTTAAATTGTTTTTTTTTAAATGCAAAATAAATTTTGTATTCAGTATTCAGTAGGTTTATTCACAAAAGACATGGTACATTTTTACATTAGGTGGAAAATATAAATTATAGAGCTGCATATCTCGCCCGAGTACAGGCACGTGAACATCATAATTATTAAGTACACATTAAGTATATTAAAGTTATTAATTCATTTAAAAAAAATTGAACACATAAATATTAAGTTACAATAAATGAATTACCAAAATCTGAATTAAATGTCATTCACAATACCTACCTATTTGAAATTTGATGTCACTTGATTCATACATTTGTCAACTAATTTAGATTGCTAAGTATAAATGCAAATAATATATGTAATATATGTTGTATATAATACGGTTTATTTTAAAATAATAGATTGGTGTAAAATAGATACTAACGTACCTATAGTTCTCACAGCGGATATCGGCCGTCGTGAATTTAGCCGTTTCGATGCGTAATGGAGCTTTTTCTAACTAAATTGTCTTTGCGCATCACAAACGGCTAACTTCTAGGAAGCCTAGATCCGCTGTGCGAACTATACATTATTATCGATATATTTATTAGATAGTTATTGTCATTAATTCGTTTCGTTTACAGATTCCAGTAGCGAGCTCAGTTCCGACTCTGACACCGATCCGGAGGCGGGCAGCACTAACAACAAGTCGCACAAAAGTAGTAAGAAACAGGACAAAAATGCCGCCAGTGAGTTATTATTAAATACTAATATAAGAAACTGTAGTAGCTTGCTAAGTATTGTCTTAAACAAAGATTATGACAGATGAGATACCTGGTGGTAGGACTCTTTAGCAAGAGTCCGTCTTGGTGGGTATCACCGCAGTGTCAGATATTCTACCTCCAAGCAGTAGTGTGCAAGCTGCACTGTGTTTAGGTTTGAAGGGCACTGTAGCAAGTGAAATTACTGGGCAAAATATACTTAACAACAATGTCTCGGGGTGATAAGCGCAGTGCAGTGCCACGCAAACACTTAAAAACTTTAGGCTTTGGGTGGCACTGCATCTGTAATAGTCAGGCGTGGTGCCTAACATCAGGTGGGCGCCTTGATTGTCTTGTCACATGCTGACATAAAAAAAAAGATTAAGAGTAGTAGAGTTCTTAGTGATAGAGCTCGTCCGGGAAGGACTACCACCATACCTATTTCTGCCGCCAAGCAGTAATGCTCGCATTGCTGTGTTCCGGTGTGAAGGGTATGGTTTTCGGGGAAATTACTGGCACATGAGTCTTTCGATCTTAGCCTCAAGGTGGCAACCCGCGAGTGATACCTCTGGTATTGCAAGCGTCCATAGGCTGCGGTAACCGCTTACCATCTTGGGGGCCGTACGCTTGGTTGCCACTTCAGTTGTATAAAAAAAAAACACCCAGAACAAATATTTGCAGTTCGTACAAACATTTGTTCTAAGGCGGAAATCGAACCCGCAACCTCCTGCGTCGGACCTTCGCTCGCCGCGCCACATCATCTATCCCATTAGTTGAAGTTGTGAACTAAATAAAACATAACTAAAACTTTGTTAAGTATAAGTGAACTATTAGTGAAAACTGTTTAGGTTAATCCTGTTCTATATTTTAAGCATTACCATTCTCACATGATATAAACTGTTAGTTTACCAAACATAAAAAAAAAAAAAAAAAAATGTTTTGATTTGATAATTAAGTAAGTGTATCGCTGACGATCGCTATTCGATCCTTATGGTACGCACTGAGGTGAGAGAGACGGCCAAGCGATCTACAGCGATAGACCTACATAATAAAGGTGCTGATCATTAAGCCGTGATGCATTGATGTATAGTTCTCACAACGGATCTCGGCCGTCGTGAAATTAGCCGTTTCGATGCGCAATGGAGCTTTTTCAAACTAAATTGTCTTTGCGCATCACAAACGGCTAACTTCACGGAAGCCTAGATCCGCTGTGCGAACTATAGATGGTCTTGTGTCCGCAGGCGCGGGTGGAGGGAGCGCGGGAGGGGGCGCGCTGTCGGGCGCGTCGGCCGCGGTGGCCGCCGCTAACGCGCAGGTCGCGGCGCCGCCCGCCAAGCGACCCAAGCTCGACGCCTCCTACTCGTTAGTATTATACATTAGCAGCCTTAATAATGAACGTGCTATAAAGTTACTATGAATCTCTATGCTTATAGTATACAGGGTCATTCATTATCAACCTGACAAACTTAAGGGATAGGTTCCACACCTAAAAAAAAAAATATATGTACCTATAATTTTTTTTTTTTTATGTATGTTTTGTCTTAAAAATCACAAGTAAACAAAAAAAAATCGATTACGTTTTTCCGCTCAATTATTATTTATCATTGTTGGGAATCGAGTTAAGCGACGTAATAATGAAATATTCGAGTGTGCGCGCCCCGTAGCGGGTCAAGGACACGCGCAGGTCAAGGACGCGCGGGTTAGTGACCCGCAGTTCATTGACGCGCGGGTCACTAACACGTGCCGAGCGCTGCCTTTTCGATTTCTAACAAGGATAACTAATTATGAAGCAGAATTACGTATTTTTTTTTTTTTAATTTAAAAAAAAAAAACGTTTAGAAAAAAAAAAAAAAAAGTACAAGTATTTTTTTTTTATGTGTGGAACCTACCCCTTAAGTTTGTCAGGTTGATAATGAATGACCTTATATATTGTCGTCGTATAGTCGAGCTCGCACGCCCCGTAGCGGTATAGGGGGGTCATTGACAGTAGTAAGTAAGTAAAATATATTTTTTTAATCATATCACAAGGATCATTTTGACCCGCGCAAGTCATTGACGCACGCAGGTCATTGGCGCGCGGGTTATTTACACGCGGGTCATTGACATGCGCCACGCACTCCCCTATTGATTTCAAACTACTTATAATTAATCATTGTCCAGAAAAACGTAATCGATTTACTCGAGATTTTTCAGACAAAATGTTAAAAAAAAGCTACATGTATTTTGTTTTTGTGTGGAACATATTCCTTAAGTTTTTCGGGTTGCCACGTGACGCGGGCGTTGTTTTTTCAGCGAATGCGGTGTCACGGAAGAGGCTGTCCGCCGCTACCTCGCCCGCAAGCCGATGACGACCACGGAACTGCTCACCAAGTTCAAGTCGAAGCGCACCGGCGTCAGTAGCGAGCGCCTCGTCGAGACCATGACGCAGATCCTGAAGCGAATCAACCCCGTCAAACAGAACATCAACGGGAAAATGTATCTTAGTATTAAGCAGACGTGATTATTAATCAGATTATAATTCGTTATTCTATACGACCAGGGAACTGCTGATCACTTCAAGTCAGATCGCACTAGAGTCAGCACAGTCAGATATCAATTTCAACAGGACAATGTATTCTAGTAATAAGCAGAAGTTATTATATCAGTTGATTATTTATGAGGTTTTTATTCGTTACCTACATGACCACAGAACTACTGACCACTTCAAGTCAGATCGCACTAGAGTCAGCACAGTCAGATATCAATTTCAACAGGACAATGTATTCTAGTAATAAGCAGAAGTTATTATATCAGTTGATTATTTATGAGGTTTTTATTCGTTACCTGCATGACCACATAACTACTGACCACTTCAAGTCAGATCGCACTAGAGTCAGCACAGTCAGATATCAATTTCGACAGGACAATTTATTCTAGTAATGAGCAGACGTTATTATATCAGTTGATTATTTATGAGGTTATTCGTGAGACATTCGTATTTCGTGAGAACGCACTAGAGTCAGCTATCAGCTTAGATGAGATACCGATATCAACAGAAGGGCAATTCTACTGAAAAAGTTATCGTAACTAGAACTGTGCTATCATTTATTTTTAGGTGTTTTCGTATTCCATTGTTGAACAACGCGGCTGTGAACTTTTAGCTTTTTTTTTATCTGATTTGGCTTGGATGCTTGTCTTTTTTGTCCTATTTAGATTTTTGACGTTTTAGCTAAATCCAATGATGGATCAAGTGTTTTGGTTTGTCTGTCCTTCAGTTTTGATAGAATAGTTTTTGGGTAAAAACCGAAACTCGATAGGAACTAAACTACAGTTAAAAATAAACAGTCGTGATTTATTTTGTGAGTTTATTTGAGATTTTTCTTATTGATAACATCCTTCCTTGTTAGGTTTCCAAGTGGTTAAAAGTTTCTGGTTCCAAGTTATTATCCGAATTCAATTATATTCTTGTCTTTCAGAAATACTACTTCCGTTTCCATTTCTTTTTCAGGTTTCCTGCAAAAATATTGACCATTAGTGTTACAGTAAACATACAAACATCCTTACATCCAAACATTCGCATAACACTTAATTATGAATGCGAAAGTATTCAGTATTCATTTATATTGCAGTCATTATGTTAAATGGTTAAAGTTTGTATGCTAGTGTTTTATTATGACCGGAAATAAGCTTTAAAAACCCCGAAAAAAATACGGTTCCGTGACGGTTCCCGAGCTCTACGTAACGAAGTCGCGGCTAGCTATCTAAACAAATATCCAGCCTTGATTAAAACATTCAAACTTTCGCATTTTTATTATTAGTGTGACTATCACAAATAATATAAATATAATAAAAATCAAGTAATCTACGCGCCTTATCCCAATAGCTTAGTGCAAATGCAAAAGTATATCGTGTATGGAGTTTGAAGCTTACCCGCAAAGTGTGTCCATGTAGTGCAAAATATCGTGTGGAGCTTACCCCTAAAGTGTGTATATGTAATGTACTGCAAGAATATAGTGTGGAGTTTGAAGCTTACCCGCAAAGTGTGTCTATTTAGTGCAAGAATATCGTGTAAAGATTCAAGCTTACCCGCAATGTGTGTCCATTTAGTGCAAGAATATCGTGTAGAGTTTGAAGCTTACCCGCAAAGTTTGTCCATGTAGTGCAAGAGCATCGTGTATGTAGTCTAAACCTCACCCGCAAAGCGTGTTTTCCCTGATGAGGTGCTCTGCATCGGCAATGGACTGCGGCATGCATTTGCCCTTCGTCTCGGGCAGGAGCAGCGACGCGCCGCCCGTCACCAGACCCAACGCTCCTATGATGATGAGAGGTAAGCCTTGCCATATCCTACCCTGGAAGTTTACGATGGTTATCAATTAGGTACCATACACTAAGTAGGAAAATGCCCCGTGACTTAATACGCCATAATTTTTTTATGCAAAGTAGGTACTAATATCTGTTCTGTGCTTCTACCCTAGTGTTCCGTTATCTGTGCCGCTACGTTTGGCTGTGTTTATTTTTTGGCTGGTGATTCTATAGGGGATTTCTGGATAAAAGTTGGGCTTATTCCATAAATCCTCTGCGATAATCCCCTGTGAAGTTTCTGGTATAAGCCCAACTTTTGTCCATAAATCCCCTATTTATAGACTGACCACCTCCCCTTCCCGCCGCTTCTTTTTAATTCCTTTATGGCGGCATCGGTTGTCGTCGAAAGGCCTAACGTGACCTGTACATTAGTAAGATGTTATCTGTGCCTATACTAAGGTACTTGCCGAGTATACAACAAAAGGCGACAGTCCTGTAGCCATATACACCGTGATGTGTATTATAGAGGTGCCCATGGCGCGCAGGCCGGTCGGAATCATTTCCGCTCCGAGCTGGAACTGCACGCCCACTGACATGTTGATGCTGAACCGAACCATTAGCGCCAGCACTAGCTGCGGCGTACCTGCAATGAATAGCCAGCGGCATTAGTTCTAAAGATCGATCTTTTAGAAAAACCAAAGACCGAGTTCAAACTAACGAGTGCCAACGTGTATAGAGTTCGTAACAAACACTCCTTTCTTTTATCCTGGGAGGTTTCTCGAATCTCTTACCCTTTCCAGGAAAACTTACCCTGCGGCACGAATGCGCAGACGAGCGATAGCGCGCCCGCTATCGACACGGTCAGCGCAGTAAGGAAGCGACGGCCAACTCTGGAAATTGATGTTTCGTCAGTAGCTACCTCCGAACAGAAAATATTATCTACTCTTGCCAAAGAGTTGTATAGAGCACTGAAGGTGAGCAGTTGATGTGAAGAGACAATTAGTTCCGATTCAAAACATGTCTGCCAGCATGGACTTCGTTTGCTATATATAACGTTTATTGGACTGTGTTCCATTATACGTTATATATATATTTTTGGTAATTTAGGCAAAATCTCGTGCATTTACCTATTGGAAACACTAAAATCAACTTACTTGTCCAAAATACAAGCAACGAGAGTAAGAGCCGGGATCTCCATCACAGAAGACAGTGCGAATGTCACGAAGAAGTTGGTTCCAATACTCTCCGATAGCCTTATGATAGCATCGATCATAACGCTACTAGACATCGTGATGAAGATCAAGATGCACACACTGTTCCGTAGGGGCGCGCTTTTGAAGAGAGCTTTCAACGATTCGTCTGTTGTTGAAGTCTTGTTTGCAGATGACTTTAGAAATAAAAGTAGCAGTTAGTAGTAATGTAGGTACATTTAAAGAATACAGTAAGTATAGAAAGAACCATAAGCTGCAAATTGAATCCAATTTTCACATTCACGCGATCTATTCAGGGGCCTTAGGTACATTTGAACGCGATCGGTATTGGACAAGTATTGGAATATTGTGACATTTCGTCCTTTTGAGTGCAAACCTAGCACCAAATTCAATTATATCTTGTTATAGTACAAAAATACAGCAGTATATTGAAATTGGGTTTGAATCGGAATTGTCATTGGATTCAGTAGTAAGGCACATCAGACGATTATTGATCTAATAACTATTTGACTGACACCAGTAGATAAATTAGAATTGGGTTGAAATTGGGACTGGATCGAAATTGTCATTGGATTCAAGAGTTTCCGATCTCATGAACTCTACCTTAATATTCGGTCCTGAGGCTGTGCGCAACATTTTAGATGTTTTTTTTTAAAGAGGAGGATTAATTTATCCAACTTTGGTTGAAGAACTACTTGTAACAACTTACAACAAACTTGATTATCAGGTCATCAGATATTTTTTTTCCGTTGATGCGTTCAAACTTATGGAGAATTTTCACAGCTCTCTTTGGTTTCCCAATTGACACCAACCAGCTAAAAAGCAATCAAGTTTAGTATCGTTAAAAATTTAATGTCGAAAGGTTTTCTGCAACTGATCCAACAGATGATTTACCTGGCACTCTCAGGCACGATCCATGGAGCAGCGATCACTAGCAGCATTGGTATCGAGGTTACCAGCAGCAGTCGTCGCCAGTCGCTTATCCAAAACGCAAGCGCCGGCAGTACTGTACCGCCCAATCCGATACATATCGCTATAGACATATTGCCTATCAAAGACCGATATTTTGACTCCACGTATTCTAGGACTAAAAACCAAAAACAATTAAAACCCCATAAAAAAAAATCAAAACGATACAATAATTATTAATTAAGTTAGGTAGGTGCTTACCTAAAATGTACATCATTACGAAACAGCAGTCATTAGCCATCCCGACCAGAAATCGGCAAAAAGCAAAATCCCAAAAGCCAACCGTAAAGACGCTGGCTACACCTCCTGCGAACCCTATGAGGTTTGCTCCTGAAAATGAAATGAGTTTGCACATTATAACCATACGGATTCTACAGAACATGTACAGTTTTCACCAAGCTTACGGTTATAATATAAGGATACCTATGCTTGGCCTACCTACTCACCCATTAACGCCGGAACTCTTCCGAACTTATCGCCCATCCACCCAAAAAGGGCGCATCCGGCAAAGGAACCGAAGAAGAATATCATTTGTGCAAAAGGTCCTAAGCTTGCCTTGTCGCAAACCCATTCTCTCTAAAAATAAAATACATACCTATCATAAAACCTTTTTGACCTAAGACTTGTGACTTTACCCAATCCAAGATTATAGTAACAAGGAGGGCACTATGTGATCACGACGCACTACGTTCCTCACCTCACTAACAACAGTGGAATAAGGAATATCTTCATAGATGAATTCCCAGCCGGTGCGACACGGCACCACCGGGGTGTCAATGTCTGGAGGCGTAAGGTTTGTCAAGACCTGGGTCCAGTTGGCATTGTACATAGCGCATCGGTTCCAGTCGTAGCCTTGCGATGCTCCCGGTATTGAAAGATTTCGTCTGAAAGTGCAGGAATTCAATTAAAAAATAAGAACTGAACTAAACTGGGACTTGGGAGTTGAGCTCAGAGTTTTGAGTCAAGTGAAAACTTAGCTGGATTCTATGCAATCGGGTTTCGTGGTCCTTGCAATTAATGACTAAAAAGTAGCGCGCGTGCTTATCTTGCTCTATTCAGGCCCCGTGCAAGATACCTGAGTTTGGTCCGGCCCTAAGTGACACATTCCATCACACTCAATTTTTATGTTCAGTGATACTGTTAACTAAATAAACTCACCTGAGTTCTATTTCTAAATGGCTAAGTTCCGGCACCAAACACCAATGCTGCGGCGTAGCGGATACAAACATTTGCGAGCCGTATGCAAATGCGTATGTGAACCCTAGTGGTATCATCATAAGGAACAGCAACCTCTGGTATATTCCCAGTCCGCCCAGTTGTTGTAGGATCTCTTCCATGACGTCCGTGTCTTCAGCCGGTTTATTGAGGGCCTCCTCCGCCTAAGAGAGCGCAACAAGAATAAAATAGGTTCCTTAAATTATAAGTTTGTAAGTATCTTTAAAATTGACTCATAAACTATCAATCGAATGGTCAGAAATGGTAGGTAGGTACGCAAATGACATTGGGTAGCTAAAGATCAGAGAAATAATGGACAATAGGTAGGTACCTACAGAAATGAAATAGGTACAGCAGGCATTTTTGTTTGGGGAATCATGATGAAAATATCACGCGTTGACGATGGGTTTTTTTGTAATAGAGGTCTGACTCTCTCTACTCTGTATCTAAACTCTTTGTTTTTGGCTAGAAAAAAACGGGAGCCCACAATGTCGGTGCTCTTACCACCTGCGTATTCCATGAACCTACCTTTTCGTATTTTTTTTCACTCATTTTTTTCTTGAAAACGTAAAACGTGAATAGGTGCTTCGCGTGTATTTGACTCTGGTCTAATGTTAACGAGTCCTCCTTTATAGACAACAGGTGTGAGTCAGTCAAGCTTTTCTCCGCTCATCTTGATAAAAATAAATATTTTGGTCCGAGATTTCAAATATTTATATCACATTTTATTACACAAGTTGTGTACAACTTGCAACTGAATCACTGAAGTAAGAGCACATGGTTTTAGTTATCGCTATGATAACGATAAACGTAGGTAGGTATCTAAGGGAACCTTATACAGGCAAATTACATAAAAGTTGAATAGCGACTAGAATAACACACAACACGACTCTTTATTAAACAGGGTTTTATAATATTCAAGGAATAGGTTCCACACATAAAAAAATACAGGTAAGAAAGAAGTATCTACCACCTTTTTTTACATTTGTGTTAAAAATCTCGAGTAAATCGATAAAGTTTATCTGGTCAATTATTAGTTGTCCTTGTTGGAAATCGAAACGGGTGGCACAATTGTAGGTTAGCCTATACCCAACAGTGAGAATCCATTTATTAATTGTAACTGTGGTATGATACAGATCTTCACGTACTTCTAAAGTATGTAGGTATCTTAACTTTATCACACAATTTGCTCTTTCGAGTGTACAATTTTTTTTTAAACGAATTTAAGTCATCATCATCATGACAGCCTTCTAATGTTCCCACTGCTGGGACACTGGCCTACTCTCCAGCGAGAGTGATTGGGTCTTAATCCACCACGCAGACCCAATGCGGATTGGTGGATGACACATGTCTTTCGAATTTTTAGTTCTTGGACATGCCGGTTTCTTCACGATGTTTTCCTTCACCGTATGAGAGCACTGGCATTGCGCACATAAATTTTTCGCTACGAAAAATCTATGGTGCACGACTGGATTTGGACCCACGACCTTAGGATCGGAAGGCGGGGTCACTACCACTAGACCACCAGTGCTCCATTAAGTTACGAATTTAAGTATATGAAAATATTGGTAATATAATTAAAATAACAGAAATATAACAAAATAATATAATATCATTAAAATTCAAAATATTACCTTCTTTAGAATGTCGAGTAAAATGATTACAATAAAATTTAAAAAAATTATTACAAAGTTAAAACATTATCACAGAACACCAAATTAATTCATCATCTCAGTAACACATTTATATCATAAAATCAATTTCCAAAAAGCCATAACAATAAAATTAGTTAAAATTTTTGAAAAGGCAAGATAGTAATTTCGATCGGAATTTTCTTATAAATTTTCACTGTCATTGCAAAGATGCTTTTCATACTTGTCCAAAGTCTAAAGGCTAGTTTGTTTATAAAGCGTCCTCTAGTTCTCTCGCTAATTGTTTCTGGTTTCCTAGAGAAGTAAAATTGGTGCTTTTTAGTAAATAAGCATACCTCATAAATATATAAACAGCATAGGTAGTATTTTCAAAGCATTGAACAATGGCCTACACGAAACGGTGGGGTCTCCGGGTCTCCGATATTACAAAGAGCTTTAGCACATTTTTTTTGCGTAATAAAGACTGTTTTGACTTCACTTGAGTTTCCCCAAAGTATTAAGCTGTAACGAAGATTGGAGCTTACGTATCCATGATATACCATCTTACCTGCTTCAAGTGAGGTCAAATCCTAACAATGAGCGGTTTTCGATTCGAGATTTAAAAAAAAAGTAGTTCTGGTTGACAAAAAAAATTATAAAAAAAGACAGATGGCGCTATCTGCCCTACTGCTACTACCCAGTAGTTAGAGGTTATCAAAACAAGAAAAAAGTTGTAACTCCGTTTTTGTTTCATCTCGTGTCAAGCGGAAGGTTCTGGGTTCATGTCCTGCTTGAGACAAAATAATGTAACTCCAGTACGACCAAAGATAATGTACTACGTAGTACGTACTATGACTTTGACACCAGCCAGAAGTATGACAGACAGTGACAGCAGGAGCAACCAATGTTGAATTCCCTACACATTCACCATAGCTCGCCAAACGTAGTGCTTACATTCTCTTGGGCTCGCCAGTTGAGCTACCGCCATCTAAATAGACAGATTTTTTTTAATAACTTGAGACGAAAAACTCATTATCCTAAGGGCGTATACATATTTGTTTAATTTTGTACATAAATGTTCACAGTGCTGCTTCCAATAGAGAACATAGATACTTGTCCGACCTCATCATTTTCATGAACTTTTAAACGCTGGGCTGAATTTTGAGAGCAGTAAAATTGCATGTATTTTGTTTTTCCAACATTGAGTATTAAAATTATTATTCTTCATCCATAAACCATGTTTATTTACATCTTTATCATAATCAGCTATATTTTTACCCTGTATCACAGCAACACTATCATCAACAAATTAGATCATAGGTTCATTGATAGCATCACCCAGATCGTTTATATACAAAATAAATAGCAGTGGTCCCAAAATGCTACCCTGTGGAACACCATACCGATTTGTCCGAAAGCCCGATCTATGTTCTGTTACAGTTTTATTTTCCGCATTTAATATAGATATAGATGTGCACTGTATCCTATTGCATAAATATGACTCAAGCTATTTTTGGCAGTTGCCTCGAATACCGAACAATTCCAGCTTATGGAGGAAACGAGACTCACGTTGCTCGTCATGATGATGATGATAATGATGTGAGCGGTCTATGCCGTGTGTAAAAGTTTGTTATCGTACTTCTAGGTTTGACCGCAGTCGCGATTATGAACAAGTATTAAATATCGATTGCTGTTATCAAGATTATTACAATCACGTAATGCCACGTGCTACACTCATTTCTAACAACCTAAAAACTGATTTGGAATAAACGGTCCATGCATCATGACATGAAGATAAAGTCCTTTTAAATTTTAAAACTATACCTATACATATGAAATCTGTTCTGTGCTAATGTACACGTGACGACATCTAGAGTTCTTTGTGATAGAGCTCGTCCGGGGAAGGACTACCACCATACCTATTTCTGCCGCCAAGCAGCAATGCTCGCATTGCTGTGTTCCGGTTCGAAGGGTATGGTTTCCGGTGAAATTACAGGCACATGAGACTTTCCGTCTAACGTCTCAGGGTGGTAACACGCAAGTGATATCTATGATGTTGCATGCGTACATAGGCTACGGTAACCGCTGACCATCAAGTGGGCCGTACGCTTGGTTGCCACTTTAGTGGTATAAAAAAAAAATCTAGTTACAACTAGTGACAAAAGAGGCACAACAATAACAAAAAAAAAAGTTTCGGCAGATTGTGGTGATGATACGCGACATTGACACGTTTTTTTAAGATTTATTCAAAAAGTACTAAACCAAATTCCATTAAATTTAAATGGGACCTCTGAAGTATTTCCTAACAAAAAATATACAAAAAACATACAGAATCGAATCGAATGACAGCCTCCTCCTTTTGGAAGTCGGTTAAAAAAAACTAAAGCCAGGCCAGTGTTGCCGTTATAGTGAGTTTGTCGCCAAATTCAGCTAATACTCATTACACCATGCTTACTGTATTATACTTTGGTTTAATAGAGTTATATCTTGATGTAGGTACGGTTTAATCTATATCAATACATACATATCATCATTGGGAGGACAGGAGGTTGCGGGTTCGATTCCCGCTTTAGAACAAATTCTTGAACGATCTGCAAATATTTGTTCCGGTTGTTGTGGGTATTTTCCATGTATAATAAAAATATGTACCTATATGTATTGTATTGTATTCATCTAGTACCTACCTACCCATAACACAAGCTCTGCTTAGCTTGGGGCTAGATGATGCTGTGTGGTTTTATTTATTTATTGACTGACCGAATTTTTATACTAGCTAACCCGCGCGATCACATGCGCTATTTATGTTACCATTTAAACCTTTACTGGACTCACAGAAATATTGAAATAAACAATAAACAGTTCTCCCTTGTGGTGCCATTAATAGGACTAAATCCTGGGACCACGAGAAAACTGCGGTTACTACCACTAGACCACCAGTGCTCTTAGTTTTTCGTAACAAACAAAAATACAAATCTTCTCATTTTATAATATTATTAATAGATTTATTCGTGTTGGAATCAAAATAAAAAGTCTCATTGTTCTTAAAAATGTATTTCTTTTAATGATGCTTTATTATGTAACGATTCAGACTTAATTTTGTACATTAACTTTGTTTTAAGAACTACTTTGAAAAGCACCTAACATAGAGGCATAGAGAGACTATTACAATAATGCTTAAAATATTGTTTATTTATTTTACGACAGTCATCAGCACTTTAGTGCCACTGTCAACACAGCCGTGATGATGAAACAAGAACAGACAAACAATCTTCACATCTTTAAAAGGTCGCTTCCCGCGCCGTCTGGCCATATGTTTCTATGTAAGCTTAGATCTTTTAAATTACGCAACGGATTTTAATGCCGTTTTTATCAATAGATAGAGTGATTCAAGAGGAAGGTTTGTACCTACGTATTAGCACCCGTGCGAAGCCGAAGCGGGTCGCTAGTTTTTATTAGTTAAGATTTCTTATCTTTATTATCTAAGATAGTTAATCGTACATCACAAATATCCATCATTTACTTTTACTCAGTAATAAAAAGCACTTAGCACAAATTAATCAAATTCTTAATGTCATAAGTTTCATCACAGATGTATAAATGTACAAACTACCGAACTGGTAACTTGAACTGTTCCGCTAATGTGAACCGTATCACTATGTGATAAGAGCCTTTTCGTTTTCGCTTTTCCACGCTGGCACTTCGATGTCCTCTGGTTCTGGTTTCCTGAAAAAATCAAATAAAATAGTTAGACCATACAATCATAATCGGCATCAACCTATTGTCCACTGCTGGCACATGGTAGATGCGAAATAACCATCTTTTATAGGTGGGTTCTGTGTGTAGGTAGTTATTCATGTCGTGCCATTCTACGAATAAATGGTGATCACGCATCTAGCACGCTGGCTGTGGTCTCTATCCAAACCATAGATATTTCAGTTTGTATGTTTGTATCACGCCAGAACAGCTGAACAATGAAATTTGGCACAGGCATACATCATAGTTTGTAAAGGCACATAGGCTACTTTGCTACTTTTTATCTCGAAATAAGTCTCGCCGCCGTCAATTTTACCTAAGTGCCGCCGCGCCGCGCCGCCCTTTTTGTCTGCATCGTGGACCTCTACTACCGAGTTCCACGCGAACGAAATCGCAAAAGCTATTAAACAATATTAGTAGTCGATAGTATACCCGCATAGAGAGTGTTCCCTGACGATGCGTTCCCCGTCAGCCATGGTCTGCGGCATGGCGCGCCCCTTCGTCTCCGGCAGCAGCACGCCGGCGCCGCTCGCCAGCATCGCCAGCACGCCCAGGATCAGCAGCGGCAGCAGGCTCCACATCCGCTCCTGCAAGGAGATTGGAACTCAAGAAAGAACTGATCGTTCCTGCAAAAGGAGATAGGAACTGAAGGAGCTGATGGTTGGACATCATTATCGTCTTCGTTTCCTTCTATTGTTTTACTCTGATCATCTCAATACGGATTGTAAGTTTTTGCGGTAAAGAAATCAAGCTGAGCCTTATCTTCTACAGTACGGAAGCCTCAGGGCGCGATCCTTGCACTTGTCTGTTTAATTTTATGGCACTTCTCACCAGTTACCCTCAAAAGAAATACTATCAACACGTGTTTCATCCCTCCACGGGACATCCTCAGGGATGTGTCCTGTTCTTCGGTAGACGTGTTGCTTCGTCGAGCCTTGGAGCCAAACTTTTCTGAGTAGAAATCATCAAAATACTCATTTTATACCCATTTTGTATAATGATGGTTACTCTCTGGATGATGGCGTTGTACGACATGTTGATAAAAACCGAGCGAATATCGCCAGTCTGAGGGACTGTATAGATGGGTGGTACACGTCTGTATAGATGGGTGACTCACCGAGTAGACGATGATAGGCGACAGACCACCCACCCACTGATGATAAGCGGTTACAGTAGCCTGGACGCTTGCAATACCAGAGGCATATCACTCGCGCATTGCCAGAAAAGTCAGCGCGGATGACGTTGATACTACTTAGTGGAAAGCCCCTAATGGGTTTTCTAATAGTCATCTAGGTAGAAAATACCCTCATTTTCTATTGGTGAGTTACTCACCGAGTAGACGATGAAAGGCGACAGCACGGTGGCGATGTAGCCGCTCATGTGCAGCGAGGAGGAGCCGAGCGCGCGCACGCCCGTCGGCAGCAGCTCCGTCGCCCACTGGATGATGGCGTTGTACGACATGTTGATGAAGAACCGAGCGAATATCGCCAGAGCTGTCTGAGGGACCCCTAAACATTTCAATTTAATTCAATTATAAATATCACCATGAAGCTTTATGATGAGGTATCTTCAAAGCTAGGAACCTAACCGAGTTTTTGTCAGATTCTTCTAGCTAGGCTGTGGCGCGTGGAACTGGCGTAAATTCATTTGAAAACGATCCGTCAGAATTATTTAGAATTTGAATAAAAGCGCTTTGAAATTTACCTTTTGGAACAAACATGGCGATGATGATCAGAGTCCCAGACGTCGCTAGCGGCCCACACGTCAAAATCCTTCTGCCCCATCTGAAAAAAATAATTTAAAAACATAATGTATAAACGGAGCACAGTTCCGCGATGGTGGGTGACCCCATTAGACTGCCAAAGCAATTTCAACTAAACGCTTCCGTGCTTCCGTGGCACGTTAGGTAGGCGTCGGTCTCGGATTTTTCAAAGTTGCTATCAACCTAAACAATAGTCGTGGATGTGAAAACCTACCGTCTACTCGGCGATGTGGATGATGGGTACAAAAAATCAAAATAACCGCTGGATAGAAAAGTTCCCGAAAGGGGAAACGAACTTGTAAACGAAGAGTAGGACGACCCATTTTTTTATGGACCTATGAGTTGTAGCGGGCTCAGAAAGTCGGTGTATGGTGAAAGCTCAAAATCAGTTAATCTGGCACTCTATGGGTAAAGGTTATATCCAGCAGTAGACGTCTATCTATACTAGCTGATATAGTGACAAACAGACATGTTGGAACAATAGCCTTACCTGTCTAAAAGAAGTGCCAGTAACGTCACCGAAGGTATCTCAGTGGCTGAGGTCAGAGTGAACGTGATGAAGAAGTCCAGCCCCAGGTTCTCTGACATCCTGACGAGGCCATCGAAGATCACAGCGCAGCTCATGTACACTATCACCATTAGCAGCATAGTGGTGCGGAGCGGGCCATTCTTGAGGAGTGTGAACATCGTGTCTGTGGATTGTTTGGTTTGGCGGGATGTTACCTGCAAATATAAATGAGTCATGGTAAGCTTTATAATGCTGTCACTGTTTGGACACTGGCCTACTCTCAAACGAAATGGCGGGATGTTACCTAGAACAAGACTCGTGGCCAGCCTTGTCCCACTGTAGGATTGTCAATTGGTCAGCCTTCTAATGATGTCACTGTTTGGACACTGGCCTACTGTCAAGCGAGATGGCGGAATAATGTTACCTGGAGAAAGACTCATCATGACAGCCTTTTAATGTTCCCACTGTTTGGACATTGGCCAACTCTCAAACGAGAGTGATTGGATCGTCCACCACGGGGACTCAATGTTAGATAGAAGGCACATCATGTATTAAAATTTTTAGTTTTTGGACATGCCGGTTTCTTCAATATGGTTTGTTAAAATCCATTGGTTCAAACCCACAAACCTTACGACCAAAAGAAATATAAAAACAAACCATCAACAGTCACATTATATAGTCTTGTTTCGAATGATAGAAGTCCCTGTGTCATGCGTGGCTGCGTGTGGGTATCAAAAATTACGAGTATCCTATTACCACAACACCCATACCAGCCGGGTTCATCATATAACTCTGTTATCGACCAATACCCATTGATCTCCATCTCAAATGATCATAGATCTTCTTAGTAATTCTTGTTTGGCCAATGCAATGACCAAGTTAAACTATGATGGCCATGAAAACTGGTAATTTATAGAGAATATCAAAGTAGGTAGCATACTTACTATGAACTCATCCAGAACATCCTCTGGAATTTTGGTCCCATTAACTTTTTCGAACTTCTTCAAAACTTCAACTGCTTGGTTCACACGGCCCCTTGTCAGCAACCATCTAATATTACGGAAACGATTATTAACGCTGGAAAACACGACATGCAGGAACCAATTATTTGTGGTTTGCAAATAATTGTTTCCATAATTCCTAGTCTTGGTGTTCGTGGTAGGTATTCGTAGTTTCTGATACCCACCCACGACACAGGGAATCCTAGTGTGGGGTCAACCCTATAATGTGACTATTGGGTGTGTGTGTGTTATAGTTTCCCGAGTATCGAAATAAGCAAAATACTTACTTATTGTCGCGCGTGCGTGACTCCAATATCAATCGAGGTCAATTGATTTCAATCTTGAACAATAAATCGCCTTTGAGCAAAGGAAATTCTTTCACTGATGTAACTACTGATAAGTACAAAGGGTGAAATGGTTTGTTTATAAAAGTTCGGAAAAGCTCACACATTTTGAGCCTCGTTTCGAAGAGTATTTTTATTCTTTCATCATCACTTACTCGAGATTAAGGGTCATCATGACATACTCACCATAAACTTTGTCAATATAAGCAGCTCTATCGACGCGAGAGGAAAGGTTCAAGAAGTTTGAACAGGATACTCGCCTAGCACTCTCTGGGACCAGGAAAGGAGCAGTCAAGACGAGCAGCATCGGCAGTGACGTCACCCACAGCAGGGCCCTCCAGTTGGCCACCCAGAGCGCCAGCCACGGAAGAATCAGGCAGCCACTTCCGAAAAACAAAGCTATTGACATGTTGGCTACGTAGGTGCGGTGTCGGGACCCTACGTATTCTAGCACTGGGGAAGACAAAGAAAGAAGGTGAGAGGTGATCAGGAGATTGGGATTGGGGAAGCATGATCAGGTCAAGGCATTGGAGTTTCAATGTTTGAATTTTTGGATCATTGATATTAAGAGTCGCTAAAACTCTAAAATACCAAGGATTCCAACAAATTGCTTGCATTTTAGGATTGAGGAAATGATCACTGAAGATAGATGACCCCTAAAACTATCTTTGGTTTTTAGAAACCCTTCCAGAAATATGCCCAAGACAGTCGTGAACGATAAATGAGTTTAAAATAAAAACAGTAAAGTGATGGTTATCAGTGATTCAATAGTTGATTGAACTTTAATCGTGCGCTGTATCAAATGAAAAGCTAAAGTATTCTGCGCATCCATACCTACTAACAAATTAACAGGCTAAATTTATCTAACCAGTGAGCATTGCTGACATACATTTACATCGTAATTTACATTCAAAGCGGCAGCAAGCTTCATGATATTAAAATTCACGGTGTGTTCCTATATTGGCTACAAATCACGGAGTTGACATGCCTGCCTTGGATTTATGGAAGCTGTCCTGAATTAATATCTTTGACCAATGCAGGAAAATGACAAGGTTAAGCAACCAAGAACTTTTCTAACATGACGGTGTTAGTTTTAAATTAGAAACGGTGGGAGACTGAAAATTACTGTTTGAAACTTTTGAGTCGAACGAAATAGTACCTATACAAGTACTAAGCTACCATACAATTTTATTGTAGAGCTTATTTAATTAATTGTCACATGCCGTCTTCAAGACTAATTCTGAATTAGCGTAATTCACGGTACGAACTGCACGAAATTACAGTCTGAAACTTCGGAACTATGTTTCATTGTGGACCTGATCTTGGCAAATGCCATGCGTGTCAAACGCGATAGTCCTACTCACATGCAAGCTTAAAGGTCACGTACGCGAATGGTCAAGCAATCCGTTGATTTACCAGAATTACCTAACCAAATGAATCTCCAGGTAAATAAAAACGACTAAGGCGAAATATTGATTTGGCAGTAGGTATCCAAATCTGACTTCTCTTTGTAAGTACCTGCCTACCTACAGACATAACAGCTCATTTACTTTGAGAACTTATAGTAGGTAGGTACCTAGCCAAACTTACCTAAAATATACATCATCATGAAGCAGTTGTCAAACGCCATGCCTACGAGGAACCGGCAGAATGCGAAGTCCCACAGGTCCGTCGTGAAGACAGTGGCAATGCCGCCCACGCAGCCTATCAGATTTGACGCTGGAAACAAACCATACGAAATTCTGAGAACTTTGAGAAGATAGTTCAGCGACTGGATGGACTGCACAGGACCAGATGATGTAATTTACTTGGAGGTAGGACTCCTCAGAGTCCGTGGATACCACTGCAGTGCCGATATCTGCCTCCAAGCACAATTAGTGTGCGCTTGCTCACTTGTGCAAGGTACCGTGTTTATCTTTGAAGTCCATGTAGCAAGTGAAATTACAAGGAGAAGAGATGTATCAAGATAGGTAGGTACCTACTGCAACTGTTATACTCAGGCGTGGCGCGCGACCAACCGAGAAGATAGAAAGAAGTATTTAGATGTAAAACATAGATAAGCCAAGCCCAGGCTATTTCACATTTACTATAAACCTCCTCTAAACAAACAGAAAATGATGATTACCATCAAGAGTCATTGCAGAACAACTGTTGCATTGAAGTAATGAACTCAATCAAGCCAAATTAATATGTTAACGGACTGACTTCTATCTTTGGAGCGTAGATACGGTGCAATCATGGCGGAGTAATCACGTAATTACACAGTAATTCATATGTAATTATACATACCACGAGACTAGGTAGGTTACCTAATGTCATTTATTATTATAGCAAACAAGGTCACGGTAGGTAAATCGCGCCAATACACGCCTTGCCGCATCGGCTGATTTAGCTTTGTTATCAATATCGAACGACGTGTTGAACCAGCAACCCAAATATGGGCATATCGCACAAACCGTCAACATGCTCGGTCACAATGAGCCTTCTAATGTTCCAACTGCTGGGCTGGGACACTGGCCTTGCTTAGACTGAAGAAGATTAGGTCCAGAATCCACGAATTGATATTCGTGTTGAGTCCGCGTGGTCATCTATCAAGATGCACCTTGTTTTTCGAACTTTCAATCTCTGACATGCTGGTTTCCTCATGTTCCGAGCAGTTTGCGCAGATATTTTTTTAAAATAGAAAAAATCCTTTGCTGTAGTTACGACCACTGACCAGTTTCGAACAAGGAAGAGTCTTTACCACCAGAACACCAGTGATCTATATTTGGTAGTAGGTAGGTATCTACTAGAATATAATAGAAAAGGAAACAAAATGTTTTCACTAAGTTTTAAATAGGGCATCAGCACTATTGTCGCAACAACAGCTAGCAGCTGTTCTGTTGACCCAGTTTAGTCACATTGTTATTGTTTGTACCGATAAAACTATCCATACCTATTAGGTAATTTATAAAAGCGAAGTTACTGTCTGTAAGTGTGTTAAGTTTTCACGGATAAACCGCTGAAACGATTTGGGCTAAATTTGACACGGAGCTTGAACCTTTGAAAGGATAAGGCTTACATTGTTTTTTTTTAATTCAATGGTATACGTAAGGTATTCCTTTCCCACGCCAGCGAAACCGCATGCGTTGCTTGTATTTTAAATACCTACCTACCGATTGAAATACATTTCACAAATGTGTAGTTGGATGCAAAGATTATTGAACCATATTTCGGTCAAGCTATTTTTAGTTTGTCACTCTACAGAAATTATTCAGAGGAATGTTTTGCGTAGGTGTAAATATATTACGATAAGTATAAGATTTGCCTTTCTTCAAGGTGGTTTATGTTTACTGCGTCCTATAATCTTGCCGAGGACTTAGTAGGGCTCTATCTCTAATGATACATTTAAAAAAAAAAAAAAAATGTTGGTGCTACCATGGTGTTTTAGTGAAATATAGCCCCTAGAGCCTATAAACCTGTAAATATTTTTATAAATAAATACTTATGACTTTATGAGCTTAATTCCATCTTACCTATCAAAGCAGGTACTCTTCCGAAGCGGTCCGCCATCCAGCCGAGAAGCAAGCCTCCCACAAAGGAGCCAGCGAAGAACACCGCTTGAGCTATCGGTGCGTACCCAGAATACTCGCAAACCCATCCTCGCTAAAAACACACTAGATAATTAAGGCATACCAGCCGGCCGGAAACTAAGTTATACCTAGTAGATGGTACTACAATGTTATTTTAAATAATCCTAATGTACTTTGTTAGGTAGGTACTACTTACTGTACCTAAGTATAAGTACTAAATATTTGTTCTATGCTTGCTACTGCTACTACCACTAGGTAAGTGTTTTGTTTACCTACGAATTGTCATCGTAGTTCCTACCTACATAATGTACTCAACATTTCGATATTCGTTTTGGCGATGAATATCGCTAATTGATAAAAAATTGTTTGGTCATGATTTAAGCGATATTCGACCGTGCGTAATAATAATAATAAATTCAGCATTATTTGTTGGGACATCCATGACGGACGGAAACTTCGGGCGCGGACGGCCGTGTTGGCTACTGTTTCATACGGACTTGCTTACTTTTTAGCTTAGGTGGAGGTGGAGACCACGAGCCAAATTGTATGCTTAGGTATTGCTGTATTTTTGTACATTGTGTACCTGCTCAACCTACCCAACTATGCATACTTCATATAAATCACACTAATGGCAAGAATTGCCTTGGCAAATTCATTTTGGAACAAAAATGTTCAAAATTAGATTTTATATTTTGAACATTCAGGCAATTCTTGCATGCAATTATTGTATGGTGTAAAAGGGCCTACATAATGCAAGACTTTTAAAATACTGCTCTTTGTTGTCAGATTCTTGTAACCTGGGGCGCGTGGAACTGGCGTAAATTCGAGATAAATATATACTTACTTACCTACTTTAGTTACTTACATACGTAAACTTTTATTTCAGACAACGATAGTATCTAGATTTAAATCACTTATTCCACGGCCCATAGAAAAACTTACATCACACTTCACATCACACTTTCACACTAATATTGTACCTAAATGCGAAAGTTTGTATGTTTGTTTCGATGGATGATTGTTCCTCTATGACTCAACAACCACTGAACCGATTTGGCTGAAATTTAAAATGTAGTTAGATAATGACCAGGAATAGAACATAGGCTACTTTTTAAACCGAAAAAAAAAGTTCCCAAATTGCACGCGAACGAAGTCGCGGGCAACAGCTTGTAAAATATAAAACTAATAAATAAGGAATTATATTAATGCCCAGCGCTTTGATGTACAGCTATTACTTTTTACTCAATCTTCAAAGGCCCAGCGCTTCATAATACCTATAGGTACCAAATGAATGGCTGTAGTCCATCTTTGATTGAAGTTTGTATTATGACTCGGTGCAATCAAAAGCGATAAATATTGATTGAACTAAATTTAACCATTCATACAGAGACCAACAAACTAAACGTAGTGCTTACATTATCTTGGGTATGAGGTATGACCTGTCTAAGCTGAGAAAATGGTGTAGGTTCTGGGCAAGCCTTTATTAAAACCTACAGGCTTAGAACATGTCCTAGGCACTACAACATAAGCAGCAGTCTATACAAATCTACTTTCGGCAAATGAGAAACCAAGTTGGCACTTACTACTAGACGCTGTCAAATATACAAAAAAAATATCCTTCCAGATGAGTGATAATTTTACTAACTACAGTAGGTACCCTTTTAACCTAAACCACAGTATAACGCACACTTCTGCTTGGAGGCAGGATATCTGACACTATGGTGGTATCACCAATAAGGACTCTTGCTGGAGAGTAGAGTAGGTAACTAGGTACCACCAGATAAAACGGTGAAGATCTTACCTCACTGACGACAGTATGATAGGGTATATCGGTAAGCTCGAACTCCCAGCCGTGCTCACACGGTACTGTCGGCGTGCTTGGATCCGGAGGAGTGAGGTTCTGCAGCACAGTACTCCAGTTCACTTTGTATGTAGAGCACTTGTCCCAGTCTTCGCCAAACGCTGCCCGCGGTGCTGTTAGATTGCGCCTGCAACAAACCTCTACTTTTCTGAATTCCAACAATAGTTGAACTGCCGTTTGGTTGAGTTTCACTGTTCATGTAGGTTTTGTGGTTTGATTCTCTAGATTTATCATCAATTTCATAATTTTCGTAATTCCCAGTCTCCACAGAACATTAAAACATAACATAACACACCCACCCAACAGTCATTACAAGCCTTAGTCATTACTCTTCAACGCATTCTCAATCCCAATTTCTATCCCTGCTGACAAATTTTTGTACTCTTGGAAACAAGGTTGAATTTGGCGTAAGTTGTCATGAAATGTAATATTCCAATACTTTCCAATACTGATTGCGTTCAAGAGTTAAGCTCCTGATCCCACACTAGAATTCCCTGTATCGTGGTTATCGTAAACTACGAGTAGTAGACCAGGCACAACACCCATTACCTGGGACAAATATTGGCAGATCATGCAAATATTTGTATCCAATACAAAACTTCTCACTTCTCTACCAGACACTCGCGTATAGCGCCATCAAGGTTATCATTGCTTGAAGCTGTGGGCTGTACCTACTGTGCACTGTCTCCCTTTATGCTAGCCCTACCCAACTGGCCAGGACCGGACAGCGAGCAAGTGCTAAATATCAGGACCTTATTTACCTGAGCTCCATATGCAAGTGGTCCAACTCGGCAACCAGTGCTGCTGTTACCAAGAGCAAGTGCTAGTAATTTATTAGGACCTTAGTTACCTGAGCTCCATATCCAAGTGGTCCAACTCAGGCACCCGACACCAGTGCCGCTGCGGGGTCGCTGCTATGAACATCTGCACGAAGTAAACGAACGCGAAGAAGAAGCCGAACGGAAGCATCCCGAGGAACAGCAGCTTCTGGTAACGCCCCATCTCGCCCACGTGGCAGAGGATGGCCTCGAGTGCGTCTGATGTGCCATTTTCGTTGCTGAGGGGATCTTTCGCTTCCTGGAAATAAACAAGAATTTAGGAATTTGCGGGAGATAAAGGGCGTCGTGTCATGTCACCCTGATGAAGACTCTCAAAAGTGAAACAGTGTCGGAGCCTCTTCACCGATATACCAGCATAAGAAAACACCTGTTTTTATATGAAAAATGGAACAATTTAGGGCTACGGGCTAGCGCTAAAGGCTGAGTAAGTATCATTGCTCTACATAATTATATCCAAAAGAGAAAATCCGTAGGTATCAATTGGGTCAAGAGTTCGTTTAGAGCAATACCGCGTACCGGAGGAAACAAAATTAAATGCAACACACGTTAATTCATGAACATAACATTTCTAGGACATCGACTGGTCGGCTCGAACAGGATGAATGATTAATTTTTATTTAACTTTGGAAAACTTAGGTTTTTAATTTTCATTTTTTATGGAAGAAACTCCAATCCGGCTGGTCACCGTGGAAGAATACGACCAAAACCCTCCAAAGGAAAACATTTTCACTGAAAATACGAACAACCAACTCTACGTAACTACGTACAACGTCAGGACTTTATCAACATATGAAAGGCTAATAGAACTAAACGAAGCTATAAAAGGAACAAAATATGACATAATTGGCATATCTGAAATGAGGCGCCTAGGCAACAAAATAGAGGAATACGAAGACTTTATACTGTGCCACATAGGACACACACCCGGTCAGTATGGAGTGGGTTTCATAATAAACAAATATCTTAAACAATATGTGGAAAGTTTCACGGGTATAACAGAAAGAGTCGCAGTGCTAAACATAAACCTACAAGACACCAATATCTCTATTACACAAGTATACTCACCTACAGATGCAGCAAGCGACGAGGAGGTTAATCTATTCTACACAACTATCAGCAAGGCTATAGAAGCAGCTCACACAAATCTTATACTAATGGGAGACTTTAACGCAAAGATTGGACAACCACGACTAAACGAATATCTAGTAATGAAACAAAATGGATACGGCGAAAGAAACAAAAGAGGGCAAAGACTAATAGACTTTGCTCTCGAAAATAAACTTGCCATTATAAATACCTTTTTCAAAAAAAAACCGAGCAGTCGATGGACTTGGCTATCACCAAATAATAAATGTAAAAATGAAATAGATTATATACTATCAAACCGTCCAGATATATTTCAAAACATCGAAGTTCTAAACATAAACTACCCCTCCGACCATAGACCGATTAGAGCAACAATTCAACTGACATCATACAAGAAAAAAAGAACCGGTTATAAAAGCTTCCAAAACTGCTTACTAAAAACCAACAAAGAAGTACTTAGCTACAAAGAATGTCTGACAAGCCAGCTATCAGAAATACTGAAATCGAACGAAATCATGTCCGTACAATCCTACTACGACAATCTAATAAATGCTATCCAGCATAGTATAAAACATGCTCAAAAATTAGACGACTCTCCCAAAACACATAAAGTACTACAAACACGCACCACAACACTTATTAAAAGAAGACAAGAGTTACAAAAGACTAAGAACAAAACCCGATCAACGAAAAATGAACTCTCAGCTCTATACAAACTGATAAGCAAATACATAAGAAAAGACTACGCAATATACAGATCTAGCACCATAGAAAAACATCTTAAACAGTCAGGAAGCACGAAAAAAGCTTACAAAGAACTAAGAACCAACAAGACCTGGATTGAAGGGCTGCAGAAAGCAGGAAAAACGCTGCATGACCGCAGCGATATCATTGATATTGCAACTACATTTTATAAAAGCTTGTATAGTGCAATACCAGACACAAATCAGTATAGCAGCGAGATATCTCGCATGTAGAACATACGGAAAATTTAAAAACGATCGATGAAAATGAAATGCTAGAGGCAATTAAAAAGCTGAAAGATGAAAAAAGCCCGGGCTCAGACAATATTACCAACGAAGCCATAAAATCAGCCGCCACAATCTTGGCTCTACCGCTAATAAATCTTTTTAACATGATAATAAAAACCGCTAAAATACCCTCACAGTGGTCAGAATCAAATATAATCCTAATTTACAAGAAGGGCGACCCAAGTGACGTTGGAAATTATAGGCCAATAAGCTTACTACCGTGCTTATATAAACTGTTCTCTACCATTATAAATCAGAGAATAAGCACAACGCTTGATACAAAGCAACCTGTCGAGCAAGCTGGCTTTAGAAAAGGTTTCTCGACAATCGATCACATACATACATTAGAATTACTAATAGAAAAATATCAAGAACAACAGAGACCATTATACATCGCCTTTATTGACTACCAGAAAGCCTTCGACACAGTATCACATGCAAGCATTTGGCAAGCTCTAAAAGATCAAGGTGTGGAGAACCAATATATACAAATAATCATGAGTATATACAACAACAGTACTAGTAGAGTCAAACTAGATACAATCGGACCAAGTTTTCCCATAAATAGAGGAGTAAGACAAGGCGATCCTTTATCACCAAAAATATTTATCGCTGTGTTGCAATCAATTATTGGTAAGCTTGACTGGAAAGGACTTGGAATTCACATACAAGGCATTTACCTAAACCACCTACGATTCGCCGACGATCTTGTGATATTAGCAGAAACAAGCTCTCAATTACAACTCATGATCCAAACACTGAACACGGCTAGCGAACAAGTGGGCTTAGAAATGAATCTCACTAAAACAATGACAATGACTAACAGTGTCAAAAAATCAATCAAAGTTGGAAGCAAACCACTGGAATATACAGATACATATATATATTTAGGGAAACAAATTGGATTCAACAAAAAGAACAACGAGGTGGAAATAGAACGAAGAACACAACATACTTGGAATAAATACTGGAGCTTAAAGGACGTATTTAAGAGTAATATGCCAATACACATAAAAACCAGAGTGATGACGTCATGCCTTCTGCCATGTTTAACATATGCCTGCCAGACTTGGAAATTTACAAGAAAAATAAAAAACAAAATAAATACCTGCCAACGGGGAATAGAGCGTAGCATGCTTAATATAAAGAAATTACACAAAATACGACACACAAAAATAAGAAAAATAACAAAAGCTCCAAATGCTCTGGGCTACGCTCAAAAACTTAAATGGAAATGGGCTGGACATGTCGCACGACTACAGGACCAGAGGTGGACCAAACGGGTTACGTCATGGAAGGGACCACAAGGAAAGCGATCTATAGGAAGACCCTACACACGCTGGGAAGACGACTTAGCAAAAATAGCCGGACCACACTGGCTCCAAACAGCCACAGACCGTGACAAATGGAAATCTTTGGAGGAGGCCTTCACCTGCGAAGGGGTTCTTACAGATTAAAAATAAAATAAATAAACAATTTAAAACAAAAAAGTACAATAACAAATATAAGTGAAAGGAAGTAAAGTGAAATAGAAACAATATAAATAACCAATATATTTAGATTTTTAAGTTTTTTTGTATAAGTACTTAGGTAAGAAATAAAAGGCTTTTTATTTATTTATATGGAAGAAACAACAACAACAACTTTTTGTTTTCTACTTACGTCAAAACAAAAACAATAATAACCGACGCAGCAACGTCATCGCAGCTGCTGTGGTATAAATACCTTACCTATCATGAATGACAGCCTTCTAAGATTCCCACAGCTGGGACACCGGCACACTCTCGAGCGAGAGTATTTGAGTTCTAATCCACCACGCGGACCCAATGCGGATTGGTAGACAAAGTAATATCTTTCGAATTTTCATTTCTTAGACATGCCAGTTTCCTTGCGATGTTTTTCTTCGCAGTTTGAGAGCACTAGCATAGCGATATAATTTTTTCAAGTGAAAAAACCTACTTATTGCTTATGCACCAAACCGCACTAAACACGGCCATAAAAGAGGGCGAATGTCAAGAACAAGTGAGTGATGCAACCTCAATTAAATATAAATAAAAAATTAAACCTTGAACTGCTGATCAATTCCGTCATCAACCACTGAACTTTTCATTTCGTAAACAGACAAACGTTTTCTGAAAAGCTCGCGCGCGCGTTGTACCCAATCGGTCCCACACTACTGACTGACGAGTCATTAGGTAGATATCTATATTTATTTACTTACCTAAGTTTATCCGAAATGTTGATAGGTAGGTTAGGTATTTGATAAAAACATAATTTAGTTGAGTGAGACTTATCAACGATAGAGCTCCATATCCCATCGTTCTTTTCAAGACAAGTGTACTCGACTCAAGTCCTTCCGAGATTTATATTTATTATCGACATTTTAAATCCTTAATACCTAATCAAGTCTAGTGTCTTTCAGATCTATCTTTATTCATTGACAAGGCAATACATGGCAAGCCGCTAAAGGCCCAATTCTACTAATACAATATGATATTTCCCAAGTTTTGGGCGCTGTGTCCTCCAATAACTATTTATTTTTGCGCACAATGTTTTTAGAGTTTGGAATTTTTACCACACTGTATTTTATTAATTTTAGGAAAAACATCATACGAAACAAGATTTTCAATTGTAGCTTAAAAAAATTGCGCCGTTGTCCGTTGTATTCAAGCGTGTGTAGGAATTTTATTTATACATTATCGATTATCATGATATCAATCATTCTATTAGTATTTCGTAATCTTTTAGGACCCGCTGGCTCTGATTAGAGTCAAGAACAAAATTAAAATCTATTGTGCGATTTAGAGCGATAGGAACCCAGCCGGTGTTGTTGCCAGTTCTTTTACGGCATGGGCGCGTCCGCGTCGGAACTGGTGTAAACCTAGCTTGTAAGACTTACTGTTTGTTTTCCGAAAAAAATATAATAAAATATAAATAAAAAAATTAACTAAATGTATTATAACAACACACGCTTTCGAATCTAACTAATACGACTGCGTATATTTTGGATGCCCCTCGTGAGAACAAGCCTGTTTTCTCACGATGTTTTCCTTAAAAGTTGATGAGAGCATAACAATTTTTAGTCTCAGTAATTTAGCTAAGTAGGTTAGGTAGGTACTTAACTTACCTAATTATGTAGGTACCTAAGTGTTTTGGATATAGGTACCTACGTATGTGTGTTAAGTATTTTATGTTTTAATCAAACGGCAGATTTGGATGAAACTGGGTAAGATAGATAAAATTGTACTAATTATATTATGTGGGTACCTAAGTAGTTCTCTAGTTCTACGCCTGGAGATTACTTTTACCTAGGTATCCACCACGCTAGCGAAGCCGCGGGAAAAAGTCTTACATGATGCAATTAACTATTCTATATATTTTAATTAAAACAATAATCAAGATGAAGATTGATATTATAAAGAATTTTATAATAACACAGTGATTGCCAATGGCTATGCATTAGGTATGCACTTACTGAACTTACTAGGTACGCACTGCAAGACTACAGGAAAAATACACACCAATCACGGGGAATCTAATTTACCGACCAAGTTCTAGTGAAACATAAAAAATCAGTACCTACGTTGGTTTGAGAACCTTTTTTTATGTCAAGTCGTCAAGGTATAATACTAAACTTAAACATAGTTGTAGTTTTGATCAAAGTTTTACGTTTTAAAGTTTTGAGTGGCACTGCACACTGCACAGCGCTCGGTCACCGAGAGACGTAGTACAGAAGTATTTTTTGCCCAATAATTTTACATAATGCTACATTGCTGCTTTGAGGAAGAATAATGGAACCGTGGAACACACCAAGACACGCCTTCGGCACAGAACAGATTAGTACTACGTACAGAATGGTCACACCCTACCTTCCATCGGTTTTACTTACACTACACGACACTACACGGCACCTTTCGCCGGCACTAAAGCTAAGGGCACGCGTATATTTCGATCCAAGCGCGCGCATGCCAGCGCAAGCAAAAGTTTTTTTTTTTATACCACTAAAGTAACAACCAAGCGTACGGCCAACTTGATGGTCAGCGATTACCGTAGCCTATGTACGCATGCAACATCATATCACTTGCGTGTTACCACCCTGAGACATTAGATGAAAAGTCTCATGTGCCTGTAATTTCACCGGAAACCATACCCTTCGAACCGGAACACAGCAATGCTAGCATTACTGCATGGCGGCAGAAATAGGTATGTTGGTAGTCCTTTCCCGGACGAGCTATCACAAAGAACTCTACTACTCTAAAGTGTGCTATATTATTATTAATATTATATAATAAAATAGCACACTTTCTATTAATTTTATATTATTAGCAAGAGTGAGACTCTTGCTAATAATTGGGTGAGGCTAACCATGACACTCACACATTACAACGGCACCGATCACGTACACAAACCATGCATGTAGTGATTGCGACGCGTTTGCTTCATACTCGTACATTTTAGTGAGTGTCCGGGGTGTGCCTTCGGGAAGCCTAAAAACTCAGTCACCAGAGTTGGCCACTGACTCATACGAACTTACTTTACTTACACCATCACTTACACCAAGACAGACTCTTGTTCTGAAGAGTCCAACCATCGAATAAGTGTACCTACAGGTATTCTTTACCTATTATAACGTTCTAAAAAACAGAGTCGTGCGTATTTTTCAGTTTGAAAACACAAATAGACGAACATAAAACTCGACTTTTATTTCTACAGTAACAAGAATCTACCTACTATTATATAGGTACCCACATTTTGGCTGAACAACCGGATGTCGACCTAATTAAAAACACTAACAACTAAAGACTAATTTGCTCTATAAATAACATGGTTTACCAAACAATTAGAGGAAATAACGCCCAATTGACTAATTAACAACAGTGACGAATTGTAGACTGCAGTGTCACTGTTCTGGGTCCCACGAAAATAATAGTAGGTACTTAGGTAGGTACAGTCAGCAAAGAATGTGGTCTATCACTTTTGTCATAAGTTTCTGTGAAATCCTATGACATTCAAATGAATCTCATCCTTAGGGTAGGTACACAGAGGTAGGTAGTAGACCACATTTTTTGCACAGAACAGATATTAAACGACCTAAGCCTGAACTATCGAATTGGACCGTTTTTGGGCATTTCTTACAATAGTGGCTTTCTTTTTGTTTCGAATCGGCAGCCACGATTGTAAGAAACGCCGAAAATTACATCTCTACTACGAAAATTAATAGAAAAACTAAAATCAAACTGCTACACATAATTATATTATTTAGGTTATTATTTATGTAAGTAGGTAGGTACCTACTCGTAACGTTCAAACTTAATAAAATTATACTTTATCTAAAAATGGCTTTATTCGGACTTGTAATTTCGAAATAAATTAACAATGACTTAAATAATACTTAATTAGATAAAATGAATGAATGAAAATAACCATTAAAAAACATCGAGCCTGAAGCAGATCCGTGCCTTTATTACGTAAGTCTATTGCTGTCAAATTGCTGTCGATTGCTAGTCGATTCCTTACGCGCTTATGGTACGCACTGTAGGTGTGAAAAAGACGGCCAGACGCAACAACAAGCGATCGACAGCGATAGACTTACATAATCAGGGGGATGGACTCTTGACTTGAGTTAGAGACGCTTCGATCCAAAGACATCCCAAGGATTATTTCGATTAGGCAAGGCATGACTCTACTGCACCACAACTGCACTCTACCTGCAATATTCCACTTGATACCACTCTACCTGCAATATTCCACTTGATACGTGCATGCTCTCAACTAGTAGAGCATGCGCATATCAAGTGGAATGTTGCAGGTTAAAGTCCCGCTTATTTGGGATATAAAAAACTGGATTTAAAATTAAATGTATGCTATAGACCATCTAAAATATAAAGGTATTTTAATTCCCACGTAATTGCATTCATAAACGTCCTTCAAAACTATCATCGTTTTCGTTCATTGACATTATGAATGACAAGGAAAGACTAATTAGCAAGCCGCTGAATTACGGTCTTTTTATGAATAAGGCATAACTCAGATACCGTATAAACCTTTGTTAGCTAATGGTGCTCCCACATTTTCAAACAAAACATTTGATCACAATGTTAGAAAATGTTTTCATGTTCGATGTATCTAACTATAGTTCGCACAGCGGATCTAGGCTTCCGTGAAGTTAGCCGTTTGTGATGCGCAAAGACAATTTAGTTTGAAAAAGCTCCATTGCGCATCGAAACGGCTAATTTCACGACGGCCGAGATCCGTTGTGAGAATTATAAATAGGTAGGTAAAACATTTGTTAACATTTATCTATAGTCTGGTTTTTAATTCAAGTCCAAAAAAGTAAATGGTGATACCATAGAAAAAAAATACTTTCTTTTTGATATGGAACTATGTTACGCTATATTAATGAGTAAGAATTTTTTATTCTAGCCAAGACTTGACAAGATCCTCGAACGTTACCTACATATACGCAGACTTAGTCACATCCTACTATTCTCGCTAACCTACCCGCATTAGTCTTAAATTACCTACATAATAAATTAGATATACTTGTTTACGCACGGTACTCACTTACTTACTTACTTAACTTTATTTTTACCTACATTTTTTCTATACATTAATATTCTGCCTAGCTGCCTACCTACTTTGAATTATATAAGTTTACACTCATGTCTAACCTACAGTCACTAATCTAATCTAACCTATTAAAATGTACTACCTAAGAGACCACAGCTAAGAGGGGGCTCTTCTCACACAGGTCATTAAAACTTAACTGAAGAGCCCCAAACCCTGTAATATTTAAAACGTGTAATATAAATAAAAATATTTTGAATTAAAAAAAAAAAAAAAAAAAGACTTTTAAAACTAATTAAAATAGATGATTTAGGCATAGTTTTGTTCAGATTTTCATACTTGTTATGCAAATACTTAGAAAAACAATATTTTTTTGGGTAAATATTGTATGGTACCTACTTGTCACATTCTGGGGTACGGTAAGGTTTTGCAGTGCTATTACACATTTGGTTTATTTTCATTCGTTTCTCGAACGTGCTTGTTGGAAGGTTTCTCGTTGTGTTTTCTTGTCCTGTTCACATTTTGTCCAGTTTGTTCTATGGGGCTGATATAGGTAAAGATAGATTTAGACTTTGTAAGCTATTTATTGAGATGCAGATGAAAATATTTACAGAGAAAAATCATATATTTACAGAGAAATATCTTTTTATATCAAGTTTTTAGTTCCGAGCCAAGTGACAGTTCTTGTCATTTTTCTTTTTTCCTGTAACCATGGTGATGATTTTCGTTAGGATGAGAAGTTTCGTTAGGTTGATGAAATGAGTCGCCACCAAGGAAGTCGATAGATAGAAGGGCCCTGTGTTGTTTCTGTTGATCTTTGTTGGTAGACAGGTAGTAGGTCTGATTTTGATTAGTACGCAGGTACAAGTATTATCGAACCAAAGGTCTTGCTTTTCTGAGATACACAAAATTGACATTTGACAATGACATTTGTTTGTTTACCTTTTTGGACTTGAATTAAAAACCAGACTAATAGCTTTTAGCGTTTTGTGCATGTTTAATTTTCAAATGATAAATATGTTTGAAAACATTTTCTATCAGTGTGGTGAAGCACTCAATACCTACATCTAACAGTTCCTAACAGAATGTAACAATTTCTAACTTTTGTTAGTAAATGTTTAGTGTTAGAAAATGTTTGCAAACATTTTAAAACAGCAGTGTGTGGAGCTTCCATTTGTGTCTTTCTAATCTGTCATAGTTTTTGTTCATTGCATGGAACTAATAATAAGTTACCATGGAACTAATATGTATGTACCTACCTACCTACTACCGTACAAAATTCCTTGTAAGTTACATGTAAATACCTTGGTTCATTGACATAGGAATGACAAGGAAAGACAATACTTATCGAGCCGATAAAATAACAGTTTTGTCTATAATTTTACTAAATTGGTAACTACAGATGCATTTAAGTAAACCGTCGAAAGTGGTAGAGGTAAGGAAGTTTAACTTGAACATCCCGTCGGCAATTGCAGCCGATCAATGAGTACCTACATAATAACCCGTTGACAAATTGACGTTGCGTGTTTTGTAAGCAACTGCACATGAATGGATCTACGAAACTCAAGAGTACAAAAATTTCTTGACGAAACTAGAGTACAGGTTGTCCCTTTTTTGTTTGCCGTTGAGATTTCCTGAAATCATACCAAGGAGGTTATTTCAGACAAACAGGAGATGTATATCTAGATAACACGCCTCACCAGCCTCTCTTCTACAAGAAGTAGCAGGTCCAATATAATGTTTCACAAACGAAGAGTCGGTTTATGGAATTTTTTTAATGTAGATATCTAGAAGTAAATAGATACCCCTTTAAAATAATTTTACTGTATTACCTTTCGCATAATACACAAGTTTGAGATGAACGCTTACAACCCTTTAAAATAATTTTACTGTATTACCTTTCGCATAATACACAAGTTTGAGATGAACGCTTACAATTTTCTACCTAGCCTTCAAATATTATGTTTAGCCAAAATAAATACATTTGTATGATGTAGCGGATGATAAACGACCTTTATGTATTTTTCTAATTTACGTTATTTAGATATCTACAAGGGTACCTATCGATAATCCTAAACCCAACAAAGTGTTACGTCGTCCTAATTCAGCCATGTGATGCTTTTTCCTCGCGTGAGCAAAATCTAGAGAATAATCGAATCTACGAAGTCATCCCACTCCTACCTTTGTAGTTTAGATATTGGATCTATTTATTATGAACGAAACAACGTTGGTCGAAAAAATTGGCAAGCTTTGTAAATAAATAAATCTACAAGAAAATTTCGTTTTGTTACTTTTTGGGTAGGTAGGTACGCTGAGGTTTATCACGGCAAGTGTTTGTTATGTGCCTACAGATAAAACGCTAGTGAAAGTTGCAAAAACCTGCTTTGCAAAGTCTCATTGAATCTAGCAGTTTATTAAGGCAATAGATAAAAATATATAATGTGTTACCTCGTCTAGTGATTGGCTAGCAGGTTTTAGTTGTTATGCCATAAGCAGATTAAACAACACGTCTTGCACTGGGCCAAGATCAATAAAACCCTACCTACTAACTATTTCTTACTATAAGTATATACTTATATACTTAAAGTAAGAAATAGTTAGTAGGTATAGTTATATCTATTTAATGTTAATGTAAAACTGTATATTATCTATTTTTAATTATTCAATATATGTATGTAACTGTATTTAGGTTTTAGTACGATAGGATAGATAGTAGCTATAAGTAGGCATTTGGTATCCATATTTGTTTTTTTTATTCTCTGTTACTTTGTGGTGGTTGTATAAATAGTTTTCTTTCTTTCTTTCTTTCTTTCTTTCTTTTGTACTTAGTATCCTGCCTGCCATACGCTCAAGAGCATCTATCTATGCAAACACACTATTACTCTTATTATAGTGATGTTTAAAGTCAGTTTTCAGTTGAATTCACAATAAGTTTTATTTTTGTGCATGATGTGGTCACCTCTAATTGAGAGAGCACCTGACCTGACTACCTCTGTAATTTAAAATTTGTATGCCTGTGTATCTTTCGTTGGTGATCCATAATAATAAAATAATAAAATAATAAATACTCTACAATATAGTACCTACTTATAAGGCTTTAGTGACTAGACGCTCGGAGCGCTCGTGACGTAGCTGGCTAAATTGTTCTTAACAGATCAACGAAGTTAAGCACTGTTCCTTGGGGTCATTATTTGGATGGGTGACCGCCAGTGGTAATTTCAACTGAGCGCTCCCGTGCTTCGGAGGGCACGTTAAGCAGTCGGTCCCGGCTTTTTCAAAGTTTTTAGGCCATGACAGAGGGCTTCGGGCGGCCTAGAAATTCTGTCACCAGAGTTGGCCACTGACTCATACGAACGAACGAACGAACGAAGTGACTGACTCAGCCTAAACCTTATGTCCTTAGAAATGTAGCATTTTAAGGGTAGGTATATGGCTATTATCTGGTGTATTCCGAAATTCAACTCCTTTTTAACACGCAGTCGGAAGGTGAAAAAAAAAAAACTCATCGCGGATTAAGAGTAGTAGAGTTCTTTGTGATAGAGCTCGTCCGGGGAAGGACTACCACCATACCTATTTCTGCCGCCAAGCTACCTATTTCTGCCGCCAAGCAGTAATCGCATTGCTGTGTTCCGGTGTGAAGGGTATGGTTTCCGGTGAAATTACTGGCACATGTGGCTTTCGATCTTAGCCTCAAGGTAGCAACCCGCGAGTGATACCTCTGGTATTGCAAGCGTCCATAGGCTGCGGTAACCTCATATCATTTTGTGGGCCGTACGCTTGGTTGCCACTTCAGTTGTATAAAAAAAAAAATACGCGGATAATCGCGGGGCGTCCCTTCTAGCTTCAGCTAAAAACATAATTTATTAATACATAATTTATCGGCGCCAACAGAGATTATCTAGGAAAGGAAGGCCAGGAATAAATATTATAACATTTTAAGCCAGTTAAAAGAGTTGATATCAGACCGTAAAAGCCGCGTTGGAAAGATCTAAGTAGAAAGATTTGCGGAATTCAAGAATTTTTCGATTCAAGCGGGACTTGAACCAGCAATATTCCACTTGATATTGCCACTTGAAAAAACCTGTATTAGATAGGTAAGTTAGGTAGATACCTACCTAACTGTTTAGGTGTTATTGCAAAATTATAGGTAAGTAGGTAAGTACCTACTACATTAAGTTAGGTGGGTACCTGGTTGTTCAAATGTTTGCGTTATTTCGTCAATGCAAACTCAACTCCGACCGATGTGACGCAGTGGGCGCAGGCCCGCCTGCGACGCAGAGGTTGCGGGTTCGATTTCCGCCTCGGAACAAATGTTTGTACGATCTACAAATATTTGTTCCGGGTGTTCTGGGTATTTTCTATAATA
Source organism: Colostygia pectinataria (assembly GCA_951394395.1). Taxonomy (NCBI): domain Eukaryota; kingdom Metazoa; phylum Arthropoda; class Insecta; order Lepidoptera; family Geometridae; genus Colostygia; species Colostygia pectinataria. The sequence goes on along the minus strand of OX596351.1, from coordinate 11,832,912 downwards.
AAAAAAATATCTATCTATGTATTGTATTGTATTAAATATATAATATCAGTCATCTAGGTACCCATAATACAGCTCTGTTTAACAGCAGCTTACCTTGGGCACAGATAACATAATACTAGTACCTTGGGGCTAGATGATGCTGTGTGGATTGTCCAGCATAAAAAAAAACTCTGTGAAAGTACCTACCTTTAATACCTACAAAGTTAATTTTGTATTGATGAATTATCACGTGCCAGCATTAAAATAATAAACACCAACAGAGCACGTTTTAGTACTTTATAGTTATTTTATTTGCACATTACCTACGTTGGAACACTAAGAGCACGTAGGTAGGTCCTACATACGAACCTAAATTGGCTTGTCACCCTTGCTCGAAATAATCATTGGGATGTCTTGGTCTCAATGGCTCAACTGGTAGAGCACCCGCGTAACAAGCGGAAGGGTTCAAGAAGTCCCGCTTGAGGTAAAATATTTTTAGGATACGTATCTAACTAATTATCCCCTTATTGTGTTTGATGACACTATAAAAAACAGTAGGTAACCAACAGTATTTTTTTCAATTTCCTAGTTAGTACCTAGGCAGGTACTAGCAAAGATCATGTATATAGTCAAAGGGTACTAGGTACTTAATTTAAAAAACGCCGAATAACGGCCTAAATAAAAATTAAATGTCGCACTTACCATGATTGCTTTTTGCAATTCTCGGCCGCCACAATAGTTTTTAAACCACACTGACAACCAGACCTAAAAATAATAATCACTGAAAAAAACCCGCGTACGAATTTTAATAGAAAATTGTTTATAGCAACTACTGCACACCCAACGAATGTGTGTAGCACCCACGCACTGCACAACTCAAAACACATGAATGACTGCAGTCTTTGTATAACCAAAAAACCGCAATGCAATCTAAGCTCTATATCTCAGTAAACTTTAATCTTTTACACATCGAGCTTTTAACCACAGTGCTTGTTGCTTGCTGGACGAGCGACTTCTTTTTTTAGCTTTCGAGAGAAAGTTCGTTCGACTGGCTGCCAGCGCACTGCGGCATATTTACTCTACTAACTAACTATGTAGGTACCTACTTACGTTATTTGGTCGACCAATGAGGTAAAAGTCCGTAACACACAAAGCCGGGCACGATAAGCTATTTGGTCTCCAGGGCAACATGATTATACATTTTATAAATCGCAATACATACCAGTTTTTACATAGATACATAGGTATAGCTAAAGTGGCATCCAAGTGTACGGCCACAGTACGGCCCACTTGATGGTAAGCGGTTACCGTAGCCTATGTACGCTTGCAACATCATAGATATCACATATATACAACTTTACTCATAGATAATAAAAACATTTAAATACAAACTAAAAAAAAACTCTACAATAATGGTACCTACGACTTGCTACGGTTGTTTGCGTTTATATTTTCACGCGCATTTAGTCTTTATTATAAAAACTTACAAACTTTCGTATAATAAGCTATCTGTGGTCTGTAGTTCTGTGTGGACTCTCTCATCAAAAAATATTTTCGAAGGACGCCGCCATTACTTTCAAAAGTTTGTGTGTCTTTATTTACCTCACGTACACTTACTTTACTGGCAATTTTTGAATTTTGATGTAGTATTTTCAAAGCTAACTAAAATTATTATCACTAAAAAAAAACTAAATTATTATATTATTATCGCGGTCCTTTGTATTTTAATTCATTAGAAAAGTACGGTAACAACCTAGTTAGAAAAGGTTACAACAGAATCGACGGAGATCCTGACGAAAAAACACAGATTTTAGAGTTTTCGAACGATACCTACTGACTGACAAACAAAACTGTCACTTCGTGAATTTCAAGTTCAAGCTGACAGTGACATCTTATTTTATTTGTCAATCAGTGATGCCAGACTATGCGATCTATCGCCATTTAGGCTATTTCTGAGGTCACCGTCTATGAGGTAACCAAACATGCGAATCGTAGGAATTGACTGTAAAGCAACTCCGCGCCGGCGACTACAAATAAAAATATAGTAGGCCATTTCAGGATTTTATTTCATAGCTTTGATTTTTTTTTTGTCAGTAAGTGACAAGACGGTCAAGTCGCCCACCTGATGTTAAGCACCACGATTGACCTAGCCGCGTTTACATTATTCTGTCGTGGCGTGTCGTGAGGTCGTGACGCGCCATAAGCATATCGTATCCAAACATTTTGTATGCTTAGAATTATATTACATATGCGCAGTCGTGACGCGTTCTGTAAATGTATGGATACGATATACTTATGACGCGTCACGACACTCCCCGACAGAATAATGCAAGCCCGGCTTAACAGATGCAGTGCCACCCAAAGCTTAAAGTTTTTAGGTTCATCGTGGCACTGCACCTGCTTTAATAAATATAATTTTTAAACCTTTTTACATGATTTTTGGCTAAATGTTAGATTTTCTGATTGAATTTTTGAGACAATTTTAGGCTTTAAAGTTGTAAATTATAAAAGATTTTAGGCTACTTTGCAGAAGATCTGGCGACTTGACCGATCGACGATCTGGTAACCCTGGTCAATCGGATGATGGAATAGTTGATTATTTGACCAAACGAGTGAATCAGGCGTAATTTGTTATTCTTGCAGTGTTTTTCTGTAAAATCTCATGATACTATTCGGATACCATTCAAAATACTAGTTTCTAAAAATACATAAATAACAGAATCAAGTCTCATGTAAGTATCGTAAACATACCTCCGATTAGGTTTGTTTTTCCGCAAGTGTTCTCAATATTTGCACATTTGTTTTGTGTATTAAGTGGAGATCCAAAGTCATTGTAAAATACACACGTGATTCAAGGCCGCTCGTTGGCTTAATTAATTGAATTATTTCCAGGCTATCGTGTTGTCCACTGCATCTGAGTAGGTACACATTATACATACAACAAGATAGGTACAATCATATTTTATTTTTGATTAAGAACCCGTTTCATATCATTAGCTTTGTAACACGCATTTCCTTTGTGCGTGTGTAATGTTGCAGACTATATAGGTGCGTCTTATGCATCATCAATTGAAGTAAATTACTTGGTCCATTGACTTGTTTACAAATGTTTATCATAAAACATTTGTAGTTTATTAAAAATACTCTCTACATTCATAGTTTTGCAAGTTGTAATGTTTGAGAAAAGTGTTTCTATCTCAAATTTTATTTATAAACAAATAGTATGTTGTGTGTGTAAGATACAGCATTTATAGTTAATAGTTTTCTGTGTTGCCACAGGGTACAGAGCGATGTGAGCTCGCCGGCCCATGAGTCTCGGGATAGAGATATTCTTGAGTTCAACGGGTGGAATGTGATAAAGCATCGCCATGTGGAAGGCAAGTGCTGTCGGACTGCTGATGCTGCTGATGCTGCTACTGGTTGTAGAGGGCAACATCATTGTGTACACGCAAGATACACCTCATACTGTAAGTGACCTTTTAATTTGTATAAACAAGCTTAAGAGCTAGCTTTAAGACGTCTCATAATGATCCTTTCGACATGATTGAATAAAAAGATTTTTTTCTTTGATTTTCACAAGGTTTATTATATGCCCTCTGCTGTTGAACAAACGTTTGCAAATAAAAATGGGTATTATTCTATACTGAAGTTAAGCAGTAATTATTTGCCTGCATGTCGTAGTTACAGCTAACCATACGCAGGCAGCGGCAGCGGTAACAGCTTACCATCTTGTGGGCAATACGCTTGGTTGCCACTTCAGTTGTTTAAAAAAAAAAACCTCTAAGCATTAGTCATTCATTTTATAGGTCTTATTATTTTTTGTTTTTCTTATCAAACCTTTTTAAAACCAGTTTGAACTCCGAATTAACTCCCTAGTTATACCTTGAATGTTTGGGTTGTTCAGACCTTTTTTGTGCATACCTGTTTGGTATTTTGGGATGTAGGTGACGACGACCTCAAGGGTGCGGGTGTGATCTAGATCATGTGACCTAGCTGAAGGCCACGGATTCGATTCCCGCATCAGCCCCCATACCATGAACTTTTAGAGCGATTCAATTTAGGACCTAAACTGAATTATCAAAAAAATTTGTACCATGAAATTAATAATTATTGAAGTCATGGTACAAAATATTTGACAATTCAGTTTAGGTCCTAATTTGAATCGCTCTAAGAGTTCATGGTAGAGGGGCTGACAAATGTTTGCATAAACTCGATTTTTTAAACCCCTTTATAACATCATTATGTATAAGTGTAATTACCTACTAGGTATCAGGTTCCCAGCTTCGCGGAAATAGAAGCCAGAATTGCGTTGTGTAAAAAAAAATCCTCCAATATATATATATATGTATATTTTTTACTTTATTTCTCTACTTGCTGTCGCCCGCGACTTCGTACGCGTGTTACTCGGGAAAAGTAGCCTATGTTTTATTCCGGTCATTATCTATTTATGTTTTAAATTTTAGCTAAATTGGTTTAGTGGTTGTCGAGTTATAGAGTAACAAACATCCAAACTTTCGCATTTAAAATATTAGTGTGATTTTTGTAAGTATTAAGGCGCGGGCCCACCGCGGTGCACGGAGAGGCTACGCACGTGTATTAAGCTTCACTTTAGAAGAAAATGTATGTGGTTGTGTCCACTGCAACCCACGGAGAGGCTACGCATGAATTGACGTCATTGATACATGCGTGGCTGGCTCGAATAGGCGGTTACATAGCTCAACGCTGTCGACGTGGGTCTACGTTTCCACTGGAGTACACGAATATGGCGCAGGCGTCGCTCGCTTTCCCGCCCGTCTCACCTCCCCACACCTCCCGCAGTGAAGCCCGTGTCCGTGGATTGCAGTGGCACCTGCGTAGCCTCTCCGTGCGCCGTGCCACGCTATACATATTCGTGGGTCATATTCGTGTACTCCAGTGGAAACGTAAACCCATGTTATCAAACAAATTAATACACGTAGCTAAAATACGCCGCGTGCCCGTGCTCAGCATGCGCCACGGTGGGCCCGCGCCTTTATAAACATGACTCGTCGATCTGCATGCTAAGACGCCAGAGGTGCAGACTCGATTTAAATTTCCAACTTGTATTGTAGGTATAGTTCTCTCGGCGGATCTAGGCTTTCGTGAAGTTAGCCGTTTCGATGCGCAATGGAGCTTTTTCTAACAAAATTGTCTTTGCGCATCACAAACGGATAACTTCACGGAAGCCTAGATCCGCCGAGAGAACTATACCTACCTATACCTACGCGATTGCGTTGTCTACTATACTAAATTATAGAGGATAGATTTGTACATTTGTTTGTTACGAATAAACTCAAAAACTACTGACCCGATTACAAAAAATATTTTACCATTAGAATACTACATTATTCTTAGTAACATCTATAGGCTACATTTTATGTCCACCCGTGCGAAGCCGGGACGGGTCGCTAGTCACACTAATATTGACGACCAATGTGGCGCGGTGGGCGAAGGTCCGCCTGCGACGCGGAGGTTGCGGGTTCAATTCCCGCCTTGGGACAAATGTTTTTAGGATCTGCAAATATTTGTTCCGGGTGTTCTGGGTGTTTTCTATGTATAATAAAAAATATATATCTATTATATGTATTGTATTGTAATAAATATATATCAGTCATCTAGTACCCATAATACAGCTCTGTCTTACCTTGGGCTAGCTAGATGATGCTGTGTGGATTGTCCAGCATTATTTATTTATTTATATTATAAATGCAAAAGTTTGGATGTTTGTTCCTCTGTAACTCGACAACCACTGAACCGATTTGGCTAAAATTTATAACATAGATAGATAATGACCGGGAATAGGACATGGGTTATTTTTACCCCGGAAAAATTAGAGTTCCACGCGAACGAAGTCGCGAGCAACAACAGCTAGTTTCATACATATTTCTAATTTTGTCGATGTACTAACGCCTCATTCACTATTGACCTAAATTAGCAAGTAATTCAAACCCTATTTCAGGGGCGCGCGCAGAACGAAAGGATCTAACGCTAGTGTCAACTACTAGGTTTAAGTAAGGCGCTTTTAAATAATTATACAAAACTGCGAAATAATATACTACTATGACACGGGCTCTATTTTTGTCTTTTTTTTTTTATACAACTGAAGTGGCAACCAACCGTACGGCCCACAAGATGGTAAGCGGTTACCACAGCCTATGGACGCTTGCAATACCAGAGGTACCACTCGCGGGTTGCCACCTTTAGGGTAAGATAGAAAGCCTCATGTGCCAGTAAATTCACCGGAAACCATACCCTTCGCACCGGAACACAGCAATGCGAGCATTACTGCTTGGCGGCAGAAATAGGTTTGCTGGTAGTCCTTCCCCGAACGAGCTCTATCACAGAAAACTCTACTACTCTTAAAAAAAAAAACTTATTTTTTCGAAATTTTCTTTTAAATAAGTGGTCTTATATTAAATTGTAGTCAAAAGTCGATTCAAACCAGCCATACTTATCTGCATTTCGTCCACGTGGTAAATGCATTACATGGGGAGCTACTGATAGAGATACGATAACCCACTGACCGAAATGATAGAGCGCAAGAAAAGATATAAGTACATTTATAGAATAGATATAGATATATAAATTATTTATTGTTTTTGTATAACATAGTACAAAATAAAAAAATAAACTCTTATGCCGACATTAATTTTATTTTTGGCAAAATTCAAATGAGGCATTTTTAACGATAAATAATAGCAAATTATCCCCAGTTAAAGTAGCTTCTATTAAGAGCTTGCACTAAGTAATTAATTGAAAATCTGCAAGCAAGACATTCCAGGTTTGTCTTTTTTGAAAATGGTTCTTTAAGAGCCCTATCCTTGACGATCCTTGAATTTAATTGTAGCCCGTGAAGTTTCGAACACTATTGTGGCTCGTGTGTTGAAGATATTTTAACGAAAATAAAAACAAATAAAAGCTTTATCCCTTATAATTTAAGCCAACAGAGCAAATATTAATTAACTCAAGACATAACTGATTAAAAAAATAATTAATAACGCACGTTTCGTAAAATGAGCAATTCCAGTCAACTTTCGATCATTTTTCAAATTCAAATGAGGCATTTTTAACGATAAATAATAGCAAATTATCCCCAGTTAAAGTAGCTTCTATTAAGAGCTTGCACTAAGTAATTAATTGAAAATCTGCAAGCAAGTAAGACATTCCAGGTTTGTCTTTTTTGAAAATGGTTCTTTAAGAGCTCTATCCTTGACGATCCTTGAATTTTCTTGTAGCCCGTGAAGTTTCGAACACTATTGTGGCTCGTGTGTTGAAGATATTTTAACGAAAAACAAATAAAAGCTTTATCCCTTAAAATTTAAGCCAACAGAGCAAATATTAATTAACTCAAGACATAACTGATTAAAAAAATAATTAGTAACGCACGTTTCGTAAAATGAGCAATTTCAGTCAACTTTCGATCATTTTTCAAATTCATATGAGGCATTTTTAACGATAAATAATAGCAAATTATCCCCAGTTAAAGTAGCTTCTATTAAGAGTTTGCACTAAGTAATTAATTGAAAATCTGCAAGCAACATTCCAGGTTTGTCTTTTTTGAAAATGGTTCTTTAAGAGCCCTATCCTTGACGATCCTTGAATTTTCTTGTAGCCCGTGAAGTTTCGAACACTATTGTGGCTCGTGTGTTGAAGATATTTTAACGAAAATAAAAACAAATAAAAGCTTTATCCCTTAAAATTTAAGCCAACAGAGCAAATATTAATTAACTCAAGACATAACTGATTAAAAAAATAATTAGTAACGCACGTTTCGTAAAATGAGCAATTCCAGTTAAATTTCTATCATTTTTTCTATGAAATAACAAAGTCTAACATATTTCCAAAAATGCAATTATAATAATCACAGTTTTAAAATTTAAGTGAATAGAGAAAAATACAACATGTTAGTTCAATATTTTTGAAAAAAGACGGTCTAAAAAACGCGTACTTTTCCCAATTTTACGCTTGTTATTTCTGCTAAAGTAAGGAGTTTACAATAAAAATACACCTACTTAATTAAAGTTTAAGTTTTTATTAAATAAATACAACGAAGAAAATAGTCTAATAGCATTGACTTTTTTTAATACGATTTTTTTTAAATCACACCTTAGCGCACTTATAATCATATCGTTTGAAGCAGCGACTCTCAAACTGCGCTGAGCGCTTATGGAGGGAGGACGTATCGCTCCTCATCGCGCGCGCTGTTACTTCTAATATATAAAGATACATTAACGCGAACTTCATGAATTATATCGCTAAATCTTGGAAAGGCCTCTTAAATCCAAATAATAATACAGAAATTAAAGCTATTAAAGGCGATGGAATAGTTTCTGATTGATTTCGTCACTGAATAAGTTCCTATCATTTGAGAAATATCTTAAACAATCTTATTAGAGACGAAACCGAGTCATCGTCGAACCAAGATTTTGCCCACGGCTTCTTTGTCGCTTGAATAACGTTTTAAAATGCGTATATGTTCATACACACATATTCACTGCAGCTTTCTAATGATCCTACTGCTGGGATACTGGCCTACTCTCAAGTGAGAGTGATTGGGTCATAATCCACCACGCGGACCCAATGCGGATTGGTGCATGGCACATGTCTTTTGAATTTTTAGTTCTTGGACACGCCGGTTTCCTCACGAGATTTTCCTTCACCGTTTGAGAGCACTGGCATTGCGCACATAAATTTCTCAAACAGAAAAATCCATTGGTGCACGACCGGGTTCGAACCCACGACCTTAGGATCGGGAGGCGGGGTCACTACCACTAGACTACCGGTGGCTCCACACACATATTATATACATATGTATATTAGCGGCTATTTACTACTTATTTTGGTAATGTATGCTGACGTATGACAAAAACTAGTAAATAGCCGTTCAATATATTTTTAAATTATTTTACTAATTCATATTCAGGCATAGAATTAATTCTATGCCTGTATAATCCGTGACTGTTCGTAAACAAACAAAAAATCTAAAATAAAACTTATTATAAGTAAGATAAGATAGTAATTACGCATCCGCAATCTTTATAAAAAGTAGTGAGGTCAAATAAACATGATAATCTAGTAGTTTCTAGCGGGATGTACAAATCAGTGTTTCCAATTCTTAGCCATTTCTTTATATAGAAAATAATGTACAGTTATATTTGATGAGCGCTGTGCTCTTATTTATCTAATAAAGTACCAACCGCTTTTCAACATACGAGTTGTTATTGCATTATAGCAGATATTGCTTGTTGCTACAGTGCGCTGCTTAGTCAGGCGTGTGCATTACGTATTGTTGATAATTGCATATTGCTACTTGTTGCATTGCATAATAGTTTTTAATACTAATATTATAAAGAGGAATTTTTTTTTTTTTATACCACTAAAGTGGCAACCAAGCGTACGGCCTACTTGATGGTAAGCGGTTACCGTAGCCTATGTACGCTTGCTACATCATAGATATCACTTGCGTGCTACCATCCTGAGACGTTAGATGGAAAGTCGCATGTGCCTGCAATTTCACCGTATTTTATTTTTTAACGAATGAACTCAAAAAGTACTGACCCGATTTCAAAAATTCTTTTACCATTTGAATGGTACATTTCTGAGTAACCTAGGCTACATTTTATGTCAAACCCGTGCGAAACCCGGGACGGGCCTCTTCCAAAAATATATACTTAGTAAAAACAGAATTTACAGTCACATAGTCCTGACTCCACACAAGGATTCCCTGTGTCATGGGTATGAGAAACTAAGAGTAACATGGTATAACTCCCAGACCATAGATAGTAATCATTCGTGTAAAAGATATGTTATGGTTAAGTAATATAGCTATAATGCTATTTAAGAGATACTATATAGTTACTGATGATGATTTTCGGGCAAAAAATGTTATGAGAAAAAATGGTTTCCCCCAGACCATGCAGATATTTGTCCCGGCTCAAAGTTGTTACGCCATAACAGAGGCTTACACCCCAATGCGGGACGTCAGTGCAGATCTTATACCCCCATTTAGAATTAGAATTAGAAGCTGACTCGTACGAACTTATAGTTCGCACAGCGGATCTAGGCTTCCGTGAAGTTAGCCGTTTGTGATGCGCAAAGACAATTTAGATTATTAAAGTACCATTGCGCATCGAAACGGCTAATTTCACGACGGCCGAGATCCGTTGTGAGAACTATACTTAGTGTGAACCGAATCCTCGCTTTTCATCCTGGCACTCCACCGCGGCCACCAAAGTTGTCAAATTTATAAAGAAAGAAAGAAGAAAAACCATTTATTCAACCACCACATAGTAACAGAAAATAAAAACAAAAATAGGGATATACCAAGTGCCTGCCTATAGCTACTATAATCTATCCTATCATACAAAAAAACCTTACAAATATTACCTTTTTCGACAGCCATCGATATCTCACGTTTTTTTTTAAATATGAGAGCCGTGTATTCAATTGTATTGTATAGCATTTAATTACGTCATGCCAGTCATGTTATGCTCCATTTCAGAAACATCTGTTCGCATCTGAATTGTTGATTCTGTTTTTTAATTAACTACCTTCCCACTTGGTAGGTAATAAGCTATTTAAACGACTTCAAACATTGTACGGAGTTTGTTATATTGAAATATTGTTTTATAAAGTTTTCTTTATAAAACAATATGTTATGTTGTTTTGCGCATTAGCAGTTTGTTTAACAGAGTGCATTATACCGTAACAATACAAACTTAGATGGTTGATTTTCTATACGTTTATTTACATAGTAAACAAACAAATACTTACTCAAGATAAGCCTTATCAACAATACAAGTATGGGATATTTCCAGTCGATAATAGCCAACTAGTCTTACCGTGTCTGCAATAACGCGAACAAGCTTCAATTATTATAGAAAAAATTGAAGATTTAATAACAATATTTAATTTCCATAAACCGTTAAATATATTTATTTATAATGCATGTGATTGTTCAACATTGATGGTAAACGGTGGAGTGCATTGCGGTGGCAGAAGTGGAATTGGATGAAATAAAATGTAACAAATAAATGTATAACTGTTTCATGAATGTGAAATCTTTGTGGCAGTTGTGTAGAGGATACCAGAATGTTGCCCCACCTGGCAATAAACGCCGTGAAGGTTCTGCATATCGTCGGAATGCAACATTTTGTTAGTATGAATTCATTTACCTTAGCACTTTTGATATTAATTTATTCATTCATTTCATTTATTTACATAAAAATATGTGTTCCAAGTAAAATACAACATGAAAGACCAACATATTTTTACCACTTTTCTGGGTTTTGAAACTTAGTATTTAAAAAAACGACACGCGCCCTTCTCAAGAATATGAAATAGGTAGTCGCGCTGCTAAAACGCGGGGTCGGCTTCTAGGGTCGGCTTTTACCTTATGGATGACTAGCGACCCGCCACGGCTTCGCACGGGTTCTTAAGTTTTCATTGCACCCGTGCGAAACCGGGACGAGCCGCTAGTCTTAAATAAAACAATACCTTTATCTATGTTCACAAACAATAAATATTTAATATTATACATTTTGCCACTTTTGATACACCGTTCGACGCTCTGCGTATACAAAATTGTGGTTTTATGTTACTGTCCACCGCGGATTCTATTAGTCGGTTCGTGTTACTCTCTGGTCGTTATGCTTTTAGTTGTTACACGGTCGGTCGGTCGGTACAATTTAAAATTTTTAGATCTCACGCACATGTCGTAAGTCTGGTGCTATAACAAATCGATGGATATCGGAACTAAGCGGGACGCATCGACTGTGTCTAAAGACTAAACGGAAGTCTCATACTCGTACATTATTAATACAGCGAATAGAAGCGATAGGAGCGCTCGTGACGTAGCTGGCTAAGTTTTTCCTAACAGATCATCGAAGTTACGCACAATCGCTATTTGGATGGGTGACTGCCAGTGGCAATTTCAACTGAGCGCTTCCGTGCTTCGGGGGGCACGTTAAGCAGTCGGTCCCGGCTTTTTCAAAGTTGTAAGGCCATGACAGAGGCTTTCGGGCGGCCTAGAAACTCTGTCACTAGAGCCACTGACTCATACGAGCTTACTTACAATACACGAAGCGGTGGTCGCATAATTTTAGGATACCACGCTAACACGCAGCATGTATATTTTTAAATGCTGGTTGTTTTCTTACGTATTTTATGTACCTTCTTTACCAGATGTTCTATATTAATAAATAAACGGCTGCTGCTCGCACGGAACAGATGTATCAAAAATAAAGGTCAGATATCGCAAAGCGATGAACGTAAACGTTCTTAGAGACCATCCCTAACTTCTGCATTTTGTTTAATATCGAGAGCTGTGAAGTACTAAACTCGCCATTTTTTTACAAATTTTTTGAGAGAGGCGATTTAAACACTTAGCAACTACTATCATCATCATCATGACAGCCTTCTAATGTTCCCACTGCTGGGACACTGGCCTACTCTCAGGCGAGAGTGTTTGGGTCTTAATCCACCACGCGGACCCAATGCGGATTGGTGGATGGCACATGTCTTTCGAATTTTTAGTTCTTGGACATGCCGGTTTCCTCACGATGTTTTCCTTCACCGTATGAGAGCACTGGCATTGCGCACATAAATTTTTCGAACAGAAAAATCCATTGGTGCACGACCGGGTTTGAACCCACGACCTTAGGATCAAAAGGCAGGGTCACTACCACTAGACCACCGGTGCTCTACTACTATGTACTAGTTAAATCACTGCAATCGCGCACTTCAATAATATCTGCACACACGCAACACATCATGCAAGCTTCTTTATCCAACTGGTTCCTTCATCACCCGTTCCAAGAGTATTTTCAGGGTCATCCCTGGCAATCATGTTCAAGAAGCTCTCAAAATTGGAACTTGATAAGTGTTCAAGTGACAATAGAGAGATCTTGGAGTAAGAGCTCATTGGACGATAGCGTTCGCTCCTTAAAGTTAACACATATCTACATAATTGTTTACTCTAAATCAAATCAAATCATATCAAATGTAATTTATTTGCCTATAAGTATGGTAAGTAGAAATATTATAGTGGTTCTTAGGTCTTAAGTAGGTAGGTACTCATACTTTTACTTCTGTTTTGAAGCGTGCAAATATTAAATATTAATAAGGACTAGTTATATATTAAAATTCATTAATATTGTAGCTCCGTATCTAAACTCCGTAACGCCTGAAAGGACTTGGATTTTACCTAAGAAGTTTTGTAGCAATGTTGGGAAAAAACAATCTCCTATAATAAAGCTTACCTTTAGCTACCACAGGAAGCAGAGCTCTTCCTAGATTTTGTATAATAATCTTTATTTGTATTTAAAGTTTATAATATCCCAAAAATTATATCGCCTCAACCGGGGCTACCAATTGAGCCATGTCACGCTTGCTCGAAATAATCCTTGGCATGTCCTTCGCTCGAAGCGCTCATAGTAGCTCATAGTAGCACAGAACAGATATTAGTACTACCTACAGGGGAAACTTTGCAGTTATCCGAGCCTGTTCAATGGAAAATATAATATTTAAAATTGATAAAAAAAAACTCAGCCGCTTTTGTTGCCAGATGCTTCTAGGCTTCTAAATTCATTCAAATTTATCCTTGAGATTTTATTGAATAAAATTGGGGCTAGATGATGCTTTTTTTATGTCAGCAAGTGACAAGACGTCAAGGCGCCTGCCTGGTGTTAAGCACCACGCCTAACCATAACAGATGCAGTGCCACCCAAGCTTAGTGTTAAAGTTCTGCGTAGCACTGCAGTGCGCTCATCACCCCGAGACGTTGTTGTTAAGTATCATTCGCCCAGTAATTTCACTTGCTACAGTGCCCTTCAAACCTAAACACAGTAATGCTTGCACACTACTGCTTGGAGGTAGAATATCTGGCACTGCGGTGGTACCCACCAAGACGACTCTTGCTGAAGAGTCCTACCAGCAGGTAATGCTATGTGGCTTGTCCAGCTTTATTTATTTATTATTATCCCCTTGGTTCCAGATAATGGAGGAGTTCCGAGACATGCCAGCAGACTTTGGAGAAGACATCCCCATCGAGGGCCTCCGCGGGTTCCTGGTGCTAGGGGTGCCTAGGGACGGCTGCAGCAACATGACGAAACCGCCCTTCGATGAAGTCAACTTCACTGGAAGGTGGATAGTGCTCATAGCCAAGTGAGTTTTAACTTTAAAACACAAATATAAAAGAAACTTGACTATTCAAATAATGTATAATTGTATACTTATATTATATACAGTGGTGGCCATATAATTAAGAACGCTGATATAAAGGGAAGATTTTTTCCAACTAAGATGCAAAACTAATTGTATGCATTTGTTTTTATTTCTCTCGGTATCGTGAAACATTTCCATATTACCACTGTATTCATTGATACACATGATTGGCTAAAAATCAATAGGCAAACTTTTTACACTACTTTTAAACAAAGTATTCCTTATTACTGGCTGGTCACGTAATTAAGAACGCTAAGTAGTTTATACCTTTATTCAAATTTAAATAGAGAACACTCAGTCGATTGTTGTGATGTTACTGTTTGTATAATTTTGGCGCAATTACGTGCTGTAAAAGATTAAAGGTGATTGCTTCTTTAGAAAAAACAATGGGAAAAAATAAAAGTTGTGATAAATCTACAAGCGAAGTAATAATAAAACTTCGCCGGAAGAATTGGTCTTATAAAAAGATAGCCGACCATCTGCAATGTTCAAAAACGATGGTTTTCCACGCTGTAAAGCATTTTGCTACGTATCAAACTACTTCGAATGTTCCACGTGTACCTAAACAGAGAAAAACAACTCCTCGAGATGACCGAAACATCGTTCGTATGGCAAAACAAAATCCTTTTAAAGGGTCCAATGAGCTTAGAAAAGAATATTTTGGTGAAAACAACTTTTCAGCAATCTCAGCACGCACTATTCGAAGACGTTTGGTAGAAGAAAAATTGCACGGTAGGATAGCAAGAAAGGTACCCATGTTAAAACTTTGCCACAGGCAAGCCCGGCTTGCATTTGCGAGAAAGTATGAAAACTGGACTGTGCAACAGTGGAAAAAAGTACTTTTTTCAGACGAGACGAAAATAAACAGAGTATGTTCTGATGGAAAACGATATGTACGACGTCCCCCGAATACAGCATTCGACCCAAAGTACACGAAAGTTACATTAAAGCACGGTGGTGGAAATGTGAAAATTTGGGGTTGCTTTTCTGGACATGGTGTAGGACCTGTAAAGTTGATAGAAGGTAACATGGATCAGTTCCAATACAAAAATATACTGGAAGAAACAATGTTACCATACGCTGAAGACGTTCTACCGGTCATTTGGACATTCCAGCATGACAATGATCCAAAGCACACTGCACGCACCGTAAAGGAATTTCTTACAGCGCAATTAGTTTCTGTCTTAGACTGGCCTGCTAACAGTCCAGATCTAAACCCAATAGAGAATCTGTGGTTTGAAGTAAAGAAAAAGGTTTCAAATACAAAGTGTGGAAATTTAAGAGAGCTGTATGACGTTTTTTTAGAAGAATGGAACTCTATTTCTCTTGCGAAATGTCAAAAATTAATAGAGTCAATGCCTCGCCGGTGTAAAGCTGTAATTAAAAGCCGTGGATATGCTATTAACTATTAATTTTAGTTAAATATTTCTTTTTATGTTTCCTGTGCTACATAATATTGTGATTTTTTTAATCTAAGTGTCATACAAAACAATTCCCGAGCAGTTAAATAAATCGTTCTTAATTATTTGTCCAGTTTCAGTACTATTTGAATGTGTTGCAAAAAATAGTTAGCGATTTCATACTTTATTCTTAAGTCAGGTTGCTCTATTAATGTGACTATTATATAACATAAATAGTTGCTTCTCAAAAGGTACACATCTCAGTGTATGATACGATTTAAATAAAAAACTTCTAGAACTTCAAATCGTTCTTAATTATATGACCACAACTGTATATATATATATATATATACTAAATATTAGTATATAAAGAGGAAATATTTGTATATTTGTTTGTTATGAATAAACTCAAAAACTACTGGGTCTGGGTATTTTCTATGTATAATGACAAATATTATTTTATTGATATTAAAATCAAATCAAATCAATTTATTTCAGACAAATGTCCATTAAGTATAAGGTCATTCATTATCAACCTGTCAAACTTAAGGGATAGGTTCCAAACATAAAAAAAAATACTTAGATTTTTTTTTTCTTAACATTTTTCTTATATATAAAAAATTAATTCTGCTTAATAATTAGTTATCCTTGTTAGAAATCGAAAAGGCAGCGCTGGGCACGTGTCAGTGACCCGCTACGGGGCGCGCACACTCGAATATTTCATTCTTACGCCGCTTAACTCGATTCCCAACAATGATAAATAATAATTGCGCGGAAAACGTAATCGATTTTTTTTTGTTTACTTGGGATTTTTAAGACATAATATATAGATGATGCTGTGTGGATTATCCAGCATTTTTTTTGCTAACATAGAGCCCACGACCAGATCAGAGTGGTTTTGAGTTAGTAACTAACTAAGTAAGTAAGTAAGTTCGTATGAGTCAGTGGCTAGCTCTAGTGACGGAGTTAATAAGCCGCGCGAAGGCCTCTATCGTTTCCTAACTACTTCAAAAAAGTTCAATTCAGTTCAAACTTGCAGATCTCCCGTGATCATGTGCATGTAACTGCGCCGAAATATTGGGACACTGGCCTACTCTCAAACGAGAGTGCGTATTAATTAAAATAAATATATAAATACAATACAAATTACAAGTTAGTCAGTGAATTGATTATTGCAGACACAACTGCAGCTACGAGACGCAGGTCCGGAACGCGCAGACGGCTGGTTTCGACGCTGTCATAGTGCACAACGTCAATTCCAGTGAGCTAGGTCAGTACTTACACGTCACGAGATAAGAAAGAAAGAAAATGAATTTATTCATCAACAAAAACATAAGTATGATTCATCATAACAGCCTTCTAGTTCCCACTGTTGAGACACTGGCCTACTCTCAGGCGAGAGTGATTGGGTCTTAATCCACCACGCGGACACAATGCGGATTGGTGGATGGCACATGTCTTTCGAATTTTTAGTTCTTGGACATGCCGGTTTCCTCTCGATGTTTTCTTTCACCGTATGAGAGCACTGGCATTGCGCACATAAATTTTTCGAACAGAAAAATCCATTGGTGCGCAACCGGGTTTGAACCCACGACCTTAGGATCGGAAGGCGGGGTCACTACCACTAGACCACCGGTGCTACTCATAAGTATGATTAGGAACAGAATAATAATGCAAATTAAAGTATATAAAAACGCAACTACCTAATACCTACATAATTTTACAATAGTGAGCTTAAAACGGCCACTCGCCACCTGCCTTCGTCACATTATGCTGATGACGTTTCAAAGCATGACGTATGATTTATAGTTCTCACAACGGATCTCGGCCGTCGTGAATTTAGCCGTTTCGATGCGAAATGAAGCTTTTTCAAACTAAATTGTCTTTGCGCATCACAAACGGCTAACTTCACGGAAGCCTAGATCCGCTGTGTGAACTATACACGAGAGGAGAGCAAACTTGAGTTGCAAGAGGTAGGTTTGATAACCAAGCAACAATAGGCTGTTGTATTGTGTTCAGAAGCATCGACAACAAAAGTACAAATGTTTTCTCTTTATAATCTATACTACACATACTACACATAAGTACTACAGATAAGTAAGTATATGTATAATTATTTTAGGCATCCATCAAATTTTAAATGTTAATTTGTAAATATTTTTAGTTAATTTGTGTACCTCGTTGCTTAATTTTATTATTATTTTGTATTGTAATCATTATTCTCTTTGTCTTTTTAATTTTCATTACTCGCTCGAATTTAGTTTTTTATTATTGCATGCAGTCTGTCGTCTTTAAGTACAGTAGCACTAAGATTTAGCCCTAATAACTTGTATCAGTTAATTATTATGAGTGTGTATTGTGTTAATGGCACTTAAATAAATAAATAAATACTAATATTATAAAGAGAAAAGATTTGTATTTTTGTTTGTTACGAATAAACTCAGAAACTACTGGTTCGATTTGAAAAATTCTTTAACAATTAGAATGCTACATTATCCCTGAGTAACATAGGCTATATTTTAATTTAGAAAATAGTAGGGATCCCTACTATAACTTCAATAATGTAACCCAAGGTGTAAAAAAATTGCCATAAAATGTCTTTCATCGCATTCGCTGCGGAAACTATTATAACTTTATAACTTTATTTATTAATTTTGCTAATACAACTTATAGCTAATTTAATATTTATATAAAGAGCTAATAAATATTTTGATATGCCTGAACTAGGAAAACCTGTATTTCAGGCAAAAAAAATACTAAAAGTACATAAATATTGATGATAGAACAAAAAAATGTTTTAACCTCGCGGCTACAACGTGCGGTCGGCTCCTACCTTATGAATGACTAGCGACCCGCCCCAGCTTCGCGCGGGTGCTTAAGTTGTCATTGCACCCGTGCGAAGCCGGGACGAGCCTCTAGTAAAGTCTAGTATTAGTATAAATTTAAATTTAAGATCCGGTCATTGTGAGTCCTTATCTGTACCTACAGCTCAGATATTATGTGTCATTATGCTTTTAATTGAGCTGTAACGGGGGCGTTTTCTTATTCCCCGAGCGGAGCCATCGACTCAAGTTGTGCTTATTCATTTAATTTTAATAAAATATATTAAAAGTTATTATTTCGAATAAAAAAAAAACCATAATTGTAATAGTCGTTCCAAAGGTCTCTGTACCCTAGACTAACGAGCGTTTATGAAGAATGTGAAGAAAGTGAATGTAGCAAAAGTGGTGTGTCATGATCGTAGCAAATGGAAATCTGTGGTCTCTACCTACCCCTACGGGATACAGGCGTGATTTTATGCTTGTATGTATAACTGTATTAGTAGAAATATAGTAGTAATCATTCGGATGGGTGACCGCCAGTGACAATATCAACTGAGCGCTCCCGTGCTGCGGAGGGCACGTTAAGCAGTCGGTCATAAATGTTTTATTAAGCGTGATAAAAATAAAACAATGTAGTAATAAAATTATCCAGCCATTTCCTGAAATAGTCATAACAGTGTTTGTTATTGTTTGATAAACATTGTTTCTTGTTATTGCCACAATTGTCTTTATTTACAAACATAATTACATTTAATACACGAATCAGCAAGAACAAAAAGGCTAAGAGTAGTAGAGTTCTCTGTGATAGAGCTCGTCCGGGGAAGGACTACCACCATACCCATATTTATTTCTGCCGCTAAGCAGTTATGCTCGCATTGCTGTGTTCCGGTGTGAAGGGTATGGTTTCCGGTGAAATTACTGGCACATGAGGCTTTCGATCTTAGCCTCAAGGTGGCAACCCGCGAGTGATACCTCTGGTATTGCAAGCGTCCATAGGCTGCGGTAACCGCTTACCATCTTGTGGGCCGTACGCTTGGTTGCCACTTCAGTAGTATAAAAAAAAATATTCAGTTTTAAATGCTATTTATTCTTCTTGATCTTATTATGAACTTATGTATTCAAATTGTTTTATAAACTAAACCATATTTTATGCTAACCCAAAAGAAGGTGATTCAGTAAATATTACACATACCTACCTAATTCGATTGGCACCACACTTGGAGTTGTATGATGAAGAGGGATCATCAAAAAAAGCTAGGAACCCAGTTGAGTTTGTTGCCAGACTCTTCTAGTCGGAAACGCGTGGAACTGGCGTAAATTTACCTAACATAGGATACATATATTTTGAATTTATAATATTATTATTGATGACGATGAACGGCTAACATGACAGTTTATTTTATAAATAAGGCCCTTGCACATAACAGTTATGTTAGAAGCGGTATTACATGTAAATTAAATGAAAATTAGAAATATGTAGCTAGTAGAAATCTCTAGGGCTCATCACACTATCACACTATAATATTATAAATGCAATAGTTTGGATATTTGTTCCTCTATAACTCGACAACCACTGAACCGTTTTGGTTCAAATTTAAAACATAGATAGATAATGACCGGGAATAGGACATAGGTTTTTTTTATTCCGGAAAAAAAGTACAGTTCCCGAGTTATACGCGAACGAAGTCGCGGGCGACAGTTAGTATTTCATAATTTTATAAGAAACGCTGTTATTTCCAGAGGTGATGACAGCGGACGACCCGGACGGGATCAGCATACCGTCTGTGTTCGTCAGCGACCGCGCCGGACTCATCCTAGCGCAGGATCTCTACACCAGTGGGTGAGTGTAGATACAAGCATAAATTAATAATACCTACTTCTAAACTAAAAATGCACAGCTCGAGTCCGAATACAATGGCTGTTAAAATATATAACAAAGTTCCTGAATGTATTAAAAATATAGAAAAAGATAATATTTTTGAAAATTAATTAAAAGAAATGCTATTAAAAAAAAGCTATTATACACTTGATCAGTTTCTCAGTGACTCAAATAACGAATGATAGGTCTTATTGCTACCCCAAATAATGATTTTAATATTATCACAAACTAGGTACCTATCCATTAATACTAAAATCGGTCCGCTCCTACTAAATTTTATAGTGCAACACCCTTACTGGGTAGCTATGTGTTGGCTGCTCTGATATTATTTAATACTACATAAGACCTGTGACATGTATTACCCTCATAATTATGATGCAATAAATGATACTGAATACTGAATACTGAGTGCCTTTAGATGTTACATTCTTCAACATATATGTATAGGTAATCAGTTTTTAAGATAAAATATACAGAAAAACATACATTATATAATAGGTACATTGTTTTTTTATTGATGTACGGAACCTGTTCCTTGAATATCGCGCACTAATAATCAATGTATAGGTAGTAACCGACTGACGTTGTGTTCCAGTTACTATATAATGGTGAACAGCGAGCTACCGTTCGACTTGAACACGCACCTGTTATTGCCGTTTGCCATCGTGGTGGTGCTGTGTCTACTTGTTATACTTATATTTATGGTAAGATAATAGGCTAGTTGACTCAATTTTAAAAATTGGTTAATAATTTAACTTTTTTTTTTATACAACTGAAGTGGCAACCAAGCGTACGGCCATCATTATAGTCCAACTCAAACTAAGTGTAACTAAACATTATGGTCCACAGATAGTGAAATGCATAAAGGACAGGCGGCGCGCGCGGCGGCACCGGCTGCCGAACCGCGCCCTCAAGAAGATCCCCACCTGCAAGTTCAGCAAGGGAGACCCCTACGACACCTGCGCCATCTGCCTCGACGACTACCAGGAGGGGGACAGGCTGCGGGTGCTGCCTTGCGCGCATGGTAACACTTGCCTTATAGTCATCATCATCATGACAGCCTTCTAATGTTCCCACTGCTGGGACACTGACCTACTCTCAGGCGAGAGTGATTGGGTCTTAATCCACCACGCGGCACATGTCTTTCGAATTTTTAGTTCTTGGACATGCCGGTTTCCTCACGATGTTTTCCTTCACCGTATGAGAGAACTGGCATTGCGCACATAAATTTTTCGAACAGAAAAATCCATTGGTGCACGACCGGGTAATGTTGGTTGGTAATTTAGTCAAAGACTTTCCAAGAGAATTTTGAAAGAAAAGTCATCGTTTCTTTCCAAATTTCGTTTTTTTACGTTGCTAAGCGACAATCAAACTAATACACTTGACACTGGCAAAATTGTGGCAAACTAGCCACAGAAGCCATAAAACAAAAGAAGAAGAAGAAATTGAAATTGAAATCCTGCTGCTTTTTCTTCAATATCCTTCAAGTACTGCCAACGGATCTCGGCTGTCGTGTTCTATGCGCAATGGAGCTTTCGCAAACTAAATTTTTTGTCTTTGCGCATCACAAATTTCATATTATTTTATCCTAGAATTTTGATCGAGAAGGTATTCGGGCGGTAGTAGTAGCGCTGTTCGAATCCTACCCATAAAAAATTTGGATCGCATTTTAAATAGGATTATTTCTTGCAGCGTACCACTCGATGTGCATCGACCCGTGGCTCACGCAGAACAAACGCGTGTGTCCCGTGTGCAAGCGGCGCGTGTTCGCGGCGGGCGAGGCGCGGCGCGGCGCCGCATCCGACTCCAGCGACGACGCCGAGCCGCTGCTAGCCGCGCCCCCCCGCTCCCAGGCAAGTACCCCCTCGCCCCCTCCCCCTTCCACCTCCCCCGGCGTACATCAGGCGTTAGTGCTTGCTGGAGATTGAAGTTACATTCGATTACTTTCGCTCGGGAGTAAGCCTACGTCCCAGCAGTATGAAGGTTATGGTGATGCTAATGAAAATAAAGCCATTCACGACCATGGGACCAATTGCCAAAGTGATATACGGCAATAGCCAGCGTTCGACGGAGAATATGTCGATGGTCCTGATGATGTCCCGTGGATGGATGAAACACGTGTCGATACTTTTCCTTTGAGGTTAACTGTGTGACCTCATTGGTTAAAAAGTTAAGTCGAGCTGTCTTTTGAGGTAAACTGTCTGACCTCATTAGTTCAATCTATTTTTTTTCTTTTAATGGATTTCCGCAAATTAACGCCTGAATCTATCAATTATAGTACCAATTATTTAACAAGAATCTTAATTATATTATCTGTTACAGGGAGGTACATTTGACGAGCAACGTGAGAATCCGTTCGCGCGCGCCACGCGCTTCATGGCGAGGCTGCGCGCGCGCAACAACGGAGAACCAGAGGTAAGCACTTATATTATTTACTAGCTGCCGCTCGCAGCTTCGATTGCGTCGAGCCAGGATAAAAAGTGAAAAGAATCAATTAAATCCAGGTCACATATTATATTCTATTCTAAGTTTTATCTAAATCCATTCAGCCGTTACAAAGTTAAGTGGGTACAAACAAACAAACAAACTATCGCTTAAATATAGGTATATTAAAGGTGTTCTGTTTGTAGTGAAACTATTATTATAGGTACTACAAGTACTGGAGCGCTCATGACGTAGCTGGCTAAGTTATTCTTAACAGATCAACAAAGTTAAGCACTGTTCCGCGTAGTCATTATTTGGATGGGTGACCGCCGATGGCAATTACAACTGAGCGCTCCCGTGCTTCGGAGGGCACGTTAAGCAGTCGGTATTTTCAAAGTTGTAGGGCGGCCTAGAAACTCTGTCACCAGAGTTGGCCACTGACTCATACAAACTTACTTACTACAAGCAAAGCAATCACTAGATAACTTTACTTAAAAATACTTTTAACAAAAAAAAATATCATTTCTCTTTAAGTTCAATTTGTTTCCAGATTCCACCATCACCTCCAAACGACACCGAGCATATGAACTCTGCTAATGTTGAAAAGTAAGTCTGACAATTGTACTCTAACTCATGGTATGTATTATAGTGTTATGTGTGTCATCATTATGTTCATGGTGTGTGTACATAGTGTTCTGTGTGTCATCATCATGTTCATGGTGTGTGTACATAGTGTTATGTGTGTCATCATCATGTTCATGGTGTGTGTAAATAGTGTTATGTGTGTCATCATCATGTTCATGGTGTGTGTACAGTGTTCTGTGTGTCATCATGTTCATGGTGTGTGTACATAGTGTTCTGTGTGTCATCATGTTCACTGTGTACATTATAATTGTCCTGTGCATAAATTCACTTAGCTTCCAAGGCTAGACTAGCTTCAAAGTGATTCTTGTTATTTTATTCTATAAATTTGTTTTTGACTATGTCATCATGTTCATATAGTAGGTACGTACATGATAGTGTTGTGTGTCATCGTGTTAATGTTGTATTATAATGATGTGCAGCGGTATAACGGAGGAGACGGCGGCGCTGCTGCCGGCGGCGGCGTCGCGGAGAACGAACCGATCGCGCCGAGCCCGCGCGCGCGCCCGCACCGCCCCCGCGCCTGCCCCCGCGCCTGCGCCCACATCGCAACACTCCATCAACGCCTCGGGACAGGGGGAGATCGGTCAGTACCCTAAACTCATTTTCTGATTCGAGCTCAAATACTTAAACGCTATTAAACTAATTCAATCTTACATCATCTTATTATACGATTTTGATACCTAACGACCTCTTAAACAGCCATGATTTTAAATATTTGAATAGCATTTGAGTATTCAGGTGTTAGACTCCCAAATTGACCAAAAATCTGTTTTTTATTTTAGCATATAACGAGACTTATTTAACGGGAAGGTGGGGAACTTAAGCGCTATTAGCAAATTCACAACACCCGGTTAAAGTTTGATAGTAAAATGTATAATGAAGTAACTTGGAAACACGAAAAAAATTACACAATGGACAAGAAATACGGTAAAGGCGGCACAAATACAAGAGTTACATAGGTATAAGCACCACGCCAGACCATGCATCCACAAATACTGTGTCAAAAGATGTTTAAAGATTTTTATCATGGTTACCCTCAGATAGATTTTTTCGTACACAAATTGAATTATGCAGGGTTGTTTCATATTATTGGCGAATAGGGTCTAATTTATGGGCCGTAAATATTCGTTTCAACACATCAATTTAATTCTAAAAGACACTACGTTTTCACAATTCATTTTTGAATAATTTTAATGACTTATTGCATAACGATTGCCAAATAAATCAGCTGACTAAAAAGGCAGATCGTTGACTTATAAACAAACGCTTGACTGTCCATTTGCGAATGTCCAGATGCTATAGTGTGTATGTACTCGTATCGTATGTATAGAGTCTAGTCTGTAGCACAGAACAGATATTAGTACTACGTACAGAATGGCCACTCCCTACCTCCCACCGGTGACACTTACCTCACCTTTTCGCCGGCACTGAAGCCAAGGGCGCGTTTATATTGATTTTGTGTAGGTCCAAGCGCGCGCATGCAAGCGCGAGCGAAAGTTTTCTATCTCTCTCTTGCTATAATTGGGTGGGGCCAACCATGACACTCACACATACAACGGCACCGTTTACGTACACAAACTATGCGTGTGGTGATTGCGACGTGTTTGCTTCATACATTTTTATTATAAATGTATTTTTTTTTTTTTTTTTATACAACTGAAGTAGCAACCAAGCGTACGGCCCACAAGATGGTAAGCGGTTACCGCAGCCTATGGACGCTTGCAATACCAGAGGTATCACTTGCGGGTTGCCACCTTGAGGCTAAGATCGAAAGCCTCATGTGCCAGTAATTTCACCGGAAACCATACCCTTCGAACCGGAACACAGCAATGCGAGCATTACTGCTTGGCGGCAGAAATAGGTATGGTGGTAGTCCTTCCCCGGACGAGCTCTATCACAGAGAACTCTACTACTCTTATACTATTCTTAACCTATAATAATTATTTGAATGTATACTCTCTGTCGTATAAGGTTTTTAGCCTGTAAAGATAGAGTTGATAATGATGTAATAAATAAAAATAAAATAAATAAATAAATAAAAAATAAAATTTTATTACGGGTGTGTCTGTAGTACAAATTATACTATAATATCTATAATCATTATAGATATAGTACAGACGTAGTGAGTAATAGTGTATTACAATACTTGTGTATTGACAGGTGTGGCGGCGTTGCCCGCCTCAGCGCGGCACGTGAACTTATGAGCAGCGCGCCCCATCTCTATGGACATTGTGCAATCACACGATTTTACTACATCACGTGATATCAGACAATTATATACAATCTATTGTTTGGTTATTTATTTTAATAGTGGTACCTATCACATGAGAATACTGAGATGTCTTCGGTCTACTGGTTATTACTTACAATTATTATAATTTATTTTAAAAAGATAAAAAATATATTTGTGACGAGAAAAAGATATGGCACGCAACGAGTAAGATGGTGTATTAGTTGAACATTAACAATAATTCCAACTCATTGATAACATCAAAATATTGGAGCGCGCTTACTACTGAACGATAGCACAATTGGTATGAAACGATTTATATATAGTTCGCACGGCGGATCTAGGCTTCCGTGAAGTTAGCCGTTTGTGATGCACAAAAACAATTTAGTTTGAAAAAGCTCCATTGCGCATCGAAACGGCTAATTTCACGACGGCCGAGATCCGTTGTGAGAACTATACTTAATTTTGTATAAAAATCTCCTACCGCAGCTAAATTCGACTGTACGGAGATTTGTATACCAAGTCAATAGATGGTATTTTACCCCTTACATTTTCTACATATAAAAATTAAACTTACTGTAAATAATAAGAGCCATTGAATCGCTCGAGGAGTTGTCGTTGAGAACACGGTTTAGGCGATCATCCACCAAAGCGTAGCGTCACCATTTTCTTGCGTCACGCTAATTTCGCGCAAATTATTACATGACGCCCCGCGTCTGCGCTGACTTTCACTGATACAAACTTCATATTTAGCTATTGATTTTCGGGAATTGCTTTTGGTGCACCTCTATACATTAAAAAGGAATTTACCCTAATTATGTTTCTAGAACTAACGTTAACTCTTCTTCGCTTTGGTGGTTGATCGCCTTCACAGTAGCATAAGTGACTATTACCCTGTTAGACATTTTCATATAATGATACAACTAATATAAATGAAGAGAGTAACACAATGGTAAAAACGAAATTGAACGGACAAAGAATGAGACGGATAAAATTCTAAGTAAGTCCTATGTGTTCCTTGACAAGTACATTAATAGAAAAATTTACTAAGTAGCTAGTGTTGTTATAATGTTTATTGATTGGCCGTATTCAGATCATATTAAGACAGCTGGGTCAGTTTTATTATATTAAATCACGATATTCTTTTATGATGCTGTGCGGATTGTCCAGCATTATTTATTTATTTTAGTAGTACCCCTTCTTATTCTCTGGTCGTGGGTTACAAGGACATTTAAACTAGATCGTGAACCAATATGTTTTTTCTGTGAGTAATATACGAGCGTAATGCTAGTGCTCTCAAACGGTGAAGGAAAACATCGCCATAATCAAGAATTAGAAATAGTTCATCATTCTCGTTCATGATTATTTTCCGAATACGGCCAGCAACTTGTAAATTTACATTTATTGTTAATGTTACAAATGAGAAATAAAGCTACGTTCACACCAACATGACCAAGCTATAAGAGTTAGTTACTAGTTACTGATATTTTCCACGGATTTACCAGTGATTAATCAACAAAAGAGCGTAACTTGAGGTTTTTTTTAATCTTATAAGCATTTTTTTTTACTAAAGTTAAACACTGATCATTTAGTCGCTTGGGTCGCGTCGGTATGAATGTGGCTTAAATATAATGTATGTTAACATTTACTACACATTTTGTCAATGTCAATTGAAATAACTTCGAATAAAAGTGGTATGAATTGAGCGCAATAATGCTAAACTTAGTAAGCTTGGTGTTGATATAAATGAAATTAGATTTATGTATTTATCACAATTATATTGTTCTAAAGTAATATTTTCATTATGTAGAAGTTTGTAAAACTAAATCGAAATGTTTTGTGTTTTATACGAAATGCTAAAAGCTGTGTCCTAAACTAAATAAATCTGTAAATAAACTGACATGTACAATTGTATGTTCTATAAATAAAAAAAATGCTGTGTTTTGACTTTTGTGCCAGTTGTAGCATTTAGTTCCTCGCTATAAGTAGATCTTGTACGTTGATGCGAGGGATCTCTGCTTCAGCTAATACTCGGTAGACAACTTACTACTACTAGTTACTGACTACAGTCGCTAGCGAGCATGCTAAAATGAACAAACAGCCAATAATAAGGCGTGGTTTCTTTAAACTTGTTTGGCTGACATTTGTGTTTTTTTCACTAGAGACTACAGTAAAACGATAACTAAGATTGGTAGAATCGATTGATAACTTTGGCGAGCAACTTAACGTCCGTCGGTCGTTGATATAGATTTAAAGCATGAGAGCTTGTGTTATATTTACAACTTGTGGAAATCCCTGCGACTGTCCGCGCTGCGTTGGCTTTTATATGCAAACTTTATCTTCGCGCTAGATAGATAGATAGATATCTCTTTATTGTACACCTTAAAAATAAATACAGAAAGGATAAAAGCATTTTCATAAAAGTGTAACAATAGGCGGCCTTATCACTAAAAGCGATCTCTTCCAGGCAACCTTAGGATCCAACGCGCTACGTCTAGTTGAAGTGATATTTCGGGAATTTCTTTCTTGGTGCAATGGTGCATACATCATAATGCAATGGTGCATTTTTTTAAACTCATGGTTTAGTTTAGGCTGTGCGTTGATCTGTCTGTTAGTCACCTTTTATATATTCTGATGGGGTTGACGGCTTTATTTTGATATACAATCCGTATATTTGTATACGGATTGAAACGAACAGAACAATTTATTTATGTAAGCCATATTTTTGTTATTGTTATCAGAAGTATTTCTAGTTATAATCAGTTTGATTGTTATACATAATGAAGACATTTTACCCTCAAACATCTGTGTGAGCGGATATACAGGTGGTCCAAACAGTTACGTTCTACTCCTAATTCTGATAGTCTTCTTAGACGTCACTATTTGTCCACCCTGTATAACTACTCTAAACATTAATGTATAAAGAAACAATCAATGATTTAATGAGTTAAGGCATTGACAGGTTTCTATTCATATAAATTCATTTTTGTTCGCTGCGTGTCGGTAGATACCCGCCTTTAGAGCTAGTGTTTCAAAATCATCTTTTGCTTGATTATTAAAAACTGTCTCTTTCCCTCATCTATTTTTATCATAAAATTAACCCTATCATTTGAAACAAAACAAACCATTTTTAACTAGTTATTTTTTGTTTTTATAGTGTTAACCATCACACTAGGGGAATACTAAAGATTATATTATCCCAAAAATTATTTTGCCTCAAGCGGGATTTGAACCCGCAACCACCGCTTGATACGCGGGCGCTCTACCAATTGAGCTATCGAGACATATCTCGCTTGGACGAAATAATCATTGGGATGTCTTCGGCTCGAAGCGCCGATAGCTCCACCTACAGGGGAAACGTTGCAGTTATCCAAGCCTGTTCAATGAATAAAGTTAATTTAGTTCATTGACGAGAGGTATCGCATTGCTTATTCAATTGGTTATTTTTTGTTTTTATAGTG
Organism: Colostygia pectinataria; assembly: GCA_951394395.1. Lineage (NCBI taxonomy): Eukaryota > Metazoa > Arthropoda > Insecta > Lepidoptera > Geometridae > Colostygia > Colostygia pectinataria. The sequence continues at coordinate 11,803,831 of OX596351.1, read as the reverse complement.
TTAACCATCACACTAGGGGAATACTAAAGATTATAATATCCCAAAAATTATTTTGCCTCAAGCGGGATTTGAACCCGCAACCACCGCTTGATACGCGGGCGCTCTACCAACTTTAGTCATTGAACAGGCTTGGATAACTGCAACATTTTTAACTGATTTGCAGCTAATTGAAAAATAAGTTTTCCTTGCAGGTTGTGAGTGTTGACTTTGGATATAGAATGGATAAAATAGGAGTCGTTTCAAAGGGAGTTAAACTTGGTTAAGATAATTATAAAGTACCTAGGTAACTACGGCCGGCTTGCACAAGCATATTTTAAACGTGACTTACAATTCGTAAGCATACATAAACATATGAGTTATAATAGCAGTAAAAAATTACAATATTCCATTCTTTTGCAAGCCGATCTTAGGATTTTATATCATAGTTAAATAAACAGTTACATATACATTTATTTTAATATTTATCTACCGTTCTGATTCAGTTTCTATTTTATAACTAAATATGAACTTTAGATCAGTTAACAATTTATTTAAAAGAGTCGTGTGTTCCCACTACTGTGTAACCAGTGATGATATAAATTCGAATACCTATAGGAACAAACTCAGAAACAGTGAACATACAAATTGTAACATGTTTTACTTCTTGTAGTTTTATAATAAAGAAAGTTTTTAATGAGACCGCGGATTGTCCGATTTGTTTAATAATCTGATATCAACATGTATATAACCAGTTTTTAAGTTTTGTGCCAACTGAGGGATCTCAGAACACAGATTAATTTCGTTTTTCTAAATGTACTCTGTCTGAAGCATAGCATTATTAATTTTTGGTACTAATATTTAGGAAAATGTGGAAAATTGTGATTCTTTTTCTTGTGATATTGTGTTTATAATCCCGACTCAAAAATCAAAATGTACGTCATTTTTACCAATGATGAGTGAGGATGCGTAGCGCGAGATAATATTGGTGTTAATGAAGATATCCTGTCGGCTGTTTTTACTCATCTACGCATTCTCGTCATCTCCGAGAGAAAAGCACCGTTATTTTTATCACGGGAAGTATTGATTCTATTGTAACCAATTGTGCTGAATTTAGAGGTCCCAATAGTGTATTTTTATATTCGCTGAAATGTGTGGGACAAGAGTGAATGGCTATGTAGGTAGATATAAACCAGTTTAAAAATGCGCGCCCCACTTCAAAATTTTAGTAGTCACACATAAATCTATGACAAACGCGGTGGAGGGGCGTGCATTTTCAGAATGGTTTATCTTAATAAGTCGTGTGACATCAAACTGAAAGACCGCCGCAGTCTTTGCAATGTTTAGGATAAAGCCAAAGAAATAAAGATCCTTTGGACACGAAATTATGTTTTACTGTTTTTAGGTGCAAGCATTACTGTTCGTAGGTTGAAGGGCAATTGTAGCAAGTATAGTTCTCTCGGCGGATCTAGGCTTCCGTGAAGTTAGCCGTTTCGATGCGCAATGGAGCTTTTTCTAACTAAATTGTCTTTGCGCATCACAAACGGCTAAAACGGCTGTTTGTTTATCATAATATAAATGGTAAATAAAAACAGTTTCTGATGCATAGTAAAATGTATTTTCACCTTTATTAATCACTTATATACAAATAGTTACACATAATCAGCTAGTCAAGAAATTGTTCAGCAAAATCAAAATTACCATATCATTGAAATTATATTCAAATCAATACCTAACCAAACTTAAAAAATAGTTTCCCAGCACCATTTCATGACTTTATTTTGTCAAATCAATACATCTGAATGGAAAGGTCATTATCATGATATTGGACAAGTCAACTGCTATATCTATATGAATCAACTCCATTCCCTAAATATTGAAATGGGTTTCTAGTGTTTTAAAAATGGTGCTGCTTCACTATTTGGTCAAAAACCTTAAATTTTTAGTAGGTAATTGGAAGAATCGATGTCTAAAGCTTCAAAGAAGTTCACTAACATAAACAGATCGATCAAAAGCTGTTTAACCTAACCAATCACTCGCAGATGCATGTCGGCTACGATATCATAGGGCGAATCATGAAAAACTAGTTTAATAAATTGACAGCTGGACGATACGTTTACGTTTACGATTGTCAAACGAGCTTTTCGCGATTCGCCCTCTGAGTGCTTAGCACGAAAAACTCGTTTGACAATCGTAAAGGTTAACGTATCGTCCAGCTGCCAATTTGTATGGAATTTAGGTAGTTCATTTATCGCACTAAAGAGGCGCTTTTAAAAATCCTATACAAATTGACAGCTGGACGATGCGTTTACATTTACGATTGTCAAAAGAGTTTTTCGTGCTAAGCACTCAGTTCGATGGGGAGTCAACAGTGTGTAGCAAGGAGTGTTATCGACCGGCTGCACCATTGCATCTTGGACCTGGGTTCACCAGGACTCTCCAGCATTCGTCATTCCATCGCCTTCGCTTCCGCTATCACAGCGCGCGCTTGCTCAATCGCTTTTCTGAAATGCAAACAGAATCACATTACTTTTTATACACGAAACGCGGTTCGAGGCTCTACGTTTTCGGTTTTTTCTAACTAATCTACCGAAGGGAATTAGTAGATGTTTAAAATCAACCAATCTAAGTATTTACAGAATATACTTTAGTGTCCGCCTAACTAAGGTTCCGTTTTTTTACCGATGTCGATACAGATAGATTAGTTTATTTCGGCTACTTTCACAGCATTCCATCTTACGGTATTTTGTTGTGGGGAAGTGCTGTGTTGTTGCCAGTTCTTTTACGCTTTGAAACTGGCGTAAATTTACCTGGTTTGTAAGTGATTTTCTATACTAATATTACAAAGGATTTTTTTGTTTGTTTGTTTGTACTCTTTAACACACAATCACTGAACCGATTTGGGTCAAAATAAAAACATAACTATGTTAATAACAAGATGTAGCTAATGACTGGGAATAGGACATAGACTACTTTTTATCTAGGAAATAAGTACGGCAGTGGCGGACAATAGCTAGTCTATACTAATATTATAAAGAGAAAAGATTTGTATTTTTGTATGTTACAAATAAACTAAAAAACTACTGGTTCGATTTCAAAAATCCTTCAACAATGCTACATTAACCCTGAGTAACATAGGCTATATTTATTACTAGCAACCCGCTCCGGCTTCGCATTGTACCCGCGCGAAGCTAGGACGGACTGCTAGTACCATATAAAACTCTTGAGCTATTCATCGTGATGGTATGTCTAATAGTGACGTCACTAAGAGCATCTGGTCGATGAGTAATGAAAAGAAGAAATGAAATGATTTATTTGCTTATTTGCTTGAAGTGTGGTTGTTTAGATGATCTTATAGTACATTATGGTACTAGTGTGTAACATTGGTGATTACAGCTGAGGCGCCATTGAGACCCGAGTCGTAGACGAGGGTCTTAAGATAGCCGAGGACGGTAATCATCAATACACACGTGTATCATACGACGTTTTTCAACACACTTGTGAATAACATAACAAAAAAAATCTATAACTCACTAGTGAGTTATAGCAATGGAAAAGTCATAGTTGATTATGGGTGTCATTCTGTGCCTAATTGCGATAACCATAGAGCCACTTTATAAGCAAGTGTGTTGAAAAAACTATTGTCCTCCACACTCACTGTAGACACAGCATGGAAAAATTAAAAATAATCAAAATGAATAAATAAAGATGTAGATGTTGATACTGACAGATGCAGCGGGTTGTCAGCCTGCAGGCGCTGCAGCGCCAGCGCGGCGAGGCGCGCGAGGCGGGCTCCGGCGGCGCGGCGCAGGCGGGTGGCGCGGGTGGCGCGGGTGGTGCGGGTGGCGCGCGGGAGCGTGTCCGCCAGCGCCAGGCACGCCTGCACCATGCACGCGCCCGGCGCCGCGCCCGCCGCCATGCACAGCCTCTCTGCAACGTAACAACTACTTTACATTCTCTTACTTACTTATAGCACAGGGCACTTATTCGCTATCACCAAACGCGGGCTCGTCTGACTGTTTTTTTCAAGGCCAACTATCGATGACGAAACTATCGCTATTCGTTCGTTCGTATGAGTCAGTGGCCAACTCTGGTGACAGAGTTTCTAGGCCGCCCGAAGGCTTCTGTCATGGCCTAACAACTTTGAAAAAGCCGGGACCGACTGCTTAACGTGCCCTCCGAAGCACATGAGCGCTCAGTTGAAATTACCACTGGCGGTCACCCATCCAAATGATGACCCCGCGGAACAGTGCTTAACTTCGTTGATCTACTATCGCTATTGAAACCACACAGATACGCGAAACCGTTTTATAATTCCACATCACACTTACAAATCATGTTACTAAGTTACACGTTATTGGTAAGGAGATTCAAATAAACGTTATTGGTAAGGAATCTCCTATGTCATAGCAAATAACGCCCCAGAACAGGCACCGTTTACGTACACAAGCCATGTGACTATTCTGTATATAGTAGTAACATCTGTTCTGTGGTATATGTACCTATAAGTGCTAGCACGGCTATGTCGTTCCGCAGCATGGCGGGCGGCGCCGTGAGCGCGAGCGCGCCGCGCAGCAGCCGCACGCCGGCGCCCAGGCAGCGCCGCCAGAACGCGCCGCCCGCGCCCTCCATCACACTGACAACGTACAACAATATTGTTCAAAACATCTAGTTATGGGTACTAGATGACTATAATACAATACATAGATAGATATAACAATATTGGTTATTTTTGTTATTATAGTGTTAACCATCACACTAAGGGAATGCTAAAGATTATAATCTAGAGAGTAGTAGAGTTCTCTGTGATAGAGCTCGTCCGGGGAAAGACTACCACCATACCTATTTCTGCCGCCAATGCAGTAATGCTTGCATTGTTGTGTTCCGGTGTGAAGGGTATGGTTTCCGGTGAAATTACTGGCATGGCTTTCGATCTTAGGCTCAAGGTGGCTACTCGCGAGTGATACCTCTGGTATTGCAAGCGTCCATAGGCTGCGGTAACCGCTTACCATCTTGTGGGCCGTAAGTTTGGTTGCCACTTGTGTATAAAAAAAAAAAATCTTATGATTGAGCCAAACTACCGTCCGATTTTTAAGAGCCCTATCCTTGACAATCCTTGAATTTTCTTGTAGCCCGTGAAGTTTCGAACACTATTGTGGCTCGTGTGTTGAAGATATTTTAACGAAAATAAAAACAAATAAAAGCTTTATCCCTTAAAATTTAAGCCAACAGAGCAAATATTAATTAACTCAAGACATAACTGATTAAAAAAATAATTAGTAACGCACGTTTTGTAAAATGAGCAATTCCAGTCAACTTTCGTTCATTTTTTCTATGAAATAATAAAGTCTATCATATTTCTAAAAATGCAATTATAATAATCACAGTTTTAAAATTTAAGTGAATAGAGAAAAATACAGCATGTTAGTTCAATATTTTTGAATAAAGACGGTCTAAAAAACGCGTACTATTCCCTATTTTACGCTTGTTATTTCTGCTAAAGTAAGGAGTTTACAATAAAAATACACCTACTAAATTAAAGTTTAAGTTTTTATTAAATAAATACAACGAAGAAAATAGTCTAATAGCATTGACTTTTTTTAATACGAATTTTTTTAAATCACACTTTAGCGAACTTATAATCATATCGATCGAAGCAGCGACTCTCAAACAGCGCTGAGCGCTTATGGAGGGAGGACGTATCGCTCCTCATCGCGCGGGCTATTACTTCTACTATATAAAGATACATTAACGCGAACTTCATGAATTATATCGCTAAATCTTGGAAAGGCCTCTTAACTTAACGGCCTAATGGAAATCGGACTGCAGCGAAGACATCCCAATGATTATTTCGTCTAAGTGAGATTTGTTTTAGCCTTGAGGCTACGCTCGGTCAATCAATAGAGGTGGTTACTTGGGCGGCAGCGCGGGCAGGAACACGTCGGCGTTGAGCGCGGCGGCGGTGCGCGCGGCGGCGGCGGCGGCGAGGCGGCGCAGCGCGGCGCGCCCCCCCACACCCACCCCCACCCCCACACCCGCACCCGCACGCACCATCACCTGCCGCAGCCGCACGCACGCGCGCACGCACATCGGGTCCCACGACACCTCTATCTGCTCTGCAACAAACAACATACAGACAAACGTAACTACTCTATTTCCTCCATTCTTCTTTACTGTATTTCCTAGTCGTGTTTACTTTGTTTTTGTTATTGATATATATTTTAAAAAATAAAACTACGTAGGTCCGTATTTAATAACCATACTTGAGCGTGAATCGTAAAATTATATCAAATTGATGCTTGAGTCACGATTCACACTCAAGTATAGTTTTTGAATACGGGCCTTAGACAACAAAAACTGGTTATATTTCAATGGGAGAAGCCAGGGTTCCTGAAACACAGTTTTTACTAGTGCGGGGAACCTAGAAAAAACAAATCATGTAATACCTAATATTCCTGTCTCAAATAAATAAATACTTTTATTAAGCCTCGACACAAAAGTTTGATTTATAAGTTTGATCGCAATGTGCATCTGTCTGTCTGTGGAACCGTAGCTGACTTCTAAGCTAATTTTTTTTTATTTGAAAGCAGGTTTTCACGCGATGTTCCTCAGTCCTTCTTCTTCTTAACTTTTCACGACATCACGAATTGTGAAATATAATTCAACGAAAGTTTGAGCGAAATTGATCTTTATTGCATCATTTACCATTGCACCGTATATTGAGCAATATTTTTTAGTCTGTGCTTCGCCTTGATGAGGATTGGACCACAGAGTACATTGACATGCGGAAAAATGGCGGTAGAAACCAAAAGTAGTAGAAAAAGTTAGGGAAAGTTAGTTCATCGTCGAATGCATTCATCATTACAAAGAATTGTCTGTGGAATGTAAAAAGAAAAGAATAACACGCATAAAATTGACGTTTATAAAAAATACGAGGACCTGTAACGGAGAGCTTCTTTTCAAAACGCGATGACTAACCTGTAATCTTGGGCAGTACAACCTTATTCAGGATGGTGGGTACCAGCATGAGGTCGGGGTCCTCCCGCACGGCCTCCTCGCTGAGAGGCGCGCCCGCTCCCTCCTCCTCCGAGCCGGACGAGTCTGCGCCTTCCCCGCCGCCCCCGCCCCCGCCCCCGCCCGCGCCGTACATCATCAGGCAACTGGAAACAACATGTTTCTAATGCTTCTGGCCAGCGTGAACGCTCGTGACGTAGCTGGCTAAAGTTGGATTGGACCAAACTTTTTTAAAATGCGGCTCGTCGACAACGATTCCACGCAGATATCGTAACGAGCCCGCGTTTGGTCATAGCGAATAAGGCTCCTGACCAGCATAAACACTCGGATGGTAAAGTGCGCGGGTCAGCTCGTTAAAAGTAATGGAAGAGTATGCTCACTTGTACCAATCCATTTTCTCGTAGTCCTCGTTGTCTTCGTCGGCCAGAGGGTTCCAGAGAATGAGCTGAATAAAATAAATGTATATTATTATAAAAGTCATTGCAACACAGTAAGCCTAAAATGGTAAAAATAAAACATGGTAAAGGTATGATAATGGTTTCTCGTGCTACCCAGAAATTCAAAACAGCCAATTTTGTTGAATTTTTTGTCGTCTCTGCTACTTTCACCAGAGACGTGCGTGGATGAATCACTTCATTGTGTGATGTGTGTGTGTGTGATTCTATTAGTTCCTAACAAACACATGCCTCGCTACATATCCTCTGATATTTGACATCTCTGGTGGAAACTGCAAGTGCTGCCGCGACTTGCAGCCGCAGCCGATCGCAGACCAGAAGCCTTATTCGCTATGATCAAACGCGGGCTCGTTACGATATCTGTGTGGAATCGTTGTCGACGACCCACGTTTTAGGGTTCGTTTGATTGTTTTTCAAAGTCAACCTATCGATAGCGAAACTATCGTTATTGAAACTACACATATACGGAAAACAATTTAACAATTTCACAGCATGGCACGTATAGAACACGTTACTAAGTTACACGTTATTGGTAAGGAATGTCCTAAGTCATAGCGAATAAGCCCCCAGTAGTTGTGCGCACGTAGTTAGGTCGGCGCATGTAGAGCGCGGTAGAGTAGTAGTGAGTGAGGAGAGTGAGTGAGTGAGTGAGAGACCTGGTGCCGCACGTAGGGCGCCAGCAGCTTGGGCAGCGCGGCGGGCAGGTGCGCGTCGCAGTAGGCGTGCGGGTCGCGCCGCCGCCACGCCGCCAGCCGCGCGCACACGCCGCGCACGCCGCGCCACGCCTCCAGCGCGTCCGCGAACACCAAGCCCGCCGCTACTCGGATGCTTTCTGCAATTTACATGATGACTCATTTTTAAAATACTGTTCTATTGTAGAAGAAGCATAGACTATAGGCAAATAGTACATTATGGTACTAGTGTGTAACATTGGTGATTACCGCTGAGGCGCCATTGAGACCCGAGCCGTAGGATAGCCGAGGACGGTAATCATCAATACACACGTGTATCATACGACGTTTTTCAAAACACTTGAGAATAAAATAACAAAAAAAAACTCATAATAAAATAACAAAAAAAATCTATAACTGACTAGTGAGTTATAGCAATGAAAAAGTCAGTTTGATTATGGGTCATTCTGTGCCTAATTGCGATGACCATAGAGCCACTTTATAAGTAAGTGTGTTGAGAATATATTAAAAATACAAATCTTCCCTCTTTATAATATTAGTATAGAAGTATCAATAATGAAAGTCTTTGCATACCTCGCTCCGTGACTGCGTGATGGTGCTCCTTTGGCGGCAGCTCGTCGTCGCTGGAGTCACCGTCGCGGTGTTCGCGCGGCGCGCCGGGCGTCGCCTCGCGCTGCAGCCGGCGCGCCCGGCGCCGCCCCTCGCGCTCCGCCGTGCGCCGGATCTTCTCCGGCCCGTCCGGTTCCCGCACCATGCCCGGACGAGCTGCACAAACAACAAAAGCTGAAGGTTACGACCCCTAAAGTTAGCTAATGTTTTATACGGTTGCTAGCGGACCTGCCCTGGCTACGCGCGGGTGCTATAAACCTCCTCCTGAATCACTCTATCTATTGGCCACTGACTCATACGAACTTACTTACTTACTCTATCTAGGCCGCATCAAAATCCGTTGCGTAGTTTTGGGCAATTTACAGGCAAACGAGCTCGGGGTGTCAGAAACACAGAGTAGGTAGGTTCCGTTGTGTCCGAGATTTTGAGTCTGTTATCATAATAATATAATGTATTTCCGCAATGCAACGCCTCAGTGAATGAACAATGTAAAGGCACGGGTACGGGCACGGGTACGGTTACCGGCTAGTGCGAGCACGTCCTGCGCCTGGTCGCGCACGTCGGCGCGGCGCCGCTCCACCAGGAAGTCGTGCCGGCGCCGCTGCAGCGCCAGCGCGCGGCTCTCCAACGCCTCCAGCGCAGGCATCTACACAACACATATCGTAACGCTTATTGGATTTACACGTAACGTAACATCACGCATATTAGACGAACACATCGTTTTATTTTATTTTTATTTCTTAGGAAAAACCAACAGCGGATACAACTATCAATACTATCATAAGAGAAAACAGGAAGCTTACACGCTTAAAATACTTATAGCGAAAAAACAGAGTACACAATGTACCCACCACGAAATTAAAGTCTCTCTCTTTTGAAGGTTTGCTGGAAGAGAACTCTATTTAGGGTTAAGCTCGCCTTTGTACATGTTCTTTATATAAGTTTTAATGTATATGTTTATTGTGTACAATAAAGAATAAAGAAGAGTAAAGCCGCGTTTACATTATTCTGTCGTGGCGTGTCGTGACACGTCATAAACATATCGTATCCATACATTTTGTATGGTATATGGTATGGAATTATATTAATAAAGCGCAGTGTGTTGTGACGAATTCTGTAAATGTATGGATACGATACACCTAAGACTAGATAAAATATATGTGATAGTTATTTATTATGTATGTTTATAATTATATTGTTATTACTTTTCGTAATATTTAAGTACTTTGCTTAGTTTACAAACTTTATTTATTTATTTAATACACAACACTACACACACTATATCACAGGGTCTATTGGCTAAAGTTATGATAGAATATCAGCGCCTAGCTTCTTCCTAGTGGCAAGGCACAATGCTGAGTCGACGCCTCATTGCTGTTGTTGCACACAAATACATGACAGCAATTGACAGCTGTTACTACTGATTTTCTTCTTTCATTTTGTTTGTACTGTGTGTGTATCATAACTGCAAATAAAAATATGTGTATGTGAATGTGTATGTGTATGTTGTAGGTGGTACCTTCTCGTCGAGGCACTCGATGAGGTCGGTGAGGTACCCCCGCACGGCCTGCGCGCGGCGGTAGGCGGCGTCCAGCTGGTTGCGGCGCGCCCCGCGGCTCTCGCGCACGCGCACCGCGCCCGCCAGCCGCGCCGCGCACGAGGACCGCTTTATCGACGTGTTGATGCGCTCCAGTTGCAGCTCCTCCAACCTGACAATGTACATCGCATCTTACTAATGATAACTTTACATTATTCTGTGTGCCTTTGTACCTTTTTTACGTTTTGTGTTGAATATCTCGAGTAAATCGATAAATTTAGCCAGTCAATTATTAGTTATCATTGTTGGAAACCGAGACGGGCGGCGTAATAATGAAATATTCGAGCGCGCGATCAAGGGGGGTCATTGAACGCGCAAGTTATTAACGCGTGGGTCATTGACACGCACCGCGCGCTCCCGTCTCGATATCCATCAAGAATAACTAATAATTGACCAGTTAAACTTTATACTCGAAATTTTTAGCACAAAATATATAAAAAAGGTACATGTACTTATATTATTTTTTATGTGTGGAAGCTATTCCTTGAATATGATGCGCTAATAAGGAAAGACCCTGTAGATTCCTTTAAGCGGATAGGAGGCAGTACCTCTCAGTGAGCGCGGCGACGAGATGGTGCGCGGAGGCGGGCGGCGCGGCGCCGGGCGCGCCCAGCGGCCGCAGGTGCGGCGCGCACGCCACCCGCGCCGCCCGCGCCCCAGGACCCACACCCACACTGAACGGATTCAACTCTATGCCGGATTCACCTGCAACATTATACACTTAGTTAACTCATAAATACTCTATTTACTGTCTACGCTTTTACATTCATTCACATTTGTATTCTTAATTTACACTAAAAACGGGATATTTATAATGATTTATGAGTTTTCATGGTAAATATCCCATTTTTAGTAAAAATTATGTTAATAACCATGATAGTTTTAAAAACTATTTGTATTCTTGTCCAAAAGAAAGAAATATAAGTTTGAAAACCCAGCCGAATTTTGTTGCCAAATTCTTGTAGGCAAGAGCGCGTGGAACTGGTGTAAAATTGAAGACGTTTCAAAATTATCTTTAGTGATATTATTGAATAAAAATATCATTTTTAATTTAGGGGGAGTTTTGAACTTCCCGAGGCTGGGACGTATTGATTATTACCTGTTAAGTCAACAATAGCAGGCATCGCCTTCTTTATCTGCTGCTCCTCCCACTCCTCGACCTCGCTGTTGTTCTCTTCATCAGGATCTATGGCGGCGGTGCCACCTATAGAAACAATATATTTTATACTAAAATTATTTATTTCTATAGCCACAAGTACTGGAAATCTTACCAGTAGATTCTGATAAAGATAGATAGATATAGATAGAAAACACTTTATTGCACACCACACATAAACAAATAAAAACATTAGAGTAATACATAAAACTAGTAGCGGATATACAATCGGCAGTCTTATCGCTAAGAGCGATCTCTTCCAGTTAAAGAGTCGACACGGTGTAGCTAGATTTATAGTTAATGTTATGTGTTATTTTCGATTTGTGAACCAAATAAAAAAAAAAAGTAAAAGTTCAAAATCATAGAAATCAGACTGCTGCAGAATATTTCTTCTGTGGCTTAGCAAGCCGCTGAAATTACTTTTTTTATATAAATAAGGGCGTTATACTTACGCTGCGGCTTGTCGCTGGGCATGTCGAGCCCCCTCACTTGTATGCGGTCCTCCTCGTCGTCGGAGTCGTCTCCCTCGCGCGCGAGCCGCGAGCCGCCCGCGGGCGACCTCTCGCTCTGGATCGGCACAAAGTCACCGAGCTCGCGCGCCTGCAACCAATACCCAGCTTGGAATATTCGCGAGGGGGGGATGTGTGCAGCGCTGCTGATAATTTGAAATTCAAAAATTCGAAATTCGAAAATGGTTTATTTTTATAAAATCACAACGAACACTTTGAGTCGTCTTACAAGCTAGAAAAATTTACGCCAGTTCCAACGTGCCCATGGCATAAGAGGACTGGCAACAACACCTATTCTAGGGTTTATTGTGCTTTATTGTCTATGCTTTTTTGGCCCCTTGCTATTGTTATGGATGCCGAGTAGAGTTGGAGCACATTCGTCCTAAGCTTTTTTATCATCTAAGTAAAGTAAGCTTTTTTATGTCCTTACATAGTAGTAGCGGCCCGTCCCGGCTTCACACGGATGGACATAAATAAAGCTTATGTTACTTAGGGAGTTATGGATAATGTAGCATTGTAATGCTGAAAGAGTTCTTGAAAGCGGACCAGTCGTTTTTGAGTTTATTCGTTACAATAATACCGAAATACAAAAATACTATTATTTTTTTTTTATCTTTATAATATTAGCAGAGATGTATAGATAAAACCAAGTCGCTTCCCAACATCTTTACTTCATACTGGTGTCTTTTGCATTAATTCTTCAAAAATGCATTGAATATAGCATTTTTATATTAAAATATCTTACCTTACCAATCACAGTGGCAGATGAGATGTTGGTAACGTACAAGTTGTACTAACAGAGCAAAACAACCTTGCCGGGCAAACTCAATAATTTATAAAGCAGCTCTGCACGAAAATATACATTAGCGTAACTTCTTATATAAGAGGTCTTTCCAAGATTTAGCGATATTATTCATGAAGTTCGCCTGAATGTGTCTATACAATAGTTTATGTAATAGTGCGCGCGACGAGGAGCGATACGTCCTCCCTCTATAAGCGCTCAGCGTGGTTTGAGAGTCGGTGCTTCGATTGATATGATTATAAGTGCGCTAAGGTGTGATTTTACAAGTTCGTATTAAAAAAAGTCAGTGCTATTAGACTATTTTCTTTGTTGTATTAAAAAAACTTTCACTTTAATTTAGTAGTTGTATTTTCATTGTTAACTCCTTAATTTAAAAAATAACAAGCGTAAAATTGTATTCTATGTGGTGTTGTTATACGAGTATGTTTTATGTTATACTGTTTCTAAAATCGATTTTGTAAATAGCATAGCAAAATAAGGATATATCTTAGCATGATACACAGCGAAGACATGAACAAATAGATGCATGAAATAGTAATGTTTTACCAACCATACTAATCCATATTTAGTACATGAGTAATCAGTCATGTTTCAACAATGAAACAATGTGAAGGAAGACAAAATTTTACTCAGCTCTTGATCTGATTTACCACTGTCTCTGAAACTGAAACTCATGCCTGAGTTTTCAGACAGTGACAGGGAAGTCACAAGACTGAGCAGAGCGGCGTTTACCAAACGAACCGTGTTAAAACAGCGTCATATTTTTGACACGTCAATTTCAACCTAGCCATTATGGAATATCAACTGTCTGAAAGAGGCACACAAGTTATATATTCTGTGATGTAACCAGAGGTGGCTGGCTATTCTTTAAACAATATTCCAGAAATATTTCCTAACTATGTGTGGCAAAAGCACAGATTTTAAGCTATTCAAGCCTGAAAACTGCAAGACCATAGTAAATTGTTTTTTTTAAACACAATGTTAACTGAACTCCATGTTACTTTGTTATGTGACATAACTTTCCTATTTCATAAAGAGATTTGGAGAAAGACCAAAAACTAGGAGAAATGTCAATGATTCAATAGTTTGAACTGGACAAGTTATAAAAATAATTATACTTAGATTCCATGACTCAATTTCCTTTAAACAGATCTGTCTGAGCAATCGAGGAGCTAAGAAAAAATGTTCGAGGAGAAAACAGAGAGAGAGTCGAGTCAGCAGCCAGCCATCGCTAGTCCCTCACCTCTCATACCTGCTGTCTGGTCTTGCGCGCGGCGTGGATGAGCGCGGCGTCCGGGATGTGCCCGGGCGCGCCCGCCAGCGCAGCCCTGACCGACTCCGCACGGTACCGATGGAACCCCCTGTCATCCTCCTCTTCTTCCCCCTCTCCATCCTCTTCTGATACATCCCCCGCCCCATCAGCGGCTAATGCTTCTCGTCCAGATAGAATTAGCCCTTCCAGAGACACTTTTTTCTTTGGCTTGATGGATGGTTCCTTTTCTGTGTGGTTTGAGTTTTCCTAGAGGGTAAGAGCTTGTTTAGTATTAAGTTCGGTTTTGAGAAATGACCACAGTTTCAGCTATATAACCTCAATAGCTGAGTTTGAGAAATTCTAACATGGAATTTCTTAGTTTTTCTCACTTGCTGTTGGTAAAACTTGGTAAGGTAAAACTGTGGTCATCTTATTTCATAAAACAAATTAACACCATTCATATGAGTGCACAGTTTATCACCTTTTTCAAAAACTTACCACCATATTAAAAATATAGCACCATCAATTTTAGATAGTTCCGGTCTTCAACAATGTGATATGATATCAATCTGTAAGCAGTGTGAGAGTGTGTAACATCATGGTACGCCTTACCTCATGGCCGTTACTGTCATATTTGTTACTATCACCATCTGGCAATCGCTTTCTTTCCTTATCTCTGCGTTTGGACAGACGCTTGCTCTGGGATGATTTCTTCACTTGGAACACTTCACAATCCTCTTCTGAAATCATAGAAAATTATTTAAAGTGCATAATATAATATTGAAGGATAGAACTCTTTGATATTTGCATGTCTAAAGCCCAAATAACTGAATAATAAAGTTACCATAATTCAATTCAATTTCAATTCAATTCAATAACTACTAGATCCAACCATGTAGTAAATACTTATTTTACAACCAAATAACTTAGTTCTGCCAGCCCATGAGCCCTTTCAGGTTTTTATTCTAGAAATGTATCTACTTATGTTTGAACTGAGACTCCAACATCAATTTGGTAACAGTTTTTTAGCAACTATTAAAATCTGTTCTCAATAATTATTGTAGTTTGTATCTTACTATATACTAGCATTTTGAGTACTGTAAACAGTAGTATTAGTTAGTTCACTTTTAAGTGAGTTATTTTACATTAACTTCGGTTTACGAGACAAGATTGAATCAATTCAAGGCTTCAAGGTGAGGTAAGTTTACCTTCGTCTGCAAAGCTGAGAAGCGCCACACTCTTCACAGGCTTATTATCTTTCCTTTCTTTCTTTTCCTTTTTCTCCAAGGAGTCCTGGCTGATGATCGGCGGCGGCGGGGGTTCCGGCTCACCGTCGTCATCGTCATCAGCACAGAACACACGCCTTTGGATCTTCTTCGGTTTCCGAAACATTTAAAAGGAATTCTATAGTGCTTTTGCAAGCACAAGCATTTATATTAATCTCAAATTCAAAGAAACCAAGCAAAATAATTCACAATAATTGAACTTTCCCGATCCTCTCTGCATTGTCTTGGGCCACAGAATCGGATAGCTAAGTTCCTTGAAGGAAGGAACTTCCTTCCTTGTCCTTGACAGAATCACACAGACAGACCAGAGAGAATATAAGCACTGAGACAGACCTGAGAATGTAAGCACTACGTTTAGCCTGCACTGCACGGCACGAACGACAGAATCCAGGAACGAACGAACAGAACATACTATAGGTACATAACCTAGAAAGCATGCACAGAACCAAAGAAATAAAGTATAATTTACATTGAGTCAGTAGCAAAGTCAGTGCTGACCCGCTATTGACCAAATGTAAACGCTGTTACCCGCGCGGCATCACCCGCGTTTTTGCAGTTTTTATGCTATCTGACCAAATGTAAACGCTGTGACCCGCGCGGCTTCACCCGCGTTTTTGCAGTTTTTATGCTCAGTTCATTTTTCGGGATATGAATAAGTTAAGACTAATAAGCCTATGAGTTTCGAGTCAGCTCGAATTTGGAGTCAGCACTGACATTGCTACTGACTCAATGTAAATCATACTTCATGTCTATGGTCAAAGTTTTGAACTTGGCGTAGAGAGTTCCAAGCCAAGAACTTGGGATGATGGGAATAGGGATGATCAATGTTAAGAAAAAAAACCATGTTAACATCGACCAGAAAGTATCGATTTACGATTAATAACGAAAGAATAACATTATTGTCCGAAAACATCGATCAAATTAGCACAAGTTTGGAATCAAAAATAGGAGAAGTCGCCACCACATAAACGATTGAAACTTGAAAAAAACCTGAAACATCTTGACCCAGCCAGCCTTCACAGCCTTGCGTGGACAGCTTATTTATAGAATGATTTACATTGATTATGATCTAACTTAGTCTTAGGGAGCCTTGATGTAACGCTTTGGAAATTGTCTTTAATGTTATTTTCTATTAGAATAAACTTAAACTTAATTGAGTCAGCCATAGTCTACGGTAATTAAATTTTCAAAACTCTAAATTCATATGTTTTTCATAATAGATGCAACATTACAGTGAATACCAAAGCGCTTTAGCTATTATTTATATGATAGTTATTTTCAGTTTTTCAATTTCTATTTATTTAATAATGAAATAAGGATTTTTTTTTTAAACTCTCGAAGCTAATAGTCTGGAAGTAAGAACAGATTTAAGTAACTATTTAAAATTAAGTAATAACTTGTTCGATTATCGAAGATTGTTCTTTGCTATCGAGACAACTCGCCACAGAATGAACGAAAGAACTTAACGAACTATCTCTTCTCTAGCTAATAGATCAGCCATTTTCGTCCCGCACAGAAGTTTGTGCGTTCAGTTTTGGTGAGTTTTTAAATTGTTATCGAATTTTATTGAAGAAATCATGTGTTACAATTTGTTTCTGTATCGTAATTGTCCCGGAGACTATTTAAAATATATAATCACATAAATATTTCGTGATTTTAGACATAACTTTTAGGTAAATTCCAATTGCTTGTGTTGCAGTCCTTAAATTTCTACGAAGTCCCTACACCACTCAGCAAGATGGGTAGGGAGGACAAAGCTACTTGGAAGACGAACTACTTCGTCAAGATCATTGTGAGTACTGGTTATTTATTTTTATTTGTTGTAAAATATAAACATATGGTTAACCTCAAAAACTCCGCTGATAGCACAAGTAATTCAAAAAATACCAAGAAGAAATAATACTAGAATTAGTGCTATCATTAGAATGGCGCTTTTAAAAACCACTCAAATATGCTTGCATCAATGAATCAATCCAGTCAATGTTTTTGGGTCAAAATTATTGTCATTGAACCTAGCACCTAGCAAAAGATAAATTCACTACAGAACTTAAATTTCTATCAATCTTCTACAGCAATTGCTCGATGAGTACCCAAAATGTTTCATCGTGGGTGCGGACAATGTGGGCTCAACCCAGATGCAGCAGATCCGTATCTCCCTCCGAGGCAGCAGCATTGTGCTCATGGGCAAGAACACCATGATGCGCAAGGCCATCAAGGACCATCTTGAGGCCAACCCTGCACTTGAGAAGCTGCTGCCTCATATTAAGGGAAATGTTGGCTTTGTCTTCACTCGTGGAGACCTTGTTGAAGTGAGTAGATGAGAACCTATCATGTATATTATTATTAGTATTAGCATTTGTTATTATTAGTATTGTTTATATCATTCTATAGTTTTTAAACAGAACATTACTTATGTAACATAACGTCTGGAAGAGATCGCTTATTAGTGATAAGACCTCCCATTATAGGTACAAAGTACTAACTAATTTGTATGTTACTCTCATAATTTTCTGAGACAATTAAAGGTAATAAATATTCTGTTCTATTCTACATTGATAATAGAGTTTGAAATTTGCATCAATGTAGGTATCATTCTTTAAAATGTCTGTCCTAATACCGTGGCGCGTAAAATTAGCGTTATGGCTTCGCTTTCAGACTAAAACAATCCTTCAAATTTATCCTAGTGTGATAGTTTTCTTCATAGAAGTTGCACTGGCATTTTGAAGATACATTTTTACCAACTCCTTATAGTAACTTGCCTTTCCCCAACAGATTAAAACAAAAGTTTAGCAACCAGTGCTATGGTTTTAACTCAAATTGCTGTGATGCAATTGTTTATAAATGCCTGCAACAGGACTGGTGGTGTTAACCTACTTGGTGTTTATAACTCTCTGTAATACTGTTTTGATTTATAGGTTCGTGACAGACTGCTGGAAAACAAAGTTCGTGCTCCTGCTCGCCCAGGTGCAATCGCCCCTCTGTCTGTCGTTATCCCAGCTCACAACACCGGTCTGGGTCCTGAAAAGACTTCCTTCTTCCAAGCTCTGTCCATCCCCACCAAGATTTCCAAAGGTAAGATTAACATCATAAAAAAATGTCTTTAAATAACACCCAAATTAGCTTTACAAACATGATTACATAAAAGTTATAGATGATTTTGAGATTTGCATCTATAATTTATTTAAACGTCTGTCCTAATACCGTGGCGCGTAAAATTAGCGTTATGGCTTCGCTTTCAGACGAAAACAATTCTTCAAATTTATCCTAGTGTGACTAATTTTCCATTAGAAAGTTGCACTGGCATTTTGAAGATACATAACATTCTAACTCATGCATAAATTTTATTGTAAAATTATCATAAATGATTGTTACTAGCAAGTCTGAATTTCAGGAACAATTGAAATCATCAACGATGTTCACATCCTCAAGCCTGGTGACAAGGTGGGAGCTTCCGAAGCTACCCTGCTCAACATGTTGAACATTTCTCCATTCTCATATGGTCTTGTTGTCAAGCAGGTATGTATGTGTACTTAGACTTTATTGCTGGTTCATGTTTGCTGTTTTTTTCAAATGCCTAACCAAAGTGTTGAGTACAGAATGCTTCCATGAAAAGAATTCTGAGAATTTATCTTTGGTATATTGATAGCTATGGTAAAGTTTCCAGTTGTGGTACACTGGCAACACCACCTATAGCAGACATTTACTGCATCCTTACAAGTATATTCCTGCATCCTTTAGGAAATTCCAATTGAATTTCAGTATTTCACTCTGAAAATTTCTAAGACTTAGTTTAGGCTGTTGATCAATTAGTCAGTTGGTTATTATTATTATTATTATTAATATTATTATTATTATTAAGAGCCTATGGTGTCCCACTGCAGGGCAAAGGCCTCCCTTTCTTCTCTACATTAATCTCTGTGTTGGTAATGCAATAATTTTATTTATTCAAATAAATGAGAATTGGTTTAGCGACAATAATACTAAAACATCTATTTCCACAGGTGTATGACTCCGGTACCATCTTCGCCCCGGCTATCCTCGATATCAAGCCTGAAGATCTTCGTGAGAAGTTCATGGCTGGAGTTGCTAATGTGGCTGCTCTTTCCCTGGCCATAGGCTACCCCACTGTGGCATCTGCTCCTCACTCTATCGCCAATGGATTCAAGAACTTGCTGGCCATTGCTGCCGCTACCGAGGTGGAGTTCAAGGAGGCTGAGACTATCAAGGAGTTCATCAAGGTATGAGCATACACCTGAAAATTTTCATGACTTGTCGTTTGTGTAGGTATACTTGTAAAAACAAAAAATACTTCTTGAAATTATTAAACTTTTTGTGTCTGTCAAATTAGACCACCCCAAAAGCCTACATTAGCTTGGGTGGTTTCGCTTTCAGACTAAATTAATTCTTCAAACCTATCCTAGTGCAAGTTCTTAAACATGAACATTGCACTGGTATCTTGGAGATACATTATTTATCACATCACACAGCCTCGTAACACATACTTTTAAATGCATTTTGTCAAGTTTCTTAGTAGGTTTCTGTTTTCTGTGGCAGGACCCATCCAAGTTCGTGGCCGCCGCGGTTGCGTCTGCGCCTACCGCTGCTACTCCGGCCGCTGAGAAGAAAGAAGAGAAGAAGGAGGAGGAAGAAGAAGAAGGTTCCGATGACGACATGGGCTTCGGTCTCTTCGACTAATATCAGAAGCAAAGTTTCGGATCCTAAACCATCTGAAGGGATCCTAACATCTGGATATTCCGTGGCAAGTTCCGCACCCGCGTGCTAGGACGGTCAACGCCGCCGGGCCGGACAACCCAATGGCGGCTGATTTGATCCGAAACATCGCGTAACGAAATAAACGCCACTTTATACAAGCAAGTCTTTATTTTATTTACCAGCCTTAGGCCTGTCATCAATAATAGTGTTAGTGTTAGGCAGCAGAGGATGTGTAGCGACCGACGCTGTAAAACTGGGATATTATGTAGCGGGCTCTTCGCAGATGCGAGCGAAAGGGTAATGTGTGGTTGGAGCGGAGCGCGTGCGCCACGGCTAGCGAACATTTATAATCCTGCCCCCGGCCAGTTCTTTTACGGCATAGGCGCGTAAAATTTTTTCTAGCTAAGACGTTTCAAAGTGATCCTTGTGATTCTTGTAATATGTGTTTTGAAGGTGTACAATAGCCATGCTCAAAACGTGTCAGTAAAAAGAAAAAAATGAATGAAGTATTTCATTCATTTAGTTCAGTACCTATCTATGGTATCACCATTGTTTACCCTTTTGGACTTGAATTGACTACTATAGTTAAGTTATGTCCCAGGGTTCTGATATCAATAATTCACTTCAGTTCAGTATAACGTTTAGTACATCATCTAATATAGTTCTAGGTCTCCATAGTTCGTATTCATTCCAAAATTTGGAATGAGTGGTGAAGTACCCATAATAAAGACAATTTAGTTTAGAAAAAGCTCCGTTGCGCATCGAAACGGCTAACTTCATGGAAGCCTAGATCCGCCGAGAGAACTATAAATCCATGATACTTTTCGTTTAGCTGAGGCGCTAGTATTTACAAACATAGGAATGCTTTAAAACTTTATTATCTAGGTAGGTACTGTTACATTCTGTAAATGTAGGTAGGTACATATGCCTACATATTTTTTATGAGATCAGTTTTTATTAAAACACTTGAATAGGTAGGGTACCTACCTATATTATGTTTATATATTTTTATAACACCTTACTACCTTACCTATTATACATACAAATTTATCTATATTATTATTAGGAGGTACATTATGATACCTACTAGTACCTACCTTAACTACCTATTTCCATTCTATTATCTACTTTTCTATATCTCTGTCCTATCTACAGATATTTATCTACATCCAAAATTAATTTAACAGCTCCCTCTTCATCTCTGATAAATTCAATACGAGCTTCGTCGCCGGTGACTAAAGATTTCTTGCATCTTGTCATAAACAACATGCCATCCATGAAACTGTTGGGTCTGTTTGTGCTAATAATATTTAAATTACTCATTAGTTCAATCTGATACCAGCACAGCAAAGCATTAGCATATCCATCTTTTTCTATAAGGACATCTTTGAAAGAGTCTCCATTGAGGTCCATGCTGATCACAACAGGATCCGTCAATGGCACATATTTTAATGTACTGAAATCAACAAAGTAGTTCATATTTACTTGGTACCTGTTTACAAATTCAGCCATTTTGAATTTACTGACATTTGCATCAAAGAGCTCATTATTGATGTCGAGCCAGCGACTACTGACCAGTTGCCCAACAATCCACATGTGCGATGGCATATACAATCCACAACTATGAAGATGCCGCTTCCGTAACCTTGTAGCTATGGCATTTAGGTGAGGATCAATATCACCTCCTATCTCCAGAATATGGCCAAATACAACATGATACTTCTTATTGCTCAATTCATCAATAGACCACTCATTACCCAGTAAGATGGTAACATTGGTAAGTGGAATTTTATTTTGTTTGAAGACCTTGATAATAAACTTTTTGTCACATTCATTCTTTGCGCAACACAGAAGCGAAGATGCGCCGCGCTTCATTATGAGCAAGCCGAATATTGGAAATGGGCACATGTCAACAATACTAACCTGTGACATGTCAACTTTTTGACATAAATATTCACTAGCTACAGGAATAACACTTTCTATCAATTTCATGTAGTCATTATCATTTAAGAACCTCACAATTTCTGGAGATACTCTTTTAATTCTAGCATTACTGCTCGGCTTTAATGTAAAATGTCCAGAATTCATGAGAAATTCTAACTTGATTGAATCACCTTTCTGTACAGTTCTCGGCAACTCATCAAAGAAGACTGCCTGTTGCCATGCATTTGCTCTGCTCTCAGAAGTCGGGTTGGTTGTGATGGTGATGGTATCTGTCAAGTATATATTAAACCAGCCAATAAGAATGTTTATTGTTCCATTTTCAGTCACTTTGAGCTCTACTTCATAAGGTTCAGACCTGTTAAGGTGCATTTCAATATCTTTTATATCATTGAAGTTAACAATAAGAACAGATTGGGGCTCAGTTATGTATTTAATATCTCTTTGGATATGGACATCCTCACAGTCATATGTTTCATCTGTTACTAAAACATGTACATTCTCATTCCCAAGATTCAAGAGATTTTTTGCTTCTGAACTCAATTGATATCTCATATTTAGATGGTTGCACTGAGCTCCAGATATGAAGAATTCAGCTCTATTTGGGATGACACGAGCTTGTTCAGATAACAAGTTAGGCCAAGCATGTTGCAGCATTTGGAGCACATGCTCTCCAAAAAGCCCAGCATCAAACATCTCTGTGAGCAAGAGAGTAGCTTTACCATTTAGGTCTTGACAATCCATAGCAGTTGACATTTTATTAATTATCTTGATGCTATTATTTAAATTATTCCTTAGCCTAATGTCTTGAGCCAATTTTACCATTGTTTCTGAATTATCACATGCCACAATATCAGTAGCTCCAGCTTCACAAGCATATATAGCCAAGAGACCTGTGCCTGTGCCAACATCTATAACCTTATCACTAGGTATCAGTATTTCTCGAACAGCGCTCCTGTAAGCCTCATTGCGGAGATTATCATTCAGCATCCTGAAGTGCCACCGCTCCACCAGCAAGTTCTTAACGGAGTTAAGGTTTTTTTCTGCCATGATCTTTTTGGGATTTGTATATAATACTATCTCAAAATGAGCCCAAGCTTCTTTGTAGAAGCCAAACTTGAATAAATACCTTCCAATGTCATACAATAACTTGTTGCTATTGGGATATATTTTCATGGCTTTTTCAAAGTTGGCGAATATATCTTCCATTCGGCCGCATACTGCCAGCTCCATGTTCAGTTTCTCGAGGATCTCAAGCACTTCGGCGCGGTGCGAGGCAGCAAGATCCGGGTTCCGAGTTATGCTCGCGAGAAACACTTCAAAGGCATTGTTGTAAAGTTCAGCGCTCGTCATTGCTTGGGCCAATTCTATAAAGTCTGCCGATAGAGCTTCCATTTTGAAACTACAAAAAAATACAACAGATTACACTGCAGGTATGTTTCCATGGTTGTTTGAATAAAACTTGCTTTGTGCTCTAGATGCTAATAATGAATTAAATCGGGGAGCCAACTGCAGCAACTGTTACCTGGTAGAGGTGCTGAGTGCTGGCTTCGCGACTACTTAGCTACCTACTTACCTGTAGGTTGTGGTTGAGGATCAAAATAGTGTACTCCGTGTTGAAAATCTCAACCATTGAAAATGCTTTAGACAGGATTGTTTGGAGATCATCAGATCACAGAGGAGGATATGAAAAGAAAAACCAATGAGCGAATTAATCGAAAACCCAAGGACTATGTAAAAATATGGATGGAACCTAAGAGAATATAAGCACTACGTTTATATAAATAAACCAAAACACAAACGATCTTGCTTGGCTTGATTCGATGAATGTTTGTTGTTGACTGACTGATGTGACGAGTTCCTGAAAAGTTTTACGATAGGAAGGAACACACCCTCAGACACCATGGTCCAGGGTTTTTACTTTGACTTGACTCTCTCAAACAAATTCATAAGTAAAAAGTAAGAGCAAAGATGATTATTTTATTTATGACTGTAGGTAGGTACATACTTGCTACGTACATACGGTTCAAAATTGCTTTTATCGTTTATCAGCCTTCTACGAAATGTTGGAACAACCTGCCACCTCCTTTAAAAAACTCAAAAACCATTTTGTTCTTTTAAAAAAACATTTTTAGAATAACAAAAAAATCTTGTGGATAAGGTAGGCAGTCGTTCTAGGCCTAATTTGTTTGGTATTTAGTTAAAAAGT
This sequence comes from Colostygia pectinataria, assembly GCA_951394395.1. Lineage (NCBI taxonomy): Eukaryota > Metazoa > Arthropoda > Insecta > Lepidoptera > Geometridae > Colostygia > Colostygia pectinataria. Next base: position 11,779,620 of record OX596351.1, on the reverse strand, counting down.
TAGTTTGTGTTTAATTCATATTGTATTATTTTGAGTAGGTAAGGTAGGTATATTTAAATTTTTATTTGTAAAGGAATATTATAAGTATTTTTTATTTTTAGTAAATTGGTACCTAAGTATTTATATAGTTTATTTTTGGGTTAACTCATTCATTTACCCTACTTTTTTTTTTTAAATATATTTTTTTATATCTGATCTGAATCTGAATTATTAATTCTGCTTAATAATTAGTTATCCTTGTTAGAAATCGAAGACAGCGCTCGGCACGTGTCAGAAACCCGCGCGTCAATGTACCGCGGTTCAATAACCCGCGCGTCCTTGACCTGCGCGTGTCCTTGATCCGCTACGGGGCGCGCACACTCGAATATTTCATTATTACGTCGCTTAACTCGATTCCCAACAATGATAAATAATAATTGAGCGGAAAACGTAATCGATTTTTTTTTGTTTACTTGGGATTTTTAAAACAAAACATACATAAAAAAAAAATTATAGGTAGATATATTTTTTTTATGTGTGGAACCTATCCCTCAGTTTGTCAGGTTGATAATGAATGACCCTGTATACCTGTTTGGACCATCCTAGGTATAGGCGTATAGGTATTCTAAAGAAAATAAATGATCAAATATATTTATTTTTAAATCAAATACCTAAGTACATAGATTTTCAAGTAATTACAACTGAAATTACCTGGCTAGGCTTCTACTATTTCTATCTACATAAAACAACAGTTGACCACAATCCACACACAAGATCTATTCCACCTTTACAATGAAAAGATTTCTTGAAACCTTGAACTACAGGATGTTTGTCCACTGACAATCCTAACTGCCCATATTTGTTGTTGCCAGCAGTCCAAACTGTGTCATCTTCTAACAATACTGCAGAGTGCCTTGATCCACATGCAATGTCTTCAACATTTTTCATTACTTCTATACTATCTTCAAAGAGGTCTACCAAAGTAGGCACAGAAGAACTTTTCAAAGTTTCTTTGTTTCCTTTTTCTATGATTCCTAATTGGCCAGTGTCATTCCATCCCCAAGCATATAAGTCTCCAAATTCACTGAGAGCTAAAGAATGCCAGCCTCCAGCAGCTATCTTTTTTACTTTAATACCAGAGAGAGCCTCTACTATTGTTGGTGTGTCCAATATGCTAACATCACCATGACCAAGCTGCAGTCTCCTGAAAAATAATATATACTTACTTAATGCTTGCATACAAATACTGAGTAACCTGCTTCAGCTTCGCACATATGCTTTAACTATTATGTTGTAACTATCTATTGATGAAAACTAAAATTCATCTGTTAGTTTAAAAATCTAAGTGTACATAATTATACATACATACAGGGGGACAGATGGCAGGAAGCGACTTTGTTTTATAATATGTGTAGAATAGGGAAATTATTTTTTCCTTACCGCCCATTACCCCAAGTGTAAACTGCACCAGCTTCTGTTAGTAATATACAGTGTTCATAACCACACTGAACATCTACAACCCTTCCAATACAATGGCTGGTATCAATATAACTCGGTAGTAAGCCACTGTATACAACTCCTTCTGTAGTTAGGAACAGAAACAAATCATTACAAGCTGCGACTTTCATAATATTATCTTCTTTCTTTTGCTTTTTAGGCTCTTTTTCGACTGGTACTTCTGTATCAAGCTTGATCTTTTTAACATCATTTAGTTCCAAATCAATTGTCCAAAGCAGATTTGTGTTTTTATTGATGATAACTAGACGGTAATCGTTACCGACCACTGTTAGATCGCAATTTAAACATTCTTCAGGCAGCGTTATCTTCTGGCATTGGTTCTCCAAACCTTTCCATGCTCCGATTGCATAGAATTCGTTGTCACACTGAACTATGTTATATGACCAGCTAATGTAAACAAGTTTTGCGTTTTTCTCACAAAACATACAGTTATCTTCATCGCTTTCAGAAGCCGACCGAAAGCCATCTATTATATTTTCTTTCACCATCCATTGACCAAAGAGATTACTGCCCGAAATGTAGTACATTTTAAATAAAAATCGACCAAATTAATCACGAATGCACGACAACATGCGTTAGCATCCTAGTAGTCTGTGACGACAACATGAACAGACAACGGAAAATTAACAACAAAACAAACAAAAACCCTACCACAACCACAACCTGTAAACGACAAAGTCAGAGAGAATATAAGCACTACGTGTTAAAGTAGTTAACTATACTGTCTAATCTCTTCATATAAAGTATGATTTACATTGAGTCATTGTCATTGAGTGAGAGTAGCAAAGTCAGTGCTGACCCACTACTGACCTAATGTAAATGGATTTAGAAGCAGTAAAACGCTGTCGTCAGTCATTCTCGCGCACATCTGAATCATCCCAATGAAGTCAGCACTGACTTCATTGGGAGTCAGTCACTGACCCAATGTAAATCACACTCAACTTCATCAACATAAATAATGACAGGGTGGACAGAGCAATGACCCATTTTTTAATATAACAATGTACTTTGTGCCCTCAATCGAAGTCTTTACTGTAATGTACTCTGTGCAATCGAGTACCTGTGAGAACCATGGACAACTAGGACTAGGCCTAGTTGTACGGTAGTACATATTAGTTCCATGAGTCCTAGTCATTATTCTGAGGTAGGTACTACAGGACTATGGTGAGAACTGAGACGTAGCTTTAAAATTCCTCCCTTTTGGTATGAAATGAGTCCGAACCACAATAGTGACAATACGAAATAAACCACAGAATATAGATAACTAACACGTGAACGCAGACAGAGCGTCGCGGGCGTGTTAGTGTTAGGTTGCTTGCTTTGTATTGTAGCAATCGTGTGGCTCAGGTGTACTTTTAAGACCTTCTGTAACACTTATCTAAGCAAATAAATATCTTGAATCTTGAATTAAGTTATCTGTGGTTTTGAATTTGTTAGGTTGTTGGTGAATTGGCTGTCAGTCAAACATGGTCTCAGACAGTCTCAGTTTAGTTTTCATTGATTTGATTTTTCATTCATTTTCATTCATTCATTCAATAAAATTGAGAAAAATGGCTTGGCTGGTCGACTATGCCGGCGGAAAGAAATTTCATAATTTTTTATAACGCGGAGCTAGTAAACTTCCAAATACTGCTAAAAACCTGAACCATTACAAATTAGAAGAGAAGTATATTGTACGGTGTGGTAAATGTGATGTTTCAGTGAAATGAAGACCAGTGAGATCGAATCAATATGGCCCTCAAACTCGGTAAATGCAGGCTCTGTCTCAAGCTCGGAGATTTCTACTCGATCTTCACGGCAGATAATGAGGTTCAGCTGTCCGAGATGGTTATGGAATGTTCCAGGATAAAGGTATGTCATTCAAGCACTTGAAATGAAGAAAGGGTCGAACTTCTTTTCTAATTATTCCGAATTTAACTTGAATCGAATAATGGCTTACTATCTATCAAATTTGGTGTTAGAAGGTTATTTATGAAAGCTAGTAATTAATATGAAAAACTCGTGAATATCACAAATGACTCCATGCCACCTGATCCAGACCATACCATGAGATTAAACAGGACAGAAATCTATAAAATCCTTTTTAGATCTCATTATAACTTACAACCTACTAAAGCTCTGAACAATTTAGCAAGAAACTAAATTGCTACTAGAAACATTAGTATCATATTAAATAAAATAAACAAAGAACAAATTCATCCAGTTTCCATAAAAATCTTTGATACAGTAATGTTAAATCCATGTAGGTATTCTAAGTTTTGGCACAAAGTTATTAGTGTGCCAAGCCAACTACTCACAAGGCTTTATTCCAGAACTGAAATCAGCATTATCAAAAGTAAGCATGTTTGTAATGTAATAAATTCTACAGCTTATTTTATGTTTCATTAAGGAATACAGATGGTCATATAACTTATGAGCCTTGTTATAAACTTTAAACTTCTGCCAGCTAATGTAGAATCTTACATCATCCTTGTTCATTGACAAAAGAATGACAAGAAAACAATATTTTGTAAGCTGCTAGAATGTCAGTTTTTATGAAAAAGGGAATAGGAAACATATTTTTATAACATTATAGGTAATTTTATACATGCAAGCATACCTACCTACATAACTAAATATTGTTTACAATGTAACAAGACAAATACATAACTAATTAACTATACCTATGTATGCAGAAATGTGCTGCTTATATACTGTACTGCTGTTAACATAGTGGTAAACTGCACCATTATACAAACTGCCTCGTGTCTCAACACTCATATTCCTTCCTAACAGGTACTTGTGTCATCTCAATTAAGAATTTTTATGACAGAGTTTTTCTAGTTAGAGTTTACTTTTGGAATGCCTAAAAAATTAAAAACATTGTAAAATATTAAAAGATATTTCTCATATTAAAACAACTTCATAGTTGTCCAATGTTTTGCCTGGTGGTAGGAGTCTTGAGCAAGAGTTGTGGTGGGTACCATTGCAGTGCCAGATATTCTGTCTCCAAGAAGTAGTGTGCAAGCACTGCTAATGTGCAGTGCTATTCTCTGTAATTTTATATAATATTTTATTGAATCAAACATCATAAGTAAAGGGGCAAGTCTATGTGGTGACTTTTTGCATATTTGAAGTAGTACACCCATTTAGTGAACCATACAAACTTCTTAACTTTTTGATAAACAATGCTAAATTGTAGGTGTACGATGGAGATGGACTACCTGATAAAGTGTGCTCGGAATGCATACAGAAGCTCAGCAGCGCTTACATCTTCAAGCAGCAATGCGAGAGGTCGGACCAGGAGCTTCGCCGCAACTACGTCCCGCCACCAGGTCAGTCAGTCTTTCCAACAGTTTCAGCAACCTGAGCATTGTGTAAGATGCGACTAAACATAGCGCGGCAATCGTGCGTGGCAGACTTGGTTGCTGTTATTAGGAGCCTGCCGCCCGCAAACTCATCGACAATGTGAGCAAAGATGTCTTATGAAAGCCGTGTGTTGCGGCCGCGCACTTATTTACCGCGCTGATGTTTAATCGCACCATTGGAGATTCGTAATATCAAAACTTCATTCCAGGGTTCAGTATCAGTCCACCGCCACCAATAAACAGACAAAGCAGCGATTCCGCCTTCTCAACCCACACAGAAAACTCAAATCTAAAGTCTTCTTTTTCCGAAAGCAAAGTAACACCAGTCAGGCCCAGAAAAAGAAGCGTTGAAAGTGACAATGCTTCTGTCGGCAGTCGATCTCAAGACTATAGCAGACCCAGCAGCTCCAAGCGGGTGGAAGAACTTAGAAAATCACAGAAGCCAAAACGTCCGCGCTACTCGGCCGATTCCGACTACGAGGACAATGGAGCCTCCAGCTTTGTAAACGAAACCGACTCGGACGAGCCTCTGCTCAAAAACGAACACGCCTGCCCTCACTGCTCCAAGACCTTCAAATGGCTGAAGAGTATGAAGATACACATGGCTCATAAGCACACGGGGAAGAAGGCGACCTCGCGGCAAGAGTTCCTAGTCAACATTCCAATACAACACACGGAACATATCGATAGCGATGACGATCAAATAGGTTGCGATAGATGTGGGAAAAAGTTCAAACTGAAAATCATGCTGAAGCGCCATCAGGAATCGTGCCAGAAGTCACCTGCTAAGCCTCCAACAAGTTCGCCCACGAAGTCGCCATTGAAAGAATTGGTGATTACTTTAGAGCCAATAGACGCCGTGCAACAACGCACCAAGAAACCCACTTGCGAGTATTGCACCGCCCAATTCAAAACCGTGGATAACTTGGAGAAGCACCTGCGAGTTGTCCACGCGGCCACTCGGAAGAAAGACAAAGCTGAAAACGAACCGCGAGGACCCCTTATATGCATCTACTGCCGCAAAGATTTCGGAGACTACTACATTTACAGCTCTCATTTCAACGGCTGCCCAATGAAGGAGAACCTGCCTTCTTACGAGTGTCCCATGTGCCACAAGGTGTGTGTTCGCGTGAATAATTACGTGAGTCACGTGAAGAGTGCTCACTACATGGGGTTTGGGAGCAAAGTAGAGGCGGATTCGCCTAGTCAGAGCCAGGCAGGGAGCGCGAGCCAGGCAGAGCACGGCAGCCAGGCGGGCCAGGCGTTCGAGTGCCGCATGTGTAGCAAGAAGCTGGCTACGCAAGCGCTGCTCATCAAGCACTTGGCGGCGCACATGTCTATTGAAGACGATGATAATGCTGTTGATGATGATTTCGATTTAAGGTAATTTCGCTATATAACTTTCTTTGTATTAGTAAATGTAGTATACTGTAGTGATTTGAGTCATACTATCAATTTTTTCGGTTTAAAAATGGGGCAATACAATTGATAGATAGATGTTAAAGGAGTTTTAGGAAAATAACTCTGTGTGCTGTAGTTGGACAAGGAAAAGATCTATAGAACTTAACGTCCGATTACTGTTCATCTCACAAACCCATGTTGATGCAACTAAATGAATATTAATTATGAACTGTAATGCTACTCAACTAATTGTTGCCACACTTTGCATACAATAGTAGTTGTGATTAATTTAGAAATAAATCGACAAAGACTACGATTTGTACGAAAACCGCAAATTTTGGCGTTTTTCCATAAGCTTTTGAAGGCTAACGACGATTTAAACAGTTAATACGATCTCAAATATCGAAAGGGTTAATCATTATTCGGGTTATAATCGGAATAATTGTTTTTATTATTTTGTATGTTTATATTTTTTACTTTTTAAGCTAGGGTGATGAAGAAGAACCAGTGATACGAGAGAAGAAGTTTAATATAGAAATAGAAAGTACCTTTAGTTGGTTAGCTAGCACCTATGTATCCCAAATTATTTCAGAGATGACACAGTAGCGGATGACGCCATATCAGTTCAATCCGCCCACAGCTCGCAAGCATCGCAGGTGTCGCAGGCCTCGCAAGCCGGCCTCGTCAAGTGCCGCTTCTGTGACAAAGAGTTCAAGTACAAAAAGTCCCTCGCATCACACGAACTCAAGCACACCGAAGAAAAAGTATCCGTAAAAAGTGAACCTCCAGACAAACTGCCCGATGTAGACCTACTCACGGAGACCAACAAGCAGTTCGCTAAAGAATTCGACTCAGAATCTAGTCAAGATGAGGGCGATGAAGACAATACGTGCGATATTTGCGAAAAACAATTCTCATACAAACGGCTGCTAATCCAACACAAGCGCACCAAACACACGATGGTGGCGGGCATGAAACGAGCTAAAATAAGCCTTAAAGATTGCACGGTAAGGTGCTTGATCTGTGAAGAGGAGATGAAAGTGAGCGCTATCAATGAGCACAATCAGAAGCATATCTCGGTGAATATCAAGCCGAGGAATATTTACACTTGCGCAGAATGCGCGCAGAAGTTCAAGAGTTGCAGCAACCTGGCCAATCACATCAAACTAGTGCACAGGTGAGCGCTGCTTTTATCTACCGCCACAGAATGGAGCTCGTATAATGAACTGTTTATTTAAAATTAATTATATTGTATTGTTACTTCCATAGGTCAAACAGCTAAATTTCATTAATCTTGAAGCTAAGCGTATTATTTCTAAGTTTAAAGTTCTTTTTAACCTCTCTTGATTCGGTTATTTTTTGTTTGAGTTCTCAGAAAGAAATGCTGTAAACTAAACACTTGCAAACGATGCAAATACTGAACTTATTCCTCCATTAATTTGAACTAAGGTTTCCCCTTCTAGCTTTAGCTAATTCCGATTACATTAAAACGCCTGCTTAGACTATGATAAACATACATCCTTACTTAGTGCGTGATAACCTAGTATAATTGTAGTTCCGCAGTCACTGCTTCAAAACGGAGTTTGTATTTGTTGAAGGTTGAAGCAACAAGAAGTGCCAAAGCAGTTTGCAGGCGTCGACATGGCGGATTTTTGTGAGGTCGTTGTGACGAAGGCGGAACCCCTGGACGAATCCCAGAGTCACAACGGCTATGGCGAGGTTCCGCTGAATGCAGCTCCCACGGTCAACCTGACCGGCTTCACCTGCCCCATCTGCGGGAAGAAGATGCCCACGCTCATATCCCTGAAGCGGCACGTTAACTGGCACTCCTTTGTGGGGAACAACTTAGAGGCGAAGTACGAATGTTTCGTCTGCAAAGAGGTGAGGGGATACTGTTGGCATAGCTATGTACTCGGCTTTCTGGTTTTATTATTCGCTGTGCCATACCAACTGCAAAATAAATATTCGCTGGCTAGTTTTTTTGAATACTTGACTGTCTTTTGTTTCAGACCTTCAAATTCAAAGGGCACTACAAGATCCACATGCGTGCACACAACAAAGACACCAACCTGGATCCCGCGCTGCTGACCTGTACCATCTGCCAGCGCAAGAGCAAGCATCTCCGCGCCGCGCAGGCGCACATGAACTGGCACAAGCAAACCCGCTTCCAGACCAAGGACTACCAGTGCTCGATCTGCAAGCGAGTGTTCCAGTACCGACGCGTCTACCTCTCTCACATGGCGATCCATTACAAGAAGGGAGAGAGTGGACAGAACACCATCGTCGGCGATATGGTCCCCAACAACCAAGACCCGGCCACTTTCGACGGCACGTTCAGCTGCCAGCTTTGCGGCAAGGTCTGCGATTCGGAGAACTCCCTCAAATGCCACACCAGCTGGCACAAGTCGAAGACGCTGCTCTACGGAGCACGGCACGAGTGCCAAATGTGCCATCTCCAGTTCACTAACAAACGACATCTAGAGCTCCACACGCGCTCGCATTACGAAGACCCGAACGGCGAATTCAAGTGCAATATATGCGGGAAGGGATTCATCGACGAGGAGTATCATAGACGACACGTGAAAGGTCACAACTTCGACCACCAATCGCACAAGAAAAGAATTGAAAACCTGAGAAAGGGCAAAGTGAAATGTCCCATCTGTAGCCGGTACTATCCGGACCTGGTAAAGTTGATCCGTCACCTCCGACGCACGCATCCCGAGAGCAAGATGATAAAAGAAGACCCTGATGCGCCTCCGCAGAAGTACTACTCGTGCAAGCTCTGCGCCAAGTCTTTCTACGACGAGAAACGATTCAAGAGTCATGAGGAGTCGCATCTACGCAAGCCCAGCTTCTTCAAGTGCAAGTTCTGCGGATACAAAACCATGTCCATGAAAGGTCACCACATTCACATCAAGCAGAAGCACATGACCAAGAAGTATGTGGATAACCCTTTGAAGTGCACAAAGTGCGATGAAGTTTTCGTGTGGGGGTACGCGTTGCACCACCATTTGCGAGATGTGCACGATATTAACGAGGAGTGGATCGCCGAGAGGACCGAAGCGACGCTCGAGGGGCCCTTGAAGGACCTCCAATGCGCCGTGTGCCTGAAGGTTCTCGCGAGCAAGGGCAACTTTGAGCGACACATCGACTATCACAACACCCTGCGTTGTAACTACTGCTTCGAGTACTTCAGCACGCTGCGCTTCCTCGAAGGGCACCTTGCTTTCACCTGCGATAAGAAGAAGCTGATCGGAGACAACGACCCGTATCCGAAGCGAGTCAAATGCGAGTTATGCTACAAAGCATTCAGCTTGCAAGTCAAACTGGACTGCCATCTGAGAACTCAGCACAATATAACAGTGAATAGAAAACAGTCTGCGGAAAAGCAAGAGTTGGTTTGCGACTATTGTTTCAAAGTGTTTGAGAACGAGCACGCCCTGAGCGGGCACAAGGTTTACCACCGATCTGTCGGTTACTTCGGCTGCATTTACTGTCCGAGGAAGTTCAACACTCAAACAGCGTACAGAAAGCACAAGACTAATCACCTGTATGTGCACAATGTGGAAAATCCAACAAAATGCGAGCATTGCGACGAAACATTCGTGCTATTCAGGGAGATGATATACCACATGCGAGACGTTCACGGCGACGACAAGGAATGGATCGTCATGCCGAAGGAGTCCATCGAAGAAACGTGCACAATTTGTAACAAGACATTCTTCAATCTACACAAACACATGGATTATCATGAAGAGAACAAGTGCAAGAAGTGTAATGAGTACTTCTACTCGGTGGCAGATTATGATAACCATCTCTGCGCTATCGAAAGCGATAGTGAGGAAACCCCGGGTGTGATCAGCAACGGAATGCCGTACCAGGAATGCACGTTCTGCTTCAAGCCGATCACCAAGAAAGATTCCAAGAAAAAACACGATATGCTCCATCGCACTTCGGGTGCAATTTCGTGTCGGTTCTGCCATCTCAAGTTCAAGACCCTCGACGCGTTCAATATACACGCGTTCTCGCACCGAAGCAGGAAATACAACAAGAAGCCGATCAAGTGCCGTGTATGCAAGGAGCGCTTCGTAAAGTACGGTCCGTTCATCAAACACATGAGGGTGGTGCACAAGTCCGCGAAGAAGACCCATTACCGCGCGCTCGTGAAACCAGAACGCTGCGTCATCTGCGGCGGGGAATTCCCCAACTTGCACAACCACTACCGCGCGCATTTAACCAATCAGTGCCAGTTCTGCATGAAATACTTCACTTCTTCAAAACTCTTCGCGAAGCACCAGTGTGATAAAATCGATGAGGACCATACTAAAGTCTTCACATCCGACGAAAATTTGATGGCGCTTATCAACTCGTACACACCCAGGGACTTGAAGGATGATGAGAAGTTCTATGGTTACACCGATGACGATGAAGATGTTGAGACGGAATTACCGCCAGCGATAACTGCGGATAAAAAGGGTATGAATGGTCAAACCCCAGTAGATAGCCAAGAGGCAGAAATTGAGAGGAACCTACACATGATGGTTCAGTCTCCGATAATATCCGAAGTGCTATCGCTGTATCAAGACACGACGGATCCAGATACGACTCAAGCGGATGAGAGTTTGTATGGAGACATTGTTAATCTGACTGATGATGATTCGATGGATATGAACGATATCGCGGCACCCGTCGTTGTGATTGATGATTAGATTGCGTCTCGCAGCGATTGATGTCAGTTTCTACTATATTCAGTATTGGTTACTAGCCTTAGTTTCAGGATAACATCACGACAGCATGAGCATGGTCACTGATCTAAGGCAGAGTTACTAAGAAGCAGTGACGCGACGAAACTTACTGGAGAAGTGACTGAATAGTCAAGTAAGCTTCTTTAAATATCGATATTGTGTTGAGGCCCAATTACGATACTTCACGAAGACTTACGTGAAACCGGCAATGTTAGAGTAGATTTAAAATATAAATAAGAATTACGAATAATAAACCAGCTACAGTACAGCCATAATGTAAATTAAAATAAACATGTGCTTGTGTAAGTGTGAGAATTAGAGGTTGTATCTGTTACTATACCCTAGAACTCTATTTAAATTCGGTATAATTTATCATAATCATTAAAATTAAGTTAAAGTTCATGGTTGGCAAAAGGTTTAGTCAATTTTGAAATGTACTTTCAGCTCGATATTGCTCAGTTTTGCTTGTCATGCACAACCAACTAGCTCATGTGAGTAAGGTGCTCGGTTGGGCGCTAAAAGTAGTGATGCTCTATTAAACACTAAATCAATTTATGATGAGCACCCATATATTCACTTCCACCAGTTCACAAAAACATGACCTTGGAATTTTAATGAGGACATTGCTTGAGAGGCATAACCGTAACTAATATATACTTTTGTATTTGATCGATTCTGCAAGACAGCACACAAAACCGTGTGATTTCCCCCACAGACTCGAGTTTGATGGTTTCGTACAAATAAAGGTGTGTGGCGTCCTTAAGATGCTGTAATACGAAATTATAATTACGTATGTATATGACTAATGCATAACGCATTTAAAGTTCTCAATCAAGAATTTCACAACCTTAATATTTTCGATTATTTTAAGACAAATTGCTGTAAATAGTGTAAATAGAACTTATGAAAATGTGCATAAATATGTAAACTGTTTGTCTGCAAGTTTCTTGATATTATAATGGGCATACTATAGAAATAATTTTTTCTCGTATTAAATAAAGGTAACTTAAAAGTATAACATTATAGCGGTATGCTTACGAAAGCAGGATAAGTCTATTAGCTAGATATTTGATCTATAATCCAATATTAATCTAACAATGGTTACTAGGTGTATTTACATGACTTGGATGAAATATTGGAGAGTAAATATTAAACTGAGTGAATATGAATATTGCAGATAATTATGCCCTTTTGTACTTAAGTTTTTGGAGGCATTAGTCAATAGAATAATTAGTCTGTGTCTATATTCTATGCTTGCTTTTATGTTTGCTGTAGATATAAAATGATCAATAGGGTATGATGGTATATATGGTTCTAATAAGATCTTCTATTAATGTAGCTTTGGTAGGTACTTGTGAGTAACTTCCCATTATTATTAGTTCTAAGATTGAATTTGTTAACACAATTCAAACACTGTAACATCATGGTATTCACTGAGATGTATTTTAGACTAAATCAGTAATTTAGTAGGTATAGTTCTCACAACGGATCTCGGCCGTCGTGAAATTAGCCGTTTCGATGCGCAAGGAAGCTTTTTCAAACTAAATTGTCTTCGCGCATCACAAACGGCTAACTTCACGGAAGCCTAGATCCGCTGTGCGAACTATACAAAAATAAAATCGTTTTGTCAACTGAATTCTAAATTTCAATGGGGGAACCCCCCCGATTGCGTTTCTAACTCTAACTCGGTTTCAATCCGATTTCATTCAGCGAACTGTCAATAAACTGTCACATTCATACAAAATACGTCACTTTTTTATTGAAACCAAGTGAAATTGATTGCAACCGTTTTACGCAATCGGGCTGCACTGATAACTTATTTGACAAACTTGCTTAAGAGGGTATCGACCTAAACTAAGTGAAGAGATTTGTAAAATAAACCAATAGAATCATTTCAAAATTGCGTGACGTCACCCTTCGCGCTTCTATAGTATTTATTGATTGATTTCTCTCTGTTTAAACGTAATGTACGGCACAGATTGTCGTTGCGATACGTCAAAGCGGGGCGAGGAATTCGTCAAACGATGCGGCAACGGCGGCACTAAGAGCTAATCGCGACAAACTAGTCTGACAATCGTAAACGTAAACGTATCGTCTAACTGTTATTTTTATGGAGTTTTGGTTGTTCATTTAACACATTAAAGAGGCGCTGTTAAAATACCATACAAATTGACAGTTGGACGATAAATTTACGTTTACGATTGTCTTTCGTGATTCGCTCTCTGGAGGACTTTTATGTGCCACGCCACAACACAAGATAGCCTAGCAGCTCTGCCTAGGTGTTGCATTGCAACGGCATGCCATTTATGTGATGAGTTGCATTCAAATAATGTAGGTACCTATTATATATTTTTGTCTAAGTATTCGGTATAAGCAGTTAATTAATAGATAAATATTTTTATTCTTGTCAACAAATTCGTCGGAGAGCGAGAGGCCGTTAGGATTCCCGTATCGGGCACAAAATGTTTGTTCCTAGGATTAGTTTTCTACTTCATAGGCAATGTAGTAGTTGTGCTATAATATACTGCATTCAACAGATGATCCTGTGTATTTCGCAGGATTTGTCTGCTGCTGGGTCTAGTTCATAATTTTTCTAAAAAACTTCCTATCTTGTAATGTTAGGTTCAGCCATAGTTTAATTTAAATGTAAGTAGCGATGCATTTTTCAGCAAGTAAATATGTAACTGATTTAAAGCATTTTACTTGAATAGTTCAACATAATTTTATCTTTAAGTAAATAGGTGGTGTGGTTGCTGTCGATTTTATTTGAATTATTTGTTTCAAAACATTTTGTTAGTGAATGCGCCGTGATATTTTTGTTTCTGTGACAATTTTTATTTTTAATTCAGTATGTTTTGTTAGTGTATGTGTATGTAAAAATATTTTTAGATGACATTTGCGTGAATGGGCTAAGTAAGTTCGTATGACAAATATCCGTGAACTGTTATGAGTAAAATAAAAGATAAAATTATAATTATTTGTTTTTATTTAGTCATCTATCTACTATACATTCTTTCCTCATTCAGTGATAAATTATATAAATAACAAAACTAGAAAGAATTACCGAAGATACCCTTTCTTTTAACATTAGTTCAATTTTTTTTGTTTTTTTCAATAACAGAAATATTCACTAAATCAAAGTGATGCAAAATATTGTTTTATAATATTTTTATTAGTTATTGGTCAATATACAGCTTGATGGCGTAGCCTTACATTAAATAAATGAAACGAATTAAACATTTATAATCCTAATTACAAAAATAGATCACTGTTTTATACACAGTTACACTATTTTACAATATAAAGTACTATTATTTGTTACTTACGGTAAAAATATTAATAACTAAGTTAATATAAATTAAATAAGTATGCTTGAAAAGAAAATAAATATGAACAATAATATAAATAACTTCAGTAAATTTATTAGATACACTATTCTAATCTATCTAATTTATACATTGGTGTCATACAATACAAAACTAGCTAGCTAGATATGCTTATTACTTTATAAGGTGTGCTACGGTGGACGACACACCCATTCAAGGCAGACTGCACATGCCTAATAAATTGTGACTTTATGTCGAAGGCACAAGTATTATAATACAATGAAAAGTTATAATATGAGCAAAAATGCAGGGCCTGGGACCTTACAATGAGCCACATAACATTGAGCCTTACATAACGAAAACATCACAAATAATACATAATTGTTTATTGTGCAAAGTTTAGCTTGAACGCTGTTTTTAAAACTTTTGTGACTTAAAAAGAAATCAATAATGTTGCTGTTTGAAAACATCATTTAGAATCACCATTTATTGCTTCATCAAATAATCAGTCATTGATAGATATTTGAAATAACGCAATTCACTAACTACGGTCAGTTAAAGTTTATATGTACCGAAGTTATACTTGCTTTTTCCTATAATAAGCTTAATTAATACATAAAATCAACATATATATCTACATGTTACTAGAAAATTAATCATATTAATATGAAATGATAATACAATTAATTATTGCGCTAAATCTAACTACTGAACAATAAAAATACCTTCGCTTAACCAGAAGCGTATTCTTTAACAACCATTTTTATAGCGTGTAAAATAGAAGAACCTTCAGACGGCGCGCCTTATATATCCAATGTTTCATATCCCTCTGCTAAGTGTTTTTTACACAGAATGAGTTCTCTCGACCATCCTCTCGAGGGGAAAATCTAAACGGCTTATGGAAAAATTTTGTTTGAAGTTACGGGCTCGTCCATAAATCGTTTAGATTTTCCATAAATCGTTTAGATTTTCCCTATAGTCGGGTCAAAATCTGAAAAAAGGTGTTAGTTTCGTATCGTTTTTAATTTATCCTAGCAATGTTGCAAGTCTTAGGCGGGCCCTACACCTACAATAACATTGCGCAATACAAATGATCGTCTAGGGTTAGTATTGTAGAAGTATTGAAGTTTGCGCAATGATTGAACGAAAGTTTGAGCGAGTTTAATTTTTATTGCACCGTGTAGGATCTGTATTGCGCGACATTTTTTAGTCTGTGCGTCGCCGTCGTCGCCTTGACGAGGAGCGGACCATGCTCGTCGTGCATGCATATTTTTGCCTTTTCATGTAGCAGTCTTTCGACCAGGACGTATTTTATTTTTATTTTTAGCCACTAGTAGCAACATTATAGCTGCAGCCAAGCCTTTGTCTGACATCTTGTTCACGGAACAGTTCCGTTTGATCCTGCTAACGCGAAAAGATTGACGCATAAGAGTCGTCAATGATTGCGTCAAAATAATAATTGATCGTTTGAGTGAGAAGGGCGATTCAATCATATTGCGCAAACTTATTGTAGGTGTAGGGTCCGCCTTAGAGGTGATTAAGATCTTAATAGGCCAAGAAGCAGTCTAAACTGATCATCCTCTGTCAGTTTTCGACGGGTTTTTTTTATCCTGTGGGTCTACTCTAAAAAACGACAAACGATAATCGTGGCCAATAATATCGTAGCTTAACTTATGTCGGTGACAACTTAGTTCAGAGCATTCACGGACATAAGCTGAACCACGAAAAATTTAACGATTTATCGCATTAGTAGACCCTCTATATAATAGCGCTTCGTCTGATGGTTCCTGTTACATTTTCGTAACATTTCAATTTGACTAGTAAAATGCTCAAGATGATTTGATCTGATTATGACACGCACGACCAAACATTAGGTACGGATCACAGAACTATATTTGAGTAGAATGAGTGAGTGTATGTACCTCGCGTGCCGAAAAAACGGGCTAAGTAAGGGCTGAGAACCTCTTTACTCGCCGCGAAACTCAGTCTGCTCCAAACCGGGGGCGGTGTGGTGGTGTGCAAGTGCCTAAAATCGGTTTGCCGCGCGCTTATCGATGCTTTTATATCATTTATTTTCGCGCGGCTTATGTTTCCCATCACTAAAATACATTTGTGTGTAAAATAAAAATACGCAAAATGTTACACGCTCGGTTTCCATAAAAATCGACGAACTCTTTCATTCTACTTAAATATAGTTCTGTGGTACGGATTCTATCTTTACCTCAATTGGCACTGTAATCACTATCCTTTAAACCTAACATAACCCATAAAGTATAACGTACATTTTAGTGTTTATAATAATAACAATTTGTGTAGTTTAAGTTATCTGATTCCTTTTCCTTACAAGAAATTATCATAGAGAAAAAATGGTGTAAAAATATCTTGTCGTGCCACGAACTAGGCTTTGAAATTGCTATCTAATATATAATTAACGAAATTACCAAAATTAAGCAGTTAAATTATTAACAGTGATTGCATGCGATTATTGACTTTGAAGGCATAATTAGAGATATGTTGTACACTTGTACCAATAACAAAATTAACATTTGTCATGATGACATGGTGCCCAAAACAGGTAAGGTAGAGAGTAAAGTGCACAGAGGGCGAATCGTGAAACACTCGTTTGACAATCGTAAATGTGAACGTATCGTCTAGCTGTCAATTTGCATGGGACTTTTTTACAGCGCCTCTTTCGTGCTTTTAATGAACTACCAAAATCCCGTCTACATCAATAGCTGGACGATACGTTATAGTTTACGATTGTCAAACGAGTTGTACATCAGAGAGCTAATCATGAAAAAATCGATTGATTAACCTAAAAGTAAATCATCCAGCTGTAAAGGAGTTGTTTCTCGATGTATGGAGCCGGGCCTAGGTCCTTTGTAGGGGTAGATTTTACTTTGTAGATATTTAGATATTCAATAAAGAAAACATTTTAAGCTGTTTATTTAATTTATTTTAGCTTCTTTCACAATCTTATGTAAGTTTATGTTTGTGAAGGAGTGCAACACAATGCAAAACAACATGGCGGGTTTAACGAACAACTGGGTTATTAGGTACTGTCAAAGACAAGATGCGTCACGATCATTGGCTAATAGCTGTCATGGCGGACCTCCAGTGTTCCCGTTTTAGGAAACTTAACACAACAAACATTTTTCATATAGAACTTTGTTTGTCTACATAAAAATAAAATTGTATTATAATGTTACTTTTATATTTTTTTCCAATTTCTCTATGGTGTTACTAAGACCTAGGCCACTATGAAATTGGTTCTTTGTACTTAGTTTATGTAGTTCATTTAACGCGCGAAAGAGGCGCTGCAAGAACCATACAAATTGACAGCTGGGCGGTACGTTAACATTTACAAGGAGATGTTTTCGTCTCAAATTATTAAAAAAAAAGCTGTCAATTTAGATGGCGGTAGCTCAACTGGCGAGCCCGAGAGAATCTAAGCACTACGGTTGGCGAGCTATGGTGAATGTGTAGGGAATTCAACATTGGTTGCTCCTGCTGTCACTGTCTGTCATACCTCTGGCTGGTGTCAAAGCCATAGTACGTACTACGTAGTACATTAACTTTGGTCGTACTGGAGTGGAAATCAAATACTCAAACGAAAAGAAAAAAAATCGCTTGACACGAGACGAAACAAAAACGGAGTTACCAACTTTTTTCTTGTTTTGATAACCTTTCACAGTATGACAGTAGGGCAGCTAGCGCCATCTGTCAAAGCAATCGAAACTACTTGCTTTTTAAAATCTCGAATCGAAAACCCCTCATTGTCGAACGTGTTTCTTTCGGCCTCAGTAGACTATCAAAACGTGAATGGAATAAGTAGTTGGACTTTATGAAAAGGTGGCCTAAAAACTCTGGCACCAGAGTTGGCCACTGACTCATACGAACTTACTTTATCTCTTTACGTAGTATAAAATCAAGTTCCCGTCGTCTGTCCCTATGTATTACGCTTAGATCTTTTAAACTACGTAACGGATTTATAAAGATGAAAGATTTGTTTATTTGTTTGTAACGAATAAACTCAAAAACTACATAAATTCTTTTACCATTAAAATGTAACCTTATCCCTGAGTAACATAGGCTATATTTAATGTACCCCGTGCGAAGCGGGGTGGGTCGTAAGAGAAATGTGCGGTCAGTCCCAGTCGTCGTCCATGTCGCTGGTGTCGCTGAGGTCGGAGTCGGAGGAGTGTATGGCGCGGCTGCGCTCCTCCAGCGCGCGCGCCAGCGCCCCGGCCAGCCCGCACGCGCCCGCGACCCCGGCCCCGGACCCCGACCCCGACCCCGACCCCGGCCCCGCGCCGCTGCTGCCCGACCGGGACACCTCCTACGGACAGAGACATACTAATGTCACACCTCGGCAGGGTTGAGATTATTTAAATCATTCGATTTTAATCAGTTTAAATCATTCGATTTTAATAATTGATTTAATCAGCAATCTAAATCAAGTTATTTAAAAAAAAATATTGATCAATACATTTTTTCTGCCACAAAATAAACAAGTGTCAAAGATTTCCCCGAAAATGTTAAATAAACATCAAAATAGCAATACCCAAATACTAATAAAAGCAGATCAATCTGATAAAAATCTGAATAATCCGATTATATAACCGATTTAATCAGATAATATATTTTTTTTAATCATGATTTTTCCCTGCACACCGGATTGCTGCTCAATAAAATGTATTGAAAAGGTGAATGACTGTTCTGTTTAAAATAAAAAATCTGTAATATTTGATCTGTGGATTGTAACACAAAACTTCTTATGTGTAATTTTTTTTTAAACAATAATAATATTTTGTAATTCTGTTGATGTCTCTTTCGCACTTACAATGACAGCGACAACGGATGGACGACAGCGATAGACTTACATAAAAGCCCTACGGGTGTTTCCACTTGCCGGTATATTGGTGTAGACCCCGACACTGTTTCGACACGATTTGTTTTCGAGTCGACATCCGTTTGTCACAAATTAATGACAAATATGCATTTCACATGATTATTTATAGAATCTGATAAAGTATGACATGATCGAGGGCCTTTGTTTCATATTCATTGTTTTAAATTTTCAAAAACTGGCAGCACTTTCTATGTGACAGATAATAAAAACATGAATTTGAAAATAAATAGGTGTACCACATACCGTTTTCTTTAGCGATATTCCCTTCCTGATATCGCTCAGCAAATTGCTCCTGCTGTCTTCTACCACCGGTGGTGCATCGTTGTTCACTTCCACTCTCTGCAAGGTCAAAACACTTTTTTTAGTAATAAATTGATTTATTTTGATTTTGTTTAGGTCGTAACACCAATAAAAGACAGGAGAGTACGAAGCATGCTATCTCACTCTTGCGGTTTTTGGTGCAAACCATGACACTCACGCATGCAAAGCACCGTTTACGGGCACAAAACTATGCATGTGGTGATACGCGTGTTTTCATAAATTTCATTGAGTGTCTGGGGGTGGTCTGGGGGTTTGATGGTAAAAGAATATATGTTTTTTTCGTGTTACGTTCATCATGACAGCCTTCTAATGTTCCCACTGTTGGGACACTGGCCTACTCTCGGCCACCACGGGGACCCAATGCGGATTGGTGGATGGCACATGTCATTCCTTTACCGTGTTCCGCCTAGGCCAGCAGGCGTGTTATGTCAATTTAGGGTAACTCACCTTCAACGTCTTGGATCCACTGCGTATGCTCTCCATGAGCATGGCGCGCGGGTCTGGCGGCGCGTCGAGCGCGGGCGCGGGGGTGTAGGCGGGGGCGGGGGCGGGGGCGGGGGCAGGGGGCGGGGGCGGCGCCAGCGGGGGCGCGGGGGGCGGCGGAGGGGGAGGGGGAGGCGCCACGCCCGGCGGCGGGGGAGGCGGCACCGACGGCGGCGCTGTCGACGGCGCTGCTAACGGAAACATAGTTTTAGGACCGCTTTTAAACTAATTAATGTTATCCCGAATTCTTAGTGCTAACAGCAACTATGACAAACTTCCACAGTTCGAGTGTTTAAAGCGCTTAACATCAGGTGAATAACTTGACCGTTTCGTTATTATAAACTTTAAGGTTTAGATGGCACTGCATCTGTTGTGACGACTTATGTTAACATCAGTCGTCTTGTCACTTGCTGCCATAAAAAAAAATCCCAGTTCGCCATTTAGGTGTTGTATTTCCGCGTAGTACCTATGTCTCTTTGCAAGATCGACTGCCCTTCCCAGCGGACCTCGAAGGCAATGGCTCTGTGGTCCGATGTGGTCACCATATCACAGTTCACTCTCCAGTTGAAAACATTATTCAAGGTGTTGGAACAGGCTGTTACATCGAGGATGCTCTCGCGTATGACCTGCCGTTGCGGAACGCACTGAAAGTCGGCCGTGTTCCGGTGTGTAGCAATAAGTTTCCGATAAGAATCATCGTCATGACAGCCTTCTAATGTTCCCACTGTTGGGACACTGGCCTACTCTCAAGCAAGAGTGATTGGGTCTTGATCTACCATGCGGATTGGTGGATGGTACATGTCTTTCGATTTTTTTGTTCTTGGACATGCCGGTTTCCTCACGATGTTTTCCTTCACCGTATGAGAGCACTGGCATTGCGCACATAAATTTTTCGTAGCGAAAAATCCATTGGTGCACGACCGGATTCGAACCCACGGCCTTAGGATCGGAAGGCGGGGTCACTACAACTAGAGCAGCAGTGCTCTTAATAATAGCCGATAAGAATATAGTGAGGGGAATAGAAGAGAGAAGATGTGTGTACTCACTGTGTGCGGGGCGCGGCGGCGGCGCGTGGCGCGCGGCGGGTGCGGCGGGGACGGCGGGGACGGCGCACGGCACCGGCGGCACGGCGCGCGCCGGCGGCGGGGGAGGCGCGCGACACGCTGCAACAACACACTAGTTTCACAACTAACAACTTACTATTTTTAACCCCTTCCTCTTTCATCGCATCCCTCCAACTATTACTATATTATTTATTTATATGTTCAAGGAAAACCAACAGCACATAAATATTTAACAAAAAACATCATAAACAATAGGTGGCCAATTAGAGGTCTCCACTGATAGAAAGTTTTAAGCAAAAACAAACACAAAGTGCAAACAAAAATTATAAAAGCAATGTGGTTTCTTTCTGTACAATTCCGTAACTGTTGGACGAGTTTGAATGAAACTTGCAATAATAAATAATAAAATAAATAATGCTGGACAATCCACACAGCATCATCTAGCCCCAAGGTAAGCTGCTGTTAAACAGAGCTGTATTATGGGTACTAGATGACTGATATATATTTATTACAATACAATACATAGATAGATATTTTTTATTATACATAGAAAACACCCAGAACACCCGGAACAAATATTTGCAGATCCTACAAACATTTATCCCAAGGCGGAAATCGAACCCGCAACCTCCGCGTCGCAGGCGGACTTTCGCCCATCGCGCCACATTGGTCGTCTAATATATATATAATAGATATACATATGACACCTCGGGGCAATATTACTAGTATACTAGTACGAGGACATCAAATTTACAGTTGGAATGTAGAATGTCATTGTAATTTAGCTGTCATTGTATTGCTTTGCCCCCAGTTAAAGTGAGCAGGGTGCAATAAAAGATGATGTAATTGTACAACTAACGTGGATGCGGCGGGTGCGGTGCGGGCGCGGGGGATGGCGCGGACACGGGCGCGGGGCTGCGCTCGGGCACGGGCGGCGCCGCGGCGCCCGGGGGCGGCGGACGCACAACACTAGCTGCACAAAACAATAACAATATATAGCCATGATGACAGTAACCAAGAATCACTAAAATCACGCCTTCACCTTATGAAACAGGATTCAAGGAATATAAAAACCTGTAATATTTATTTTTACTTTAAATGCGAGCAAATAACAGCAATCCGCCATAAAAATTTGAACACCAATCGGAGCATATTGGTTCTCTGATTGTTGGCATCAAATTAAAGAATTTTGAACCTTATTGCTAAAATTTTACATTGAAAACTGATATAATGACGTCACCGCTGTCACTCCGCTAGTCAGCGCGTGTTCAAAATGATTCTTGTGATATGATTGTATAAAGAGATTCTTGACTTTATATAGTTCTCTCGGCGGATCTAGGCTTCCGTGAAGTTAGACGTTTAGATGCGCAATGGAATGCTCCATTTTCTAACTAAATTGTCTTTGCGCATCACAAACGGCTAACTTCACGGAAGCCTAGATCCGCCGAGAAAACTATACATTACCTTTGCTGGGTTTGGTCTGGTCGAGGTCCTCCTTGACCGCGTCCAGTCCGCCGTGCGTCTCGATGAAGCCGTAGATGAACTCTCTCGTGTCCTGGTCCTGAAGCTGCGTCTCCGAGACACCAGCTTTACTCAGGAACGAGCGGAGATCTTCGTCGGGCAACTTGTCTACGTCGAAACCTGTCGACAAAACAAATCGTGTTTTCTCGAAAACGCGTAATAATAAAATATTCGAGCACGCGAGCCCCGTAGCGGTTATAGGGATTGAAACGCGCAGGTCATTGACGCGCGGGTTATTAACACGCGATTCATTGACGCGCGGGTTATTAACACGCGGTTCATTGACGCGCGGGTCATTGACATGCGCCACGCGCTCCCCTTTCGATTTCCAACAAGGATAATTAATAATTGACCAGAAAAACGTAATCAATTTACTCGAGATTTTTCAGACAAAATGTATTGAATATCGTGCACTTTGTGTGCAATGCGTTACCTCTCTGCGCGTCCCAGCCGACGTGCGAGATGTGCTTGAAGTCCTGCGGCATGCCGATATCAGCTTTCGTTATTTTGCGTGTTTTCACCAGCTTCTTGTTGGAGCTCTTCGAGAGCGTGTTGTAGTTGCTGTTATTCACTGTAACAAAGAAGCGCTCGTGACGTAGCTGGCTAAGTTGTTCCTAACAGATCAACGAAGTTAAGCACTGTTCCGCGTACTCATCATTTGGACGGGTGACCGCCAGTGGCAATTTCTGAGCGCTTCGGAGGCCACGTTAAGCAGTCGGTCCCGGCTTTTTCAAAGTTGTTAGGCCATGACAGAGGCCTTCGGGCAGCCTAGAAACTCTGGAACCAGAGTTGGCCACTCACTCATACGAACTTACTTACTGTAACAAAACAACTTGGTAAGAAGCGCTAGTGGTTTAGTGAAAGTGATAAACTGATTGCCCAGTTGAGAAGAGAGATATTGCAGGTTCGATCCCTGCTGCGAGCCAAATAAGAATAAGAATTTGTTTATTTAACACACACAATTAGAAGAGCAGTGCAGTAAAAAGGCAAAAAAGGACAAAAGCAGGAACAGACAAATTTATGCACAAAAAAAAAAGACCTAACTATATAAAGTCACATAGTCACTCCTTGTGAGTGCGGTCAAACAGACTGGACTGGACAGTCTCAGCTTTATGCCACTCCCAAACATAGTAAGGAAGTTTAAAAAAAAAAAAAAAGCGACGCTGGTTTTCAGACTGA
Source organism: Colostygia pectinataria (assembly GCA_951394395.1). Taxonomy (NCBI): domain Eukaryota; kingdom Metazoa; phylum Arthropoda; class Insecta; order Lepidoptera; family Geometridae; genus Colostygia; species Colostygia pectinataria. The sequence goes on along the minus strand of OX596351.1, from coordinate 11,755,824 downwards.
GCCTCATTACTATTTTATTATGTTCCCATAGTACAAGCTTCGCTAACTTTGAGGATATATCTATGTAAAAATGTCCATTATTATTTAATTTAGATTTTTTTTCCAGTGGCAGTTTTCGTCTGGTTACCTGGTAGGACGGCTTTAGGTGGCAGGATCGGCGCAGGCGCAGGCTCTGGGTCCGGCAGGGGAGTCGGGGTGGGGGGCGCGGAGCCATTTTGTCGCACCACGGGGTTCGATCGTGCCGCTTGACTAATAGCGCGTTGCCGCTTCTCTGCAAAATAACAGCTAACATTAAGCAATGAACTTATTCGTCACCGTATTTTAAACTTCTTTTAGCTAATGTGTCTTTCAAATCTATTTTCAGCATTGTTCATTGACATAAGAATGACAAGGAAAGACTGTCATACTAGCAAACTGCTAATATGACCGTTTTTTATATGAATAAAGGCAAAAACTTTTTGACTCAGGCTTTTTAACCCGCAACCTTCCGCTCGCGGTTGCTCTACCAGTTGACCACAAAGCCACAATCCACATCGTCATCATCATATTAGTGTGGTGGCTAACACTGTCCAAATATCGAATGTCATGATTAAATTCGAGTTTAGTTCTGGCGCTCTGTCTCGAATCTTCTCGCAAACACTCTTTAATAAATATTACAAAGTATTTGTATGCTCTCAGATGATATTGTTGATTTAGAATTGTTCTATGGCCAGACTTTGTTTAGATATGCCTATTATGATTGTTAACTGTTAGTAAATATTGTTCGTATCAATCTCTTAGAGTTGGCCACTGACTCATACGAACTTATCGATCGAAATCTTACAATTAAATCAATTAGAGTCTAAAGTGCCGAGCCACACTTTGTGTATTTTTCATCGCGTTACGTACGCAGATGTGGATGCATCATTTTGAATCGCGTTATGCGGATGCATAATTTTACATCGCGTGTGCATCATATTGCATTGCGTTAAACAGATGCATAATTTTGCATTGCGTTACGCAGATGCATCATTGTGCATCGCGTTATGGGGATGGTTCATTGTGAATCGCGATACACGGATGCATCATTTTCCATCGTGTTACGCGGATGCATCATTTTGCATCACGTTACGCGGATGCACCATTTTGCATCGAGTTGTGCGGACGCATCATTTGCGGACGGAACTAAGACTAAGCTCACCTTCTCGTTTAATTTTCCTGAGTTCTATTTTTTCGATAAGTATCGTTCGTAGTATTCTTGCTTCATCTTCGTTCGCGAAGTTGAATGCCGTCATGTACTCCTGAAAATTATGTAAAAACATTAAACAGACTTTAAAACTAATAACAACCATTTTATGCATACCGGTTTACTATTTGACCGACGTGGCGCGACGGGCGAAGGTCCACCTGCGACGCGGGAGGTTGCGGGTTCGATTCCCGCCTTGAAACAAATGTTTGTAAGATCTGCAAATACTTGTTCCGGGTGTTCTGGGTATTTTATATGTATAATAAATATCTAACCATGTAAGTACCTATAACACAAGCTCATCTGCTTAGCTTGGGGCTAGATGATGCTGTGTAGATTGTCCAGCATTATTTTTTATTTACTACAAGAACAACATAAAATAAGAAGCTGTGTCACCCCACGGGAACATTCGGGTTTTCCGTGATAGAAAGTTTCCTGTTTGAATCCAGTTTTATACGGGACGATTATAATAGTTTTTTTTTTTTTTATACAACTGAAGTGGCAACCAAGCGTACGGCCCACAAGATGGTAAGCGGTTACCGCAGCCTATGGACGCTTGCAATACCAGAGGTATCACTCGCGGGTTGCCACCTTGAGGCTAAGATCGAAAGCCTCATGTGCCAGTAATTTCACCGGAAACCATACCCTTCACACCGGAACACAGCAATGCGAGCATTACTGCTTGGCGGCAGAAATAGGTATGGTGGTAGTCCTTCCCCGGACGAGCTCTATCACAGAGAACTCTACTACTCTTAAGTTAATAGTATATTTTTAATAACACAGGTTTACACAATAGTTTTCGTAGCACAAACTTTTTTTTTAAATAGATAAGAATGAAAGAAGAAATATTTAAATATATTTAATAGTGCCTCAAAAAAATTAAATAATAATGATGACATTAAAATGACTATCCTATGAAGACATAAAGTAAATATATCAAAAACAGTAATATCATACACTTATACATATATTTTTTTATATCATCACAATTACTGTGAGTAAGCCATACCTACAAACATTTGTTTTTTGTTCAATAATAGTAGGATGTGAAAACCGTCAATCGACAACGCTTAGTACCTATTTACAGTTTGTCGGTCGGTTTGCCCCCTTCTGGTTACATCATACAAATAGATTCCGTCTAATTACCCTAATAGCGTTCGTGGCAAAGCTGGCTTTTAAGTTGTTTACAAGATATCAACGAATTCAAGCAGTTCGGAACAGTTTCCGCGAGGTAGCAATTTGGATGGCTGACCGCAAAGAGCGACTTAAACTGGAGCGCTTCCGTGTTTCGGAGGGCACGTTAAGCTGCCTTCCGTCACCAATTCATACTACTGAATTTCTTTTATCCTACTTTATATGATTATCTAAAACATTTTTGTTTCTTTTCTTTACTTTCTATAGATCAATGGTTTTTTCTTTAAATAAATAAATAATGCTGGACAATCCACACAGCATCATCTAACCCCAAGGTAAGCTGCTGTCAAACAGAGCTGTGTTTATGGGTACTAGATGACTGATATATACACAGTACATAGATAGATATTTTTTATTATATATAGAAAATACCCAGAACACCTGGGACAAATATTTGTAGATCGAACATTTGACCCGAGGCGGGAATCGAACCCGCAACCTCCGCGTCGCAGGCGGACCTGCGCCCGCTGCGCCACATCGGTCGTCAATTCTTTCTACTTTTTCTATAACTAACTAATTTTTGAGCTGGTTTTTAATCCTGGGAGAGGATTGCCGTGCCCCCTAGTAGTAAACCACTTAAGGAAAATAGTATAGGGGGACTTGTTGTTATTGTTTTTCCGTATAAACTGAAAGAAGGCATTTACACAACAACATTATACACTTGACAATAATAAACTGTGTTGTATGAAATGTAATGGAGAATCTGCAATCTCTACAGTCAGCACAAATGACATAATGCCCCATAATATATGTTTTTATAAACTTTTTGCCCAGCATACTGGGACAAAATAGGGTCATATTTTTTTTCACTATTTAAATAAATTAAAAAAAAATAAGAAAAACATGATAAAGCTATCCCCTCCCTCATCATCATTGGGCCCATCGTTCCCACTCAAGAACAGGACAGTGTCCCAGCAGTGGGAACCTTCAAAGGTTGATTGTGATAATGATTCTATAACCTTGGCATTGAGTCATAGATGACATATACATACCCATACTTGGATATAAATGCTGATTCATTTATTATTACGTAAAATAGCCAATAATATAATACTGTCTTATGAGATCACTGACCTAGCTGACCTTTATCAACTGATAATTTTGAATATTTTTAAATGTATCAGTAATATTATAAGCATCCACATGCGGTTTAGCTCAGTGCTGCGATCGCGAAGCTATTTATTTATTTATATGTTCAAGGAAAACCAACAGCACATAAAAATTTAACAAAAAACATCATAAACAATTAGAGGTCTCCACTGATAGAAAGTTTTAAGCAAAAACAAACAAATTATCTACAACAAATGATCTATGATCTACAGCTTAATAAATCAAGTTTGTTTTCTACGTTCTAGTAGTTTGCGTTGAAGTTAAGCGTTACGCCTGACCTTAACAGTTGCTGTGTCACACAAGTTGACACTGTACGCACTACCTTTACCTGCTGGTAGGACTCTTCAGCCAGAGTCCGTCTTGGTGGGTACCACCGCAGTGTCAGATATTCTACCTCCAAGCAGTAGTGCAAGCATTATTACTGTGTTTAGGTTTGAAGGGCACTGTAGCAAGTAAAAATACTGGGTGAAAGAGACTTAACAACAATGTCTCGGGGTGATAAGCGCAGTGCATGCACGCAAACACTTAAAAGCTGTAAGCTTTGGGTGGCACTGCATCTGTAATAGTCAGGCGTGGTGATTAACATCAGGTAGGCGCCTTGATTGTCTTGTTACTTGCTAATATAAAAAAAAAAAAAAACTACGCTCGAGACGTCCAAGACATACTCTTGTTGTAAAGTCCTACCACCAGTTAATGGACCACATCTATAACATCATCAAATTACCTCCATCATAGCTAGAAGATGAACATATTTTTATATAATAGATACGCATTGCAGTTCAAAGTAGGTACAGAAAGGCTCAGATATAAATGCCACTAGAGGTCGACCACGTAGAACTTTGCTAAGCTTAGTAGACGATCTAGTAAAGATTAGGCTAGCCTATACCACGAGCGCTTCGTCACCACATATGAGTGAATCATCACTCACGACCCCGGTAGCGCGTGGGTGAGTGCCCGGTTGAGCGAGAGAGTTGCGGCTTTGATCCCCGTATGATATCCCAGTGCTCTCATACGGTGAAGGAAAACATCGTGAGAAAACCGGCATGTCCAAGAACTGAAAATTAGAAAGACATGTCCCATCCACCAATCCGCATTGGGTCCGCGTGGTTTATTAAGACCCAATCACTCTCGCCTGAGTGTAGGCCAGTGTCCCAGCAGTGGGAACATTAGAAGGCTGTCATGATGATGATATGCAAAAACCATGACCCAGAACAAATATTTGCAGATCATGCAAACATTTGTTCCGCAGCGGGGATTGAAACCGCAACCTTTCGCTTTTCAACCGGGCACTCGCGCCCATCGCGCTGATTCGCGCCACCGAGATCGTCAAAGATAATATTATTACATACTAGCAGTCCGTCCCAGCTTCGCTAGGGTGCAATGAAACCACACCCGTGTGCAGCCGGGGCGGGGTCGCTAGTAACAAATATAGCCTATGTTACGCAGGAACAATGTAGCAGTCTAATGGTGAAAGAATTTTTGAAATCGGACCAGTAGTATTTGAGGTTTTTTTTTTCTTAACTAACAAAAATACATATCTTCTCTCTTCATATTAGTATGACGAAATCGTTTTGCAATGACGTCATTTACGTATTGTACTATGAATGACATATTACATTGTATAAATGAGGGTGTGACCAGACATGCCGTTTAGTCCCGGGCGAATGAATGGGCTCATTTTTGACATTGTAATGAATGACTCTGAACTCCCTGTGATTTGATATTTAACCTACCGATGCTTATGCTGTAGTAAACCAACCACGATAATAAAGATAATGAAGTGCCCTGTGTGTTAAGTTAGAGGCAATGGACAGTGTTGTTTGTTTGTTTGTAAATAATGAACAATGTTTTTGATGCTATGAATCTGATCTTCGCCCCTAGCTTGAGCATGGAACTCAACGGTTTTATCCTCATCATCATACCAGCCAATTGACGTACACTACCGTACATAGGCCACCCTTAGAGAGCGCCATGACGACCAATCTTGAGCCAAAGTCAAAGTCAATAATGATTTATTTCAATAATATCACAAGGATCATTTTGAAAATCACTATACACCGATTTTCTGCGACCGAGTGGGGAGCTGTTCTGTACTTCGTTTTTCAGTTTATTTTTAATAGCCCAAATACTTTGAATAGCCCATCACTTGAAAGCCTAGAAAGCGTTATCAAGATGTGTGCAGTAATGGGAACATTTTTAATTTTAAAAAAATATTCCCACAATCTGTGCAGTAATGGGAATGAAAAGTGTGCACTAAGTGTGCACTAGAAAACTGTGCAGTTCGCGGGAATACCTTACGTTTCTTATGTACAAAAATTTAGTCCTTTCCTTCACTGTCGATCTTAATAGTGGGTGTTCTCTTAAGTGCCGCAGCTATTATTATTTATAGTGCACTAAGTACTACAATAAGCGAAGCCGGGGCAGTCGCTACTAGCGACTGGCTTTGAATGGGTGTTTAAACTATAAGCATAAACCTTCCTCCTGAATCACTCTACCTATTGATGTAAACTACATTAAAATCTGTAGAGTAGTTTAAACAGATCAAAGTGTCATGCATACGGAGACACAGATACATATACACACAGACACAGATACGGAAAGACAGATGGCGGGAGGGAAGCGAGGAGGGAGCACTTTGTTTTATACTATGCAGAGATTTAGGAAACAAAAGCATACCTCAGCTTCAAAGGTGTGTAAAAACGGTCTTGGGCTTTTGTACTCAATCTGTGTGTAGACCTCATGTTCCCACAGCAGTGATTTGCGGTAGAGACAGAATATGCGGAAGAAATATGACCGTTTGGCGTTGTCCTTTATAAGGCACAGTACACCTGTGTCTCTCTTCTTCCATTCGGAGTGAGCTGGGCCCTCGGTTGTGAACAATTGAACCACAGCTGTTGCTAAGCTCTGAAAAAAAAATCATCTTATTTTGTTTATGTTCATTTTTAATCACACATGAATCTACTATCATAAATGCATGTAAATATGTATGTTTGCTATTCTATAATGTAACTTTTATAAAGTGTATAAAGTCAGGAAAACTATGAAAGAAGCTTGAATTATTTATTTAGAGAGATCAAAGAAGCTAACAACATATTGCACTTTCATTTATCCAACAAATTGCATATAGTTATGATGATCTAGCTAAGTGCCTATAGTGACTAACTTTCATTGCAGCTTGCAGCTTTGTACAGTTTGAATTATGATACTTTCGCTTCAGGCTTTATAGGGAGAAATTGAATAGTGAGTTGGCAAGACCACTTTCATCTATGACTGGACTGATAATACTTATAATATCTTGCATTGTTTTTGTTGGTTTAAAATTTGAATTCATCATGACAGCCTTCTAATGTTATCACTGCTGGCTGGGACACTGGCCTACTCTCATGCGAGAGTGATCGGGGGAATAATCCACCATGCAGATTGGTGGAAATTTTAATTAGATAATAGATATTTACATTTATGTAATTTATAACTTGTGCCTAATGATAATAAAACAGCTTTAGATTAGCTTAATCTTAAAGCTAAAGATAATTTGATAAGGATGTAGCTAATAAAAGTTTTATTTCTTTAACACTAATAGCCTATGTTTAGCAATATTATTCTCTTTGTATATACATTTTGTACTTATCTAGCCGTTTTATGAAATTGAATAATTTACTATTTTTTGGATATGACGTTATTGCTAAATTTCCACCAGTAAATAAATGTAGGTGCAAATTATGTATTTACTTAGTTAGTTCCCAGTAAGGTGTGAACATCAGTAGGTATAATAATTCTGATAAAGTGTAACAGAAATGTAAACAATAGCTTTGTAAATTTCTAGGTTTGATCAAGCAATACAAAAATGCGATCCTTAAGCGTTATCTTACTGCTATCGACTGATAATCCGCTGATACAGAGACCGATACGTAATCTATTAGACCCTGAATCACGCGGAATACCAATGAGCTTAGTAGCCTTCAAAACTCACCTGGCATTTTGGCCCAATCAAGCTGAACACTTGTTCATTCTCTTCTCTCGACAGTAACACGCTAGATCGATGCTCCCCTCTTGGCATTTTGGCTAATATAAATCACAGAAACAGAAAATCACATAGAACTTGCAGAATACGATGTGTCAACCACTACGACTTTCCAACATGTTTTTGTAGGATCTTTTGAGATTAAACACTTGCAGCAAACGCGGTACGAAAATAGAAGCATTTCTCACGACACGAGTAAGTTGATTTCGATAATGTTACAGCAAGAAACGCGAAACACAATGCATCGCCGCCAGTTCACTTCACTTTCTCCAAACTCCAACCAAAGCCAAACCAAATAAAATAAATCTACAATACCACATCCGTGCGTGATTCGCGAACTTCGGCGATCTTGTTCTGTCTGTCTGTCAGATATGTCATCTATCTTACTGTCAAACCGGTTTTTTTTTATTTTTGTTGCCAGTTAAAAAAATAGTTAATGAACCTACCGACTACGCGACTCATGCTTCGCCTAATAAAAGATTATTAATCATTAGATACCACAACCAATAATATCTATTGAGGTCATATAATGTTTGAATGGAAATAGCTATTTGAAAAGCCTTTGCTAAGCAAGTACTAGGAGAGAAACCTAGGTAAGTACTTACTGTATAAGGTTATTCATTATCAACCTGACAAACTTAAGGGGAAAGCTTTTTTAAGTATATTTGAAAAATTTACGTAATTCTGCTTAACAATTAGTTATCCTTGTTAGAAATCGAAAAGGCAGCGGTCGGCACGTGTCAGTTACCCACGCGTCAATGTACCGCGGGTCAATAACCCGCGCGTCCTTACCTGCGCGTGTCCTTGACTCGCTACGGGGCGCGCACACTCGAATATTTCATTATTACGTCGCTAACTCGATTCCCAACAATGATAAATAATAAATTGAGCGATAAAACGTAATCGATTTTTTTTTTGTTTACTTGGGATTTTTAAGACAAAATATACATAAAAAAATATTTTAGGTACATATTTTAATTTATGTGTAGAACCTATCCCTTAAGTTTGTCAGGTTGATAATGATGACCCTGTATACCCTTGATGATACAAGTATAGAAATGTCTAGAGCCGAACATCGGACGGACAGAATTTACGTCGGCGATCGTCCGTAGTTTACGAGTTATGAGCAAAGACGTCTACTACGATATCAATATAAATAAAAAACATATTCCATACGATTTTTTAAAGTTTATTGAAAAAAGTTACAATTACTATTTATAATCTTACATTAAAATATGTATTTACACAGCCAAAATAAATAACGTCAGCCAATAGGTACTAATGAAAATAATCACAAATGAATAAGTATTAAATACTCAAACATTTCAAACTGTAAGTTGGTAAGACTAGTAGCCAAACTCTTTAAAACTTCTAATATTTAGCAAGTTGTAGGCCTACAATCCTACATCAGCTAACAACAAAACCTGCCAAATTTTTAACTGGTAAATCTGGACATAGAATTAAAAATCATGTTAGTTTCTTTTCTAAGATTACCTGATGCTGATATTTTAATCTCCAATTACACTTACTACTTTTGTAATACAAAAAACTATACTTAGGTAGGTACCTATTCCAGGAAAAAATATTATTCACAAACTATTGTTACCTACATTACTAAGTGTTATTTACACCTGCAGCAGCAACTAACAACATTCCCTACCTGTGATAGGTTTGAAATTTTAAAATGTTAGGTACGTTGTGTGGAGACTGGACGTATTTATAGTTCGCACAGCGGATCTAGGCTTCCGTGAAGTTAGCCGTTTGTGATGCGCGAAGACAATTTAGTTTGAAAAAAGCTCCATTGCGCATCGAAACGGCTAATTTCACGACGGCCGAGATCCGCGGATCTAGGCTTCTGTGAAGTTAGCCGTTTGTGATGCGCGAAGACAATTTAGTTTGAAAAAGCTCCATTGCGCATCGAAACGGCTAATTTCACGACGGCCGAGATCCGTTGTGAGAACTATACATAATATAGCTTTTTCAATATGTTGAGCAGTAAGATTGGGGTAGGCAGAGCGGTTCGATGACATGCTGCGATTATGTATAGGCACAAGCAAGACTTTAAAATAAAAATACAATGTTAACAGTTTTGTTCATAATAAAGCTACCTGTTACGTAATTAAATGTGATTAAGTACCTAACCTTTATAAACGTATAAAAATCCAAACTACACTTTGGATCAAAACTCTTAATATGTATCACATTATTCCTGATAAAGGCTTGGTAATAAACAGTTAATAGACAAATCGTGATATTTCTGGTTACAAACATAAGAACTAGAATTCTCTAGTTAGATAAGACAAACCTAAAATAATTTTCAACACAGGACAATGCCATAAGAATAAATATTTTTTAATTCAAATATTCAATTTCTATGAAAAAAAACAAGAACAAAGAAGTACAGACTAGAATATTCATAAACGGTATAATTCGCATACATAAATAGGTTACGTGTAATGTGCGCCAGTGTGTCAACAAAAATCGTAGGTATCTCTTCAAAACTCAAATAGAAAATCACGCATTAGAGCTAATAACTGACACTACACCATTATACACAATAGGCCTTAGAAGTTGGATACAAATATACAATCGATGTTACAAAGACACAGTTTAAGTACGATAAGGCATAAATGCGTTGTTCTGTTTGTAAATTGAAAAGACAAAGAGTTTCCGTTTGACATCTCAAACGGAAAATAAGACTACTTTAAGACCAATTTCTAAAAAGATGGTAAACATTTTAGTACAATATTTGCTCGAGCGTCCTATCTAATTATAACACGAAATTGACAAACTATTACTCATTAATTGTACTAGATATTTTAAGATTTTTTTGTAATTATTAAAATATAATGTAGCTAAAAAGGCGTTAAAGTTTGTTAGCATTTCCTTCGGTGATGTCGTTGGAATGAGAAGGACAGACTACATTATACGCGATACAGAGTACCTACACCTACCGCACCTACGAGCTAAGTCTTGATTTCGTGCGGCAAACCTAGCAATTTGGCAACCACTTGGCTCGCGTTAGATAGTTGCAAACATTTGCCGCGCGCAATCGAGATGTAGCTAAAATGATGTAGGTAGGTAGTCATAATATTAAATACAATACACAAGACACCTAGTGAATCCGTTGAAGCGAATAATTGACTCGATTTTTATAAAACAATGCAGTAAGTCTAGGTAATTATAGATACTACCACTACCGATGGTAGACAAGTGGGGCTTCCGAGCGTCTAATTCGAAGGAATTTGAAGAAACAGCCGTTCAATGTTCGTACCGTAATTCAAACTATGTACGTAATGATATAAAGCTGAATTTTGAACTCCAAGGCATGACCTGGACATGAAATGTGCTGGGCACACCATACTTCAAGAGTAGTAGAGTTCTTTGTGATATTATTTCTGCCGCCAAGCAGTAATGCTCGCATTGCTGTGTTCCGGTTCGAAGGGTATGGTATGGTTTCCGGTGAAATTACAGGCACATGAGACTTTTCATCTAACGTCTCAGGGTGGTAACACGCAAGTGATATTATGATGTTGCTTGCGTACATAGGCTGCGGTAACCGCTGACCATCAAGTGGGCCGTACGCTTGGTTACCACTTTAGTGGTATAAAAAAAAATGCCTATATTCAGCGCTATATCGGTTCATAAATTGTAATGAAAGCTCGCATGGTGGATTATGACTCTATTCGACAATGCGGATTGGTGAGCGTCATTTATCTTTCGAATTTAGAATTTTTTGTTTCCTTTTATTCTTTTTTAAAATTCGTTCGTGATTTTTAAAATTCGTGCCTTAGGATCAGAAAGCGGCCTCTCTACCACTAAACTACTTACCAGTAATTCAGCTTAAATCACTATACAAATAAAGTTCAAATTGGCTCGTACAGGCTTGATTTAGCATAATATCATTCTAAAAACTCACACAGTCTGCTGAAAAAACATAGCAATAAATAAATTCTACACTGCTTGATGCAATCATAAAATCAAACAACAAAAATCACCAGTGCATCCGAAAATATCACAAATAAAAAAACTTGTATGTACTTTTTGTAAAATAAACTATTTTATAACTAAGATAAGCGTATATTTACGTATTTTAAAATAGCTACCAAGTGCGACAATCTAACAGCAAATACATTCATATCCTGTCTCACTCATTCAGTACAACACTGTTTTAGACAGAAAGAGACAGGTTTTATATTCAGTTGTGCATGCAGCCTTTTTCTAGTTGGCAATCCTTTATTGATTCACTTTATGGCGATCCAATGACCTAGCGTTGTTTATCTTGCTCTGATTCTGAATTACTGTTAGAAAATATAAAAGGTTTAAAAAAAAACTTGGAATGTCTTATTTATTAGATACTAAAATAAATAAATAAACAATGCTGGACAATCCACACAGCATCATCTAGCCCCAAGGTAAGCAGAGCTGTGTTAAACTAATAATTAAGCTGCTTACGTCACTTCAATGCGCAGCTAACACGATACAATAGTCTAATTAGTCAGACAATCCACGTTTGACTTTTTCCAAAATGCCTCTTGATAATAATTCAGAAATCAGAGCGAGATAGGTCAGCGCTGCATCATATGATCGCCCTAAAATTGCAAAGAATATTGTCAATAATTTTATCATTATAATCATCATTTACCTGTCGATATAAAAAGATAAAATTGGTGTTTTAGATCCGCCATTCATAAGACTAACATTTACAAATACCTACCTCTTATTCTTATTCTCCTACACATCAATATTGTCTATCCGTAAACTATAACTCGAATATCAAACACTTGTAAAAAAACTTAGCTGCCCTACCCTAACTATAGTATGCTGATGAATTGATATCAATTGGCTTTTGTTCCATAACAATACTGTAAAAATCCACAAAATCCATTAAATTCGACAAACCCGAGTACAAAAACCTAATCTATCATTTGCGGCTTTAGGAGCTATATTTGTACACCTCACTACGCAAAGGTGGGGCTACTCAGTGCTCAGTAATACTATGATGAGATTACTTTAGCTTTGGGCGAGTCCAGTGCGGGTCCGAGACCGGGAGTGAGCGAGTCAGCTCAGCTGCAGCTGTCAGTTTTCACAGGTGGTTCACTCTGCCTTTCAACCTCTGCCGTCTTCACTTCGAGATCGGTTTTGGACGGTCCTGGCTGCGGGTTGTCTGGAAACGAAATGACAATCTGTTACTTCATCTGATTTTTTTTGCCAGCAAATGACGAGATGGCGGGATGACCCTGGACAGAGACAAGGATTGGTCCTTAAAAGCACAAGACCACAGAAGTGAAAGTTAAGTAGAATGAGTGATAGTGTGCCGAAAAGACGGGCTAAGTAAGGGCTGAGTAACCTCTTTGCTCGCCGCGAAACTCAGTCTGCTCCCAACCGAGGGCGGTGTGGTGTGGCAGTGCCTAGAAACGGTTTGCCGCGTGCTTATCGATGCTTTTATATCATTAATCTTCGCGCGGCTTATGTTTCCTCTTATTAAAATACATTTGTGTGTATAATACAATTACGCAAAATGTTAGACGCTCGGTTTCCATACAAATCGACGAACTCTTTCATTTAGTTCTGTGCACAAGTTAGACCGTACTATATGGAATGGGGATGGGAAGGTTCCTCATTACCATGCAGGCATTGGGATGATTTTAAATAAATGACAAGATAGTCTACTCGTTCGTTCGCTCATCATAACAGCTGCAGTGTCACGCAATAATTTGAGTGTTTGGTTTTAGGCAGAATATCTGGTCTGGATCACTGCGGTGGTGCCCGCCAAGATGAACATTAGAAATAGTTTGATGTATTTATCTTACTCATACTTAAGTTACTAAAATGGCTTTAAAATCAGTTGCCAAGTTGCTACCACTCCTTTTCATCATTATGACAGATTTGTGGTAACAGATTTTACAAATTTCGACTAAGTGCGAGTAGGCGGTTAGCCAATTTAATTGTCTATCTCGGTTTGGACATCGTTTACACACCACTGCTGTGCTACACACATTCACATTCTGGCGTTCCGAATGTACCTATAAATAAAATTAGTTTTTGCTTATTACTGTGACATTCAATACCCGCAGAACGAATAGAACCAACAGCGCCAACTTTTATTATTTACTTAGATCTTATTTTAATATCTTTAAGTAGGTATGTAATGTACCAAGTAGGCTAATTGCCGGTTACCTGATATAAACTGTATGTCTTTGTTTTAAGTCTCAGACGATATTATATAGGTTAACTACTAATTAGCCTGATCGCATTTAGTCGGAGTTTGTTAAATAAGCCCTTAACCTATTTTTCCGGCAATTAGACGAAGAGCCTTTACATTATTGGAATATCATGTTGATACGGGTCGTCATAAGTGTCGCTATCGCGATAATACGATAAGCAAAGCGCGCCCTAATTAAACACTATCTATAAATATTATATTGTCAGGTTGCCAAGTGAGACGATTGACTAATAATAAAATAAATAAATGAGCCTTTAATTCCAAACTTTCGGTTTACATGGTTTTGTAAATATTGTTCAGGTTCAATTAAAGAATGTCCCGCAATTCGGTGTGCCTCTTGGCATAGGCCTTCTCTAACACTTTCCATTGTGTTTTATCTCGTGCTACTCTTCTCCGGTGTGGTCCAGCTGTGAGTTTTAGGTCATCTCATTTGTTGACGCCATCTATTGCGCTTGCCATCTTTGGGGTACCAATCGGTGACCCTTTTACTCCATTTATCCTGTGGCCTGTCCATCTCTACTTCTGAATTCAAATTCTATCTAAATTCAAATACGATTGTGAAATTGTTGAATGAACAAATAAATGAAAAAAAAAAAAAAAAAGACTTATGTTGGTCTATTCAGGTAATTATATCGACTACTTTAGTTTTTTCTCTTATTAAACTATTTCTCACTTTGTCTAGCTTCTTTATCTTTATTATAAAGCTAGATAAATGTCTGAAGAAGATGAGAAGCTAAATAGAGCTCTCTGACAGCGTTTCAACTTTTCACTGTGATGTTTGGTGAGTGACCAAGTTTCGCATCTATAGGATATGACTGGAAGTATATCTATCAACTTCTTTGGTGGTTTGGTCTTTGTGAGAGATTATCTGTGCTAGATCTACTTCTGTCGTCCTAGATAGCTGTATTCTATCAGATTCAAGTTTGGTTTTTGTTATGATAAGACACATGCAATGACACTAAATGTCATTTTTTTGCAGCCGACATCCAAGACACGCGACCGAGGTCGCATCGCAACGCATGTCCGCCTGCGACGCGGAGGTTGCGGGTTCGATTCCCGCCTCGGGTCAAATGTTTGTACGACACAAATATTTGTTCCGGGTGTTCTGGGTATTTTCGTGTTCTTTGATTGTCCTGAAGACTAATTGAGTTGCGGCCACTTGCTACTCTAGATTAAAGCTTGGACTCATGTGTGCAAAAGTATTTTTTAACAAGCATAAATTGAAGCTGACAGTTTTAAAACAAGTCAGTATCGTTAGTTCCTGGCGCCAACTAATTTAAGAACACTTCACATATTAACTGCGACATACAGATAGTGTGGCGCAATGGATTTTTCCTCCTACCACTTGTGGTGGCTGCGTCTTCTGATTTGCATGGTGCTCAGAATGAGTACTTACCCGTTATTATTTCTCCCGTTCTACCCAAGACATACGCTCCGTTCTATCTATTCCAAAAATCTAAGTCACAGTGTATTCTAAATAGTACAGACACCGTAATAGTTATAAACAATTTGTGACGTGGTGTAGATAGGGTGCCTTGCTTGACACACACATTCGTTCAGTTTTGCGGTTTTCATTATTATTATTTTTTTGTTATTTATACTCTATGTCTCTTTATTTAGTTAGGTACCTATATTGTTTTGTTTGTGTTGTGTTTTTACTATTTAGTTTTAAACCCTTTGTTACATGTATAGTTCTCTCGGCGGAAGCCTAGTTCCGTGAAGTTAGCCGTTTCGATGCGCAATGGAGCTTTTTTATCTAAATTGTCTTTGCGCATCACAAACGGCTAACTTCACGGAAGCCTAGATCCGCCGAGAGACCTATACCTCCTATTTACTGTCACAAATAAATGTTTTTGTTTCTTTATAGAAAAAATCGAACTTGATCAAATTATTGCTCAAAGTATTATTTTTAATTGCTCTTTTTGTTGATTTGTGTTGAGTAAAAATTGTGTTCCTAATTAAAATTCCAATTTTAATAAGCAATAATATCCATATTCCATAAATATTATAAAAATTTGCATAATTTCATCTCGCGTTATGAGCATTGAGCGTGGCGCACTATCTTTACATAGTTGCTTCTCGCTGTCTGTCCCTTTACTAGTACCCAACGGATTTAAATGAGTTTTTCATCAACAGATAGAGGGATTCACAAAAGAGGATATACGTAACTATAGTTTAATTAAACACCCACCGGTGCTAGTTGTTTTATAAGATCAAACCAGGCTTTGTGCACAGAACAGAGATTAGTCCTACGTATTGTGGTTAGATTAGTCCAGGGTCAAACACTACCGTCAACTCATCGAGAGGTCACACATCATACCACCGAGGTTACATCGATTTTAGTACCTCCTCAGAGGTGACTAAACTTTGTTAGACAAAATATTGAGAGTGTTGTTGGCTGAGCGAATTGTTATTGTGTAAACAACTTAAATGAAACTACGGACGTCTAGGAAACTAATCCGTATAATCAAAATATTGTGAAGCATAAGTTACAACTATATTCTCATAAAACAAATCTACTCGATCGCGCTTGCAAATACCATCCCCAAAAAAGTCCCAGCGCCTCCATCTTCCTTTCTCTCGTTTTTTTTCGCGCGCCGCCGGCCGGCTTCGTTCAGCTTCGTCTACCCTTCGTCGCGTCGGCGTCGTTCGCTCGGTATCTACTCGGAGAAAACACCAATGTTGCCACCAACGCATGAAGGTTGCCAACAATTGTGAAATCATCAGTAATCACTGGTAATCATGATGTAAAATGTCTAAGATTATTTATTAATTAATAAAACCAAAAGTATTTGCTCTCTTATGGTGAAGGAAAACATCGTGAGGAAACCGGCATGTCCAAAACGAGAAATTCGAAAGCATGTAGTCCACTAATTAGCATTGGGTCCGCGTAGTGGATTAAGACCCACTCACTCTCACTCGAGAGTAGGCCAATGTCCAAGCAGTGGGAACATTCGAATGCTGTCATGATGATGATGATGTAAACATTATATTTACGAGTATTTTTACGGCACTCACGATAAAACGATAAACAAAGCGAGGTTCACCTTCAAGAGTTTTATTGTCAACCGGGCGAGTGCTACCGAATCGCCATCCACGGTTTGCATAACGTCCACAGTATGCCACGGCACTAGCCGTAAACTGTAAGCACTCGCCTAATAATATTGCGGCTAAAGTGCCACATTGAAGGTCGACCGATCATCCAGCGATAGTAATCAAACATCAGGCTTCGTGACGTCATAGGTAGATAACCCCAAAATATCGACGGTCGACGCAATTACAACTCTTGCGCGTCATTATCAACATATACCAAATTTTATGAGCCTTAGCATGTGCAATGAGATAAGCAGACGGCATGTTGTTGAAATTCTACTAGTACCTAGTATAATAGTTTCGCCTTAGTCTAAGAGTTTCGCTATCAGATACGCGACTAGTTTTTTATTTATGTCAGCAATGACGAGACGGTAGAGTCGTTCGCCTAATGTGAAGTGCGATGCCTGACCTGGCCTGACCATAATTGTCACAAAAAGCTTCAAATTCTTCGAGGAATTAAGGTTACCCCGACAGATTGAGAGAGAGACCCTGAGATTGCAATCAATTGGATGTCGGTCTAAGATAGCAATCCAAGATTTAGATTAAACTAAGCCTCAAACATACAGGGGGGGTCTACTCTTGCTCACAAAAACGACAAATCGTAACAGTTCATGGTTCAGCTTATGTCCATGAATGCTATGAAATTGTAGCTGTCACCGACATAGGTTGGACTACGATATTTGCCACGATGGATACCCTGAGGCTCGCACTTAGCTCGTGGCATAGCTGGCTAAGTTGTTGTCTTGTTATGTTGTGAAGTATCGCGTGGTCACCATTGGAATGGGTGACCGCCAGTGGCAACTAAGCTAACTTCGAGGGGCACGTTAATAGGGCCAGATACGAACTTACAGGCGAATCAAAATAATAACGAAACGACATCCCTCTTCTCAGCGACTAAGGCAGGGAGAGACTGATCCGACGACGTATTCAAAGTACACATAGGGACTATGTTTGGGCACTTTTTTCTCATAATTTTAACTTTCCGACTCTGAAATATCCCAGACTTTATTATCTGACTCATTCCAATTAAACGTGGGGGTGTTGGTTTACCTAACATATTAGCTTGTACTCATCCGCCTACTGATTTGTCAATACTCGTGTTTGCGAAGTCGAATGTTCATAAAAAATTGCTCGTTAGCAAATTCCGAGTGCTTCTCCTTTCGCCAGTAACTTGATACTTTAGCGATTTCAAAACAATAGCCTAATTGAAAGCTTCGAAACATTTCTGTTTTATCACTATCAGTCAAAATGAAAAACGATATGATTGTATCCATTGAAATTTAAAGTACAATAGGAGCCGTGAGTAGCTTTTACCTATTGTTAGTAATTTTAAGTTATTTTCTAAAAAGCCAGTTTAAAACAAAACAAATACCTACTCTGTCGGCACACATACAACAGACACTCATTATCCAATTACATTGTGTTATTAAACGATTAGATAAAAAGATAAGGTTACTACGTCAATAGTGTAGGGATTATGTATATTCGCTACAGGATAGGAATTGTTGTCAAATGCGTTTGAGTTGGTTCGCCAATCTAAGAAGCACCAAGTACAAGTACTGTGACTCAAAAACCAACAAAGGAATCTAGGTACTTCAAATCCCTTTGGTCCATTTTCATAACTGTTTTTCATAACTAGTTACTAAAAAGGCAATTTCCTTCACTGTTTCATAACTAGTTATGAAAATAAACCTTTTGTACGCTATTTAATAACTATAAATCGATGCCGTTTATTTTTATTTCATTTATCAACGACATCGTTGGCGCGTCGCGTCGCGTGTCTTCAGTCGCGTCATTGTCAACGTAAAAGTTAAAGCAAACAACGAAAATTTTAATGAAGTAAATATTTATTTACGGTAGTGATGTCGACAAGGCATGCGTTTTGTCACGTGAAACACGTGACGATGACGAAAACACGGAGGTAGTTATACAATCAATCATCGTACAAAACAATATCGCTCCCGCAGGCAGTCCCTCTGTCTAAGTACGCTTAGATCTTTTAAACTGGGCAACGGATTATAATGCGGGTCTCATAAATAGATGAGTGCTTCAAGTGGAAGGTTTATAGCACCCGTGCAAAGCCGGGCCAGGCGTCGCTCTAAGTATGGTATGAAAGAGATCTCAAGATCTATGTAGAGAGATATCAAGATCTATGTATTGTCCCTCACTGATCGTAATTAAAAATGTAGTTATATAATAACTTGCAAATATTTTGTTCCCAACAACTTTGCTTACTTCAGACAAATGTAGAAACCTATTATAAGCCTTACGCTTAGTAACTTACCTAGGATTAATAATCTATTTAAGTACATACATTGTAAATCGCCGTTGGATTCTCAAATAAACAAAAAAAAAAAAAAAAAAGAGGTCTACATGAAATTTGTAACTGTTCAAGCCATTTGGAACAGCAAAGGAGCAATCGTGGGGGCCAGGGATATTCCCTGATCTCCCCTGGTCGGTCCCTTCTGTTGCTATGCATTTATAGCAACAGGGGACCGACCGGGGGAGATTTATGCTTATAAAACCCTTGACCTCTTCTGGATCCGCAATAAAGGGAGGCCATGACCTTTCCTTGCTGGTAGGGTATCGATAAATCACGCCAAAACGGTAAAATGAGCTGTAACACGCTGTCTTTAGACTCAATATCAAAGTGAGCAATATGGTGAAAAAAGTGGTGATCGTTGGAGGAAAACTTCAACTACCATAAAATATATATTTCGTGATATTGATTGGGTGAGCATTTAATAGGTCTGTAGCAGTTGCTTGAAATAGTAAAGCATAATAAAATTGGTATCCAGGTCAGGTCGTTCGTGGCTTCGTCCGGCTAGACTTCATAGATTCGATCAATTTTAGGATATTGCAAGTTGCAACCAGTACCAAATATGAGAATGAAGAGATAAATCGTTGGACTCTCACGTCACGATGGTACCAGATTTTGTTGTAACGCTTGATGTTCCACTTGTTGATCTATGCACAAGAAATAGGTAAAAATAATAGACAAAGCTCCGCTAAACTCTCGTAAGTTCGTTACAAAACCGTTAAAAAGAAAGTGGTAAAAAAAAAGACTACTCTTCCTGTTAATTAGACTGGGTTTCCGTGAATTGAATCAATCGCATCACAAACAGCTAGTTAGCCGTGAAGTTTCACAGAAGCCTAGATCCGCTGAGAGAACTATACCTGTAGTGAGTTGCTGCAGCCGCGACGGCAGGTCCGCAGTGGTCACCTCGGCGCCCTGCGGGTGCAGGATATCGGGCATCGCGTTCCTGCGCCCGGTGCGCCCGGTCTCGAGGAACTCCTTGGGTACTTCCTCGCTATTCCTGTCCTGCATTATTGCCATCATTCTTACCACTGAAAACGGTATATATCGTTCACAAAAACTCTAGAGATTAAGTTTAACTGGCTCTGGGGTAGCAGTGCAATTGTGCAACGTGAGAACTATGCCTACGATTGATGGCACTAAAAGCTTCAATTGACTGTCAGTGTGACCATGCTTAAATTTAACTAGCTACTTAAAAAAAAGTTTATAATCGCATTACACAAATATTAAAGTCACGCCGACAATTTTTAATTTTTACTTCAACGTAAGTAAAGTTTCAATCAATTTGTTATCTTACTGAGAATCGTAGTGCTGCGCGTTTGTGGTCATTAGAATACTCGATGATTTACAACCTTCTAGTAGATAGAGCAAGATTTCAATTAAATCTCAATGAGTTTCCCCATTCAAGGGTATTAAATATCAATAGAAAATTAGCGAGGCGGTTTACTAACGGGATAATTGTGTCGATGTGGATGTGACGACCGGCAGCATCTATGGTACCTACTAATAAATTACATTATCATTGGCAGCATCCGACTTGTTATAGGTAAGTCGGTGCTTTCATCACCTTACCTTAACGTTTTGTATGCTAGGCCTTAGCCAGAGGGGTTTGAGAGCTTGGCCTATTTTTAGAGCGTTAGTCTGCCCTACATAAACCCTCCAGAGTAAAGGGTGTGAAGAGGGCTAGCCGACCGACCGACTTTTACTAGCTGTATTATATTGTGTCACCAGCTCACCGCAAACAATTTATTACATTTTATCGCTATCTTTGTAGTTTAGAATAGATCGGAGGCCCAAATTGGCCTAGTGCTTAACTATTTTTAGGAAGGGTTTCTTCTTATAGGTTTTTAGTTGTTGCTTTGGCTTTCTTAGCAAATCTTTATAAAATGTACCTAAGTAAATTGTTAGATAGTGAGTGAGAGACTCGTGTCGCAGCTAATTGCTGCTACTACTACTCGTAGGCTACACTGAAAACCAGCGCTGCAGACACATTATGTCTGCAGCACATGCTGAGTGGCTGCCTTTTTTTCGTCACAATAGTTAAGTTTTAATTTTTATTGTTATTTTTATTTTTATGTTAATTGTGTGGCGTTAAATAAATATTTTTCTATTTCTATTTCTATTTATGAATCTAAGATCCGATTTAACCGACTCACTTCGATAACGGCGTGAGTTGTGTAACTTGCTATTAGGCCTTGGGGAAAACAAAATGTATGCTGTATTTAGGTCAGTTAGTTATTGGTAGTTAGGTAGGTACTCTAAAATTCTAAATAGGTATATCATTAAGAGTAGTAGAGTTCTTTGTGATAGATCTCGTCCGTGGCAGGACTACCACCATACCTATTTCTGCCGCCAAGCATTAATGTTTGCATTACTGTGTTCTGGTCCGAAGGGTATGGTTTTCGGTGAAATTACAGGCACATGAGACTTTCCATCTACGTCTCAGGGTGGCAGGCAACCCGTGTGTGATACCTCTGGTATTGCAAGCGTCCCTAGCTGCGGTAACCGCTTACCATCTTGTGGGCCGTACGCTTAGTTGTCACTTTAGTTGTATAAAAAAAAATCACATTGATAGACCAGCTCAACCGATATCAAGATCAGGCAATCTTACTGTACGTTACATATACGCTACGTAAATAAAATCTAATCTTGACATGGAGGAGTTATCGTAACATACGATTACCTACGTAAAAGATGATTTAGAGTTAGACGGACTACTAGAAGAACGTTCGTAATTTAGTAACTGTGCTGAGTAATATCTGCGACGACCGATGTGGCGCAGCGGGCGCAGGTTCGCCTGCGACGCGGAGTTTGCGGGTTCCCGCCTCGGGTCAAACGTTTGTACGATCCACAAATATTTGTTCCGGGTGTTTTCTATATATAATAAAAAATATCTATCTATATATTGTATTGTATTAAGTATATATCAGTCATCTAGTATCCATAACAAGCTGTCTAAAAGCAGCTTAGCTTTGGGCTAGATGATGCTGTGTGGATTGTCCAGCATTATTTATTTATTCATAATATGTAAGTATGTACGCTTAGATTTTATATAAACAACGCAACGGATTTTAATGCGATCGTCATCAAAAGATAGAGGAGTATTCAAGAATAGTATCCAAGTTCAATTGTGAATGAAAGGTTTAATATGTATATGGGGCGGATAGCTAGTTTTTATATTAAATAGGACATAGGTATTTACCAACAAACGCAGGTTAAAATGTGCCTAATATACTGCCAAACAGTGTATTTGGTATACCTAATACCTCTCCAAGGTAAACATTTTATGTAGGTGGGTCATCTACACCTACATACCTTTCATTTAAAAAAAATATAATAGATGAGTGATACCATTTTGAAACATA
The DNA here is from genome assembly GCA_951394395.1 of Colostygia pectinataria. Taxonomy (NCBI): domain Eukaryota; kingdom Metazoa; phylum Arthropoda; class Insecta; order Lepidoptera; family Geometridae; genus Colostygia; species Colostygia pectinataria. The sequence continues at coordinate 11,733,273 of OX596351.1, read as the reverse complement.
CTCTATTGATACAAGGTTCATTTTAACGCCAGCACATTACTTACGCCCTAATTATTTAATTGCCCTCAGGAGTTTAATGATTCTCAACTATATTTTACCAACTTTATTATTGTGCCACTACTTGCTAATAATAAAAATTATTAAGACTGAATAACATGAAAAATTTTTTTTACAAATAATAACAGGTTTATTGTATTTATAAACCAAGAAGCAAAATGGAAGATAGTATTAGGTATAGTTGAGAGCAGTGTCCCAGCAGTGGGAACATAGAAGGCTGTCATGATGATGATGATTAGCTATAGTTTGGTCATGACTACAAATCTTGCACAGTTATGTTCACTAACCATAAGCAGTGGTTTGCATAACCATGAGTTAAAATGACAGGTAATGTATGAAAACATCCGTCAAAACAAAAGAAATAAGCTAAACTAAACAGCTATACAACCGACTAATGTATTGGTGGACAGCAATCTAAAAGAGAAACTGTACATTGTCATGCTAATGGGCACTTACAATGGAAGTCTGTTCACAGATGATTGCTTGAGTGTTGTGTCATAAGTACCTGCTGCGCAGATTGAGATACAGTTACTAAGAAACTTTTGTTGCTTGTACTAGCAAGATAATACCTAGCGCGAAAGGTATTTATGCAAACCTATTTATGTTAATGTTTCAAGTATTTTTTGTATAGCTTGACTTGACACAGTAACCTACCTACTTAGCTGTTGGTAATATTGACTAAAAGGAATGAATAATATGTAAATAATTGCATAAATGGATTCTAAAAAATTAACATGGTCACACAGTCTTGTTATTTTTGTAAAAATAAAAACAGGATATTATGGTGCTATTCACAATACCTACTGCCAACTTTACTACAGAATTACTTTAAAATACCGTAAATATTTACATCCAACAATTATATATAAAAGAACAAGATAGGCATGCAAGAAATCCTTTATAGATTTGAGATCACCCAAATGTACTTATAACCAAAGAAACTTTTAAATAAATAAATATGTAATAACACAATATCTTCCCCTGGATTATTTGTATAAAAGAATACTTATGTGTTTTGATTGCAGAAGTTTATAAAAAACTTAGTCTCAATATTAAAAGAGCTTGGTGTCATCAATAAAAATGGACAGAATTTATTTTCCTAAGAGTCCCATTAGATATTTTAAAATATTGAATGAAAAGAGAATCAAGCTCAATCAATTTTGAGATTAGGTAACAAAAATACAGTGAAATTTTTGTACCATTTCATCCCAAAGATATCCTGTGTTGTTTGTGATTGCCCTCAGAGGTAAGCAATCATCGGTTTTATCTCATGCACCTCACACTCCTGTATCAATGCAAGTTACGTGTTAGTAATCAACTCCAAAATATGTTAGATAGTATCCAAGCCACATTTTACTCAATTAACATTATGCTCAAGGTTTATTTTAGAATGTCCGTTTGGCTGAAAAGAATCAGCTTACATGTCCTTGTTTCACATTGTGACATTATGGATGGTAGGTAGTGGTGAAATTGTTTTTGATAAGTAACAATTTATTTCATCTCACTAAGATTTATCAGTAGTTGATTGAAAGAAAAATATTAAGCATAACTTTTACTACAATTGATGGGCATGGAATTTTAAAACTATCAGTGTAATATCCCATTTTTAGTAAAAATTATACAATTGGGTAAGCATGATTTGAATATGAATTGGCTAAATCTCAAGAATGCAGACTAGTGAAATTCTCTAAGCAATAGGCATTCAACCTTTGATAAATATGCTAACATGCGTCTCACTGCGTACCTGAGCGATTTTTTATGCGCTGTTCTCTTCTATGCTTAGCTACGCGTCCGGTAAGCAGCCCGGACATTTTTTGGGAATTTCTATTAAATTATAGCCAATTGAAATAATCGATCTACTGATTCGTAAACTCTAAAACCGTACTCACGATTACCATTGTTTAAAGGAGACAAGGGTGCGAAAGGGATCCGAATTAAAATTTAGAGTGAAACGAGTTATAGTGTCCAATTTTATGAGTAGCCTCCAATTTCAATAATTTATAGCGTGCACCTAAACTCACAGAAGCACATTTTAACCCAAGATAATTTAAGCACTTGATTTTAACCACACTCAACACGAACGAAAGAAGATAGACAAGACATTGGATGATGAGAGAAACAGAAACATTAAAATTCTGTTCGATCGAGGAGGGAGGGCAGGCGGGCGGGCCTCGGGCGGGCAGGCAATGGAACGGAACATAGATGGAACAGGGCTGGATTTAAGTACGATGAAAACTGTAGTATAAAATCATAAAATAGTAGTATTTCTAAGAAAACTGTAGAACACTTTATAAATTCATTTAAAACGTATATAAAATCATTAAAACCAACACTGGCTTAGCCAATATTTTTTTATTGAATAAAAAAGTTTCCAACATTATCTAAGTTTAAAAAAAAAAAAATAGGAAATAATGAGTATTTTATGAATATTTCGGATTTAATATTTTTATAATCGGATAATGGAACTCAAATGGAGCTGGGCAGGACACATGGCAATGACAGGTGGAGTAAGGCGACCACTGAGTGGTGGCCGAGAAGTGGCTACAGAAACGTCGGTCGTCTGTTGGCGAGATGGGTAGACGACATAGTGAAAGTCGCGGGCCGTATGTGGATTAGATTAGCACAGGATCGTGGTAGATGGCACAAACTAAAGGAGGCCCATACCCAGCAGTGGGTGAAGTCAGGCTGTGGATGATGATGATGATTATGAATATTTATAATCTGTTGTAGTTGACAATGACATTGACAAATGACAAAGTTTATTTAGACAGCAAACCTTACCATTATACTTTTTTTTAATTCAGTTGGATTGGCAGGTAATGTGGTATTATTTTGGTCATTTCTACGCGTGATGAAACTGTAGTATTATAGGTATGGGTAGTTCGTAGTACGAAGTATGAAATTGTAGTACAAATACTACTACTGTAGTACGAATGCCAACCCTGTTCTTTCATTGAAAGAACGTCTGTGGTAATAGTTTCAAGCCAAGTTGTTGTCTGTCATTCCGTCAAAACATCACTCTAAAATCTTGATATATCACTGTCACTCACTTACTGATTGCTGATTGCCTGGATTTTTTTTAAGCCACAGACGCGACGCCTATGTTTTTTACGCTCTTTTTACGTTATTTTTACCAAAGATTATAAATTTTTACTTCACTTCTTTGTATAAGGCGTCTGTGGCTTATTTGTCAGTGAAGGAATTATGTACAACAGTCTGACAGTCCTTGACAAGTTGTTTGAAGTTGGCAAAAAGAAGAAGAAAAAGAAGCAGCTGATCGAGATATTTTTTGCTCGACGTTCACTCCTCGACTCCTAGTCTCGTCGCGATATTTATGTAATTTTATCATTTTTAACCGTGAAACATCTCTTCAGAGGTAAAACTTATATTTTAAACGTAATCAAATGGTGGTTTGTTCTGTGGTGTTCATTTACCTGTCTTTACGTTTGTTCAGATGCTGCGTAGAGTAGTGATAGGATCCATCGGAGTGGCGGTTCTGGTGCCGACGGTGAGTGCAGCGACGCCTATACTAGCGGAGCCGAAGGGACCAGCCTGTCCGCCACCGATGAAGCCCTCCGATTTGCCGATATACGATGCTCCTCATGCTGATTACGGAGAGTAAGTAAATCGTAGTGACAAAACAATATTATTAAGATCTTACTTTGTTCTATGAGTTTAAAGATTTTGTTTTACTTATTTGTTTACATAATGTATTTTAAATTTTCAGATATGCCAAAGATCAGGCAAAAAACAAAAAGAAAAGCATTATTAAATCGGCACTACTAGTCCCCGTCAGTGCTGTGAGGGAGCAGGCTCAAGTTGTGTTTGAACAAACTGACTCTGTCAAACACACAATACAGGACAATTATCAACAACTTCAAGACAAGAGTGACTGTAAGTAACCCTATTTCCATCAAACTCCCCATCAAGATAAGTGGCTATCCACACAAGCAGAGGATAGGGAAAATGATGTGTAAAATTAACTAATTTAATGTTAGGCAACTTTAAAACAAGCACATTTTGTGAATTTTACAAACCTCTCTATTCAGCTTTGGTATACACAAAGTCTTGGTTAAACTAGTTATATTTTTGTTTTCAGGGATTATAAAGTACTTGAGGGAGGAAGAAAACAAAGAAGTAAGATATGGAGCTGTAGCCATGGGGGGGCTTACAGGATTTATTTTCGGCTTAAGGGGCGGCATTATCAGGGTGAGTAATTTTTTAATCAAAGTGCACACATAATTTGTACTTCCATGTCTAATTCTTATTCATCACAATATTAGTTATGGGAGATAAAACCATGTCATGGAACAAAACAATTAGCAATAATTTTATAGAAAGCATTATAGAAATGTAAAAAAAAATTATAGTGGATACTATGATACAGCGCCTTAGAGCCCAAAACTATTGCTTTTTTATTATATTGATGTGTTAGTTGGATCCAACATAATCACTTCATTGAAGCTGTCAGAGCGAGGCTAGGTAAATGAAGTGATTCTATTGGTTCCTAACAAACACATCCCTCGCCACACATCCTCGCACATCTCTGGTAGAAATGCAGCCTTACTATGGAAACCAGTTATAAAATTTATTTGTTTTCAATTCCAGAGGCTGTTCTATGCCAGTCTTGGTACTACTGGAATGGGTCTTGTCTGTTTCCCTGAAGACACCAAAGTTCTATTAAAAAACAATTCAGGACTTGCCAAGCAATACATCAATATTGCATACAACTTCTTATACGGAGGTAACCAAACTTATTTCTACGAAAATTTACAGTATGTTCATTTATAGACACACAAAAGAAAAGATTTTACTGTGTAGTAAATGTTTGAGCGGCAAGCGTTTTTTGATTGAAATTGTGACAGTCCTATCTCACAGAAACCATAAAATAAAGAATTCAAGTCAAGTCAAGTTTCTGATTGAAACATATTCTTGTCCAAAATTTTCCGATAAACATGATATTCATATATTTACTATTCAAGAAACTGCCAACCTATTATTTGAATGATGACCTAAAATGGCGTTTTCGGGTCAAAGCAAAAGACGTAGGTTTAAATTCTGCCCATTGGTAAATTTTGGATGGCATTTAAATTTGATAATTGGAATAGTTTTTGATCATTTGGGTTCAATTCCCTCTAAATTTTTTATTTAAAAATCTTAAACATTTTAAATACATCTAACAGTGTGTTTTAAATAATTAGCTCATTATTTTGTACCAGTAAAGCCGGGTGACCCGCAGTTAGAGGTGAAATTCCCCGACCTGACATTCCCCAAGGATCTGTCAGAGCTATCAAACATGGCCATGTCATTGGCTTGCACAATCTACCGGGCAGTAATGCCTCCGCCATCGAAAGAGTCAACCGATTCAAAGCCTACCGACAAGAAGGATTAGGTAGATTTTTGAATGCAGGTGGTGGCTTGCTGATCAAGGATGCTCTTCGTTTTACTGCTTTGTCTTGGGTTTTTTTGCCGCTTTTGGTGTTTACTGTTTTTATAAATGGCTGTCAGAAAATGCATTTTTATTAACCAATAACCTAGGCTAGGAGAAACAAAATCCATGAACACGTTAATTTTTTTGCTCTGAGTTCTTTTAACGCTGCACTTTATTGGTTTCGTCCTGTTTTAGACCTAATAGCATGATTGCTTCAATAAAATGTTATTGGTTTTTTGGGAATGCTTTTTATATGCATTTTCTTACGCAATGAATATAAATATCTCGTCGGTTTCAGATCATTTGCTGCAGAAAGAAGTAGACGATCAGTGAAAAATTAAGCATGGTATGTATGTACCCTACTAAGATCTTTCTTAGGCCTTCTTACTAAATGGCATAACGAGGGTGGGTACTGGCTATCGCTTCTCGTCAAATTATAAAACCCACCACAGAAGATAAAAATTGACACTAGAAATCCCTGTCGTGGGTAAAAAACGAGACCTTAATTTTAATACACCCAGCCCAGGAAGTGGTAATCGAATCCACAATCAGCAGTCGGCTTTCGCAGCCATGCCATAGAGATTTTCATATAATAGCGATCTTTGTCCTGTTGAGGCTCAATTATGATAACCAGCGTCACTTCCTTACTATGTTCGGGAGTGGCATAAATCTGAGACTGGACCTGTTTGACCGCACTCACAAGAAGGACTGTGACTTCACGCTAGGTCTTTCTTTCTTTTTTGAGTATAAATTTATATTTATATTTTTTGTTTCAGAATTTCTACCTGGGAATACGTGACCGAAATGCCGTTAGTGAATAATGTAGTAATTTATTGTTAGCTAGTCCTATACAGTGCTATTTTATCGTTGACGTAAAAAGTTAATAAATTAAATAAACTGATTACTAGGTATATATTTTACTTACCTACATATTTAATTCATTTATCGTTTAGTGCCTCAAAAATATAATACTTATAAGTAAGTGCTTAGGTGTACTAAATTGGATGTGAATGCGTAGCTGCATTATTTTAGTAGGGTACCTAGGAATTAAAACAACATTTTCTCTACAAATCACAGAAGAGCTAAAGGGACTTATGTAAGTTAAGTAAGGAAAACACAGGGTACTGATCTATTAGCTTTATTTCATAAACATAGAAACAGTTACAGTTATGCAAATATCATCTCCTCTCTTCTTTTCTTAGTGACCACTGTACCAGGCTTGTGCTGGGCCTCAGGATGGTTCATCAGCTCCGGGGGGCATGTGGACACAGAACTCGCTAGCAACACCTGCTTCAAGTCATAGAACAGCGCACAATCCTCCTTAGTGACGAAAGAAACAGCTTTACCAGTTTTGCCCGCACGACCCGTACGACCGATACGATGGGTGTAGTCTTCAATCGTCTTCGCCATATCATAGTTGATAACCACACTGACGTCCTTGATGTCGATACCACGACCGGCGACGTCAGTGGCAACGAGGATATCTTTGGAACCATTCTTGAGACTCGCCAGAGCAAAGTCTCGCTGCTCTTGCCCTTTACCACCATGCAGTGTGCATGCGTTGAAGCCAAGTTTCTCCAAACCTTTTGCGAGCACATCGGCACCTTTCTTTTGATTGACGAAAATTATGATTGGCGGTTCGACGCCGCATTGGAGAAGTTGTGTGAGTTTTCTACGCTTCTCGTTCTCCCCTACCATGTGGACAACTTGTTCTGTCCTGTCTACTGGCTTGCCGATAGATCCAATGTAAACTATAGCTGGTCGTCTGAGATAGCTACGAGCTAAGCGCTCAACCGCCGGCGGCATAGTAGCTGTAAACATCACAGTTTGTCTGTACTTCTTCTTTGTGTTGTAATTAGCTAGTAGAACGGATGCATCCTCTGCGGCATCTGTGTCTGGCTTGACATTAGAAACTGGCATGAATTCCAAAATCTTTTGAACATCTGGCTCGAAACCCATGTCTATCATTCGATCTGCCTCATCGAGGACAACATATGTGCAACGGTTCAGGACTAGGTATCGGTTTTCGAGTACGTCGATGAGTCGACCGGGCGTAGCGATAACGATTTCACAGCCCAATCTGAGCTTGAAACCTTGCTCTTCTCTTGAGAGCCCACCCACTACTACAACTGAAGTGATATCCAAAGGAATACCAAATTTGTTGGTTTCCTCCTCGATTTGTTGGGCCAACTCACGTGTTGGCGCCAATATAATAGCGTACGGCCCTTGATCAGCGTCCTCTAAGCGCTCACTCTTTGGAAGAGACTGGATCCAAGTTAGCAATGGAATGAGGAAAGCTAAGGTTTTACCAGAACCTGTCTCAGCCACACCAATGATGTCTCTGTTCTGCAAACCAATTGGAATAGCCTGTCTTTGAATAGGTGTTGGACTTTTATAGCCAACTTTGTTGATGATCTCCATGATATCAGCATGGAATGCACCTTCTTTCCAGTTTCTGATGGGATTGGGGATCTTTCCACCTTTTATTGTGATGTTGTAGTCTTCTCTGAAGATTCGCCAGTCTCGCTCTGTCATTTCATCATGGTCCTTTTCTGACCAATGCCTGTCATCCCACTTCTGCTTATCTTCCTTCTTTTTCACTTTCTTTAAACGTAATTTTTCTTGTTCCTTTTCCAACTCAGTCCTCCTTTTTTCTAAAAGATTTCCATAGAATTTACTATGATCTTTTTTCTGAGATTTAATATCAATTCCAGCTATGTGACCACGTCCGAAAAACTGAACTTGATGTCTTTCTTTGTACAGTGTGTTGTAATCGTTTGAGGTGTCTTCTGATGCATCCCAGTCAAACACAAATTTTCTGTCATTCAATCTTCTAACTCTACGCTTTCTCTTTACAATGCCCAAATAACGAGCTTTGATAGCTTCCTCTTCTCGCTCCTTATCCTTTGTTTTAGAAACCTCATCATTGCGTTCTTTTTTATCATCTCCCCCTCCCCCTCCACCACGACGGTCACCTTGTTGATTTTTCCTCTCTTAAAACCTACGTTCCCTTTCTCGTTCCCTCTCTTCTCTCCTTTCCCTTTCTTTCTCTCTTTCTTTTTCTCTTTCTTCTCTATATCTTTTTTCTTCTTCCCTTCTAGAGGAGCCTGTCAGATCAATAGTATCAATAGGCCTTTCAACATTAGCTCTCATGGCTTCTACTTGTTCACGACGTCGTTCTAACGCCAGTGCTGCTCTTTGTTCCTTAGATAAGAAGACAGGTTTACTCCTAGCCTCCTCTTCAGCTTTTTTCTTAGCAAGTAACTCCTCTAGGGATAAGGGTTCGCGTTTTGTAGGCTTCGCTTCATCGGTTTTTTTATTTTCCTCTGCATCTTCTTCCAATTTTTTAGTGACATCATCTCTCTTACCCTTATTCCTCTCCTTGTCGTCGTAACGTCTATCTTTCTCATCATGACGTCTTTCTTTCTCATCGTGTCGTCTATCTTTATCATCGTGGCGTTTATCTTTCTCTTCAGTACGTCGATCTTTGTCTTTACCATCGCGTTTTTTAGAGTCTTTTTTACTTGGGCTTTTGGATCGATCACCATCTTTTTTTGGGCTCTTCTCTTTTCTAGGGCTACGCGCCTTCTCGACATCTTTACGAGGGCTCCTGGATCTATCGCGTTCTTTTTTAGCAGGGCTACGAGACTTTTCCTGATCTTTTTTAGGGCTTCTTGAGCGCTCCCTGCGCTTAGTTTTGTCTCGATGAGTTTCACGTTCATCGTGGCGGTCTTTATCACGTCTCTCTCGAGAACGCGAACGTCTGCGCTCGGGACTTTTGTCCCTTGCCATTAGTACACAGAATCTAAATGTTTGAAACAAAAAATAGAGTCGTGGATTGATTAAAATTAAAACAAGACAAGAAAAACAACGAAAACTGCACTTATTTCTTCTTCTTCTTTTTTTTTTTTTTAGTTCAGTTTAAAATGGCAGTCTGTCTGTATAATAAACAGACAGACTGCCAGTCAGTGTATAGACAATTTTGCTAGTGTCAAGTCATTGTCAACGTATACTTCTTCGTTTTACGTATGTCTTCTTCTTATATGGAAAACACTTCTGTCATTTTGACTTAATTGACTTGATTGACAGTCATGACAGTACGTGAATGCAGTCAGACGCCACAAATTAAAAGACGAAGAAACGTTTATAAAAACTAATGTCATCTTCTTTTGTTTTATGGCCTCTGTGGCTAGCTTGCCACAATTTTGCCAGTGTCAAGTGTATTAGTTTGATTGTCGCTTAGCAACGTAAACAAACAAAATTTGGAAAGAAACGATGACTTTTCTTTCAAAATTCTCCTGGAAAGTCTTTGACTAAATTACCAACCAACATTACCCCTCCATTTCAATTACTTACACCTGTGCTAAGTAAACAAGTTAAATTGGATAAACTGCCACCAAATTTACGCAATAAAACTTAAAATAACACGAGAAAAATAATTAAAATGGGAAGACCCATGTCGTTTTGACAAGATAGCCAAAGACAATCAAAACTAATGTCAAATCTCTTTAAATTAAAAGAAGAAAAAGAAGACTCTCGACATTGACAATGACATTGGCAAAATTGTGGCAACACAGCCGCAGACGCAGAAGCCATCCATTTAACAAAAGAAGGAGAAAATAATAAAAAAATTGTTTTGGTTTCAATTCAATTTACTCAAAGATTTTAATAACTAGCACAGACTAGGGATGCTAACTTTCCCTTAATTATTTTACTCTTTGATGCTAACGCATCTATAATTCATTAATTCAAGTTCAATGTTCTAGTGCCCTGCCCACATTATTATTTGTGCAACGATGGGAATTCTTTCAAAGATATTTACAGCTTTAACTGTTATAATTTTGGGTGGTGCTTCTGCATTATTTTTTCACATAATTAGAAAAAGAATTAGAAGTCTTGAAAAACCCAAACCTCGAAAGGCTGTGGAATCTTTCAACTACTTGGATATAAATATTGTGACTACGGCGGAGGACTGTGACCATGTAGTTCATGAATTACGCAAGTAATATAATTTAAGTAATTAAGTTTATACTATTTACTGTCTCAAATTACAAGGTACATAATTAGTTCGTTCTTAGGAGTCAGTGGTCAACTTTGATGACAATAATATTATAAATTGATGAGATGAGTCGAGGCCCTTTTGCTGCTGTAGCACACAATATACCTAGATTGTCTAACTTTTGTTATTTTTTACTCGTTTTTTTTTTATTGTTGAAACTTATATTTAAGTAGGTACTATATGAAATGTTTCCTTTTTTTTATTATTCTCTTTCTTTTTATCTATCTATATAATTCAAATAATTTTCAAATGTGTCTGTATTGTGTGCTAATGTGGTAAATAAATGAATGTCTATGTCTATGTCTAAATAATGTCCTTTTGAAAGGCAGCACCAGTGAGACAAAAAAATATTTTTAGATTATTTTACTAATTATTGAGCAACATGTCAATAAAAAATGACTGAGTCACAGGTTGGCTCATAACTGTACTTTATGATTCATCAATTAAATATGAACACCTTTTTTTCGAATAATTTTTTAAGAATAATAATTTGGCGTACAGGCTCTCACATGCTAATCAATAAAAGAACTTTCGACTTTAGTAATTGTCTTGCTTGTATCTGCCGCCCACAGCTTTGTTCTGGTGGCTGGATACAAAAATAGTAGCCCTGCCTCAGTCTTATATCCATGCCAAATTTCATTAAAATTAATTCAGTTCTGTCATCAGTTCTCTTGTTTTCATACTATACATCATCAGCTTGTTATCTTTGGCAGTGCAAGTCTGAAAATGTTGGTAAAAAATTTATACTGACTGCTGAAGTGAAGGAAAACATCATGTGGAAATCAGCATGTCCAAGAACTAGAAATTCGAAAGACATGTCATCATCATCATAACAGCCTTCTAATGTTCCCACTCCTGGGACACTGGCCTACTTGGAGCGAGAGTGATTGGGTTTGAATTCACCACGCTGACCCAATGCGGATTGGGGGATAATATAAGAATAGATAGAATACGAAAGACATGTGCCATCCACCAATCCGCATTGGGTCCGGGTGGTGGATTAAAACCCAATCACTCTCGCTCCAAGTAGGCCAGTGTCCCAGCAGTGGGAACATTAGAAGGCTATCATGTCATAGAGTAGCATTACTGACAGTGTTAAAATGATCCTAATTTTCTTTCAGGCGAAGTATGAAGCATAAGACTCTAGGTTTTGACTGTGAGTGGGTTACAGGCAGTTGCGGACGCCAGCCTGTAGCATTGTTACAGCTCTCAGCATTTGATGGCTTCTGTGGACTATTTAGATTGTGCTGTTTTTCTCAGGGCACAATACCAAATTCATTGAGAGTAAGATGTATTTTATTTAAATATTCCTACTTTGTTTGATTGGTACTGACTGCTCCAACTGCGCCAGTAAAGACTTTCCTAAGAAGACAACTAAATAGGCTTAAATTTTGTACTAATAATAATAATAATATATAATAGACAAACACAATTCATCATCTAGCCACAAGCTAAGCAGAGCTTGCGTTATGGGTACTAGATGACTGATATACATAATACAATACAATAGATTTTTTATTATACATGGAAAATACCCAGAACACCCAAAACAAATAATTGTAGATCGTACAAACATTTGACCCGAGTCGGGAATCGAACCCGCAACCTCTGTGTCGCAAGCGGGGCGGCGGCGGCGCCCGCTGCGCCACATTGGTCGTCAATATATCAAATATTTGTAGATCGTACAAACATTTGACCCGAGGCGGGATTCGAACCCGCAACCTCTGCGTCGCAGGCGGACCTGCGCCCGCTGCGCCACATCGGTCGTCCAAATTCATGTTTATTATGAATTGATTCAGGATCTACTGCAATGTGAGGATATTTACAAAGTTGGCGTCGCACCCATCGGCGATGCGAGATACATCAGCTCAGACTATCAGATTGCTGTACATGCCACTATTGACATCCGGTACATAGTTGAGATGTGCGGCTACCAGGCAGGAGGGCTAGCTGCTATGTCGGAGGAACTACTGCATGTGACCTTGGATAAGCAGTGGAAGGTATAGCATGAATACATGTCTCTTGTTATTTTTTGTTACGTCAGCAAGTTATTTTTATTAGGTACTGTATTTACTGGGCTGACATCCGTGCTTCTTTCTCTAAGTAGGCCCCAACGGAATACCAGCGCTGGGTAGCTATGCGACCCAGCAAATGCTGAGTTGGAGCTTTTTTGTGGCGACCGCATTTTTGTGTAGGTACCTACAGCTAATGCACGCGACATATTATAACTCTAAGTGCTACCTACTTAGTTTTTAATTTTAGTTTTTGTCTTTTAATTGTTTCAATTGTTAGACTATTCACGTTCATAAGCTGAACCAGGAAAACTGACACGATGTATCGTTTTTGTCCGCAAGAGTAGACCCACTAAATAAATAATGATAAATAATGCTGGACAATCCACACAGCATCCTTTGGGCTAGATGCCCAAAGGTAAGCTGCTGATAAACAGAGCTGTATTATGGGTACTAGATGAATGATATATACATGTATTGTATTGTATATTTAATACAATACAATACATGGATAGATATTTTTTATTTTATATAGAAAATACTCAGAACACCCGGAACAAATATTTGTAGATCCTACAAACATTTGTCCCGAGGCGGGAATCGAACCCGCAACCTCCGCGTCGCAGGCGGACCTACGCCCGCTGCGCCACATCGGTCGTCGCCACTGATGACATAATAAAAATTAGTTTTTCCCCAGACTCGCTGCAGCAACTGGGAGGCAGTAGAACTGAACCCCACACAAGTGCATTATGCCGCGTCAGATGCACACTCAGCTATACTAATATTCGTGAAGGTGATGGAAAACCTTGATACAGGAGGGTTCAGGAACCTTTGGAGAGCCCGAGGACCTAAAGACGATGTCTGGGACAGAATTGACGAGACCTGCTGGGAGTATAGCGACAGGAACTATAAAGCTGAGGCTGCACCCGACAGACAACGGGTTGAGGGTAGGTAAGTGTTTTGTTTTATTTTTTATTCCAATAAAGTGGCATCCAAGCGTACGGCCCACTTGATGGTAAGCGGTTACCGTAGCCTATGTACGCATGCAACTTCATAGATATCACTTGCGTGAGCGCTCGTGACGTAGCTGGCTAAGTTGTTCTTAACAGATCAACTGCTACTGTTAAGCACTGTTCCGCGGGGTTATCATTTGGATGGGTGACCGCCACTGGCAATTTCAACTGAGCGCTCCCGTGCTTCGGAGGGCACGTTAAGCAGTCGGTCCCGGCTTTTTCAAAGTTGTTAGGCCATGACAGAGGCCTTCGGGCGGCCTAAAAACTCTGTCACCAGAGTTGGCCACTGACTCATACGAACTTACTTAACGACTGGTGATAAAAAAACCATGGAACTAAAATTACCATAGTCTTTTCCCTGCCTACCTAATTGATTCATAACTATCTAAATTAATAATGAATCTATTTGATTTGTGACGTCACTATGACATTTTAATTCGTATTTAACGAGAACATATTTAAATAGAAATTACTGTAGGTACATTCTAATACCTCCATCATTATTATAACATAGCTAGCAGATCTGCCCCAGCTTCGCACGGGTGCCATGAAACAGCACACGTGCGAAGCCGAGGCGAGTCGCTGGTAATAAATATGGCCTATGTTACTCAGGGATAATGTAGCATTCTAATGGTGAAAGAATTTTTGAAATCGAACCAGTAGTTTTTGAGTTTATTCGTAACAAACAAAAAATAATGCTGGACAATCCACATAGCATCATCTAGCCCCAAGGTAACCTGCTGATAAACAGAGCTGTATTATGGGTACTAAATGAATGATATATACATGTATTGTATTGTATATTTAATACAATACATGGATAGATATTTTTTATTTTATATAGAAAATACTCAGAACACCCGGAACAAATATTTGTAGATCCTACAAACATTTGTCCCGAGGCGGGAATCGAACCCTCCTCTGCGACGCAACCTCTGCGTCGCAGGCGGACCTGCGCCCGCTGCGCCACATCTGTCGTCAGTATATTAGTATAGATATAAATAAAGTCGCTTCACGTTGTCTGTCCCTCTGTCCGTTCGCTTATATCTATTAAACTATGCTTTTAATGCAGTTTTCAGATAGAGTAATTCAAGAGGAAGGTTTATGCATAGTTTATGCACTCGTGCATAGCCGGGGCGAGTCGCTAGTAATGAAATAAATCGATTTCAATTTTTTTTTTCTTTTTTTCTACAGTAAAAAGTGTAAGAAAGCTCAAGATAGAGAGCCCAAACGGCATTACCGCAGCAACGCCACAAGGAACAGGCCTCTCTACCACAACTGTTATCTACAAGCGCCGGACGGGGAGCTATTGTGTACATGCGATATCAAGAAGGCACGTTGGTAAGCAAGCACTTATTAAGTAGGATATGTCTGACCTACAGCGGTTTCACCATAATTTCTCCCCGTTAAAACATTCCCTGGGCACCTACAAACATTTCATGACCAAAATTAGCCAAATCGGTCCAGCCGTTGTCGAGTTTTAGCGAGACTAACGCACATCAATTCATTTTTATATATAAGACTAGCTGACCCGGCGCGGTTTCACTCGCGTAAATTTTTTCGCAATTTTTCCATATTTTCACACCGTTTAAACCTTTCCTAGACTCCTACAAACATTTTCAAGACCAAAATTAGCCAAATCGGTCCAGCCGTTTTCGAGTTCTAGCGAGACTAACGCACTGCAATTCATTTAAAAAAAAATAACAAGTTGGAAGAATGCAGAAGCTAATAGGGACTTGCTCGCCACCATTTATAACATCTTACAGATCTTTTTCATCATCATGACAGCCTTCTAATGTTCCCACTGTCGGGACACTGACCTACTCTCGGGCGAGAGTGATTGGGTCTTAATCGACTACGCGGACCCAATGCGGATTGGTGGATGGCACATTCTTTCGAGTTTTTTTAGTTCTTGGTCATGCCGGTTTCCTCACGATGTTTTCCTTCACCGTATGAGCACTGGCATTGCGCACATAAATTTTTCGAACAAAAAAACCCATTTCAAACCAAGTTGAACCCACAACCTTAAGATCGTAAGGCGGGGTCACTACCTACCACTAGACATCTAAAAAAAACCGGTGGTGGCACTGGGTGGTCTATTGTTAGGTGTGTGCCTAATGTGTAAATGTGTAACCCTACTATGGAACCTGGGTCCGAAATAAATGATTTTTATTTATACATACCTATTTCTGCCGCCAAGCAGTAATGCTCGCATTGCTGTGTTCCGGTGTGAAGGGTATGGTTTCCGGTGAAATTACTGGCATATGAGGCTTTCGATCTTAGCCTCAAGGTGGCAACCCGCGAGTGATACCTCGGGTATTGCAAGCGTCTATAGGCTGCGGTAACCGCTTACCATCTTGTGGGCCATACGCTTGGTTGCCACTTCAGTTGTATAAAAAATGACAAAAATTCGTTAAGAACCCAGCCGGTGTTGTTGCCAGTTCTTTTACGGCATGGGCGCGTTAGAACTGGCGTAAGACCTAGCTTTTAAGACGTTTCAAAATCACTCTTGTAATTTTAAGTAATATGCACATTTGATTTAATTTGATTTAATCGAATCCGACCTAGGTGGGATAACAAATTAAGATTTTCTCTCACAGGTATTTAGAAAAAGATCTAGCAGTCCTTATCTCAGAGAGCCCTCTTACGGTGAGACTTCGCTTCGAGCCGGTTGCGCGTTCTACCGGCGACGTCGGGAAATACTACCAGATGAAGAAAGAGAATCATTGCGTTGTATGCGGGGCTACCAAGTCCTTTATTAGGAAGAACATCGTGCCAAGAGAGTATAGAAAGTATTTCCCTGGTAAGAAATTGTTTACTACCCTGTAGAATAGCACACTTCCCTCCTGGTCCTGGAGTCGTAGACGAACATATCATAAATATTTTTATTTTATTTATTTATTTGATAATTAGAACGGCACAAAAACACCAATTACACTAATTATTAAAAACATCATACAATGTCAAATTATCAATACTACAATTAATAACAACAATAATAAAAATTATAAAATGTCAATAAAGTTAAAGTTTAACATAAAATAATAGATAATAAATTAGAAAATAGATTAATATTATTATTATATAATAAATATTATTATTATTATCAGCCTGTATCATCCCACTGCAGGGCAAAGGCCTCCCCATCCCCCTTCCATATAGTACGGTCATGTGCTTTTAAGGACCAATCCTTATTAAATGAGTCCAGGTCATGCCGCCATCTAAGTCTGGGTCTGCCACGATGTCGTCTTCCGTCGTTGGGGGCCCACTCCGTTGTTAATTTTGCCCAGAGATCATTGGACATGCGGCAAACGTGCCCGGCCCAGTTCCATTTCAGTTTCATATCATAATTAATACATTTTTTTTATATCACTAACCTGATGAGTCATGAAATTAGTATTGAAATACTATACCAGTTACAATTAACCCAGATATCTGAACCATTTTGTATGATTACTCAAAAGTTTCCTTCACCGTATAAAAGCAATGTCATTGCGCACATAATAGAAAAAAACCCATTTAGCAAGCCACCTCCATCAGGAATCAGGATCGCCTGACACCAGACCAGGAGGGCGATTCTCGTGCATAGATAAATGGTTACATGTGACCATTTATCTATGCACGAGAATAGCCCTTTTTTTTTTATACTACTGTACTGAAGTGGCAACCAAGCGTACGGCCCACAAGATGGTAAGCGGTTACCGCAGCCTATGAACGCTTGCAATACCAGAGGTATCACTCGCGGGTTGCCACCTTGAGGCTAAGATCGAAAGCCTCATGTGCCAGTAATTTCACCGGAAACCATACCCTTCACACCGGAACACAGCAATGCGAGCATTACTGCTTAGCGGCAGAAATAGGTATGGGTATGGTGGTAGTCCTTCCCCGGACGAGCTCTATCACAGAGAACTCTACTACGCCCTCCAGGGCTTTTGAATTTAGATGAAACCATAAAAGCATCCTGAAGACCACGGACAGACACATCGCCGCTCTGGAAGTGCCTTGTGTTGATGATCTAACGAGAACTTTACCTAGCTTTTCTTGGATCATCCTCAGCATAGGAGCCGCTACACCCAGCACCTATTGTGCGCCTTTCTCGAATCCCGTAGTACTTTGTTAATCATAAGGAAATGTAACGTATAGACATTCAACTTATGCAATAATAATTATGTGAAAAGTGTCACAGTGTCTATTTATTATCATATCCTGTTTCTCACCATTACACGCTACACTGCACTGCACACAGGCTCTGTTCAACAATATACCTAAAATTAAAAGTTACCTATATTTTAGTCTTTACTAGCACATATAATTTAAATTGTACCTAAAACACAATAAGGAATTCTGTAAAATTGTGACAGATAAAAGTCACCCATAAAGAAGTCCGATTTCTGTCCGAAATAAAGTTTTTTATTGTTATTTTATTATAAGTAGATGTGAGGTGAAATTACAGGCATATGAGACTTTCCATCTAACGTCTCAGGGTGGTAACACGCAAGTGATATCTATGATGTTGCATGCGTACATAGGCTACGGTAACCGTGATCAAGTGGGCCGTACGCTTGGGTTGCCAAAAAAAAGAAAAAAAAAAAAGATGAATGCTCGTTCCAGAGATAATGAAAGACCATTCTTCGCACGACGTCCTGCTGCTGTGCGTGCGCTGCCACCAGCGCAGCAACATGCACGACCAGGCGCTGCGCAGCCGCCTCGCCGCGCTCTGCGCCGCGCCGCTCGCGCACGACAACCCGAGGGTCATCGAGGACCTCGCTATCAAGTACGGACATCTTTGTAGCTTCAGCAAGAGCTCGTATTCATTTCTATGACTCTTCAGCAAAAGCTTGTATTAAATAAATAAATAATGCTGGACAATTAGGGATTGCAAAACCGGAAGATATTCAAAACCGGTTTTGAATTGCGGTTTTGAGAGCCCAAAACCGGAAACCGGTTTTTGTTCCGGTTTTGGCAACATTTTTAAATATTTTTTACTAGCTGACTCGCGCTGTTTTTCTCGTTGGTTAAACCTTCTCTGGACTCCTACAAATATTTTAATTTTAATAATTAGCCAAATTTAAGCCAATTCGTTTAAGAAATATTAAAATTTACAATTTTTTTGATCCCAAAAAAATTCAAACGCGATTTGAAAACAAAACCTTGATAAAATAATATGTAAAATTGTAGTTTTGCGCATGTTTTGATTTGGCTCTCAGAAACCCTATGGCACTTAAAGATAATTGTCACTTTCATCACCATGGGTAGGTCAAATAACCATTTATTCGGTTCTTAGAAATAGTTCTTTGATTATTGGTCTAGTTGTTTTTAAAACAAGCAAATAACTGAGTTTTTCTCTTATTATGGATAGCACGGGCGTGAGAAGTGCCGCAGCGAAGCACATTCTAATTTCAACCCTAATTCAACAACGTTGCGTTTAAAATAAATGTCCAAGCGTCGAGGTACTAATCTATGCTCTAACAGTTTGGTTAACATGAACTTAAAATAATACTAATAGTTCTACGAAAAGAAAACCTCACACGCACAAACTATTAAAAATGAGCAATTTACTGCGTTTTAACGAGGTAATTTGCTCATCACGCTGATGATTTTAATTAAATCTTCACCAAATTTTTATAAGACCAGCTTATGGTAAATAAAAAAACAATCTAAATCGGATCTCGTAAGGCGGAAATATTCAGTAGCCTCATTTTTGCTCCTGTCTGGAGGATGTACCTCCCCAATAAAAAATCGCCAACAATGAAAAATATCTATGAAGATTGGTTGAAAAATGGGACCTTTATGCGATTGACTGCCTGACGGACAAAAGCATTTTTGGCCAATGTCTAAACTGAGACGCTTCACTCGTTCGGTTAATTATGATTAACTAAATGACATCAAATTAACTCATCATCTCTTTTAAGGAGGTGATGCTCCACAACACAAAGCAAGCTTCGTGAGCTGTATTTAAATTGAAAATTAAATTCTGATAATATTTGTTGTATTGTTGTGACTTGTGTTGCATATCGAAAGAAAGATAATATTGCCAGCTTTAAAACGGTGCCCCAAACATTTCTAGGAACCATGGAGGTAATATGTGACAACACTGAATAGAAGTGCGTTCCAAAAAGTTGATTTAAATCTATAAAAATAATGTAATTCAATAACGGGAAAACCGAAGTTAAAACCGGTTTTGGCTCTCAACTACGGTTTTCAAAACTTAGTAAATTTTGACCGGTTTTCACCAAAACCGGAAACCGGTTTTACAATCCCTATGGACAATCCACACAGGGTCATCGAGCCCCAAGCAGAGCTTGTGATATGGGTACTAGATGACAGATATAATTAATACAATACAATACATAGATAGATATTTTAAATTATACATAGAAAATACCCAGAACATCCGCAACAAATATTTGCAGATCGTACAAACATTTGTCACGAGGCGGGAATCGAACCTTCGAAATCGCAACCTCCGCGTTGCAGGCGGACCTTCGCCCGCCGCGCCACATCGGTCGTCAAATTACATTGGGTTAGTGTCAAAATCCCCTTTGAAGTTCCCTTCAGAGGGAATATTGGGATAAGATCTGCTGCTTGACTCTTATTCTACCTCCAAGCAGTAGTGCAAACAGTAATTGTTTAGTTTTAAGAGGCCTTTCCAAGATTTAGCGATATAATTCATGAAGTTCGCCTGAATGTATCTTTATATAGTTTATGTAATAGTGCGCGCGACGAGGAGCGATACGTCCTCCTTCCATAAGCCGTCAGCGCGGTTTGAGAGTCGGTGCTTCGATTGATATGATTTTAAGTGCGCTAAGGTGTGATTTTAAAAAGTTCGTTATATTTTAAAAGTCAATGCTATTAGACTATTTTCTTTGTTGTATTTATTTAATAAAAACTTCAACTTTAATTTAGTAGGTGTATTTTTATTGTAAACTTCTTACTTTAGCAGAAATAACAAGCGTAAAATTGGGAAAAGTACTCTGTTCACTTAAATTTTAAAACTGTGATTATTATAATTGCAATTTTGGAAATATGTTAGACTTTGTTATTTCATAGAAAACATGATCGAAAGTTGACTGGAATTGCTCATTTTACGAAACGTGCGTTACTAATTATTTTTTTAATCAGTTATGTCTTGTTGTGGAAAAAGGAATGTGTTTGTGTTAATTAATATTTGTTCTGTTGGCTTAAATTTTAAGGAATTAAGCTTTTTATTTATTTTTATTTAATTCTTTAATTTACTTTAATTCTTTCAATTTCAAATTAATGGGTGATTCTAGGCTGAGGCGCGTGGAACTGACGTAAATTCACCTATTGAAAAGACATTTCAAAATAATCCTTGTGATATGATTGAATAAATATACAATATATAATATTCTAACTGTTTTGTGTTTTAGGAAAGTTCGTATGGCCGCGCGCGCTCTGCTAGTCCACGGCAAGAAGCACTCTCTACCAGCAGAGCGGCGGAAAGAGTTGGAAACTGTTGTTATCTCGCAGTTTCCACACCAGGATGTAGTAACCGATAGCATGTTACAAGAAGCCGCTATTATGCAACACACGTATGTAATTCTTCATTATGACAGCCCTATTATGTTCCCACAGTTGGGACACTGGCCTACTCCTAAGCGAGAGTGATTGGATAATCCACCGCGCGGAACCAATGCAGATTGGTGGATGGCACATATGTATTTTGAATATAGTAAGTAAGTAAGCTCGTATGTGTCAGTGGCTAACTCTGGTGACTGAGTTTTTAGGCCGCCCGAAGGGCTCTGTCATAGTTTAACAACTTTGAAAAAGCCTAAAAAAGCTTAGCGTGCCCTCCGAAGCACGGGAGCACTCAGTTGAAATTGCAACTGGCGGTCACCCATCCTAATAGTGACTACGCGGAACAGTGCTTAACTTCGTTGATCTGTTAGGAACAACTTAGCCAGCTACGTCACGAGCGCTCCGTGCGCTCGTATTTCGAATGTTTAGTTCTGTTGAATGTTTTAATTATATTTTTTCTCTAAGAGTGTTGAGTTGGTATCGATCTAAGTCCGATAAAAATTACAACAACAGGCCAAACCAATAGTACCTAATACAGATTTCAAGCCACGCTTCCCATTGGCTAGTTTTTATATATTTAATTATTCTATTTCTAGAGTAACCAATGAAGAATTCACATCGGAATCCCACGGGTACAAAGTGGTGTCGAAGTATTTAGCATCGCCCGGAGGTCTACTGAAGATAGAAGAAGAATGGCGCACGCATTTCCTCACTTCGATGCGACCGAAGTTCATGCCTGAATTGTGGTCAGTTCACCATAATAGAGACAGGTATGTAAATCATCATATCACACTAATATTTTTAATACGACGACAGATGTGGTGCAGCGGGCGCAGGTCCGCCTGCGACGCGGAGGTTGCGGGTTCGAGATTTGTTCCGGATGTTCTGGGTATTTTCTATATATAATAAAAAATATCTATCTATGCAATGTATTGTATTATGTATATATCAGTCATCTAGTACCCATAACACAGCTCTATTTAACAGCAGCTTACCTTGGGGCTAGATGATGCTGTGTGGATTGTCCAGCATTGTTTATTTACTTATTTATTTATTATGAATGCGAAAGTTTGGAATTTTGTTTGTTTGGATAAATGTTTGTTCCTCTATAGCTCGATAACTACTAAACCGATTTGGCTGAAGTTTAAAATATAGATAGATAATGACCGGGAATGTTTTATTCCGGATAAAAGTACGACTCGTACGTGAATGTGATCATTGTTGGACTTAGAACACTCGTACTTCAAGCTAGAATGATCCATCATGTGGACCCAATGCGGATTGGTGGATGAAATGTCATTCGAAATTTTAGTTTTAGAGGACATACCAGATTTTTCACAATGTTTCCTTCAGCGTTTGAGAGATTTTTTGTGGCACATATAATTTTTGAGAAAAAGAACCATTGCTGGAGAACCTGTTTTGTACCCACGACCTTAGGATCGGAAGGCTACTATACACCAATGCTCATCATTTTTATTAGCATTTAGGGTACATCTTTCATGCATTCGAAAATATAGAATCTATTTATCTTTGTTATTTTTCAGATTGAAAGTGAAATGGGATGAGAAGCGTCTGGATTCAAGTGACCTGAAGTCCATGGGTGTGGAGTGGTGACTCTAGCACAACTAACTCGACATTCAGATTGTAAGCGCGCCATCTGTGCGGGAGGGACCGGAAATATTCTAAACTTGGGACGGAAGTGGTGCTTTTAGAACAATGTGTAGTACTAATTTGTTCTGTGACAATGTATAAAGTATAGCTTGGCAAAAAAGTCGGCGCCATTTTCTTCGTCATCATCATCATCATTAATCAATTTTCATGAAGAACATTTTAGACTTTTTTGCCATGCTATACGTACTTATTCAAAACGGTACAGAAAAAATCACCAGAGAATGTATCCTGGCTTGAGTCACTTGAGTCAAAGCAGTGGAAGTTGATAGTAATATATATATAATTTAAAAGTGAAAAGTGATTTGAAAACTAAACAATAAAGATTTTTAACTGAACTTAATTGTTAATTATTTAAGTATTGCAAGCTGAAGATTGTAAGTTATAATGAAGCAAAGAGCTGTTTCATGCATCTAGCAATTTAATATTAAACTTCAATGCTTCCTGTGGTATCTAAAGGTAATAACAAGGAATTTATATAAATCATACATTCCTTGGGTACTAATACTCTGCTGTGTTCTAAGCACAATATTAGTACTATGTGTAGCCCTTCCTTATTTGAAAGAGTTATCAATGCTGCTATGTAATATGTGTGCTGTATGTATGTATGTATGTGTATGTAGTAGTAGAGTTCTCTGTGATAGAGCTCGTCTGGGGAAGGACTACCACCATACCTATTTCTGCCGCCAAGCAGTAATGCTCGCATTGCTGTGTTCCGGTGTGAAGGGTATGGTTTCCGGTGAAATTACTGGCACATGAGGCTTTCGATCTTAGCCTCAAGGTGGCAACCCGCGAGTGATACCTCTGGTATTGCAAGCGTCCATAGGCTGCGGTAACCGCTTACCATCTTGTGGGCCGTACGCTTGGTTGCCACTTCAGTTGTATAAAAAAAAAAAAAAATGTTTATACAACGTAACCTAAATAATGATACACACATTCTTATTATTATCACTTCGGAGGGCACGTTAAGCAGTCGGTCCCGGCTTTTTCAAAGTTGTTAGGCCATGACAGAGGCCTTCGGGCAGCCTAGAAACTCTGTCACCAGAGTTGGCCACTGACTCACACGAACGAACGAACGAGCACGAAAGCATGCCAGTGGCATTGTGTAAAACCATTGCTTCTAGTGATGAGCATGCATATTAAAAGCATGCTGACAAATCAACTCTGTCGTTTAATTTTTGAGCTTGCTACCATATGTTACTACCACAATAGTTGTCATTTTAACATAGAACATCGTCGTCTGTGGCTGAGTTTGACACAAATACGTTGTACCAACCCAACCACCACAGAAAAATCAATTAACCCATGCCTGTCTGTCACTGTCAGTCATGTTTCAAGCAAGTGTCAAAAGCATTTTGTAAACAATTTTCGAAAAAGTTCGTTGATTGATCAATATTAACTTTAATTCCATCCAACACCGACACATTATAAAGTCGGTCTAAGCGCTAGCATCCATTAATCTGTGATACGTATTAAACGTTTATATCTAGCTAAGAACAAAGTGAAATGACGCACACAAAACAAATGAAAATAACAAAACTATTTAGAAGAGGAGGTAAGTTTTTCAGCTTCGCTTCGCGCCTTCGCACTAAACTACCGGATTAAAATCTATTAATTCGTCTGTTTCCTAGCTACACAGCTCCCAGAAGATTGTGACGATTTACAGGAGGAAATTCAACAGTTGGAGCAAAAGCTCAAAGAAAAACACGAAGAGCTATTTCAACTGCAGCGGCAGAGTCAGAGACTCCGGTACAAAGATGATTGCAACAGCAAGGCAACCCTGGCTAATAATAAATCGGATCATTTTATAAGACCTGAGGTAAATGAACATCTGAATAAAAAAGTTTATGGGCTTAGGTATAACAGCAAACTTTTGATTCATAAGCTAGGTTCTTAACTACTTTGAATGTAGCCTAATGTTTTTTTTTAGAAAATAATACTATCAAACTCTGTAGAAAGCTTGAAGAGCAAAATAGAGCTGATGTCACTTCTCTCCGGCATGGAGGTTCAGTCGTACGAGGCTGATGACCACTGCGCTATATTGTACCACATGCAGCACCACTCAGAGCACCAGATCAAACATGGCTTAAAGATTGATATGGCGTCTGGTGAGGACTTTTACTAATACTTTACAAATCAACACTTGTAATCAACATATGTACGGGGAGGTTGCTTTTTCCTACACATTACTTTGATATGATATGATAGATGGGTGACCGAGATGGTGTTAACTGAAACTACCTTCCGATGTTTGTTTGCAACTGATTTATTAATACAAAATAAAAGATGAATGTGCACAAAGGTAATTGCGCTGATTGTGCGGGTTGGCCTGTACAGGGAGTTGTAACTACAGTGGTAAAAAATCATCCTATCAAAGGTAGTTTAAATATGTTACAGACCTATCTTTGGTGCATATTGTCCATATTCAAATAATTCTGCACTTCTGGACAAGGGTAGGCTGTGTGAAATAAAGCAGAAAATATGCCTATTTCAGGTAAAAACATTGTGTCTGCATCATCACTTCCGCTTGGATTCAACCTGAGTGCAGTGTTGGATCGCTTCGACAATGTGATGCTGCCTGAATGTCTGGTAGCTGTCAGGAAGGCGCTGGTCGCTTACTACGATAGACTGGAACAATTTGAAAATCTCAAGGTATTGCAGTTTGTTATTTACTGTACATAACAGCTATAGTTCAGTACACTTGGCGGATCTAAGCAATTGTAGAGTGAAGTGTTTGTGATGCGCATTATACATGAGAACTTATACCTTTCTGTCCTGTAGTCTACTTCAAAGCTGGCAGCTTGGTTTTGCAAGGTGCTTTATTATTTTATCAGATAGGAATAGGCCTGTGTGATGTGTACACACACCTATATGTATAATAGGTACCATATTTTTGTTCAATCTTTTGCAGAAAACACTAAAACTGGAAGCTCAACTATTCAAGATTCTAGATGGTTCCCACATCGAGATAAAGTTCGCCGCCCGAAGTGAGCTAGAGGCACCAGATGAACAAATAGGTGTCACACTCATGCTCGACTACAGGGTTTACGACATCCGCCCCAAGCAGTGGTCATTTGTGGAGATTGGTAAGCATCCCATTAATATCCCTGAATATCCAGTTATTTTTAAGCTTCCGCAATTTTATTCGCGTCGCGTCGTTCCCTTCAGTACTTCAATACCTCACATTTTTCATATATGAAATTCATGTTGCATTAGGAGTAAAACAAAGCATAAATATGTGGTAGAAATATAGCGCCGGAAAGTTTCGCTAGTAAACATTTCTACTTGTTTGGATGGCGCTATTATACGCACATTTTTCTGCCTAATTATCTAGTCTTACAAGAGATATTGAGATTGCTATGTATTCAGATTTACCAGAAGGCTCGTCAGAGGCTTTGATGGAGCAGTGTGCAGTATTCAAACGGAAGCCTCTTCACAAAGCATTTCGAGAGGCGTTCATCGACGGTGTCGGACCTTACGTGATGGTGCAGCAGGTGCGTAAGGATAGGACATAAGGGACATTGCGAAGGAGAGAGATGGTTGAAGGGATTTGGGGGAGACCTTTGCCTAGCAGTGCGACAAATCAGGTTAAAAAAATAAATTCAACATATGAAGACATTGCGAAGGAGACAGATGGTTAGAGGAAACCTTTGCCCAGCAGTGGGAAGAATCAGGAAAAAAAAATCCTCTGGCAATCTATAACCCGATAGCGCGAGAATGAGGCTCTTGACACTGAGTAACTCGTTTATTTGCACCTACGTACAATATAGTATCAGACAGTTGCAACATAAAGTGGCTACATTTTCATTATTCTGCCTCTTACCGGTAGCTATTACTGTTATTGATGTGCTTGCTTTAATTTCAGATCGGTGTCCAGTCTTTCCAAAGACGGCGCAAATACAAGCGATCCCGTCCCGCCAACCCTTACAACCCTAACGATGACACCTTCCACCCCGAAGACTGCTCCAGTGAGGATGATGTAGAGGAATAATGTTAAATTATTTCATCTTATACTGATGAAAAAGCAGTTGCTGTTACAAAAATTCTTTGGAATAAAGACCAAGAATATTTTTAAATCATGTCTGAATTTGAATAGCGGTTACAATAATGATTGTTCATCTATAGCTGTGACCCTATGTAAAAATGCTTAGCAATAGATTTTGTAATGGTCAAACAACAAAACTGAGCGCTTCCGTGCTTCGGAGGGCACGGTAAACTCCGACAGCTTACCGTGCCCTCTGGGTTTTTCAAAGTTCATGTCCATGTCTGTCACAAACAAACATAAAGTAACTTTGTAAGCAAAATGAAACAAGTGATTTTTATTACAATTTAATTTCTCATAAAAATAAAAAATGATTTATACATCTCCTAATTGTTTACATTTAAAATAAATGAATGAATTCTATGCAAAATATACTATCTCAATCAAATGTTATTTACCAGGGTAACTAATTTCGGATCATAGCATAGATGGTTTAACTATTAGAAAATGGCAGTATAAAACCATGAATGTTGTGAAAAGATGTTTGTGCGCTTTTCTGATATACAAATGTATCTACTCTAGCTAAAATGGAATAATAACTCTTAAGCTAACAACAGCGCTGTCTATCTATACTTACATCCTTAAAAAATACTTAAATACTTGCATTTTATACAAAATGATGTAGGTAATTGTTTCAAGTAAATCTATAAAACCCCAAGAAAACAATGCTGGATTACTTGTATAAGCGTTTTTAGTAGTTTTACAATTACATACTATTTTACGTAAATATGATAATTCATTACAATTATTAATAATTACCATCATTTAACTTCAAGCTGAACACGGTGATAAAAGAATTGATGGACAACACATAAACAAATAAAGCGGTCTTCCGTATGATGGGTCAGTTCTTAGGGTATTCCAATCTCTTTGAAAGGACTCACGAATTTTTCTAGGGCAGTTTAATATATTACAATCTGGCCAGACTTGATGAAGGTGCAAGGAAGCACTTAGATAAATCGGACAAGGGACATCGTAACTTGGGACGGACAAGATGGAGGTCTTGAAGGATTGAGACAAAAAGGTTCGAGTGTCGTAAACCTCCTTGTAATTAGAAGAAAATCTGCAAACAAAAACACCTATGTGAACATTCTTGCTCAAGGTGACAATCAGGTCATTTGCACAAAATTCAAACTACAAAAAACACGAGGAGAGTTGACCGACGCTTTACACATGCTCGGTCGGGAAAATGAGAGGATAATGACAGCCATCGAACAAGGTTGAGGTCTGATAATTAACAAAGACGAGAGATTTTACAATCAGCTGATTACTTAGTATATGGCAAATTTCCTATATTTCGAAGAAGCATCAAAGGCCTCGAGACAAAGAGATGGTCTCGAATAACATGTGTGACCAATTACCAATTATCGACATTATCCAACACTGTCCACTATCAACTCCAATGCATTGACAGTAGCTCACTTCTCAGACAGCCCTAAAAACTCCATACTCCATTACAACTTCCTTGGCAATTTTGGACGCAATCTCTTAGACATGCATAACCCAGCACTCAAGTGCAAGATGTATAAGAAGGTCAAAAGCCCAAACAGCATCAATAGCAGAGATTACAAGTCCCTGGTTCTATATTTAGATCCATCAATGTGGAATGTCGCTGACTCGGTTCCTCATCCGTAGTTTCCCAGACCCACTGACT
The DNA here is from genome assembly GCA_951394395.1 of Colostygia pectinataria. Taxonomy (NCBI): domain Eukaryota; kingdom Metazoa; phylum Arthropoda; class Insecta; order Lepidoptera; family Geometridae; genus Colostygia; species Colostygia pectinataria. The sequence goes on along the minus strand of OX596351.1, from coordinate 11,704,798 downwards.
GAGAGTCTGACATTTTGGAAGATTGTGTATGAAAATGGAGAAAATTGGATGAAAAACTTAGCATTAAATGCAGGGAATCCAGCAGTGGGAACAGCAGACACAGAATCTTTTAAGAAACTTCTGGAAGATCCCACATCCATCAATATTCCAGGAACATTGACGCTGACACTCGTCAAAAAGGAGATCAAACAGAGTTTAATAAGAAATGCCGGTGACATCAAAAACAGCGTTGTGAAGTCGGCAGTCCAGTATGTAGGAGATCATGAGTCATCTCTGATCTTGTATCTGAAGTCAATCAAACCATTGTTCCCTAAATTCATCAGTGAGTACACTGCAGGAACTGGGGATAACAAAAGGCTTGATAAGCTTGTTCCAAAATTCGAAGACGATAAGAACCGTCTTTTCCAGAAATATTGACAAAAGGATCAAAAACATCATTGTAAAAAGTGAACTTCAAACAATCGAATCAATTGTCAAAATATCTAGAAAGATAACGGAAACCCCCATCTGGAAATGTTCGTCGACCAAAGCAGACGAACTCGAGGTATATCGTGCGACAGTTCCTCATCTGATGGAACTCCTAGGGAAGGCAATTAAGCAAGAAAGTAGCTGTCATAAATGCTGTTTAAATCCTCCGTGGACTTGCATCATATTCAACTCAGAGAGGACCATATCGTGCATACTTAGGACCCAAAACGTCTGAAACCACTAGCATCCTGCAACATTGTAAGAGAGATCCCAAAGTTCCTCTGATCAGAAAGGCTGCAAAACTAAGAAACGCTATCGGTTGGTTTGTGGACAAAATGTCTCGACTTGGACAGGGGATCCTGCAGAACCTTGTAGCCCTCACTGGAGAGAGATGGGATGTACAAAACGCCGGAGCAAAGAGAACGGGATCAGCTCTTCACAGATTCTCTTGTTCAAGACAAAGCTCCGCAGGATATGCAACAATGAGCCCATCTAAGTTGACATGATTGAGTACAACAACCGACACTGTTTCACAACTGAATTCAGTCAATCATGATTTCATGCATCAGAGTTTGCTTTTATATTCCCAAGCAACTGTCTGTGAGCTTATGGATGGAGATCCTAATTCTGGTTATTATCATATCATGCATGGAACGCCTTAGAGAGATTGAGGAAGTTACTATTGATACAGAGGTAGAGATTAACCAACCCATTCATATATATTCATGACTTACTTTATGCAATAGAAACTCAAACTGAATAATGATTCTGTGTGATTTTATATAAAAAATGCAAAATTCACTAGGAAAGTACACACATTCGACCCGCGGCTAAACACCAGTGTAAAGAAAAGCTGAGCTAGAGCTACTCGTCTTCGGAGGATGCCAGAGCCCAACAAATACCGGCAGTAGTAACAAATGATATGGACTACCAGGATCACTTTAAAACGTCTTCATCTAACTTGTAAGACATTTTAAAGTGATCCATGTGATTTTATTGAATAAAATTCTTTGACTTTCTCCATCTTATCTCCAAGTTATCTGATAAATTTTGGAATGTCCTTACCGGTTCAAGCAGTCACTACAAAATTGTAGTCATATTTATTTATTTAACTGTGTTTTTCTATGATATTGGTCATTTTGTTTATATTGCTCTTTACCATGGTTGAGTGTAAATCTAGCCAGCATAAGTGTCTCGTGGTTTGATCAGCACGGGCACGGCGAGGCTGCGGCGCAGGCCGGGCCGGCGCATGCGCATGCGCCCGCGCCAGCTCGCCGCCTCCGGCACTCATACGCCTCGGTTGGGAAGCGGCTTTACCTGGAGAAAAGACATTGGGCGTTTGTGTTTAGTTTTAAAGGGCGTTGTTGCGATAAGCATGATGACTGATTTTAAAAAACTATTCTATTGTGTTCAGAAGTACCTATCGACTTTATGACTGGAATAATAAGTTATTTTTTAACTTATTATTCCAGAAATTAGTTTAGTAACCCGGCGCGGTTTCACTCGCGTAATTTTTTTGCAATTATTCCATAATTTATTACCGTTTAAACCTTCCCTGGACTTATACAAATGTTTCAAGAACAAAATCAGCCAAATCGGTCCAGCCATTGTCGAGTTTTACCGAGCCTAACGCACAGCAATTCATTTTGATATCTATGAAGATAAGATATAACCTTGTAGATGCGCACGAGCCAGTGCTCAGTGGTGTAGGCCTCCTCGAGCACGCCGAGGTTGAAGTCCTTGTGGCCGATCTCCGCGCCGCGCACGCGGTCGAACCCGGCCGGACGACCTGCGCACAAACACTTATTCACCTCGCTCTCACTCGCTCTCACACAACTGACGAAGATATTAACACAGCTGCTAGTAAATTACGCACTACTTTAGTACCGGGCCTCCCCGGTACTACTTTAGGACGCAGCCAAGGGCTAGATCAAGTCTAATAACAAGGGGAAAACTCCATTAATTATCGTGATAATGGACATTAATGTTGGTGTAGTAGTAGAGTTCTCTGTGATAGAGCTCGTCCGGGGAAGGACTACCACCATACCTATTTCTGCCGCAAAGCAGTAATGCTCGCATTGCTGTGTTCCGGTGTGAAGGGGATGGTTTCCGGTGAAATTACTGGCACATGAGGCTTTCGATCTTAGCCTCAAGGTGGCAACCCGCGAGTGATACCTCTGGTATTGCAAGCGTCCATAGGCTGCGGTATCCGCTTACCATCTTGTGGGCCGTACGCTTGGTTGCAACTTCAGTTGTATGAAAAAAAAACGACTTATCGCAATCTATAATAAATATTTTAGAGAGAGATGATTTGTATTTTTGCTTGTTACAAATAAACTTGAAAACTAATGGTTCGATTTCAATAACTCTTTTTACCATTAGAATGCTACATCTGAGTAACATAGGCTTTATTTATTACTAGCAACACGCCCCGGCTTCGCACGGGTGCTTCGTTGATCTTAGTTAGGAACAACTAGCCAGCTACGTCACGAGCGCTCTTCGCGCGAGTAGTTAGACATAAAGAAATAGCGTCGCACCTCCCTCTGTGTAGACGAGGCCGAACTTGTAGTAGCTCATCTTGTACATGAGGCAGTTGAGCAGCGTCGCGGATCCGTCCGCGTCGACGCGGAACTCTCCCGACGGCGTGTAGTAGTCCGCCTCCTTGATGTGCGCGCCGCGCTCCGTGCTGCCGCCGATGCGCACCATCCACAGGAACTTGTTTATATCTGGGGGAGATATTATTTCAACATTACTTTTTTAATGCTGTACAAACCACACAGCATCATCTAGCCCCAAGCTAAGCTGAGCTTGTGTTATGAGTTATAGATGACTGATATATTTATTACAATACAATACATAAGTAAATAAATAAATAATGCTGTACAATCCACACAGCATCAACTAGCCCCAAGCTAAGCAGAGCTTGTGTTATGAGTAGTGACTGATATATACTTAATATAATACAATATATAATAATATAATACAATAGATATTTTTCATTATACATAGAAAATACCCAGAACACCCGCAACAAATGTTTGCAGATCATACAATAATTTGTTCCAAGGGAGTCGAACCGGCAACCTCCTGCTTCGCAAGCGGACCTTCGCCCGCCGCGCCACCGGTCGTCAAATGCGATGAAACTGCATAATATGGTTCTCACCATCAGAAGAGTACCCCACAAGCCCTCCAAATATAACGAGCACATAATCCACGTCCAACTCCTGCATGATCTCGTACGCCTTCTCCTCGGTGGACGCCATCGCCTGCCCGACGCGCGATATGTGCGTGTTGTTCCACGTGTTGTTGTCCACTATCACGGTGCGGTTCGCCATCGCCGTTATCTGGTAGCCGTAGTCCCACCATGACATCACTTTTGCGTCCTGGTGGGAGAAATTAGATTGTATCACAAAAGTGTAAATATTTGTACATGTTTTTGATGATAATAATATACAATTCAACCCAACTGAATCACTTTGGTTGGATAGAGCAGAAATGTTTACACTCGTAGCCCGTTACAACCCACGCATAATGGACCAACTATCGAGTCCAAATGCGGAAATGGGAGTCCCCACATGAAAAAAATGGAGCATCATTGAACGATTCCCTTTTATGTTTACATGGATCAATTTCCACCAATCCGCATTGAGTGGATTAAGACCCCCTTACTCTCGCTCGAGAGTAGGCCAGTATCCCAGCTGTGGGAACATTAAAAGGCTGTCATGATGATTTGGTTGCTTCATCCAAATTGAAAGACAGAAGTGAACCGTGTGTTATTCCCATGTGGTGAAAATACATGGTCATATTCTGCCTCCATTCAAAGTTTTTTTTTTGTTGAACCGTTATTTATTACCTTTAGACAGAAAATTTAAAAATGGTATCTTAGAGGCCCAGACATTGGAATAAGTTTTTTATAAAGATAGAGACGAGACGGGCAATTCGATCGCCTAATATTATGAGTCACGCCGGACCATAACAGCTACAGTGCCACCCAAAATGTTGAATTTTTTAGTTCTGCGTGGCATTGAACTGCGCTTGTAATCCAAGTAACTCCAAGTAACATGGTTATCAAGTCTATCGTCTAGTAATTTCACTTGCTACAGTACCCTTCAAACCTAAACACAGTAATGCTTGCACAGTAATGCTTGCACACTATTGCTTGGAGGCAGAATATTTGGCACATACTAGGAGCATGTTGTGCTGACCCCACATAACGTGGGATATAGGGCAGGGAAACAGATTCGTTCGTTTTTTCTACGTTTCACGTTCAATAAAACTCTATTATAATAACTTCGAGAATATAAACAAATTTAATGTCTATATTTAATGATTATTCTTAATGCCTTTGTATAATAATAACAAATTGACATATCTAAGTGCATGTATCATGTCGAATGATAAATAAATGAAATGAAATAATCGTCTCTTTCTCGTGCGTGTTCATCTTAAGCCAGACGTCACCCACGTTTTTTTTATACAACTGAAGTGGCAACCAAGCGTACGGCCCACAAGATGGTAAGCGGTTACCGGACGCTTGCAATACCAGAGGCACCACTCGCGGGTTGCCACCTTGAAGCAACGTGTAATGGACATCTTGGTAAAACTAAAATAAAAACTATTTCCCGAGTGACTAGTGTCTGAAATAGGTTCAAAATAAAAACAAAGGTTAGCTTACCTCGTGCGTGTTCATCTTGAGCCAGGTGTAAGCCTCGCGGAAGTCGTCGAAGATGATCCTCGCGCCGTCGTGCGCGCGCGCCGACAGCACGATGGACGGCGACGAGTACGCCTCCGACGTCACCCACGTGCAGTGGAACACGTACGACACCAGCAGGCACCCGAGCACCGTCACGAACACCGCTCCCACCTAACGGATCACACCATTAGGACCTTACCTTCCACTTAAATATATTATAATGCTGGACAATCCACACAGCATCATCTAGCCCCAAGGTAAGCTGCTGTTAAACAGAGCTGTATTATTGGTACTAGATGACTGATATATACTTAATACATAGATAGATATTTTTTATTATATATAGAAAATACCCAGAGCACCCGGAACAAATATTTGTAGATCGTACAAACATTTGACCCGAGGCGGGAATCGAACCCGCAAACTCCGCGTCGCAGGCGGACCTGCGCCCGCTGCGCCACATCGGTCGTCAAATAGCTCTATCTATTGATTATCGAGGCGCTCATCCGTTCACCGTTTTACAGCGTTGCTACACCCTCGCACCGCTCAGCCATCTAGCACATCTCCGGTGGAAACACTCACAACGTGTCACAGCCTCGCTACACATCCCCACACTGCCCAACTGCCTCTCACATCTTGGTGGAAACGCAGCCTAAAACGAGAATGTGTAACGAGAGATGTGTTCGTTGGAACTAATAGAATCACTTCATTGCAGATGTCAGAGCGAGACTAGGTGAATTAAGTGATTCTATCGGTTCCAAACAAACTCATCCCTTGCTACACATCCTCCCTTAGCTCTGGTGGAAACGCAGCCTAAACCTCTGTTACCTAACATTTATTTTAATTGTCATCATCTTCTTCTTCATTTTGGACTCTGTGGCATATTTGCCACAATTTCGCCAGTGTCAAGTAGATGAGTTTGATTGTCGCATGGCAACGTGGAAAAATACCCAGGAAGGCAGGCACCATGAAGGCTGAGCCCAGCGACCCGGGAATCGTGGTTCCCGCGAGTAGATGCCAGGGTAATGGGTTTATACCCGAGGCCCTCACCTGTAGCTCACTACAAGAGCAGTAGAAGACCCGGATTGATGGCAACGTAAACAAACAAAATATTGAAAGAAATGGCTGCGTCGCGTTTCTTTCAAAATTCCCTAGGAAAGCCTTTGACTAAATTACAAACCAACATTACCCTTCCATTTCAATTATTTACACTTGTGCTAAACCAACAAGTTAGATTGGATAAACTGCCACCAATTTTACGCAATAAAACTCAAAATAACACGAGAAAAATAATTAAATTGAGAGGACCCATGTTGTTCTGACAAGATAGCCAAAGACAATCCCTGTCATCATCTTTGTTCATTGACATAGGAATGACAAGGAAAGACATGAAAATACTTAGCTTATACAGTTTCATTAGGAGGCTAGTCAATAGCGCTATCTAGTTACGAAAGCGGTCGCTCAAAATCATTGTAACTCTATTAGTAGTAGTAACAAATTATTCACCTCTGAACGGAACATCATATTATTATCATGCTTCTTTTTCTTATCATGGTGCTTCTCGACTTTAGGCTCTATATCCTTAACGTGAAGGCTTAGTAGACTCGACGCGGCTACTCCGGATACGATGCACATCACCGGAGCGAGGACCAGCATAAGACGAACCATCACACCCTGTGGAGTTAAATCAAGGAATGGTCAAGTAACGTTGGTTTCGGGAGTAAACTAGGTGAAGAAATGCGGGTAGTCAGCGATCAAAGTGTATGGATCATTGGCGGAAACAACGGAATGGTATCACTCTACATTGTCTCTACGCGCTCAAACTTCGTTTTTTCATCATTGGATAAAATTAAATACTCATAAGCTCAAGCAACTCATAGCAAATATTAGAATAATACTAGAAACACTGATATTTCATGCCATAACTTTTCTAGCTGTCGGCAAAACTTTTTTTATACCATAAGAGCGAACAACCAAGCGTACGGGCCACTTGATGGTAAGCTGTTTCCGTAGCCTATGATCAGAGATATCACTTGCTTGTTGCCACCCTGAGATGTGGATCTGAAGTCTCATGTGCCTGTAACTTCATGTGAAACCATACTTATCAAACACAGCAATGCGAGCATTACTGCTTGGCGGCATAAACAGGCTATGATTCGACGGTGTCAATCACAATAATGTTGTCGAATGCATAACCTAACCATATTCGGTTAATCAGTGTAATATTATTTAAATATAGCTACAAGAGCATAGTCTGCACATTCCATAGTATTTCTAATAGATAAATATAGCTGGACAATCCACACAGCATCATGTAGCCCCAAGGTAAGCTGCTGTTAAACAGAGCTGTGTATGGGTACTAGATGACTGATATATACTTAATACAATACAATACATAGATAGATATTTTTTCTCTTTCTAATATACCTTAGTTTTTTTGTGTGAGTTAGGTGTTAATAAATGATTATTCTTTCTTCTTTCTTAGCTATCAATAAATACTCACAGCAAAGTAAATACTGAGCACACCGTACAGTATGATGAATATATTTGCGTCGGTGAGCTTGGTGAAGCAGAAGTACAGGCCGGCTGGGAACAGGAACACCAGCACTTGCAGGTCGAAGTAGAACGACGACCACGACGTCGGCTGGTGCTCGGACACAGACGCTGCAAAGAAATTATAAAATATCTAACTAATATTGAGGCATTCGGGCGGCTTAGAAACTCTGTCACCAGAGTTGGCCACTGTGGCCACTCATACGAACACTAACTTAGGTACTAATTGACTGAGGGAGCGAAGAGTCTCAGTTTCGAGATTGGCCAAAAATGCTTTTGGTTGTCAGTTTGTCCGGTCAGTTTGTGTTCTCGCATTTTTCAAGCAAATCTGGTTGAAACTTGGTATACGAATCCACCAACCCGCATTGGGTCCGCGTGGTGGATTAAGACCCAATCACTCTCGCTGGAGAGTAGGCCAGTGTCCCAGCAGTGGGAACATTAGAAGGCTGTCATGATGATACGAGTTCTATAACTTTATAGAAGTTGATTGTCGTCGGGGATTTTTGATAGGAGGCTACTGGATATCTCCGTCTAATGTTATTTGATTTCGATGATTTTTTTTTTATTAGAAAGTATTAACTTTAAGTTTGTCTGATATTTGGTGAAGATCTGATGAGGATCTTCAGCGTGATAAGCAGAATAGTTTCTCAAAATGCAGTTTATTCCTCACTTTCAAAGCTCACTTTACAAGTTTGTGCTTGCGAGGTCTACTGTTAGGAGAACTGCTAGTATTAAAGAGCAATGTTTGGATGTTTGTGGAAGTATTACGCCCAAACTACTGAAGGGATTAGTATAAATACAATAGTAGATAATGTATATCTTGGAATAGCATATACTTTTTATCCCGAATTAATGTACGGTTTTGTGTCTACGCGAGAAAGTCGCGAATATTGGCGAACATTTTACACAGCTCCAAATAGCCCCAAACTAAGCCAAGCTGTTTTTATTTCCTTTTAGAAACTTACCAATGATAGGAATGTGATTCTTAGCGTAGGATGGGTCGAGAAGTGAGTAGAATCTTCCAGTCCAAGGCGAAATTTTGCCTAGAAAATAAAAATATTTGTCACAGCAGTTCAACTTTCGACTGTTGTTGTGTGCCGTGTTATGAAAGATCTTTCAGTGAAAGTGATTTTGACCCAGCAGTGGGGTGGAAAATATTATTTTTGTTCAACAACATACAGTTCATGTAGGTAATCATAACAACATATTGGTATGTGGTTCCCATGGCATATTGCACTTGATTGAGGAATAATTCGCGCGCTGCCAGCCTGGATAATTAAAGATGAAATTTCTCGTGCATGTAAAACTTGGGAATTTATGTTTACGTAAAGTAAAAAGTAAAAAATATCTTAATGCAATCATATGTCAAGGATCATTTTGAAACGTCTTAAAACTAGATGAATTTACGCCAGTTCCACGCGCCCCAGCCTAGAAAAATCTGGCAACAAACTCTGGTGTGTTTTAATCAAATTTATTTTATTTTAATTTTATTATTCTAGATTTGGTAATTATCTAAGAGCATGTACCACGTCATGTAAATAGATGATTTGATTTGATTTGAGTTGACTCGGCTGGGTTCCTAGCTTTTTTTTATGATCCCTCTTCAGTACCAGACCAGGAACAAGTATTTATCACAGTTACCAGTGACGGTGAGAACGACTGCAGCGGTGCCGAGCGTGGCGAGCAGCGTGGTCACCAGCGCGTTGAACATGAGCTCGAAATTCGCCGGCGACAGGCGCTCGCGCAGGTACTTTGTGAACGCGTACAGCTGGCACAGGCCGAACGTGCCCAGCGCCTGTCCACACAAAAGTAAGTAAGTTCGTATGAGTCAGTGGCCAACTCTGGTGACAGTGTTTTTAGGCCGCCCGAAGGCCTAACAAAAAGCCGGGAACGACTGCTTTACGTGCTCTCCGAAGCACGCGAGCACTCAGTTGAAATTGCCACTGGCGGTCATCCATGACTATGCGGAACAGTGCTTAACTTCGTTGATCTGTTAGAAATAACTTAGCCAGCTACGTCACGAGCGCTACAAAACAAGTCCATTGTAAGAACATGTCATTGTCCACACAAGGAACAACACTCAATAATACGAGTAAGAGACTACTAAAATACTTAAAAGCTATTATTTATGTACAAAGGAAAAGCCAGGACAAGAGTGGGCCTGAACCGACGAGCGTGTATGAAGAATGTGAAGAGAGTGAATGAAGCAAAAGAGGTGTGTCATGATCTGAGTTTTCTGCCTACCCGTACGGGATATAGGCGTGATTTCATGTAAGTATTAAACGCTATTTAACTGTTAGAGGTCGTTAGTTTTCAGAGTCGTAGAGAGAAACGTCAAAAAATCATTACTGGTAGGTAGTTTCCTTAGCCCTGCAAATTACGTCAAACTAGCAAAATTAGTAAGAGGACGAACCAACAGGAACCAGAGGAACCCGGCAACATTAGTTAGAGGACTTTTCCTAGCATAAGTAAGAGGACGAACCCGATGCCATTAGTTAGATGACAGACCCGGCAGCATTACTTAGCGGACGAACCCGCGCAGCAGCATTAGAAGACGAACCCAGTGGCATTCGTTAGAGGACGAATCTGATGCCATTAGTTAGATGACAAACCCAGCAGCATTAATTAGCGGATGAACCCGCGCAGCAGCATTAGAGGACGAACCCAGTGGCATTAGTTAGAGGACGAATCTGATGCCATTACTTATATGACGAACTCGGCAGCATTACTTAGCGGATGAACCCGCGCAGCAGCATTAGAGGACGAACCCAGTGGCATTAGTTAGAGGACGAATCTGATGCCATTAGTTATATGACGAACCCGGCAGCATTACATACAGAACCCGACAGAATTAGAGAACAATCAAAGTGTACACTCACCAGCATGTGTTCTGAACTCTGCACCGGCTGGAAGCCAACGAAGGAGATCTGCATAGAGAGGATAGTGCCGACGCAGTACAGCGTGCTGTACGCTACGTACACTCGCGCACTGAAACGACCGAGCAGCATCAGAGCTAGCACGTGCAGCGGGATCAGGTTGATCAGGAACACGTAGCCTCCCCATGATGATACCTGGGAAAAAAAAATAGACTGTGAGTCTATATTAGGTCAAAAAGCCAATTTAAAATCATATTATACATAATGCCTGTTAAGGCAGGTTTTAGCTGTAAGTCATCATCTTGTAAGATCTTGTTGTACTTAAAACTTTATGAATTCATAAATATAGTCAGCACGACATTAATTTAGTAACACAACGAACGATAGATAATAAATAACACAGAAATAAGATTTGTACAAAAGTGCAAAAACCAAAAAGCCACAGCGACTTTTTGGCGTGAAGCTTTCGTCTGAATAATCTGCGATCGACCTTGAAGATGACTGTGCATTTACACAGAAATTTTAAAATAAATAGTCAATCAATATGAATACTAGCGGAGATAGCGTGAGCACCATACAAAACAGTCTGTACGAAAGAATGGAAGATATTTAGTTTTCTTTAAAAAAACCTTTTTTATTTGTTGCTTTGTTTATTTCCGTGTGGACTAAAAGTGGATGAGATGATAGGATATCTGGGGTTTAGGATCCTGGCTTATTAGTCCCTTTTCCCTCGATTATGAAAGTTGTCCCAAATATTATTTTCAACCGTTTTCTAGAAGACCATGCAAGTGGGTCATTCATATCTGTACACTGTCATAAATAATATTGTCTTTAGCGCTCATGCTAGACTGGTAGAATAACTTAGTCACACAAAACTGAAGACTGACAAAAACTTACCATGTAGAAGTAAGCCAGTGCTGTCATAGTAGCCCAGAGGATAGTACCAGTGTTGACTGCCTTGATCCAAAAGTAGTAAGTAAGCAGCATGCAGAATATGGCAATCCCTTCGTTGTCGTAACTGCCCGCGACAGAGCGACTGATGTAGCCAGGTACAATCGCGATCATGCTAGCCGCTACGAGCCCTGCGCCTTCATCCTGAACAAAAATATAGAACATCAATATGAAAATTCTACAGATTTTAACATTAGCCAATGTGTAAATTTTTTTACATTGTAAATCAATATTGCCTCTTCCTCTACACATCATCGCACATCGCTGGAGGAAACACAGTCTTAAGCACAGAACTATATTTAAGTAGAATGAAAGAGTTCGTCGATTTGTATGGAAACCGAGCGTGTAACATTTTGCGTTTTTGTATTTTACACACAAATGTATTTTGGTGATGGGAAACATAAGCCGCGCGAAAATAAATGATTTAAAAGCATCGATAAGCACGCGGCAAACCGATTCTAAGCACTGGAACACCACTACACCACCCCCGGGTTGGGAGCAGACTGAGTTTCGCGGCGAGTAAAGAGGTTATCAGCCCTTACTTACACGCGAGGTACATACACTCACTCATTCTACTCAAATATAGTTCTGTGGTCTTAAGGTAGAATACATTGGTACACAATTTAAATAATTTCCATCTAAGTTTAACATGTATTTCAAGCAATAAAAATACTTTTGACTTTGACATTGACCTGATATTCCCACTGCAGGGACACTGACCTACTCTTTGGAGATAGGTATCACCACAACAAACTTTATGACAACATTTGACGATATTGACGCCTACCTAAAGTAGGCCACAACTCAACAGTAACCCAAGCCCGTTATGATTGGAAAGATGGAAGGGAGACCTTTGCTCTGCAGTGGGACGCTACAGGCTCATAATATTAATACAAACATTTGTACCGCAACCTCTCGCTTCCCGAGAATTGTCTTTAGGTATTTTTAGTTTTTGGACAATTTTTTTTTTTATACCACAAAAGTGGCAATCAAGCGTATCGCCCATTAGATGGTAAGCGGCTAACGTAGCTTATGTACGCATGCAACATCATAGATTGCACTTGCGTGAAGTTGCGTGTACGTGTACCCTGAGACGTACCAGTTTTCTCTTTCATTCATTCAGCTGAAAAACTCTATAGATAGGTACTACCGGATTATGAAATTCAAATTATCATATTTTATAATGTATATTTTTATTTTATTTCTTTTAGTTAAAACTTGACAAGGCCCTTTTACAGCCGCACAATTAATGATAATTTTAAATTATGTGTGTTACTTTAGCATTAGAATTTATTTATTTTTTGTGTTAGTTTGTTACCATAAGTCATAAGATAATGTAGAATACCTACATAGTTATTATTATTATTATAACGTAACCAGGTATACCTAGTGTTCCTAAGGCCAATAAATATTATGACTATGACTATTCATTCATTCAATAAACATAACAAAAGATACCTTTAGCTCCTTGGTAAGCAAATATGTGACAATAGTAGTGAGAGAAGAGAAGAATGGAGCCAGGAACACGCAGACATTCCGAATGTCTATGGTTATGTTCAGGAACTGCATGACATTGTACAATGTGGCTGATGTCACCATCAGGCCAGGATAGATTGTACCTGAAGTAAAAACATAGGCAATAGTGATAGAACAGACATTAGTACTATGCACAGAATGGCCACTCCCAACCTTCCCCCAGTATGTGGTGATTGAGACATGTTTGTGTCATACATTTTATTGAGTGTCTGGTCACCAGACACTCACATTCTGTCGCTATAGCACACCAGACTCTGCTGTGCTATAGCGACAGAATGTGATTGAAGTCATCACCTGTTATTAACAAAACAATTTAAATGAAATATTGACTCAAAAAGAATGTGAGAGAATCAGGGTTGAGATGATTTAAATCATTTGATTTTAATCAGAGATTTATTGAGTGTTACATAATAAATTATTATAAAGATATTCTGCAAATATATATACACTACACTTTTAGCTAGTCAAATCAATAAAACACAAAACTATGTACAAGAAGAACTGTGAAATTATTTTACAGTCCCTTACATAATCACAGTGCATAAGTCACAAATTTAGCAATTTATTTATACAATTTCATTGATTACGACTTTTTTAAACAAAGAAAGTGGCAACCAAGCATACAGCCCACTGGATGTTAAGTTACCGTAGCCTATGTATGCTTGCAACATAGGAGATAACACTTGAGTGTTACCACCCTGAGATGTAATCTTATGCCTGTAATTTCACCATAAACCATTGCCTTCAAACCAATCATAGCAACGCCAGCATAACTCCTTGGTAGCAGAAATATGTGGTAGTACTTTCTTTTGATATTAAGTTAACTTACCACCAATAATACGCCCCAATGGATACCATGCTCTGTCATCAAACCAGTTGTGGAAGTTATAGAAACCCTCTTCCGTCAGATATCTGGTAGTTCTGTAGTTAAAGTATGGATCAAACTCATGGATCACACTCTCAAACCGTAGTACAGAGAACAAGCGAGTTCCAAATGCTGAAATATAATGGTAATTCTATGTCAGTTTATGGTGCACATTGTTTTGATTTCAATTTAATTACCTATGTGATGAATTACTTACAACTACCAGAACTACTAAAGTTTAAAATGATTTAAATAATTAATCAAATTTCAATATTTAAAACTTGAAATTTGCGTCGCCAGCATTTCGCAGCCATGTCTTATCATAATATCATTAACGGAGGACCACGTAAGCCCCCTAAAAATGACGAACATTTATGAGCAGCACACGTAACCTTTTTCACTGCAATCAGTGCGTGAATGCCAGAAATACTCACATAATATCGCTGCCATTGATAAAACAGCTAGTTTTAGGAATGTTAGCTGTTTATCAGACGAGAGCTGAGGCAACCTCCCCTTACTCTGTACTTCCACCGTCATGTTGGGTTTTTGTTATTGCACCCAAAGATTAAATTGTACCTCGGTCCTGGTAATTCACATGGGAAACAGAAGTGAAATTGAAATTAATGTAAATATTTCACCGGCAACCTAAACTAACTTGCTCGATTTTCCATCAACGGCGGCAGTGTTGCCGGCAGTAAAACTGGAAAAGGTCCGCCGTCTGTCCGCCGGCGCCGAACCCAGCGATCTAAAATTGTTGGGTATACTGTTAGGTTATATTATACACTAACATTTGCCTTGCTAAACATTAAAATGAATAAAAATGAAAATACAAACACGTTTAGAGTTTTCCAAAACAAATCATATTTTACTTGACTTACTTCTGTAGGTAAAAGTAACGTAACCGTAACCTGTCTCTCTTTAATGGCAATCATTGATTAGTGCAAAAATGCTTCATGGTTTATAAGTTCGAAAAAGTCCGGCAGAAAACGTCCAGAAAAAGTCCGCCGAGGTCTGAAATAGTCCGAAAAGAGACCAAAAAGTCCGCGCCGGCAACGCTAAATAATTGACATTTTCTTTCTGCCGGCGCGCGGGCCGCGGCGAAGAGCGGTGGCGTGGCAGGTTTTTATTGCCACTTAAAAAAATATTTATACCTCTGCTACTCGAGCGAGGGCAGCAGGGGTCAAGGAACATAACTATCCGCAAGGGTGCTACTGACTTTACTCTTTGGTCAATACTCGAGGCACAGAAATAGTACATTCGAGCCAAAAGGCCGAGAACCAAGGAGAGTTTTGTGATCTTGGCTACTGACACCTAAGCATATTAATAGCACGAAAGCTTGTCATTGGCATGTGTGTCAAATCATTGCATCAATGCTAATTTCTTCTTCTTCTTTTATTTTGTGGCGTCGTCTGTGGCAATGCTAATTTCATTTAATGTCAAAGTCTTGTCAATGTCATTAAGTCAACTAAGTTGTTATGTCAATGTCAGATCTGACCGGTGCAAAACGCCTGCACCTGGCTTGCGTTACTGCGTCAGTTTTATTTTACTCTTGTTTCTTACCAATAATTTCTCTATGGCCAATTTATAATAATTTGTAGGTATTTTATTTAACTCATCTCCTATTTCCATTCTCACCTTACCTATTCCATGGTCCATCACATCACACGTAGTTATTTTATTTCATGCATGAGTATATATTTTAGGTTTCTGTTTGAAACAAGTTCAAGGAGAAGAAGAAAGATTTTGCAGCATCCTAGTGTAGTAGTCTGTCTGTGTGTGTACACTACTTTCTGGTCAATGTACAGTACACCGTACCGTGGTGCGTGCGTGACTAATTGCCGAGATTGACGAGATTATGGCTATTGCGGAAGGACTGTGCTAATTGTATGCGAGTGATGTCCGACGGAGATCCATCCCTAGAAGAGGATATTCCCAAGCCTCTGCTAGCCGCGGCGGTGGAGGAGAACGTTTTCACGCCGAAAATAACGACCCCTATTTACTCGGGAGGTGTAAAGCTTCACCATAAAAGGACCAGCACCGGCGAGACGGAATCCTTCTTGTCTGACGAGCAGCGGAACGATATCGCCTTCCAACAGATTTTTAACAATGGAAGTGAAGAAGAGAACTTTCATGAGGTAAATACTTATATTAGGCCTGGTTTTTATCCCTTGCCAACACGCCAATCCTAATGGTTCCTTGTAGATTTTGATAAACAGTTCCCTGGTTGACCTGGGATAAAAAACCAGGCTTTGCTTTATTGCACATAATACCCAGTTCAGTTCTGTGCTTTTCTTTTGCTCTTTACAATCAACCTCTTTCATTAAAAAAAGTGGTAAGAGGGGTAAGTAAACTTTTTTTTTACTTATTTTTAATTAAAAAAAGTAGTAAGATTTGTGACCTTAATTTATTTTATATACAATCTAAACTTTTTTGTATGTACAATACACTTTACAAAATATTAGCTGTTTGAATACAACAATCAATAGAAAGTATTAGCGGGTACCTACATAGCTTTGATATTTTACAACATGACTATCTTTAGCCATGATCCCTGTGATGTGGGTATAGATGAGTATAGTATGAGCTAGCTGTACTATGATACTACAATACCCAGACCTGGCCTTACTCTTGAACGCAATTGGTATTGCACAAGTACTGAATATGACATTTCATACTTTTGAGTGCAAACCTATCACCAAATTCATTAAAATCAATAAATTTTGTCCAAATCAACAGCAACTCCAACCTTCATGGGTAAAACAATTTGACAACAGTAAATTGAAATTGAGATTGAATTGAACTTGTCATTAGATTCAACCGTAAGGCACCAGGACCTGGACTTTTATAAATTTAAATTCTTATCAATCTTGATGTCTTTATTGTCTTTATTTGACCTCAAGTAAGTTGATCTAATTCTAAAGAGAAGAACCCACTGGGCATAATTTTTTGCATTTTTTGTAAATGATTTTAATTGCAGATTGCCTATCTATTATAGGATAATAACATACAAAAGGTTTTTTTAATACATCTTGCTATGTTTGTCTTTTTTTAAAGTTTTTATAATGTTCTAAAATTTGACTCTAACAGGATATGAACCCATAAATTCGTTTTTTTTGCTTGTCATTGATTGTGAGTTTAGGTGTACGACTAAAACATCAATATAACTTCTTGCTTTTCAGTTATCAATTGTTTTTAAACTGCATAATTTTATAAAAAAAACCTTGAAAATTATTTTTGTTTTCCAGTTTTATCTCTCTATTAAAATCCCAATATTCACTAGTTAGTGTGCAGTATCTACCTAATTTAAGGCCTCCACTATAGCAGTTGGAGGCCTCTGGGTGTCCTACCAAATCCATCACCAAATTTAGCCACTGACTCTGGCAATACTAACTTTCCTAGCACCAACCACTTGCCATAAATATCCAGATAATCATAACTTTAAAAATAATATAAGTAGGTACAGAAATATTTTCTCTTGATATGTCCATCAATCCTGAGCCACATGGTGTTATAGTAACTCCATTAGCTAATGGATTTTGTGATGATGAGCTTGTTCCTACTGGTCTCCCACAGTGACAAACATAATATAATTGTGTTAAATGTGTGTGTAATATTTACTCACACATTTAAAGTTTTTATATACATTTATAAGTAAATATTATTGACCTTTGCTATATTTATAAGTGATGGATTATGTGGAGCATGCTTAATTTTATCCTTTTTGAGTTTTTTTGTTTTATTTTTAACTATCCATTAAATCAAGAAATCTAGTTTGACTAAATCTACGTTTTTGACAATTATTATGATTGATATCATTATGATTAAATCTACGTTTTTGACAATAAAATTATTATGATGATAAAATTATATAAAGTAAGCTGAATTTTTAATAAACAGTAGGTAGAATAGTTAGGTATAATGTTATTTATTTAATTAGCCAAGGTAGTTACAAGTAGGTAATCCCTGAGGCAAGGTGTGTAGTGTACACTAATAAAGATAATTGGTTTCAAGTTTTAACCACTATGGTCCACTCACACTGTACCACAAAAATGGCGCCATTTTCCGATAAATAAGTTTAATGTAGCTTCATACTGCAAACATCATTGATAGGGTAATGTAGTTAAAATCAGTAGTTTCCTCAAATATGATTTAATTGACTTATAATAACTACCTGCCGGCCGCAGCTTCACTTGCGCGGTACCAGGATGGATGGGTAATGTTAGTACTATGTATTAGTTAGTACCGTCAGGTCACTTCTAAAATATAGTTTCAAATAATATACTTACCAAGTTAAAGAAGTAGTAAAGTAGAAAATGAGGAAGTAGGTAATAGAGTAGATCATTCTAATCCGTAGGTACTTCGGATACGTTTTACGTACAAAGCTCTATAAATCGGATTTTACATGTCAAAGAAGTTAAGTGGCAATTTCAACTGAGTGCTTCGGAGGGCACGTTATGCTGTATGTTCCGGCTTTCCATCACATATCGTTAAACCACGACGAAGGCCTAATAACTCTGTCACCAGATTTGGCCACTGATTCATACGAATTTATTTGTTCTAATCTTTAAAAAAACTGCCTTCCTATTCTGCGGCTTGGGTTCATTTCTATCAAGTTCATTCCCATGTCCAGACAGACAAAATATCGTCATGTGCGCGGAAGTATCATGTAAACGATAACGTAAGCCCGCACTTTATGTAAATTCATTATCGAAACTCTTTAGTTGATTTGTTAACTTTCATTCGAACGCACGTCTGTCGTCTAGTATATCGTCTAACTAACACCTATCTATCAGGTGTTTCGGCAAGTTATCTACGAAACAGTCTAATATGAACTCTGAAGCTTAAAACTTAAGTGCCATGATTGATAATCAATTCAGATGAATCATCAGTGTTAGAGAAACCGAGACGCTGGCGGACCAAGGTCACAGGTTGGTAGATACGTAAAGCGTAATGTTACTTTTTTTGATACAGTCAAAGTGTCTTGATTATGTTAGAATGATCACCTCAGTGAGCTCGGTTAGGTGTGTTTCAAAAGTGCTAAAATGATTGCTAGATGTATTGTGGAAGTGCTGAGCTACGTCACCTACGATGCTGCTCTGCTAAGAGTGAACAAGTATGCTCGCCGAAAATCCTACGTACGGTATACGGTGTTATCTAGTAATTTACTTGGTGCTTCACATGGTTTAGTTTCGTAATTACTGTACACTTATATTGAATTTAATTGCTATGATTCTTGGTGCTAGATTAGCATAAACATTGGTAATGGTAGCTGTTGTTGTGAACTTAGCATACCTAGTTAAGGTCTGACGAATAGACTGCCAAGTAAGTTTTCCGGAAACTGCCAGAGACCAGACAGACTTATCTTCCGCTTACGATGACTAACAATGTATACACACACACACTAATTTAAACTATGACAAAGTTATGTCCTCTCTGAAACCTCGTGGTACAGTTTTGTGATCCTGTCGATCGGATTTATTTATAGGCTTATAGGTGATATCCCTAAGAACGAAACAGGATGGAAGATGGATTTAACATTTCCACACCCTAGTGTACAGTACTTTTGCGTAACAGTATTCCTACGAAAGAACAAAAGGCCTAATTTTTATTATTCCAATAATAAAGGACGAACTTGAGGTTGCGTCTATAATATAAAAAAAAACTCCTACCACTAAGTCAAACAGTTAAAATTCTATAAAAACTTGTTTAGCACGGCTCTATTTTACAATCATCCGTCGTGGATTCTCAAAAACTCTCAACTATCTGATTTCGCAAACATTGCAACTGATTTTGAATCCATACCTTATAGATAGTAATGTGTATTCGTATCTTGATAACGAGATGGCAAGATGTCTCATAAAATCCGGTGTTGAATTCGTTCTGTCTGGTCCAGACTGAGCGGGAGACGCAAGAGAAGATGGGCGACCTCCACGCAATGTCCGTCCTCAGCAACTACCAAGACAACATGTCACAGGATATGAACACCGATCGGTGAGTTCTGTTCACTGCATGACGAGTTTTACATTTATTTGCTCTCTGTATTAATAATTACAAATGCACTGGTAAATAGAAATGCAAATGCATGCAATGCATGCATGTTTTGTTATTTTAAGTTTTCAGATTCACAGTTCTAGTGAGTTTGCTTTTACATGTTCACTCGTTTACCTTCTTATGTTCAATATCCATAGTAGAATCGCACGCAGCACTATTTCGTATTCATTGAACTCCATTCTACATAATTATGGTTAGACGTTTATATTTTATCCTTTAGTTGTCAACGAATACAAGTATAAGCACGTTTTCTTTAGCAATCTTCGTGCAATCAATTGTAATTTTAGTTAGTTACTTTACAATTTTGTTTAGATGTTTGATGAATTGTATTACATTTAAATTTTATTGATGAAAATGATTCGTATTCAGAGCCGTAACGATCATGAATTCCTCGAAATTGGTAATGGTTTCAGTATTACCAACCTTTGCATTTATTTTAGTTTAAAAGTCAACCATACAGTATTCTAATAGGTTCACTTGAGATCGGTATTATATGTGCATGTTATTAATTTTGGTGGATATATGCGGCGGTAGGGTGGTGGTGTTTGACCTAATCTATTAATTATACTATTTATATTCCGTGATGGTGTTTGTTATCAATTAACATGTTAATGATGTATTTAGTTAGTTAGTTATATTATCTACATAAGTGCTACCTTGTTTGATTTTTGTAAATATGTATGATTGCCTACTAGTACCTGTTTTATTTTGATTTATTGCAATAACAAAATTGATGTTAATAAACCAATTATTAGCGTCTGTATTTTGTGCTAAAAGCTGGTGTCATCACCCCGCGCCGGCTTTGAATTTATTTTTATTAAGTAAACCATGAATCATGTTGTTCGAAGAATGTTCATGATTTTGCGTTAAATGGAGGTTTATTTGCTTGTAACATAAATAAAATATAATATAGATAAGCTTAAGATCTACTTGCAAGGCCAACATAACTAATTTGTAACACGTTAAGTGTATAGACTCATTTACTATTTTCAACATTGTACGTTTTAAGTTTTATTTTTTCTTCCTGTAATGATGACATGTTTTTAGTTGTAGAAAAACAAGCAAGGGCAATTGCATAGAATTTCCTTGATCTCTTGCTAATATGTTATGTGTGAATCTTCAATAATGACATCATTTAGGTATTCAATTACCGTTTTGTTCCACGATCCACAATTGACCAATTGATTTGATCATCCTAATTGATTTTAGGCTACGTTTATATGCATGCAACACAAGAATCTGGACAAATAAGACGTAAAAATGATGTGTAACTTGTCTAGTCGCTTATAAAAAATCATCTAGGTTATGGCGGTTTTTATTTAGACGGGTGATCAAATGAGGACGCCTGAGGACGAGTTAAGCTATCGGCTATATAATATATGGTTATGATCATAGAAGGCTAGGAAAGTGTCATTTTCCAGGTAGCTCTTACCCCGATGTATTGCAACAGTACCTCGGCAGCGAAGTACTACCCGAATTCGAACAGCAACACCCACTGGATTATTCCGATGGAGTTAGTTTATTTGGCAAAATGATGTAAGTTACACTGAGTTGTGACTTCAAGAGTGATAAATGTGCTTCAAAGATGAAAAGTGTTTATTTACATGTCTGTGATGTCCGGTTTTGTGATTGTTGTGTTGCATGCATGTAATAACAGGGTAGGAAGGAAGAGACTTTTTATTACAAATTGAGATGCATTATTTTTCGCCCCAACTACTGTGGCTAATTTGATTTGTTCGCACACTTCGCACACGCTTTACTTCATTGTATATTTGTTAAAACCATCCATTTATTTTTAAGAAAATTTTAGCTAGAACATTCCAGAAACGAAATATTTGGAACAATCAGTTGTATTTGTCCCAAAAAATATTTCAGGGACAACGGTAGTGAAGCGTCGACTCGAGCCGCTGAAGAGTGCGGTTGCGGAGCGCCAGACGGTGCAGAACCCCCGAAGGGCAATGGCAAACCCACAGCCAACCATTGCTCGTGAGTAATTGTGTAAACAAACCGTCACGCGATGATAAGCTACGATAGCACATCATTTATCATTAGCGCGTTCCTATTTTCGGTATATCAACATACTCTACAACATAACATAACTTCTAGACGGACCATTTTTAAGAGACTTCTGTACAATTAATAAAGAGGCGGTTGTAGAATATCAGACAGAGTCGAACTCCTGAAATGCAACGGCAGATCAACTGTAAACGATAACAATTCAAACCAATCCCAATAGCATCATCTCGTTCTTTGTTTATAGGGTGGTCTGTGTAAAATTGGGTGGTAAAGAAACGGTAGAAAGTAAAAACGAAAACGTTATTATGCACGTGTTAGGGAAAATACAAAACATGGAAAAAAATATACGCTTGTCATGCACATAAGCCTATAAAGCTGAGGAACCGACGGAATCATATAATTTCGATTAGTTAAGAGACCTGCATTCTGCGTTCTTTAATATTTTCTTGAGGAGATGCTTTTACAGCGAAACCAGCTGTCCTCTTGTTGGCAATTTGCATAATAAAATTGTTTACTCCGTTGATCACCACCAGCATCTTTGTGTACAAATGTATATTCCGCAGTAAGCAGACACAGAGATCAATAGTAAATATCTGTCGCCATATTTATGAATAAATGAATGAAAATTCTTTATTGTACTTACACCAAACTTAATAACTAAGACTAAAGACTACAAGATAAAACAAAATGTATACGTACAATGGGCGGTCTTATCGCTAGGTAAGCGATCTCTGCCAGACAACCTTTGGATGGAGAGGAGTCTATTTTTATATGGAAGATTGGTCGGGGTGCATCATAACAAATGTCATATCTACATAAATATTATAGGTAAACGATATACATACATAAAACCATACATAAATAGATGTAAATATATAATATAAATACTATAAATATATAATATAAATACTATGAATATATAAAAATATACAAAATAATTAACTGTAGCATACGATTCATGACGATAGTAATTCAGCGAGATAAAAATCTTTAACTCTAGTTTTAAAAACAGTGAAGGGGATTTATGTATGTATAATTAACGTTTTAGAGCCATAACACACCTGGATGGTATGGCGACACGTCTCGCCGGCTACGTATACAAACAATTAGTATTGAAATGTATGACAGGTATGACATTTAACACACTTCGCTCTGGCAACGTCAGCAGTGTGACATATAATTCACTGACGTCGCCTGGTGCCTTGCTCTTGAATCCAATGACAATTCCGACCCAATACCAATTTCTATTTACAGCTGTTAAATTTTTCTACTCTTGAAAACAAGGTTGAATTTAGCGCTAGGTTTGCTGTCAAAAGTACCTACGAAATGTCATATTCCAATACTTGTCCAATTCCGATGGCGTTCAAGAGTAGGACCCCAGAGTGCTTATCACGAAAAACTCTCTTGACAATCGTATATGTATCAAATTGATCGTCCAGTTGTCAGTTTGTATAGGATTTTTAACAGTGCTTCTATAATGCGTTAAATGAACTACCAAAATTCCATACAAAAACTTAGCCAAGTGTGGTATCTGTCATACATTTCAATACTAATTATTTGGATACATAGCCGGTGACTGACGTCGTCATAGCATCCAGTGTGTTATGGCTCTTAGCTAAACCTAGACTGGCATGAAATTGACACAAATACTATTGACACTACTTTATATGCGTCTACAGTTTAAAAGTATTTTAACTGTAGACGCATATAGGATACATTTGTTTGTTCCTCAAAGTGAGTCCTACGGTAAATGGGAAAACTTAATAACATTTAAAATTCGTAGTTCAGGTTGTAAAGTTAAGCTAGATAAGGAGTTTTCTACAACTCTAGCCAATTTTCAAAGGCATGGCATGCATTAACATATAACAATCTAACATAAACCCTTTGTTATCGGTCAATTTATAACTCGATAGGTATTACTCAAGAAGTTATTATTTAATAGTTGTTATCTAAAGGGCCTCTTCAAGATATAGCTCTTTTCGAGTGTGAACATTCAGCCGTGTGAATTTATATTATGTGGTTATAAAAATCCGGCTTGATAGTAAATATAGATACGACCGCAACTTACCTAGGTAGGTACGACTTATTATAAACATCAGTGTTTTTCACACGCTCATTTTGTTATTATGTAGGTACACACCTAGTTACTTCAGGCACAGAACATGTAATAGTAGGTACTCTTTATATTTTGACCACGTTAATGATGACCTTTAGATACAGAATCGCTTGGTCTCGCGGGATGCGATTATTCCAAATGATTAGAGACTTATTTAAAAGGTTGTAGGCTCAGGAAGATAGAATAATGAACTGAATGTTAGTTTTCAATCTCGCATACTAATACTACTATTTACCAATATTTTTTTAATATTCCAGTATAATAATGGGCGGGGTGATGACCAACCCTTCCCTTCTCTTTAACGACGGGGTGCGCACCATAGACTATGTCCTCGTGTGGGAGAGTTTGAAGGAGGACGGAAACAAGCCTGAGGCGTACAAGCACCGCAAGATATTCGAGGACAATCTCGAGGCAGAAGGTCTGCAGTTAGAGCGAGAGGCACCTGAGCATCTGTATGGACTGCACTTTGTTAAGGTGAGATGCTAGACCTCTGTCACTTTCTGATAACAGTAGAAAACAAGAGGACGAAAATGGTAGACAATCTCTAGTCAGAGCGAGCGCTGAGTGATCAGAGGTGTGAAGTAAAGCCACGCTAAATATCCACGTGAGAATAGCAAGCGCTACGTAATTTGTTCGAGCTAAGCGAACCGCGGATTACGAAGATTTAGTAGAGCGAAGCTGTAGTATGGATGTAGTATGCTCAATATGCTCAGTATGTTTATACGTTGAAATTCGTACCTACCAGTATTATAAACATCCACCAATCCGCATTGGGTCCGCGTGGTGGATTAACCCAATCACTCTCGCCTGAGAGTAGGCTAGTGTCCCAGCAGTGGAAACATTAGAAGGCTGTCATGATGATGATGAGTATTATAAATGCGAAACTTACTCTGTCTGTCTGTGCGTTTTACAGCTTAGTCGCTGAACCGATTTAGTTGTTTTGTCACAGCGATAGTCTGAGGAAAGACATAAGCTACTTTTTATGTATGAACAACGCGAGCAAAGCTGTTCGCGGCAGCTAGTCTTGATAAGTATATTTCCACTGTGCCGATTCATTTTAATCGGCACATTTTTTTAAATTGGCACAGATATAGTTTAAAGTCAGGGGATAGACATAGGTTACTTTTTATGTATGTACCATGCGAGCGAAGCTGCGGGCGGCAACTAATCTGATGCATATATTTTTTGTTACAGATCCACGCACCATACATGGTGTTAAAAGATTACAGCGAGATACTGAAACTGCGGATGCCCATGAAGGTAAGACTAATACTAATAGGACCCTGCGAAAAATGAATGGCTTTCATAATGGTTATTAGATCCCAAGGGCTTTGAGCTTCCAGTTTATGTAGAAATTATGATTTTTAGCCCCATTATAACTCTGTCTCATCGTTTTTAATCATCACAAAGTAAAATTTGATGTGCTAGGTGTGTTGTTGTATTCAAACCTATTTGGTGGTAACAAGATTTCTTTCTTATTATAATGGCTATATATACTTCATATGAAAAGGAAATTATGTTTTTCTGTAACTGACCATTGCGCACATATCAAAGGCACCATACGGCATACATGTTTTCCTGGTAAAGCTTGTTTTTACTTCAACGGAAACGCATTCTTTCTATTGTATTAGCGATGAGCGAAAACAAAAGTTAACCAATCAAATTGCATAATTTTTGATTCTTCTGCGGGATGTGTATTTTTAATCAATCTGATTGGCTTTTAAATATGCAAAAATGAAGGCGAATTTTTGCCTGAGATAAGAGAGAGGAGTCTTCAGTGATTGGTAGCTGCTTGATGCGTGAACGCGTTTACGCATGCATCCATGTAAGCAATATAACTTTGTGTGTCGTTCGTAGGAATGCAGTAAGATACCAAAGACTGGTCGGACGAATGCCATACTGAATGCCGCAATGTATATGTCTAAGGTACGCGATGCTATGGTGGTGCATGGCCCGCTAACTAACATGATTCAAGTTGCAAATATATTACATAGGTAGTAAGGCTTGAATGTCGTGCGATTATTTGTGCTATTTTTGATGAATCGAGTTTTCTGTGTACTGTAGTAATCGTTGTTGTTTCATTTTGAATTGTATATTTTTTAATCTCTGTACGGCTCGCTTTTATCTCTTAAAATATGTGTAAATTAATTTCAGCATCAGTGTTGACTAACTCATACTAAGTAACTTACAATATACAAATAACATTATAATATTGGTGTTTGGGCTCCGCGTTTCATTAACTAAGTAGACAATGTTTTTTTATGTTGATAATACCAGTAACTTAACTGACTAACAGCCGGGCTCTTACGTAACTGGGTTGCAATACGATTTCAGTCGGCAAGATGTCAAAAAGTCGTCATATTCTATATGTAGTCAGTTTTTTTTATTGACGACTTTGATTGCATTTTGATTGATTGATTGCAACCGAATTACACAAAAGAATTTATTTGATTAAGATTAGGATTGGGCTAATTTCACATTCATTCATTCTTATAATGGAAAACAGATACACTTATTTAACTTATGTAGGTATATGTAATATGTGATGGTATGTACAGTTTATTGTTAAGTTGTGTTAGGTATTTTGTGTAATTTCATAAAGCATGTTAGATATAGATAGTTTATTTATGTAAGAATGAACGAACATACCTATAATATTTATTATATAAACTAATAAAATTGTCATTGATCTATCGTTCAGCACGATATAGTAAGCTGTGACTAGATTTTCTAACTAATAAAATAGCTAGAAGTTCATATATAAACAACCTACAACTACAACAGTATCAAAGATCGATCGTTTAGAAAGATAGTAATAAGTTTGTGACTAAACATCCTAACAAATAAAATAACTAAACAGTGATGGTGACAAAGCTATGCATTGAACCTAATGCTTGAGCTTCATTATGCAGCTTTTATAAAACCAGCTAGGTCAAAATTCATCTATAAAATGGCGGAGACCACAGTCTTAAAAATTACAAATAATAGCCAATAATAAGGCAGTTTAAAATTCTTTGAATTTGATTGATTTACATTCGCCATTATTACCCGACTCGCTAAGTCTGTAACTTATGAGAGACTCCTACAGTACTTCATTGCCCTCAGTAAAAGCTCCACGTTTGGTCGACTTACTACTACTAAACTTATACAACACGCAGAAGTTAACTAGGCACCTCGCTGTAATGTAATGTAGTCATAGTGATAATTTACTCAAAAATCGACCCTACTGACGCGTCGAGGGCGAGAGCGGTAGGCGGTGGAAGGGGAAGCATATTTCACGCAGGTGCCAAGTTGATTTCTGTGAGTTGTAATTTTACTTATTGACTTTTTTTATACAGTTTTCAGCTCTAAAAGATGTCGGCGATAAGACGAACAGTATGTTTGATAAGATCGACGCGTGCTGGGATCGAGTGTTGGCTAAAATAAGGGTTGATCCTAACCAGTTTCCGGAGAGGAAACACCGACTGACTGCTATTTATTCTAAGGACAAAGAGTATTTGTAAGTATTATCATCAAATTAAAAGCTTTTTAAACTAATCATGAGACATGGCTCAAAATCGGTCGTCACTCGTCATGGCGCTCTTTGGGAGGCTTATGTCCAGCAGTGGACGTCTATTGCTGATAATATGACGATAATTGATTGATTCAGGCGTTAATTTGCGGAAATCCATTTTAAGATAACAAAAAGACGAAAAATTTTCCGCTAAACTTTTTTAACTAATGACACACCCCAGATACTCAATAAAATGTATGAAGCAAACGCGTCGCAATCACCACATGCATGGTTTGTATACGTTAGAAATACCGTTGTATGTGTAATGGCCCATTTACACCACACCATAATTGCATGCAAGAATTGCCTTGTCAATTTCATTTCAGAACATTTTTGTTCTAAAATAAACTTGACAAGGCAATTCTTGCATGCAATTATGGTGTGGTGTAAACGGGCCATAAGTGTCATGGTTGGCTTCACCCAATTACGCGACACCCAGGACACATCGACTTGTTCTCCGGCAGACGTATTGCTTCGTCGAGCGCTGGAGCCAAAGTGAGAATTAGATGCGACAATTTGATAATGATGGTAAACTTTTTTTTTTTTTTTTAACAGTGGTAAAATGCAAACCTAGTTTAACCTCAAGGGTTTAAGACATTACTAAACAGCATTTGTATCAAGTTTTTTGTCATCATCATCACTGGCCATTTATTACAGATGATTTAGGTGGCGTCAAGTTATGGAACATCTACATGTTGAACACTTTTGTTCATAACTAAAGTGACCTATGCGGTAAGTTTTTTGTAAGAAACAAAATATCTGTCTATTCCAGATTCGACACAAACGCTGAATGTTTCTGGACGCCGTCGATTCGCTCCAGGATAGTGCAGTTCATTCTGGACAGGAAGAAGTTCTCTGAGTCGTTCCACGACGACTTCGCGTTCGGTATCACGAGGCTGATCTCCAACGGCACCTACAGCGCCGCCTACCCTCTTCACGATGTCAGTACTATGATATGACTTACTAAACCTATAGTAAAATATGGATATGCTTCTATTCTAAAATATACAAAATTCAAAGCCTATGGCCATGACAGAGGCCTTCAGGCGGCCTAAAGACGCTGTCACCAGAGTTGGCCACTGACTCATACGAACCTACTTACCGCCATGACTATCCACACTCACATTTTTCGTTTGTCCTACAGGGTGATCTCAAAAATCCAGGCTCAATGAGGCATTTATTATACACGGAATGGGCGGCTGTCTCAAAGTGTTTGAAATACCAACCTTTGGATTATGTTAAGGATTATTTCGGTGTTAAAATAGGTAAGCAAACCCGGGTGTTTCTATGCTTATGAGTATGTATTTACAAAATATAATTATACAGTGGTGGCCATATATTAAGAACGAATAATGCCGAAGTCAGTTTGTCTGCCAATATTCATTTTATTTTTTCTCGCTAATCAAAATATGAAATGCCCGTTACTGCCCTATTCTAATAAGTTTTCGCGCACTAAATTTTTTTTTTATTTTTTATTTTTTTTTCCAGGTTTATATTTCGCATGGTTAGGTTTCTACACGCACATGTTAATACCGGCTTCTATAGTTGGACTTATTTGCTTCATCTACTCTGCTGCCACTATTTACCAAAACAAACCTAGGTAAGTTATCATAAGGGATTTAACGTTTTGTAAAGAGCCACGCCGCACGCCGCAATATGTAAATAAATGAAAATATATGCAAGAAAATAGACCAGGGGACTTACTCTTCAACGCAATCTCAATCCCAATTTCTTCTTCTCTTAATTTGTGGCGTCTGTGGCCGGGTTTGCCACAATTTTGCCAATGTCAATGTCGACAGGGTTGAAACAGTAAGACAATGGAGGATCTGAGACTTAAGATGATCGGTTTAACAGAGGGAGACCATAATTTTGTAATAAGGTGATATGTTATTCATCATGACAGCCTTCTAATGTTCCCACTGCTGGGACACTGGCCTACTCTCAGGCGAGAGTGATTGGGTCTTAATCCACCACGCGGACCCAATGCGGATTGGTGGATGGCAAATGTCTTTGTAATTTTTAGTTCTTGGACATGCCGGTTTCCTCACGATGTTTTCCTTCACCGTATGAGAGCACTGGCATTGCGCACATAAATTTTTCGAACAGTAAAATCCATTGGTGCACGACCGGGTTTGAACCCACGACCTTAGGATCGGAAGGCGGGGTCACTACCACTAGACCACCGGTGCCCTTGTTATTTGCATTGCATTTGTTATTACAAACCCCAATTTCAATTCATTTCTAATTTACTGCTGTACATTTGGCGCTAGGTTGTCGTGAAATGTCATATTCCAATACTTGTCTAATACCGATCGGTTCAAGAGTAAGGCCCCCCCCAGGCCTTAGGCGCGTCAATTAATACGTTACTATACAATTAGTTAGTATCTATTGCATTTATTTCGAAATCACAAGCCTAAATGGAATGAAATGATTAAGATATTATCGGATCTATTGTATGTTTGTACCTCTTTGATTTTTCGAAATTTGATTGTATAATCAAGACACAATTTAGGCCATAATACGAAAACATTTTCATTTTAGCATTATAGGTACTAGATGACTGTTATATATTTAATACAATACAATACATAGATAGATATTTTTCATTATACATAGAAAACACCCAGAACACCCGGAACAAATATTTGCAGATCCTACAAACATTTGTCCCAAGGCGGGAATCGAACCCGCAACCTCTGCGTCGCAGGCGGACCTTCGCCCACCGCGCCACATTGGTCGTCAAAAACAGAGTTAGCAACTGGCTCACACGAACTTCTATTGAATAAAACTTATAGTTGTCTGGTCGTTTTTCGACTGAACAAAGTTCGTTTTTAAAAGATCAGTATTCAAGACGGCGAATAAAATAGTAATAGCGGTCATTACTACAACAACCTTTATCATTCGCCTTGTAACCGAATTCTGTTTCGTTCCAGCGAACAAGTATGTAACTACAACTCTACTATAATGATGTGTCCGCTGTGCGACTACCACTGCGACTACTGGGATCTCAAAGCGACTTGTTTACAATCTCGGATAACGTACCTATTCGATAATTCAACGACTGTGTTCTTTGCGGTTTTTATGAGTTTTTGGGGTAAGCAAATCAATAAATAAACTTATTGCGTAATATGGTTAGCCCAGCCGGTGGTGTTGCCTGTTTCTTTTACGGCATAAACGCGTTGAAACTGGCATAAATTCACAGCACAATTTTATTTAAATCACAATGATCATTTTGGGGTGTCTTGTCTCAGTGATATTATAGTGATAAGTGATCATTGTGATTTTATAAACTTTTTCGACTTTCATGCGTGTATTGACTACACTAAAACTTTTACCTGTTATAGTACTGTGCATGTACCAAATTCAGTTCTGTAAAAATTTAAATTACATCATCTTTACGCTGTAGGATTGGTGATTTCACACATCTCGACTCACGGTGAATACCTAATACTCATAAATGTGGGTAGTTCAAATGCGATGATCAGAGTTGCCAAAATCGATTACAAAAAGGCGTTTATTTTTAAACGAGGTTTAAAAAAGTTAAACGTTATCAATTCGACTGTATGTTGTTATGTTTTTTTTGTATGTTTACGTGATTTTTCCGCCATCCATAAAATTGGTTTTAATGTTTTGTTTTTGTTTGATAGGCAATACTTCAGAGGTGAATAAATAATAAAAAAACGTGTCAAAAACTACATCGCCCGTATCACCACAAATTGTTTTTTTTTAATTGATTATAATCGTACCGTGTTTAATCTGATTTTATATAACAGCTGCCTGTTTCCTCGAGCTATGGAAGCGGTACTCGTCGGAGATGACGCATCGCTGGGATCTGACCGGGTTCGACGTGTACGAGGAACATCCGCGGCCGCAGTACTTAGCTCGCTTAGCTCATGTTAAACGGACCAAGGTATACAATTCAATTGTGGCAACCCGCGAGTGATACCTCTGGTGTTACAAGCGTCCATAGGCTGCGGTAACCGTTTATAATCTTGTGGGCCGTACGCTTAGTTGTCACTTCAGTTGTATAAAAATAAACTTTTCGCAATTGTTTCAGTTAAACGTGGTAACCGGCGAACGGGAGCCGATGGTGCCGTTCTGGCGCATGCGCCTGCCCGCCACACTAATGTCCTTCAGTGTGGTCGCGCTGCTGGTCCTACTCGCACTTGCCACTGTGCTCGGGGTAGTGTTGTACCGCATGTCGCTGCTGGGGGCCAGCATCCTGAGGCAGAAGGACAACAAGCTGATTACGTACAGCCCTATCATGTTTACAACCGCAACCGCAGCGTGTATCAATCTCGTGTTCATCTGTATCTTCAATTATGTGAGTAGATAGATAGTTAAGGGTTGGTGTCAAAATAAATAGTAAAGGGGAGATTCCCTTAAAAAAATTAAAGATTTAAAGAGGTATTTGGAAATTTTAGTGCCACCTTTGAAGCTTCAAGCTTAGTCTTAAGGGGATTTTGACACAAAAAAAATTCAAAATCCCCTTTGAAGAGTAATTCTTACGCTTCGGCCGTCTGCGAAACCGGAGCTTCTTAAACTGTTACGAACTAAACATTATTCGTCCTCGTACGATCTATTCTGTGAAAATTTTCAAGATTATATCAATCACCACGCAAAACCCAACACCACCAACAAAAAAGAAACAAATATACACCTAAAGGTAAATACAAAGGGCGGCCTAACAGTGATTACTCACACATGGTTGCCTTGTAGAGGATAGAAATAGTAATGTAGCGCTTTTGTTCTTAACTTTTTTTAAAACCGATCAACGAAGTTAAGCACTGTTGGCGCGGTCACCATTTGGATGCTTAATCGCCTGTGGCAATTTCAACTCAGTACTTTTATGCTCTGTTGGGCACGTTAAGCTGTCGGTCCCGGCTTTCTCAAAGTTTGGTTATGATTGCTTCTAAAAAAATCAATGCCTGTATCTCATTATGATGTTAACTAAGGTCGTTCTGCACCTATTATAAAATACTTAACTACTTTTAAAAATACTGTTATTTATATTGATAAAATATTTTCAGAATTTCCAAAAGAAGCCCAGTATTCATAAATACATTTAATTCTCGCAGATCTACCAGTTCCTAGCAGAATGGCTGACGGAGAAAGAGCTACTCCGCACACAGACCGAGTTCGACGACTCGCTCACACTCAAGATATACCTTCTGCAGTTTGTGAACTACTACGCGTCGATATTCTACATCGCCTTCTTCAAGGGCAAGTTCGTGGGGCGACCGGGCGACTTCGTCAGGCTCTTCGGACATAGGCAGGAGGAGGTGTGTATTATATCTTGTTTACACGAGTTGTGGCAATAAAGTAGGTGTTAACACGAGTTGTGGCCATAAACGCAGGTGTTAGCACGAGTTGTGCCAAAAATAGGTCTTGTCCAACGCGACAAAATGTTCTTGTTTATCGAATCCGTTATTCCATCCAGGGGGGTAATAAGCTCAGCAATATTGAAATAATATTACACTGTTTTTTTTTGGATGCCGAAATGTCAATATAACATTATTTCAATATTGCTTTAGAGCTTGTGCTTACTCCAGTTAGTCACGATTCGTTGAATCCGTTTTGTATTCCAGTGCGCGCCCGGCGGCTGCCTGCTCGAGCTGTCCATCCAGCTGGCCATCATAATGATCGGCAAGCAGTTCATCAACACGATCGTCGAGATGATGATGCCGTACGGCCTCAAGTGGTGGAACGTGATGCGATCTATCGGCAGGAAAAAGCGGTAAGTTCCATTCATATGCTACGATCAATCACCCGATTGCAAAAGGGTAACAGATCGAACTGTTTTGAGTGATCTGTCACCCTAGGCGGACAGAGCGAGGTGATAGAGGGGAATAAGGCTGCGTTTCCACCAGACATGTGCGAGGATGTGTAGCGAGGGATGTGTTTGTTAGGAACCAATAGAATCACTTCATTTACTTATCCGCGCTCTGACAGCTTAACCTACTAAAATAGCAACCAAGCTAATTGTAAGCTGTTACCGCAGCCTATAAACGCTTGTGATTCGAGAGGTATCACTTGCGCGTTGCCAGCCTGAGACGTAGATCGAAAGTCTCGTGTGCCAGTAATTTCATTGGAAACCATACCCTTCGGATCATAATTATGGTATTTTTTTTTTCAGGATAAAAAGTCCAAAGCAATGGGTGAAAGATTTCAAACTGGTTGACTTCGGTAACATGGGACTCTTTCCTGAATATTTAGAAATGGGTAAGTTAATCTAGCCCTTATTTCCCTAAAATTACAGTGCTTTAATCTTGCCATTTAAATATTTTTCAACACACTTGCTTATAAAGTGGTTTTATAGTCATTGCAATTAGGCACAGAATGACACCCATAATCAAACTATGACTTTTTCATTGCTATAACTCACTAGTGAGTTATAGATATTTTTTTTGTTATTTTATTATGGTTTTTTTTTGTTATTTTATTCACAAGTGTGTTGAAAAACGTCGTATGATACACGTGTGTATTGATGATTACCGTCCTCGGCTATCTTAAGACCTCAATGGCGCCTCAGCGGTAATCACCAATGTTACACACTAGTACCATAATAAACTATTAAATTGATCTGTTTCACCATAAAAGTAATGTGTTATTTCTTTAGCTTGGAATAGCACTGTGCATGATATTCATGTGTATAATGAGTCATTCGTATCAGTATTGCAACACAACCTTACGACCATTAGCTTCAGCACCAACGAAAGTGCCCAAGAACTCTGGAGACTTAACAACAATGTCTCGGGGTGATCAGCGCATGGCAGTGCCACACAAACACTTAAAAACTTTCAAGCTTTAGGTGGCACTGCATCTGTAATAGTCAGGCGTGGTGCTTAACATCAGGTGGGCGCCTTGATTTTCTTGTCACTTCCTGACATAAAAAAAAAACTCGCGTGATGAGGTATTTCCACTCGGTTCAAAATTCAAAATCATAAAACAAATCAGTCTGCTTTTTGACACAATTGTGCATTTAAATTATATACCTTATACCATGTAAAATAAAGTGTAATTTCTTTCAGTGTTGCAATACGGCTTTGTCACGATATTCGTGGCCGCGTTCCCATTGGCCCCGCTGTTCGCTCTCATCAACAATGTACTGGAAATGCGATTGGACGCGAAAAAGTTTCTCACTTGCTACAGAAGACCGGTGCCTCAGCGGGTGAACGATATCGGCGTGTGGTACCGGATTCTCGACTCTATTGGCAAACTGAGTATTATTACTAATGTAAGTAGTAAGAAATTTAAACACAGCCATAACTAATCTCAAACTAAGCAAAACTTGTGCAGTTGCTTAATAATAGACATGACTGATTTAAAAAAACCGTTGTATTATGTTCAGAATTATCGATATTATGCGAAAAATAACTTGTTATTCCAGAAATTAATGGTTTAGTTTAGTAGTAAAAAAATGCGATTTTAAATTGAATTTTAAAATTCACACCAATACGCGCTGAGACGCGGAGTGACAGCGGTGACATCATTACGTCAGTTTTCAATGTAAAATTTAAGCAATAAGGATTAAGATTCTGCAATTTTGTTATCTCTTTTTTAGGGTGCTGATTCTGATTAATGCTTGTTTTTTTCAGGGTTTCATAATAGCGTTTACGTCGGAGTTTATACCGCGTCTCGTTTACCAGTTTGCCCACAACGGCGAGCTAGATGACTACGTGGACTATACTCTGGCAGAATTCAACATCACAGTACTGGCCGGATATAAACCGTTGCAGTCCAAGTACAACCAGACTATGTGCATGTGAGATTATACTTTTTTCTCTAATACAGAAGGTTCATAATGCATTGTCTAGAACTCTACAAGTTCATACGTGGACTATAAGCTGGCGGTCTTCGATATCACAATCAGTAGGTACGGGCCGGATACAAACCCTGAAGTCCAACTATGTCCAGGTGAGATTGATCTTTATTCTCTTTAATAGAAGGTTTTTAGTGCCTTGTCTGGAAGTTTTAACTTGTCTAAGTAAAACAGACTGCAGGTTTCTGACTGTGTAGGTGGATTTGTGTTTTCGACACCTAACAATAAGGTTGATAATTGATTGTTGAACTATTCTCGTATGTTTTAGGTACCCCGGATATTGGTATAATAAGGAGGGCGACAACTACGCGCACTCGAACTGGTACTGGCACATCATCGGAGCTAGATTAGCTTTCGTCGTCGTTTTCGAGGTACGTCTAACATCCTAACAGCTACAATTATTATAAAATTAATTTAAAATATAAAAAAAACAAACAGACGAACTATATAAGGTCATTAATTATCAACCTGACAAACTAAAGGGGTAGGTTCCACACATAAAAAAAAAAACTTGTACATTTTTTTTTCTAAACGTTTTTTTAGTAGTTTATTCTGCGTCTGGGTGTTTCTAATTATAAGTATGAAGAAAGAAATAAGTAATATCTACATAAAAGTATTCTATCCGTCTTCTCATCTTTCTAATAGTACAAGGTTTGCTTGGCTATACACACAATCACTTACCTAGCGAGGTAAGTGTTGGTGCTATGGAGGTCAAATGCTGACCTTTACCAAAAAAAATTGAATAGTGCGGCAATATTATTTATTTATACAGAATGTGGTGGCGCTAGTCATGATAATAGTCCGCTGGGCCATCCCCGACATGTCGGCCGAGCTGCGCGACAGGATCCGGCGAGAGGCCTTCGTCATCAACACGTTCATCCTGCAAGAGACGCGTGCCCGCTCCCGCGCCACGCCGACCCCGCAGCCCACAGGTCAAGGTCAAGGTCAAGGTCGAGGTCAGGGTCACTGGGGGGCCGGCCTCGCCCCGCCCGCCGCATCCACGCCCGTTTAGTTTGTGGTTACGGTACGCAGCACGACGCTTACTATTACTTTCTTTTTTTTTTTTTTTTTATACTAACAGCGGTTTTTGTTCACTGGTTGTTTAATTGTTAAAGTGCTGTTGATTGTATGATTATTTAAAAAAAACTACTGCTCTTCCAGTGTCGTTTATGGCATTGATATAAGGTTAAAATTGCAGCGATTTATGCACTTTCATGAATGAACCTGTGAACAGAAAACGTTTTTGAGACTGTGTTTTGTGTGTTTGATACTTGTTTTTAGAAGAATGAGAACTAATGAATTCATTATTACTACAAACTGATTATCAAAAAATTTAAAATTAATTTTATTTGAAAATAATGTAAAAAATGTAGTTAGTGCTTCATATTGGTGATATTGGATTCCGTACTTGTACAATGTAGCCCGCAGGTTTTTTTATAAAAAGCTTTTCTAAAATGTACCTTATGGGCTTGGGAATTGTGAAAGTTTCCAAACAGCTTTCAAGATGCTTTTACATATTTTGGATAGTGTGTATCACGCACATAATAATGCAGTCTGAAATAAAATTTGCGAGAACTTTTGGAAACCATATCCTATTTTCCATTACAGATGTCGGTGCTGTGGTTAGCTTAGTTAATTCTAACTCTTATGTCTTTGACATAAGTTACAAATTAATATTCGATTCCGTTGTTGTTTGTTGTCTTATAATATTTGCTTAAACGATATTTAAGTCAAGCTAGACTGAACCATATTGAACAGATCATAAAGACGAAGTTTGAAAGCAAGCTACCTTCAGCACGATAACAAAGAATGTAGGAAAGTTCTCGCAAAATGTTTGAATTTCTTACTAAGCTAAGCTTCTATTGACCTGAATTCATAGTCGAGAGCAGGTTACCCCCGCGACCGGCGGCCATGTGAGTTTACTTACATTATTTTTTAATAACAGCATGGTTTAACAACATATTAATTTATTTTTTAATAAGTTTGACAGTTACATTTTTAACAACATGCCAAATAATTTATTTACTATTATAATACACTTTAATTTGCGGTAATTTGGAAACTCTGAATGCATTTTTGGATCATAAAAACACTGTCATTGAGTCAATTATTTAGTTTTCATCACTGTTTGAGCAAAAATAATTAAATATGCACGTACTAACTTTACGTACACTCAGCGTGCTAATTTTCATAGTTTACAAAATTTTTTTTTAATAAAATTAAAATGCTTTTGCGTAAACATCATCAAATTGAAAACGATAGTTAGTTTAGGAAAGTGTTAACCAATACATCACTGTGAGGCGTGTATTCAGAGTCGAAAAGTGAGTGCGTTTATCCCCGCGCTCGAGAAGTTTTCTGTGTAAGTTTTTGTCAACCTAAAAATCATCATCTGAACCCTGTAAAGTTCAAAAAAGTCTACATAGACTATGTATACAAGCATAGAAAAAATAAATGATTCGCCAATATCTTCTAAGAAATTGCACCATTAATTGGTGAAAAAATGTCAAATATCATAGCTTTTTGTTTAAATAAATTTAAATTTAAATAATCCGGTTAAACAGCCGTCAAAGTGTTGGTGAACACTGTCCACAGATCTAATGCGATCACAGTTTGGCTTCAAGTTAATCACAAACTAACACATTCATAAAGTAAAACATATACCTCTTTGGCTTATTTATGCTTTATTGAAACCAGCGACTAACACACGTATTATTACAGCTTATGGGCAAGGCCACTTTGCAATACAATTTGCCACTTTTGTGAGGAAAGAAAAAACAAACTTTTACGTCACAATAACATGAAAATAGTAAAAAAAAACATACGCGTCGACTTGACAAACTTCTCAGTTTTTCGTCAGTTGAAAAGAAACAGAAAGGCTTAGGCAGTTGTCCGCAGGCGACTTACTATGGGCGATAAACCATTTGAAGACATGAGCCTCACCTATTGGCACCACACTGAAGCTTTATGATGAAGAGGGATCATCAAAAAAAGCTAGGAACCCAGCCGAGTTTGTTGCCAGATTCTTCTAGGCTGGGGCGCGTGGAACTGGCGTAAATTCACCTAGCTTTAGGACGTTTCAAAATGATCCTTGTGATTTTATTGAAATAAATCATTTTTGACTTTGACTTTGACTTTGACAACTCGCCTACTAGCTTTTGTTTACGTGTTAATTGTTTACTAACGACAACTCGCTAATCGAAAGTCGCCCGCGGTGAGACATCTGCCTTATATTTAAGTTTTGTAGTTTTGCACTAAGACGGGGGCTGGTGCTATTAAGTAATGAAAATCAGATTAACAGAAAATAACAAAGCGAGAGATATATCCGAAAATTTTCTTAATTAATCAATGTTGAATTGCAATCAATAAACAAAATAAGTAGCCCAGCAATAGCATAAAATAAATAAATATTGAAATAGAAATTCAACTAATCACGAAATTTTTACAATCGCATGTCAAATGTTTGTGTTCCTAATGAAAGCACGCTAAATAGCCCGATTTGGGCTGTTATTGAACATAAAAAAGTGCTGAGTTGACTGTGAAAGATATAACTGAGTTTGTAAAGGTTCCAGCAAGTTAAACACATGTTTTTTTAGTACTGGTAATGAAATTTCAGCTGTAAACTCATATAACCTGAAAATACAAATGATAATGTAGCAAAATCCCCGGCCTTGCCCGTATCAGGTTATCACACTAGTGTTTTCAAGCGTGTTTCTATCAAGGCAAGCGAGTGTGCGGTAGTATTACAAGACTCATAGGCTTATTTCACGAATTTCCAGTAAGTGCTATTTTCCGGTTAGCCAATATAACGCGGCAAACGATGACTGAGAGGGATAATATTATGCTGTGTGGATTGTCCTGCATTTTATATTTATTACTTAATATTAGCTAACCGTCAATTAGTCTCGACACATACTCAGGATGTGAAATATGCCCTTACAATTGAAAGTTTAGCTTATTTCAGCTTATAAACAGCTAGCAGCAGCTTTGAGGCTTTGTAAGCAACTTAAAATACCATTGCTGTTAGTTTATCACGCTGAAATAAGGGTCTCATCCAAAACCATTATTTTCGACAAAATTTATATGTTACCACCTCATGAAGTATACATAAAAAGAATCATCAAAATCATTTCATAATTAGCGGAGAATCGCGTAACAAACATACGAAAAAAAACATAGTCGAATTGACAACCTTCTTTTTTGAAGTCGATCAAAAACTGAAAACGTAACGCACAAACGAACGCCAACGCGTTGTTCAATTTTTCTGATTGTTTATAAATTCAACATACCTTTTTTACCATCAACTTCGAAACAAAGTATATAATCTAGTCCTAGGAATCAGGTAATTTCACCGAAATTTCTCATCACTTCGCTATCAAAACAAAGTATATAATCTAGTCTTAGGAATCAGGTAATTTCACCGAAACTTCGCATCACTTCGCTATCAAAGTATATAATCTAGTGTTCAAACCCACAGGCGAGGAGCCAGAACCCAACTGGAACCACATAGCCTCTCTGTCAGGGTCTGACTTCGACCTCGCGGCGCACGGCGACCACCAGGACATCACCGACATGACCCGACACGTTGTCGCAACTCTACCCGACAAGGATGAGGAACTAACACATGTCTAGCACATTACAGTTACATCACAAAACCACAGAACTATATATAAGTACAATGAGTGAGTGTATGTTCCTCGCGTGTCGAAAAGAAGGGCTAAGTAACCTCTACTCGCCGCGAAACTCAGTCTGCTCCCAACCTGGGGTGTGGTGGTGTGGCAGTGCCTAGAATCGGTTTGCCGCGTGCTTATCGATGCGTTTAAATAATTCATTTTAGCGCGGCTTATGTTTCCCTTCACTAAAGTATATTTGTGTGTGAAATACAAATACGCTAAATGTTACACGCTGGGTTTCCATACAAATCGACGAACTCTTTCATTCTACCTAAATATAGTTCTGTGCGCATAACACACCGAGGACGGGCGCGGGTCGGCATCCTTATTATGTAAGTTTATCGCTGTCGATCGCTTTTCCGTCTCTTTCACACCTACAGTGCGTACCATTAGCGCGAAAGGGATCGAATAGCGATCAACAGCGATACACTTGCCTAAGGGGGCGCGGTCCGTCACGGGTGTATTTTGTTTAATTTGTATGGACGACAATGATGACAACACATTGACCCGACCCGACCCGCGCCGGACCCGCGCACGCGTTTAGTGCTCAATTCAATTCAAGTTTATTAAAATATAAAGTAACATTACAGGCAATTACATTTACAATTTCCAAAGCGTTACATCTAGGCTCATTAAAAATCAGTGTTGTCATCCTTGTCATCTATACAAATACACTCGCGACGGGCCCGCGGACACGACACAACCCGACACGCGCCCGCTCTCTGTGTGTTTTGCGCTTAAGGGCCCCACACATTAACAGTTCGCCTGCAGTCTCTGGTCATCGGGCTGCTTGCCGTCCAAAGTCTGCATAACCCACTCACCAAAACCGAAAAAACCTGTTCTTTTAAACGTATGATAAGGTTCTTGGTTATTGGTTTTTTTAGTGTTAACCACCTGAGTGGTTATCTTAAGTTTTATAAGTCGCGTAAGTCATTTTGGAATCAATAAACTGTTTCTCAGTAGGAAGATTTGACTATTTTAATTCGAATCTTGCATAAAAAATTTGGAAAGAATCTCATGTTATGATAGTTACGCATTGACGTGAAATCACGCATGTTCACGATTTAAATCCGGCATTTCTCTACGTAAAGACGAGTAGGTTTAAGATCGGAAATGTACTTTCGTCCTATTCATTTCACCCTTACCCATACTCACAAATACTCATTACTAAGTGAAATCTGTACTTAAAATGTGACGCATATCAATGAAAGTACTGCAGCATTGCGCAATGAAAAAGTTAGGGTTTGATAGTATAAGGAAAGATACATTTAATCATTTTGCATCTAGAAAGTCAAATAGAACGCTTTATACATAAACTTATATTATATGTGTACAATACATTAACATACATTTACGTATAATACATAAATATACTGTATGTATACAGTCACATAATATGTGTGTAGCACCCCTAAACTGGGTCATTCTACACATTGGGTTCATTCTTAAATTCTACTTTATAATAGTGGTGGTTCAATTGAATGGGCTGAATCGCCCCCTTTCGGGTTAACATAATGTTTTGGAACACCATGTAGTAAGCTGATATATTTTTATTGACTGTACTTGTATCAAAATTTAAAATATACAAACTTTACATGATTCTGAATAAAATGACAATACTTATAAAATGTATTCGGATATTTTTACGCTTTTTATCTAACCGAAACGAGTTTTCTTTGTGTTTTATTAATTTACTTGTTTCATTTTTACTAATAATTTATTTCTAACTAAAGCAGCGATAACTATTTTTACTACTTCTATATTTTGTATCTTTTTTCTACACTCATAGAACTATTAGGTAGGATAAGGTTATTTTTAATGTATTGTCTGATGTGTGTTCAGTAGCGGTGTAGATCGAATCTAACTAAGTAAATATTTACACGTACAGGGTGTAAAAAGACAGTTTTCTAAAGCGAAAAGAAAGGAAAGCTGCCCCAACATTCGCATCAAAAGAATTACGCTTCAACCCTAACTAAAGAAGATAAAATAGTAAAATAAGTTCAAGAGAAAAATTTACATGAAAAATCGATGCTTTGAGAAAAAAATTGTCGTTTCGAAATAAACCTTTTTACACCCTGATAGCAATAGGGACTCTTTTATCAAGTCTCTTTGCGTTATACCTCGCTTCGTATCCATGCTTTAAGATATCGCACTGAAATAATATACAAATATTTTATTTAAGGATACCTACTCTAAGAAATTATTTATATACATTTTTGCCAATCAAAAGTTGTGACGAACTCACTGCCTGTCACGAAGTATTTGTGTAAACCTTATCAATGTTATACAATACAATGTTATATATACATTACTTTAATGTATAGCTTTATATATAATACATTGTAATATTATTACTTAGCGCATGTTGCATAACGTCGTTTTATTGAAACGTTACCAAAATATATGAAATGTTATTAATATTACAAAATTTATATTGTAAGTATTCGTGTTTGTTTTAGATTTAGAAATTTATATTTTCTGGTGCTTCTGAATTCTGTATTAAAATATGTTAAATACGTAAAACTTGTTATGTAGGTACACTACATTATGTACGCTACATTATATGCGCGCTTGTCCATTAAAAAGACATTGTTGTCGAACGTTGAACGCGTTGTTCGTCACACGAACAACGCGGTACAACCACAAAACCCTGCCACTAACTACTGCGGACTGCATTTTTCTTAGATTTAATTTTAGAATACATACGTTGTCGCGCGCTTCCGCTACTGTATATCCGCTTTCACCTTTGGGTGGTGACGTTTTGTTGCTGTATCACGTTGTCCATGTGCGGCGATGGTTAGATTTCAAAACTACGCAATTTTTGATAATAAAATTATACATACCTATAGCATTATGAAGCTACCACGTCATTCTCAATCAAACGCATATCTCTTAAGCGCTTACTGAAATTATTATTTAAAAAAAATCACGTTACTTTTTTGGCTGTTATCAATTCGATTAGTCAAGTTAGGTTTTTTACTGTTTGGAAAACAGTTTATTTAAAAAAAATACCAAAATTAATATCATAAAAGTTAAACATTTATCCATAATGCGGTGGTATTAATTAATAAATTCAGATAGGTACTTATTATGTCAGTTGTAATAGAATTGCTGTTAGTATTTATAATTTATAATTATTAATGTTTTATGGCATCTGGGGGGTGATTGTGTAATTCCGTTGCAATCTATTTCACTTGGTTTCAATCAAAAACTGACGTATGAATATGACAGCGTACTGACAGTTCGCTGATTGAAATCGGATTGCAACCAAGTTACGCAATCACCCAGCTGGTTTCGTATTACTATTTGCCTTCGCTAAAGGCAGATATACATGTCTGTAGCTTGCTTTAATTTTGGCATTTAATTGCCATTACAGTTATGCCATGTCGTTGTATGTCATGTCATTTTATGTCATATTCTTCTGAGCTATAATGTAACACGGTTGCAATCCGATTTCAATCAGCAGACTGTCAAAAAGCTTTTATCCATACAAATCCATCAGTTTTGATTGAAACCTAGTACAAATCGATTGCAACCGAATTTCATATTATATTGATTCGTTCGTTCGTTCGTATGAGTCAGTGGCCAAATCTGGTGACAGAGTTTCTAGGCCGCCCGAAGGCCTCTGTCATGGCCTAACAACTTTTAATAAGCCGGGACCGACTGCTTAACGTGCCCTCCGAAGCACGGGAGCGCTCAGTTGAAATTGCTACTGGCGGTCAACCATCCAAATGATGAGTACGCGGAACAGTGCTTAACTTCGTTGATCTGTTAAGAACAACTTAGCCAGCTACCTCACGAGCGCTCCCCGATTATATTGGTGTAGAAACACAAACCAGTAGCCGCTGGTATCTGCAAGCTACAAAAACAGGCAAGCCATTGTGCATATTGTATGCAAGCTACGGACATGTGTATACAGGGTCATTCATTATCAACCTGACAAACTTAAGGGATATGTTCCACACATAAAAAAAAATATACGTACCTATAATTTTTTTTTATGTATATTTTGTCTTAAAAATCCCAAGTAAACAAAAAAAAATCGATTACGTTTTCCGTTCAATTATTAT
This sequence comes from Colostygia pectinataria, assembly GCA_951394395.1. Lineage (NCBI taxonomy): Eukaryota > Metazoa > Arthropoda > Insecta > Lepidoptera > Geometridae > Colostygia > Colostygia pectinataria. Next base: position 11,660,558 of record OX596351.1, on the reverse strand, counting down.
TTATCATTGTTGGAAATCAAGTTAAGCGACGTAATAATGAAATATTCGAGTGTGCGCGCCCCGTAGCGGGTCAAGGACGCTCGGGTTATTGACCCGCGGTTCATTGACGCGCGGGTCACTGACACATGCCGAGCGCTGTCTTTTCGATTTCTAACAAGGATAACTAATTATTAAGCAGAATTACGACTTTTTTTTTTAAATATTAAAAAAAAAAACGTTTAGAAAAAAAAAGTACAAGTATTTTTTTTTTTAGGTGTGGAACCTACCCATTAAGTTTGATGAATGACCTTATATATGTCCTTACGCAAATTAAATAAATAAGATGTGGAGTCAAACGTACAAAGAAAACATGCGTTCATTGTTATCTAATTGTCTGTAAGGTTTTCAATCTTATGTTCAGAATGTTAAGGTTGAAAATTCTACTATATTTAGTTGCGTTGGCTGTGTTTATTGTAACAGAGTTTCTAAAGCTTTTAATCGATTAAAAACTAACAAATTTATACTAGTTTTACTGTTAATGAAATTTGCAAATATTTATGTAAGTCTATGAAAGATGTGTTGAAACATAAAAAATTTTTAGTCTTAAACTGACCTCGTCCAAACTGATGGTGTAGCGGAGACTAAACCATTACCGCGTCAATTCTACACTTGATTATGATGACGATGCAGCTCTTAAACGCCACGCATTCTGTTCAGTACAGCTGGTGAATCTCGACCGTCGTGAAGCTAGCCGTTTCGTTGCGCAATGGATCTTTTTCAAACGAAATTGTCTTTGCGCATCACAAACGGATAACTTCACAGTACTACACATTCTATCTGTGTACACATGCCAACGCTGTACGTGTTTTAGTTTAGTTTTTACCCAATTTATACAAGAGTAGTAGAGTTCACTGTGATAGAGCTCGTCCGGGAAAGGACTACCACTGTACCTATTTCTGCCGCAAAGCAGTAATGCTCGCATTGCTGTGTTCCGGTGTGAAGGGTATGGTTTCCGGTGAAATTACTGGCACATGAGGCTTTCGATCTAAGCCTCAAGGTGGCTACCCGCGAGTGATACCTCTGGTATTGCAAGCGTCCATAGGCTGCGGTAACCGCTTACCATCTTGTGTGCCGTACGCTTGGTTGCCACTTTAGTTGTATAAAAAAAAAAAACTTGGGATAATTGATAGATTGAGGCGTTACTTTGCGGAAATCCATTATAAGATCATTATAAAAAGCGGAATAGTACTAGAGATTTTTCATCTGTTTTTTATCTTAAAATCTTGGCTTCAGTAAACAATCAACATCGATATGCACTAGTTGTACAAATAATACACCACTGTATCATTAGTCCAACGTTGGACTAATGATACAGTGGTGTATTATTTGTACAACTAGTTGAACTACTCAGTTGAACTACTGTATCGGAGGCCAGTATGTAAGTATATATGTACTATAGCCTTACTTATAAACGCTCTTTTAATTCAATGGTAAGAGAGCGCTACTGTTTATAAGTTAGGATGTGAATCGACAAGATCTGAATAATGTGGTCACCAGTAGGTCGCATTTAGACGTGATTTAGCATGTGAATCTGCGTTACACTACACTAATAAATATGAATCAGCGATTCATCTCATGATATTAATAGTAGCAGCACTTTTTATTTATTTTCTGGACCAGCAAGCACCTAGGAATCGCGGGCGAGGCCTTTTAATTATGGATGTGTGAATTGCCTAGGATATCATAATTTTAGCTCTTATAGAATGAGAAAGTTCAATGACTTTAGCTATGAAAAGAAATCAATCCTGCCTGTTTCACAGATTATTTTATAGGCCTGGGTAACCACGAGCTCTTATAGCAATATTGAAATTTACACACATTACACTGTTTTTTTCGTATACCGAAATGTCAGTATAACATTGTTTCAATATTCGTCCGGGGAAGGACTACCACCATACCTATTTCTGCCGCCAAGCAGCAATGCTCGCATTGCTGTGTTCCGGTTCGAAGGGTATGGTTTCCGGTGAAATTACAGGCACATGAGACTCCATCTAACGTCTCAGGGTGGTAACACGCAAGTGATATCTATGATGTTGCATGCGTACATAGGCTCCGGTAACCGCTGACCATCAAGTGGGCCGTACGCTTGGTTGCCACTTTAGTGGTATAAAAAAAAATGCTTTTGAGCTTGTGGTTACCCTGTTCATGATTTGCTTTATATTCTTAGCTACGGCTACGCATTCTCGAACATTTTGGCATGATAGTAATGATAGTCAATGAAAGTAAGCTAAGCTACCTAAATGCGCTACAGCCATTTATAAAAAGTACTTCGTGTACGTTAAAGATTACATTTTTTTTCAAAAAAAAAAAAATATTGTGACCTGTCAAGTAGAATGTACATAAGTAACGCCGATTTACATGCTAAAAGCATTTAGGTATGGATGTCTGTTTATAAGCTGTTAGTGATGCTGTGTTACGTGAAACGCTTTCTACCTTTATTTGTTTACATGATTATATGGAAAGTTACTAAATGTAATTTGTTTTTTATTTTGTTTCCATATCTACTAGCTGCCGTTAGCGAAACCGTCTTTGTGATACTTACATTCATAAAAAGTAGCTTAGGTAGCTTACCCAGGCTTCAAGTTATATTTATACCATATTTCACCAAAATTGGTACAGTCGTGATAACAAAGGTAAGTATTATAACATTTATATTCCAGGATACATAGGTAGAGGTAGGAACTCACCTGATACACTATTTATGAGAAATTATATTGAGAAACCTATAAGCAATTTTAATAGGATTATTACCTACTTTACAAACAGGTTGCCATCGCTGGTGTGCCCTGATTCTAAGGGTGTGCCTATAAAACCTCTAGCAATACTCAATCAAGCTGAAGCAAAAATGACGACTACCGTAACCCTAGATTCTAATAACGTTACTCTAGATTCTAGAATAACGTTACCACGTTATCGTCGTCACCAAGTAAAAAATCCGAACCAAGAGATAGTAAAGTTCCATTAGTATATTTTTATGCGGGTAACACCTGAGCAAAGCCGAAGGCTAATCTAGTTATGAAGATAAAAAATCCTGTTACAGCTTTCAAAACCGATGTCTTCCATTATCTTTATCATGTTCCGATAAAAGCATGATAGTTGATAGAACACTTTTTTAGGGAAAACATCGAAAAATGCTTTATTTCAATACATATTAGGTACGGTTTAGATACCTACCTAGTCTAACAATATTATTCCGATCGTGTTACGTGTTACGTGCTTGACACTTGGTTTAAACGGAAACACGGACTAGATTTTTTTATTAAATATTTAAGTAAGTACAATGTTATTGTGTTGGGAAAATTAATATTTTTTGCTCTTTAATTATTTCCTATTATTGCCTAGCAATTAACGATCCGTTGGAAAACCAGTTCAATTTCTCTGCAACTTGCATTGTCCCACCTAAAATGCTACTTACGGGCTTCAATGAACGATTTCACTTACTTGACTAACTACCACCAGAGGAATCACGCGCGCGTTGCAGACCCTTTAAAAATGTCAAAACTCCCTTTTTGAAGAACCCCATAATTTAGTCTCCAGAGAAAACCTTAGCAGGGAAACTATTCCACAGTTTAACTGTTCGCGGGAGGAAGTTTCTCTATAAGGAATAGAGAAAACTGTATGGTGCTCGTACGCGACCATGCTGGCTCTGGACTAGTGTGTGGATGAGCCGCGAGACACATTACAAAAAGCATTATCTTAAGGTCTTCACACTAGGCTGAGCCGTATCGCGTGAGGTATATTTAGCCTCACCTTGCTCTGTACCTTGATTGACTAATACTACTTAATAATTATATTATCATTAAATTTAAACAAAATACGAGTAAAGGTAAATAAGGTTTTGCATCCTCGCATTGTGTTATTTATAAATAGGTGATCATGATTAGTAGAGTCAATTATAGCTGGTATTAAGGCTAGGTGCCTGACTATGGTGCTGAAATACCTAATTACCTGTCACATATACCTAAATTCATCGCTTAAACGAGTACACCCTGATATTATTATGTTGAAATTACGAGTAGGATGCTTGCATCATTGCACCAACCTGTCCTACCTAGTTGTAGGTAAAACAATTCATACCTGCATATGTTATAGTTCAAAAAGCAACTACTTAATCGCGTGCTGTAAGCGATATTCTGATAGATAAATTAAAGTTGCTAAAAAAAGGTATTATTATATTGGAGTCGCACTTAACTAAGTACAGTGATTCTATCATATAGCGTAATTCTTAGAAAAAAATAAAGAGACATTTTGAAAAAACATAAGGGCATAAAATGTCTTACTGATTCAAATATAAACAAAATAGTTTTGTTTAATAAAATCACAAGGATCATTTTGATTTGATTACAAGCTGCTAGTTGTAGCGACATATGAATAATTAACCAGAATACCTAAGTAATCAGACAAATCTTAATACAACTTGAAAATTCAATAAATAATTAGACCCTTGTAACGACGAGTAAGTTAGGTTACCACTGACGGCAGATTAATAATAAAAATCTCCAACAATAAAAGTTTTGTTTAGAACCGTTGATTCCATTAGATCCAGTTATCCATTAGCGCAGGATTGGGCCGACCGACGCGACGGCCCGCGGCAACTATGCCGGAACCGGAAGTCTGCCGACTATTACGTGATCTGTACTGTCGGCAGCATTATCTACCGGGTAGTGCACATATATACATACATACATACATGAAACAGAATCGCAACGCTTGAAAGTTTACCAGCAATACCGGAGCCTGAAAGACCTAACCAGCTGTTAAAATTACAGTTTCTTTTATGAATAAAGCCAAGAGTCTTTCCTTGTTATTCTTTATGATAATAAACAGAGACAAAGCCATTTTTTTTATCCACTAAAACTATCATGATTCAAGCTTTTGTCAGCAAGATAAGATGCCCTCTGAGCAGGAACGTAAAATTAATTCAAGCTTGTCAGCTTTTGTCAGCGTTTGACGATACTTTACAATGCAATAGCGTTCTCTGGATGATTCTAAGCTGATACTTGGACATTCCCATTTGCTTTTACTATTTACGCACATGACTGTCCTAACTTCTGAAGTTACTATGTAATCATCTGTACTACAAGTTACTTCAACCACTCAAACGGGCATCGATAGCTGAAGTTTGGGTAATCCTGTTAGCTGTAAGGGTTGATTGTTATTTACAAGACTGCCTGCGGCTGCGGAATTTATATCCATACTGCTACAGAGATGAGATAATGTTTTGCTAGTACATTAGGCAGTAGTATTATCAAAGCATTACCACCAGCCTGATTAAAGGCACTCATCTGCTGATAGCCGCGATATGGACATTGCAACCAGCCAGTTCTACCTGAACCACACACAGTTTGCATAATAGTTGTTGTGTTTGTGCTTTTATGAAATAGGTATGAAAATCATTTATTATTCAAGAATGCAATGGAATAGGTAGTTGAAAAGTATTGTATCTTGTTTGTTTTATAAAAATAGATGAAGCGAACAGTACCTAGCTAGGTAGATTAAGTCGTGGCTTTGTTGTAACGCGCAATAACGCTGTGAAAAGCTACACCTTATTATTATACAGCTACGCATATGCGTTGCTCCGAACCATACACTGCTACGCAAATGCGGTGCTACGAGTTGCACTGCTAGGCATCATTCACACTCTTACGCACATGAATTTATACCGGCTGCCTGCTATGCAACATTATTATGCTGCTACAATGCGTTGCTACGAACTGCTACACACCACATCATGCTGCTACGCGATTGGGTTGCTACAAACTGCTGCACACCATAAATCACACTCCTACGCACGTTCTATTTCTGCCAGCTGCTACGTAGCAGGGAGTGCTACAATGCGTTGCTACGAACTGCTACACACCAAATCATGATGCTACGCGAGTGGGTTGCTACGAATTGCTACGCAGCTTATAGCGCTGCTACGCAAATGCATTGCCGCAAGCTGCCACTTCTTATTGCAGCGCCTTTTCATCTGAAAACTGTAATATAACGCCCATTGTGTGTCATTCTGGTGAGGCCCAGTCTGAAAACCAGCGCTTCTTCCTCACTACTTGGGAGTGGCATTAAGTTGAGACTGGACCTGTTTGACCGCACACGCAAGGAAAGACTAAAATTAATTTAGTGGGTACTAGGTACCTACGAAAAGTATCTAGCTAATACTTACTTTATAACTATTTTTTTTTTCTTTTGTTTCTGTATTGTTTTATGTGTTTTTGGTTTATTCTAAGAAATAGGTACTTACACTCACTTACTCACCTTGTCTTGTATTACTTTCCTTTTTGTGTGTGTGTCAAATAAATACATTCTTATTCTTTCATATAACTAAGCTAATTTCCTTCAGAAAATGAATACGTAGGTAGATCCACCTCAACTACGCTCAAAGTTGCGCACAGACTATTTAGAAAAAATACAAATAAGTAAAATAAACAAAGATAGGTACGTTGATTAAGCGGGTCTAGGTAGACTGGTGGTTCAATGCGGTAGGTAAACTCCGTGGTCGCCGTCCATTACGCATGCTGCCTTTAATTACTGCAATACCTCGTTTAATTACTGCAATGTTATTCATTGTAATCTCTACTAACTGTCTTACAATGACGTACTACATAATAATATTTAATAAATTATGTAGGTATGTTTCGTAACAGTAAAAGTAGTTTTTGTATTAATTGCGATAAGTGCGCTAATATTTATAATATAATTTAAAATGGATAATCAGGGTTTATTTGTAACACAACAAAGCTCTACTTGCGTCTTGGCCATATTTCAAATTAGCTTATTTACGATAGGGATTACTGATGCGCATAATTTTGTACAGGATTTCGCCTGCGGAGTCTATAAAACGCTAAACGATCAAATAGCGGCTGTAATAAACTTCTGAATATAAGTAGCTTAATCAAAATCTGACCATTTTCCTCTAAATAAATACATTCAGAGGGTGATGCGCTTTAGAGTTGCTTGCTCACATCATGATCATGAGTTATCTTCTACCTACAAACTTCCGCATTCATAATAGTAATTTTTATTTATTAATAGCTGACCAACTAAGTTTCAATCGAGTTTGAATTCTATATTTTCTCATCGTTTCAACCTGGACTTCTACAAATATTTCAAAATCAGTCCGGCCGTTCTCGAATTTTAGCGAGACTAACGAACAGCAATTCATATAAGAAGATACTTGTTTTTTTCATAACTGTATGGAGTTAAAACAATAATAAAGGAGTGTCTACACTCCCCATACCGAGTTGCTATAATGATATTGGTATAATCCTCTTGGCCCAGTTTGAAAAGGGTGGCTGATCGTTTTCTATTATTAAGAAATTACTTTGCCCGCAGCTTTTAATCTAATAAAAAGCTTTATGGTCTACTTACTTACTGGGTACTTGCAATGAAGGAAGGCCACGGTATTGTACAAAGACTGCCGACCTTAAAGTGCGATTACACAGACATTTTTAGTCATTGCCAGCAAGTGGCTGGGAAATTATGATATTATAAAAAAAAAGCCCCTATGTTTGCACCTGACGTACCTAGGTATACACTACAGAGAGCGAATCACGAAAAATTAGCCTGACAATCGTAAATATAAACGTATCGTCCAGCTGTCAATTTATATGTATATAAGATTTTTAGACGCAATATGTTACACGTAAAGTATTTACTGTGATCCATCAGTACAGTATTTACTGATGGATTAATACACCAGACACATGTACAGTATATATAACGTCAGTATTTAGTCCGGTTTCTTACTGAATACACGTTAAAATGCACACAAAGCTAAAAATTAAAGCTTGTACGGCTATTATTTTAGCAATTGGTTTAAAAAAAAAGTTAAAAGAAAACGATGGTCAAAATACTGGTACCTACGAAGATAAAGGTGAATGGGTATTTGAGGATCGTCAATACGGTGTCAAGATATCAAGAAATCCATCAGTAAATACTGATAATACATCAGTATCCATCAGTACGCTAGTTACACGTACAGTAAATACCATATCAGTATTTACTGACGGATCACAGTAAATACTTTACGTGCAACATGCGCCCAGCGCTTCAGAACTACCAAAAACCCATACAAATTGACAGCTGGACGATACGATACGTTTACATTTACGATTGTTAAACGGTTTTTTTGTGATAATCACTCAGCTCTTCACGAAGAATCAGCGTATCATGCTTTTGCACGTAGGGAGATGACGTCATCGATACCTGCGTCAATCTAGTGGCACGATTTCAGATAGTGGGATCTAATACCAGATGAATGATAGGTCGCGTAATGTGCCTCATTCACAGCTTTATCAGTACATCAGCTTTTGAAAAGCCATCCTACTACTATTCTTCTTTGCCATTAATAAATGCTTAAAAAATGGTAAAATGTATGATTGTTACTCAATGTCAAACGACATTATATGACATAATATGACAGGTATGTTAGCTAGTGCTAACATCTTTTTTGTTTTTTTCTTTCTAAAGTTTCTAAAAATGCTAAAGTCATGGAACTAATATGGATAAAGTATCAGAAATATAGGGCGAGCAGCTAGACGGGGCGCTAGCAACTGTCGCCGAGCGTCTAGTAGACGCGTTGCTTTTTAATAGTACTTACTATGATAGAGCTGGTAAAGCAGAGCTCTTCTGTACATATTTTTTGAGTTGAATAACCTCTTCTAAAGTGTCTGGTACCAAACAGGTGATTTCCTTTTCAATTTTTAAATGAACAGTTTCATCCAGGCTAGCACTAGAAAAAAATTCTCTACGGTAGGTATTTTAAAGAATTTATTATGTTTGCATAATTAGCAAATATGTTTGCATATACTACGAATATGTTTGCACAATAGGCAAATATGTTAGCATAATCAGCAAATATGTTTGCATTAACTGCAAATATGTTTAGTATAGTTTAGATTAGTTATTTTAGTACAATGTTTTTAAATCTTGATCTCTAGCGACGCGCGACGGAACCCTTTATTAGTAGTGCGATCTTGACAGCCTTTTAAATCTCCAGGCTGTGAGTGATGATACAAGGGTTCGTCAGATGTCGCCTGTTGAGTGTCCAGAATGCACAATTATATCACGTACCTACAAAGTACCCCAGGAGGCAGAGTTCACTTTCTTACATCGGCATCGTTACTGGAGTATCGTGGCGAGTGACAATATGAGTAAAGTAATTTAAGTATTGTCACTATAGTGTCTGAGAGATTTTGGGGCTATGAATTGATGGCGTATGAAAACCATCCTTGGCTCTCTGACTTTAACGAGAAGCGTCTGCTGTGGCAAAATATTATGATGATTAATGACTCCTAGACGAGACGAACGAAAATGCTCATTTTACGCTGAATGGAGAAATTATAGGAAAAATATATTTTAAGATCGTTGGACTCGTATCTGTTTACGAATAGAATTACATACCACCATAGTGGTTTTATGTCATTTGTTTTAAAAGAGTAGGTAGGTAGAAATAGCAGAAATAAGTTCGCGGAACAGTGCCTAACTTCGTTGATCTGTTAAGAACAACATAGCCAGCTTTGCCATAGTTAAATTTTATGGAGAATATTTTGAGTGGAATTAAGTATATTATTTTTGCAAATACGAAACATGGTGGAAAAGGTGTGTGTTTGAGTATCGTGTGTAGAGCCAATGAAAGGTTTCTTAGTTTTCGAGACCCGAGACAACAACCTTTTACTTCTTTGTATACCTGTAGTAGGGTTGTCTCTTTTTCAGACTATATACTTTAATTCGATCTTACGCTACGACGCTTGCAATTTGAGAAGTGCATGACATTGATTATTTGTTTTTTTACAATGAACATCATACCAAGAGAAAGATAAAACTGTATAGTGTAATGACAAAACGTTTTATATAAATAAATAATGCTGGACAATCCACACAGCACCATCTAGCCCCAAGGTAAGCTGCTGTTAAACAGAGCTGTGTTATGGGTAGGTACTAGATGACTGATATATTATACTTAATACATTACAATACATAGATAGATATTTTTTTATTATACAGAAAATACCCAGAACACCCTGAACAAATATTTGTAGATCGTACAAATATTTGACCCGAGGCGGGAATCGAACCCGCAACCTCCGCGTCGCAGGAGGACCTGCGCCCGCTGCGCCACATCGGTCGTCAATATATATTAATTGAAACCATAGGTTTAAAAAATTTACAATTAAAAAAGGTTTGGATTATACTTGATTATAGCAACATTCAAGCGGTGCGGTTGTTTCAGATCTAGACAACCCTATGGGTCGAAACATATAAACGTAATGCGACGTCTCTTTGCTCCGCAAGTTTACGGTGAGCAGCAGTGAGCTGTTTTATCTGTGCTGTTTGTTGTGACGTCATACCGGAGTACAAGCAGTCTCACAAGTTAATGAATTACCAATAAGTGGTTTTAAAAATACCTACTATAGTTTTAACTCTGAGGAAATAAACAGAATGTCTTTGGGTTTTAATTAAAAAATGGAATTCAATTATTTATTTCCAAGAAATTTTTATATGTATACATTAAATAATTCATTTCTATTAAAGGTTGTCGTATAAGCACTATTCTTAAAATAAATCGTAGTTGAATTTCTCTTTAGCATTATCTTATTCCTAGAATAGTGTTGATCGAAACCACACAATTAATTATTCCTTAAATGAGTATTTAACAGGTAATAAATGTAATAATTAAATATTAATTGACTGATTCGCGATCCTAAAACTCGTAATTAATCGAGCATATACATACAGTCATACATTAGGTACAACATAAAAGCTCGGACGATTTCGGCTGTGCGGCGGCGGCAGGTGAAAAGCAAAAGGTTCACTTCCCCTTCCGGGACAAATGTTTGCGTGATCTGAAAAAGTTTATAGTCTGGGTGTTGTTGTACCACGGTAGGTACTTGTAGTTACCTCTCACCACAGTATAACCTCGACAAGACTATAATCCTAGTGTAGGGTCAGGGACTCTTGGTGTTATCCTACTAGTATTATAAGTCCCTGTATTTAAGATTAGTTCTGTGATAGCAACCAAGCGTACGACCCACTTGATGGAAAGCGGTTACCGTCTATGTACGCAACATCAGAGATATCACTTTTTTTTTTTTTTTTTTTTTTATACAACTGGTGTGGCAACCAAGCGTACGGCCCACAAGATGGTAAGCGGTTACCGCAGCCTATGGACGCTTGCAATACCAGAGGTATCACTCGCGGGTTGCCACCTTGAGGCTAAGATCGAAAGCCTCATGTGCCAGTAATTTCACCGGAAACCATACCCTTCACATCGGAACACAGCAATGCGAGCATTACTGCTTGGCGGCAGAAATAGGTATGGTGGTAGTCCTTCCCCGGACGAGCTCTATCACAAAGAACTCTACTACTCTTAGGTATCACTTGCGCGTTGCCATCTTGAGACGTAGATCTAATTAAAGTGCATGTACATGTAATAAGTAATTAACTTATTAAACTTATTATTATTACTGGAAACCATACATTTGAACCGGAACACAGCAATGCGTTAGTTATAAAGGTAACAATAGTTACAAAAGTAAAAAGTATGGGTACCTATAATTATAATTTGATCCCAAGAATTTGATCATTCTATTAAATCTGACGTATTTGTATGCTTTGACAGCACACTGGGAAATCATGAAATAAAATAAAAAAAATATATTCTTAGTTATCATCTATGTATAATATCAAGTTATTTGAAAGGGTCCTCAAATGGCACTGGCAACGACAAACTTTATTTAAAACGTATTTTTGTTTCACGGAATGGATGAAAATTAAATATTAATCTTTTAAAAGTTGCGGAAGAGCGTCACGACTGTTTCAATTCGCTTTACGCTTTCGGACTTTCGCATTATCATTGTAAACTGCCTATTTCGACAACCTTGGTGGCGCGGTGGGCGAGGTTGAGAAGCGAGAGGTTGCGGGTTCGATCCCCGTTACGGGACAAATGTTTGCGTGATCTGTGAATCATTGTTCCGGGTCAATGCCATAGACGTAGCTAGGTAGGTACTGGAAGCGCAACGTATAATAGAAATAAAGGTCATATGAGTATGTATCATCGATACGAAGAAGAAGATAAAATATATTGTGTATAACTTACTTTAACCTAAAGTGACCCAAAAGAAATACTACATTAAAAAATTAGAAATCCCTACCAGTTATTACTACCAGTTAACTTTCACTCGCTCAATATTGGTTCTAGAACTCAATACTGTTTCAACTATGTACATAAATAAAAACAGAAAACAAAACAATCCCACATTTTTCAATAGAAATGACCCCGAGCGAAGGGCCAGCGCAAATAGTTTCCTCTAGAGGTCAGCTCACGTGAGCCACGAATACCACTCGTTGTTTTAATTGAATTCCATCCCTTTTCCCTTTGTATTCCGCCTGTTGCCGAATTCACAAAAAAACAAGTGGAAGTCCCGTGACAGTTCCACTACTTTACGAAGACCGTTTATTTACTGTAAATTGAGTTTTATATCAAATGATATAGAAGTCACCGGACAGGTTATTGTGAAATGGATGAACTGATACGTGGTCATTCAGCTGACTAAGTAACTGTAGCTTGTAGACCGGTATCATATCAATTATATACTCTTTCTCATATTACCGTATTGGTAACGATTCGATAATAAAATTGTTATTATTTATTATTAGCCTCCTACAACCAATTTATGACAATTTTTCCTAAACTTTATTATAATTATTATTAGGTACATACTTAATCTTTACATTTATAATCTTCATTAATACAATAATATTCTTAATAATGCTTAATAATGAGTAACTTTTTTTTTTTTTTTACAGATGGTTATAATTTTATAGGTATTTATTTATTATTTTATTATATAATTATTATGGTTATAGGTCATCCCATTGTTGGGCAAAGGCCTCCCCCCTAACTTGTCCATTGTTGTTTATCGGCGGCGAGCCTAGTCCACAGCACGCCGAGTCCGCCGTACTGTTCCAGCTCGGTGCGCCAGCGCACCCTGGGGCAGCCGCGCGCGCGCGTCGAGTAGCGCGGACACCATATCGTGCTCTCTTTTGTCCATCTATCATCTCTGTACCGTATCACGTGGCCTGCCCAGCTCCATTTTAATTTCTTTGCGTGTCTTAATGCGTCTGATGTTTTACTTCTGCTTCTTATGTCTTTGTTTGGTATTTTGGCGATAATAAAATACATAGTTAAATGTCCTAAATCCTAAAGCCTAGTCTACGCCTTCCAATCCTAAAGTCGTGAGTTCGAAACCGGTCGTGCACCAATTGATCATTATATCCAAACGTTGAAGAAGAACATCGTGACGAAACCGACATGTCCAAGCTAACGTTATTTTTCAGGATTCAGATTTAATATTCAAGCACTTCTAATTTAATAATGCTCTTCAAAAGTATTTGAATCCACTACTTTTGCTTTGAGCCGGCAAACGCCATGACCGTTATAAGTTACCATCCGATTACAAAAACACCAATTACATGATCCAAAAGCAAAAATGTATATGATAAATCCACTAGTACCTAAAGACAAGAAAGGTTGTAGAATAGGTAAGTACTGACACTAGAGAGTAGAGTTCCTTGCACGAGTGGCTTAACTCGTCTCTATGAGCGCAATCGAGCGTTGCCACGTCCCTATTAAAGACGAGTCGACGACGAGACGATAGTTACCACGTACGACTGATAGTGAAGAGCTTAATGGGTGAGCAAGTACGGATTACTCGACCATGAAGAGTTTGATGAGACACAAGGAGTAAAGTTGTGAAGCTTAGGAGTAGTAGTTTTAATAAGTAGAGCTTGTCCGGAGAAAAAAGTTCTATCTCATGTAATCAAATGAAAAAAATTTTGTTGTCGTCTTTCATTGTTTCTAAGTCACTTACTAAACGACTAAGATTTAACTAAGCAAATAAAAAAAATCAAACTTAACTTTTTTAATTCTCTAGCGACTGTATTAACTCGTGGTAGAGCCTGATTATTTATTCTAGTAATAACCTATAGTCACAGGACAGATATTAGTATTACGCTATAGATAAGCAATTGGGAAATTAACCACTTTTTTAGAGAACAAAAATAGTATTCACATAATATTAGTCAATCTAAGGTAAGTTCTAATGAAATTCTGTCTGCAAAATTAAAACACAACGGCATCTAAAGGCTCAGAGTTCATAAAAAGTTGTAGACAATAGTAACATGTAAATCGCAACAATCGATAACGAGATAACATGCAATCTATATCCCATCCGCGCTCGAGTACCTTGTGTATTCATAATGATGATCATAGCCGTCGAACTCCTTGACGTCACCATAAGGCTTCCAACTACAACACAAATGTTTGTTGCCAGATTCTTCTAGGCTGGGGCTCGTTAAACTGGCGTAAATTCAACTTTTCAAAATGGTCCTTTAGATTTTATTAAATATACTTAGTAAATTTTGAATTTGAATTTGATGAAGCTGCAATTTATAAAGTGCATTTAATCTCGGTATTACTTAGTAAAATTTTTAAGTAAGTAAGTATTTAATTAATTTATTGACAATTATTAATATTTTATAATGGAATGTTTAGATATTTGTATGATTGTTACGTTTTGTTATCAACCGGCTGAACGGATCTGTATGTTTGGCTACTTTTATTTTTGATTACTTATTATAAAGAGCCTTCTGCCTTACGCTTTATGCCGCAATAAATTAGAAATTACTGTGGCAGCATGTTTACGGCAAAATAATTTTCTAAGACTTCTAAAATGCGTCGGTCCACCGCTTCCGTCACGAGAACGAGATGACGGTGCCGTTAGTAGCATATAAATTACTATGGCTGCGTGTTTACCGCCGCCGTCATCTAGGCACCGAACTCACTTCAAAATAATGTCTTTTCTTGCCGACACAGGCAGATCTTCAATCATCAAAATCGGATCGCTTATGTTCTTTTTGTAGTCGGTTGTTAAATACGATTTGTAGAGTACCAACAAACTTACAGACGAACGCTTTGTCAGACATAAAGCATAGACGATGTGCTCATAATGTTCCATCAAATTGAATCAGTGGTAAGACGCTTTACCGATAAGCCTCTGAAGTATAAAAATAATCTGGAACCATTTCCCTGATTCAATATAGGTTTTGGAGTACATCGGAGTAAACAACAACCTAATAAGATAATCTTTCTTTAATAATAAATTATCTGTCTTTTTCATCTGTTACAAACCTATCTTGGACCGCCAAAACTTTGGATCATCACTCACCAAACATAACGTTCCAATTACAACTTTTTGCATTATTATATCAAAGCGTCAACTGAAATTAACTCATCGAACATACACGTCTGCACACCCCTATCTAAACATAACATAACTAACACAAATGTGTATTATGAGCTCACATAGCAAATTCGCCAACGCTTATCCTCAAGTCCAGTCTAGTCAGCGCTTCGGTTCAGAATGTACGTGTTCGTCCGCTCGGGTAATTCTCGCAAGTTCTCGAACAGACCTTTTCAAACTTCGCGCAGACCTTTCAAGAGGTCTTAAGTCCGTATTGAATATTTAAACGGAAAGTGACAAAGTGTGTTCTATGGATGTTACTTTTAAGGTTAAAAGTGTGTGAAGTTTTTCTCCTAGTTTAGAAAAACATTATGCCGCGATTATGAGTTTTGTTTAAGGTAAGACATTGAATAAATACATGTAATGTTTTTGCCGGCACGCTGGCCGAAATATAGAGAAAACGCTTTACATTTAAATTAATTCAAAGACTCAGGTGCTAGGCTTCTGAGCATTACCTAAAATGGTGATCACGATTACATATTATGGAACGATCCCACGAAAACAGGCTTAGGCCTAGCAGTGGACTTTTATGTTCATGACTCAAAGGTTGGTCCTGGTCGGGAATCGAACCCACAAGAAGACAGCACTAGGTATTACTAACTGAGTTGTGAAGCCAGTCATTAATTAATATTTTAGCTAAATTGTTGTCGTTGCCACTTTTTGACCACTTTTTCTCGTTGACCGCTGTTAGTTCTGTGTGTCTATCGTTTCGATCGTTTCTTCAACATTTTAACGCATATAGCGTATTGTGTTTGTTGTTGCTAATCTTTCAAATCGTCATATCATCTCATGTAATTTCCTTGTAGAGCAACACTTATGAATTATTATACCAGTACAGTATCATTTTAACAACCATAGTTTAAGCTAGTAAGCAATAGAGTTACCCTAAAGTTACATACTCAGTTGTAAGGGTTAATTATGTTATCTACAAAGAAACCATAAAAAGTGATGTCGTTAAGCACGATTACATACTTACGAATTATCTACGAGGATGGTGTTTCGCAGGAAATTACTTAGGAAGTCGCCGTTGTGATTTAGAATGTACTTACTAAGGCCTCTTTGTTGAATGACTTCCTGTTTTTCTTGCAAAAGGAACAAGCATTCAAATTAGTCACAGACAGACAACTGTGGAAGTTGTCAACAAAAAATATAGCACCCAGAGCTATTTCCTGATCATCTACGAAACTACAAACATTTTTTTTACCGCGGGAATCGTCTCTATTGTGTCTCAGTTGTACACTCCAAACCATTGAAGTCTTTATAGAATTGGTTAGGTTAACCTGATGAACAATTCTACTAACAAACTTTTGAAGCGGTTGCAAACGAATCGTTGCTACTTGTTTTTATTTATTGTTGTATTTTGTACAAATTTTGTATTACATTATTAAACAACCATCTAGATGCGCTTACTTTCAGCCAAAGCTAAGTTCGATCGAGTGTTTTCTTTAATTTGCCCATCTGTTTAATAGAGTAGACTAAAAACTAGAGTCAAAACTGAAACTCAATAGTAACTAGAGTTGGAATAATATATTTAGAACGTTAACCGTTGTTTATTAGTAGAATCAGTTATACCAGTAACTAACAATTTTGTGAACGTGTAGTGATAGAGGCAGTAAAGTATTTATGTTGATTTGATATGGATAAACACAGTGGTGAAGACAAATCATGCCAGCATAATTCAAATTATGTTGAGTAAAGCTATGAGTAATAAATACCCCTGGTTTACCTCATTGCTGTAACACGTCTCTCTATCGTATGAAATAAGGAAAAAGTTAAATCAACGTGCGCTATACTTTGGCTCCCGTATCAGCTAATTATGTAAGTGCACGTTTTATACGATTGTTTCATTAATATTATGATTTAACGATCAAATACAGGTTTTATTACTGCTAGGCGCTTGCCCATCAATAGTTAATTGCAATCTTCGTTAGCAAGAGTTTGCCCGGCAGGCCTGGATTTGCATTTGCCGTTTACATGCACAATTACATTGCCAAAAATGCTCATAGTTTGTGGGACCGGTATTCATAAATAACGCGGCATCACCGATTTTGGCATTACGACGTTACGATATTTATGTAATATAGGCTCTAACAGAATTTTAAGGGCGCGTTGATACGGGTAAAAATTAAAACTCTTCGGGCGGCCTAGAAACTCTGTCATCAGAGTTGGCCACTGACTCATACGAACTTTTCACGGAAATAATCACTTTATTATATAAATAAATATTAGCAGACATTTTTATATAGCCCCAAAGTAGACCTTGTACTATGTGACATAGATAACTGATAGAAAACTTACATTTTTTTATGATATAAGAACTTACTTATTATTTGAATAATAATAAAATAAGAATGATTGAAAATTAACAAATGTGGTGATGGCTGAGCTCACGTTTTCTGTGTGTGAACTTTGCCCAGCATTTTTTTAGCTTTACAGCAACAGGATTTATATGAAAACTAGGATTTATTTGTTCAATAAAATCAATTTCCGCACGCCTAATCTAATCAAATAGCTCGAGTTTCTCTAGGTTCCATTAGTCGCGTTCCACAGAGTAAGTAAGTAATCGCAGATCCATTACCTACTGTACACTGTTCTGCGGACTCGAGAGTAGAAACAAACAAGCTCTACCCATCCATTGATAGTAATATCTGTTCTGTGTTTTGTATTTATTTATTAAATTTGTTGATTGGTATTTATTTTTATTTCTAAATCGCCATACCTCACGATGCAGGCTCAGCCTAGTGTGAGGACCATAAAATAATGCTTTGTGTATGTGTTTCTGTAAATGAAAATTTTTATTTTCATTTTCACTTTATTAAGGAACAAGAGGTTGCAATTTCGTGTATTATAAGTATGTATTTACACTAAAAAGATACTAAACCACGCCCTTTCGTTTTCGGCAGTCGTCTTTTTACACCCTGCATACCTAATGTGTATTTTATCAGTTCCGCTGGTTAGGTAATGCTGTGTAAACAAGTAAATAAATGTGTAAACAAGTAAAATAAAAAGTAATAAACGGAATGAATGTAGTTAATGTATTTTATTGATTAAACAACACGGTATGCTATCAGTCAAAAATTTCAAGGTTTTTTTACCATGCTTAATTTTTTTATAACGATTTCTTTAAGTATCATGAACACTTCAAACCCCGGAATAGCTCCTTCCTGTGATGACCCCACTATGCGAGATGCGAGATAATGGAGTTTTAATCTCTGAAGAGGGTAGACCGATATAAAACACCACCAACAGCTATAAAATAAAGTTCTTATGATGATCTCATATCATAAAAGTGTTGTCGTCTGTTTTCGTTTTAGTTTTTATGTTCATCTATCGAAATTCCGGTTTTTATGAGCGAATTAGACTTGATATATTTAGGTTGGTACCTTTAAGGCTTTATTTACTATCTTCATGGATTGATAGAAAAACCTCCGTGTATTTCTAATCTTATTTTATTTTCTAAAGTTGTTGATGAAATGGTGGTTTTTATGATGCCAGTTAAAGTACTTAAGTTTGATGACCTCACAATCCTTTCAGTTAGGAAACTGTTACTAAAGATCTATTTCGAAACCTGGTATATTTAATAATGTACTCATTTTTGACAGAGAAACTGAAAAAAAAATTCAGCGCTAGAATGGTTGATCGATAGTAATATAAATAATTAGAAATGTTGTATTAGATAATGAATAGACCAGCTGGGTTTATACTAAACAGGAGATTATATTTGATCAACTGAGCTCCCTTAAAATCTGTATATTACGAGCATATCAATAAACACTCCTTTGTTTTGAAAAAGTTTGAAACTCTATTCTTATAAAATATTATGAGTCAAATAATTATATACATGCATGTATGTAGACACAACATAAAGATATCGCGACACTAATCACACTCGATAACAAAGAAGATAGCAGCTCTACGTAGGTGCTACGAGACTCGTAGACGGGCTACGTGACTTCTACGGAACGACGTGAAAAGACTTCACAGACAATAGGTAATATTAATGCATCTGTCTATTCTAAGTTAACTCAATCCTTGAACCTTGGCCGAACAGCAGTATGCCATTATGCCAAAATAAGATTTAACTATTCTGTAGAAGGTTGAAATTACCTTGGCCGTGCTCACCGTGATATTGTGGCCATTTTAGCATACTTTTACTGCATATTGAAAAGATTAAATAGGTCACTTATCACAGAACACACTGTCATTTCATTGATTGTATATTCTACGAGTACCATAGTAAAATAAAATCAATATGGTTACCAGCACAGCCCTGTCACATTATTATGCAAAACGGTAATAATTTTGTCGTTAGTCATCATCTCTGCCGCTGTTACAAATATATATTTTTCATTTCATTCATTTCATTTCATAATGGCATTAGTAACTATGAGATTTTTTTTTATTAGTTTACCAATGTCTGAAAATACAACAGCTTAAAATAAATTAGGATAAGTATTTGATGAATTTCAATAGACATCGCTAAGATTGTTGAAATGATCTATCGATCTCCAATATGAGTATCCTTACGAAATAAGGAAACTGTAGAGCTACTAGCAAAGATCAATGATGATAGAATTTACTGTTTTTTAAAACCTCGCCATGCTTATAAAGAATTTGATTTAAATTATTATCCAAGCGAAATAATCAACTATACCTGAATACAGTATATTATACCTACTATTGAGTGTTCCTTTGAGAGGTTTTATCACAAGCATTTAGCTAAATGGATCGTGGAGTACATTTGCATAGGTACCTTCTTGTCGTTCTATTTGCGCGCGCAAATCAAACAAAACTTCGGAAGGGTTGAATAAATTGCGCCGATTAATTCACTGAGTTATGCTGATTTGTGCCCGGCGCCATAGACCGTCATTGGCCCGGCTCGTCGTCTTGGCAAATCGTCTCTTGCGCTATCCGGATCGAGGCGATGCCGGCGCTATGCGATTAGTGTGCGTTGCAGTATACCTGTAAGTTAGTAACTGTAAGTAAAACAAAGAACACTGAATTTCTCGAGTTAAGGTGAAGTTGATCTGTTGCCGGGGCGATATTTGCCACAACCTTTATTTAAGGAGCAGTATTCATGATGAGAGCTCAACATCGAGAAAAAGAAAGGCATTCGTCATCGTCATAAACTCACTCATACCGCTGAATCTTTAACCGATATCTAGTGTTGAGCAATCGGAACCGAACCCGCATATTGAACCAGAAAGCTGTGATCTCTCATTCATCACTTTTTAATAATAAAAAGAGGCAGGGTGGTTTCTAAGAAAAGTTTCTGTGCTTCTTTTGTACAAAGATTTACTTCATAATCTTTGATTCTAATGATGTATGGATATTAAAAAAAAACCGATTCAGATGAGTGATATGCACGACGAAGGTGCTTATCTATGTGGTGCATAGATATCTCTTTCGTCTGTACAATATAATTTAATTTAGTTTTTTTTTGAACTATTGTCTTTAAAAAAAACTAGCTGCTCGACTTCGCGCCGGTGGACATAAAATATAGCCTATGTTACTCAAGGATAATGTAGCATTCAGTATAATAATTTTGGAAATCAGACCAGTAATTTTTGAGTTTATTAGTTAACACCAACACCATAGATATTTTTAATGTCAATTTAAATAAGTTTCGTCAACACTTGATCCAGAACTTACCAAACTGATTTGGCCTGTCTTTTTTGTTTACTTTGTTTACTTAATTAAACATTTGCTTGTGTTATATTATAGTTAATTTGTTATTTTGTAGTTTAGAATTTGTTACTCCGTTACATATTTTTGCATGCAGTGTCTACCTTTAATTGATTGTGCAATTAGCTATGGATAATACTTAGTGTAAGTTTAAGTATTGTATGTTGTGTATGAAATATTGTTACAATTGTTGGTAGACCAAATAAATAAAATAAAATAAAAAAAAAAAAACAAAAATACAAATATTTCCTGTTTATAACATTTAATAGTATAGATAAGATGAGAAAATAGGACTGGGTATCCCTTTAAAAAGCGTATTTCTTCTGTCCGTTACTGACTGGCACAGTCTTGAAGTCAATAAAAAAACGTGTCAGTAGAGACTAAAACAAAATTAAGTACTTCTCTAAAAATTACTCAAGGCTTAGTTTGTTTGTTGTCTTGTTTCTAACAGAAGGAAGACATTTAAATAAAGTAGACGACAATAATGACAGCGAGTAGTGTAAGACACAACACAAGGAAAACAGAAAATTAATTAAGTGAATGGAGCCTTTTGCGTACAGTATCTAGGTATTAGTGACTCAGCAAATATTCTCCCCCGTAAAGCAGTGTCGGAAAACAAATAAAATGCGAAGTTGTTTGGCCAAGGCCTTCCTCGGTTACAACTTACAAGTGTCAATACCATATTTTTCCCCGAGGAAATAACACTGTTTTACCCCTAATTTGTAACCGTATTTTTGTCCTTTGTAAAGTTACTATGAATAACTTCCAATTACTCACAGTGTAGGACAGAAGTGCCCAAGTTTGGGACTTTTATTATTATTTTAAAATTCTAATACATATTAAGTAAGTTTCGTTAGTTTTTTTTACTAGAATATAACAGTAACAGCACCTACAATTAATTTCAGGGTTGCTTACTTACCTACTTACATACAATAAACACCCTAATATTTATATTACTGTTTATAACAAATGATAATTCATATTCGCCATCTACAACCGTGAAATAACTTGGTACCTACTTTGTTTTTTTTTATTATATAAGAACGAAATAATTAAGTCTGGATTAACTGTACATATAATACTTACATGTAACTGTAATTTACTAGCTGTCGCATGCGACTTCGTTCGCGTGGAACTCGGGAACCGTACTTTTTCTGAGATAAAAATGTAGACTATGTCCTATTTCGGGTCATTACCTATCTCTGTTTTAAATTTCAGCCAAATCGGTTAAGAGGTTGTCGAGTTATAGAGTAACAAACATCCAAACATCCATAACTATCGCATTTATAATATTGGTGTGATAAGGTTAGGTATTGAAAACTAGTCACGTTTTTGTTCCTGAATACGAGTCTATTCAAAAACCTTCGTGGTTTATGTAGCTCGTAATTCTAACAGAGGCACATCTACGGATTCAAGATAAATCAAATCTTACATGAAATGTCGAACGAATGTAGCGCAAAACGGATTATGCACGGGATTGACGAGTTAAAATCTACAAAGGGAGCGCGCGGATATTGGCTTGTAATGGAGTTCCACAATATTTTATCGATAAAAAATCAAATAGAAAGTCGCGCGTAGATTTAAAAAATGAACAAGGGTTGAGGTAAAATTATGCAGAGGCCTGCTTTGAACTTGTTATCTCAGACACTGTGTTTCAGAAAAGTATATAAATGCCACTCTACTATATTAAATAAGTATCTAAGTTTGTATTTGAGTTAGTGAGCAATTAATCGTGGTCTAAAAACTACTTTAATAATATTAACATAACGGCTTTTAAAATATCATAGTAAATATATATTTTTCATTAAATGCAAACCATTAGGTGTTACTGTGTTACCCTACAAAGTGTTTGTTTGAACAGATGTTTCATTACCTCATGATTCGGTCGCAAAAGGTTACATCTTTGACGACTTCGTTCGCTATTCATAATTATTAGAGTACTGTTTCTATAAATATCACACTTAAGTATATCAATATTACACACAGAAATACACTACTTGTATAATTACTTAACTGCACGTTACCTACCATTGTTAATATGTATTATTCGTGTATATGATGACCATTTTGAAATAAACATTTATCTTATCTTATCTTATTGTTATGAAATAACTTACGAATAGCCGCACAAATATTTCACAAATCTTTCGATGACTCGTATATTTTGAATGAAAATACCTTGATGAAAAAGTTACAATTTTATTGTTATTGAATAAAACCGTAAAAAGTAAGTTTCGAACAAAAAAAATGCATTATCAACGTTTTAAAATAGGTGAATGGACCGAATAAAATTCACGTTATATGTATTTCTACCTGCCGGCCGCTTGCGGCTTTCTTTGCGTAATTTTAAAAGTAGCATGTCTTATTCAGGTTTTTTTTTAATTAACTCTACAGTGGCAACCAAGCGTGCGGCCCACTTGATGGTAAGCGGTTGCCGTGGCCTATGTACGTTTGCAACATCAGAGGATGGTAACACTTGCGTGTTGCACTGAGACGTTAGATGGTAAGTCTCGTGTGCCTGTAATTTCACCAGAAATTCAATTATTCAAACCGGAACACAATGTGAACAGAGCATTACTGCTTGGTGGCGCGGCAGAAATAGGTAATGGTGGTTTTAATCAAATCCGTACAACCATTACGGAGTTGAGTGGGAACAAACCAACACACTAATTTTTGTAGATATACATACATAGTATTCGTGTGACTGTATGTCGTATAATATTAATAAATAACTGACGATTGACGTAGGACGTACAATACCTACAGTTACCTGCGTCACGCTAAATGTTTAAAATAATTGAGTTTATGGTACAGAATATTGAATATTATTGTATAAATGATGATCTGGAAGAACTGGAACCAGCACAGGAATAATGTTGGCACGTAAATAAACAAGCTTGAATTTGACGGCAAGGTGCCAAAGCGGTTACCTGCAATCCCGCATCGAATTGAATTTGTATCGGGAGTTTCACCGCTGTGGCTTCTAGCTGATTTCCAAATAGAATTCACTTGCAATCAAAACTGCATAACTAACAACAACATACTGGCAAAATAACTTTGTTTAATTGTTTTTCCGCGGTTTTACTCTGTTTATAAGTTTATGCGATTAATTAGACTATAGAGACTTATTAGACTATAGTCTTTGATAAAATATGATAAATGTATTCATTTGCACGAAGACATGTGTCATAAAAATGAAATTAGTGTTTTTATAACATGTTTTTTTTTTAAACAAGGACTTTGATTAATATATTTTAACTCTTTCTACTTTTGTATTTGGACCACTAAGAAATACGTCTTGCAAGTCTTTGCATAGCTAATGTGTCTTTCAAATCTATCATCTTCTTTGTTCATTGTGATATAAATGACAAGCAAAGATAGCAAGTTGAAATTAGAGTTTTTCTACTTCCATCCTGTGGCGACCGGGATCGAGTGAATAACTGTAACAAAATAACTAATTCAGTTGTTCATTTTAGTTTTAGGTTAGTTTTTAATTTAATTATTCCATGGTTCTAAGGTGAGTAGGTAAATAACAAATTAATTTAAAAAAATAAATTAACCGTTTCCTTTGTAACTGAAATAAAAGTGTTTTACTTAATTACTGGTCCAAAAAAGTTGTCTAACTGACCTTTTATAAATTAACAAAGGGAACGCCTCGAGACTTTGTCTGCGCTAACTTTTTTCATGCAAACTAATTCCTGCTGAAAAACACCACTAATTGTGTCCTTTGTTTTTCGAGATAATTATCGAGAAACTTAATAGCCCTTTCGGAGCTACTTAATAGTTGAATGTCTTACGCGTCGAATGAAAGTGGAATACCATTTTAGTTTATCCAATACTAGCGACCTGCCCTGGCTACGCACGGCTGCAATGAAAACTTAAGGCACTGTGAGTCGACGCAAGGCCAAGTGTTTTGAACGAAATAAAAAATACTTCGGCCACGACTTCAATTATATAATATAATATATCTTCAGTCCTTTATTTACATTTTCTAGAAAAATAAAATACAATAGCATCATATTTTATCGATATATTTTTTTTAAAGTTTGCCTGTTTTATACTTTTGAACACTGTATTATAAAAAGAGCACCAGTGCGAAACCGGGGCGGGTCGCTAGTAATAAATATAACATAAGTCACCAGGGGATGGTGTAGCTTCACAACGATGAAATATTTATTCAAATCGGTCCAATAGTTTCAGAGCCTATTCAATGCAAACAAACAAACAAAATCAAATATTTCCTCATTTTAATATTAGTAAGTATTAATAACTCGTTATCTTAGTACAAGTGTAAGTAATTGAAATTGTAGCGTAAGTACGGGTAATGTTGCTTTGTAATTTAGTTAAAGGCTCTACTAGAAAAAAAATAAGGAATCGCTACCATTTCCTCCATAATTTTGTTTTTCCAAATGATATATTTTGTTATATTTAAAAAGGTTATTGGTTGATAATTATACATATTAACCGTATATAACCTACTCCTATTTCCAGCTGATCTAAAGGGTCGATTGGTTTCATGTTTGTTGTGTGCCCTTTGACTATTAATGAGCACTGAACTTCAAACGTCACTCTTAGGTGAGAAGTGATAGGTATGTTAATGAAGAAACTCGGGTTACCTTGGAACCACAATTGAATAATCAGAAGTGCGATTTCGTAGCTCGGTTGCAGTCCAATTTCAATCTACAAACTGTCAATAAAGTAAAAAAGATTGAAACGAAGTGAAATCGATTGCAACTGAATACAAAATCGCCTTTCTGATTACTTAGATACCTCTACCTTTCTATTACCTAAATTATATACCTAGGCTTGTTTTCGTCCGCGACTTTGCTAGCCTGTTTTTTATAGAAATGCTGACACCCCATCATGCTTTCCATTATTTCAGCTAAGTGATTAATGTATCTTACCATACCATGTCACAGCCAAATCCATTTAGTGGTTATCTACGACGTTTTGAAAGATGCAAGAAAGATACATCACACTAATCACACTAATCACACTATCACACTTATCACACCAATCACACTGTATAATATATAATATAATATCATACCACCCTAGTAATATTAAAAAGCGAAAGTTTGGATGTTTGGATGTTTGTTCTATAACTCGACAAACACTGAACTGATTTGACTGAAATTTAAAACATAGATAGATAATGACTGGGAATAGGGCATGAGCTACTTTTTATACCGGAAAAAAGTACGGTTCCCGAGTTCCACGAGAACGAAGTCGTGGTTTATTATAATAATAAATATAATATAATATTGCGACGCGCCGCATCAGTCGTCATAAATTACTGAGATAGAGTAAAAAAGAAATGAACACTCAACATTATACAGTCCTGACATAATCTTGACCTGACTAGGGTTTCCTGTGTCAAAGGTATCAAGAAACTACGAAAACTCCAACAAGTCACAACTGTGACGGAGTAAGTAATAATCAGTCCATTTTTCGTTTATTGAATAGATCTTTGTACGTGACTATACCGTGTGTAATGTGTATGTATGGATGGAAAGTATCGTAACGAAGCTATCAGTTCTGTGATTCAATGACTTTATTCAAAGCATTTAGGCCTAATAAAGGAACTGGGGTCGGTACGTAATTTCGCATTCATTAAAATACTCGTAAATATGCAGTCATACTATGTTTTATGAGTGCTAGTGGTAGTGACCCCACCTTGCGATCCTAAGTAGCGAGTTCAAAACCAAAATTTTGAACATAAAAAAATTCCATACGAAAAATGTTAATGTGATTGTTTGGTCCGCAGTGTCTAAAGGTCCGCGTAAGGAAACCGGTATGTCCAAGACCCAAAAACCTGTGTGAACCACCAATCCGCATTAGAACTGCACAGTGGATTAAGATCCAATCACTGTCGGTCAAGATTGGGCCAGTAACCCAGCAGTGGGAAAACATCGATAGGCTGTGATGTTATTATAATGTTATCTTCTAGCAATAATTCATATTTTAAAACTCACAACTCTAGATTCTAGTGCAACTAATAGCTTATTAAAATTGCGCGAAACAAGACGAAGTTTTATCAGGTAACTATTCGTTTTTGTTATCTGCCCCGCTTCGGAGGAAGATCGTCCTTAGCCTCGCTTCAATATCGAGACAAAAGCTTTAGGCACTTGAAAGAGCTTCAGCAGATAGACGTATATTTCACGTCAAAAACATGCTAAAAAGCTTTCTAAAATATCTCGAGAGGGTTACCTGATAACAATAGAATCCGCCAAGTCTCGAAACCCTGAAGTCTAAACGGAATTCAGGCTTTGCTAGCTCCAAAAGGAAGGGCAATCTCGAGCCTCAGTCATGCATAATCGTCAGTCGGTCGGTGGTTCCTTTGTTTCAATGGAAATGAGTTTCTAAGGAGCATCTCTGCCTAACCCTACTAGATAAAGCTGACAGTTTTTGATCGCTAGTCAAAGTAAGCAAGGGTAAAACTGACAGCTAGTGCTTATGTTTCAGTCTGGGCCCAGAAGCGTTTATCGCAGCGCTGCCCTCAGACGTGGTCAGAGTTGTTGGTTATGTTCTTCTAACTCCATTCTATCTCTAAATTTATTTAATTTTATGTGGGTTTTGTGCCGTTACCAAGAAACAAGATTATTTCGGATCGGCGAGTTGACTCATACTTCGGCACAAACATTTAGTTCTTGGTGACGGTGGCGCGTGGCGGCAGGACAACAAACTCTTAGCTACAAAAGCCGTATCCGGAAAAAAATGTGTGTAATTATTGTCAAGAGACACTGAAAAAAAAATTGTTCAGAGTCAAGCTTTATCTTAATAAATATATCTAGTATATTTGCTAACTTTGAAATTTTAAACCAACTTACGAGTTTTCTAATTAAACATGCAAAAGTTTGAATTGTGCTTTGTTTGTGATCGTAAATCACGTAGGTATACATCATTTAGATAAAATTTATACTCTACTGCCAAGGGCTTTACTACTACTACAACCTACTTAAAAATAACTAAAAAAATTAACTTACAAAATATCGAAGATTGAACAAAAATAAGGGTAGTTAAGAATTGTTTCCACGTAGGTACCCTTCCGTACGATAAAATATAATTAATTAAAGTGACAGGGGGTTATTACGACAACGAGCTACAATTAGTAGACGACGGGTGTCGGATGAAGGAGTCTCAAAGGCCTATGTCTGCTAAGCCTCGTTGGTTTTTCATAAAGAAGAATTAGACCGCTCATCATGAACTTTTGAGTTGTCCCAATGTAGCGCGGCGGGCAAGGTCCAAGTTGGATTTATAAATGTTTGCAGAAAGCTGCGTTCCCACCAGATATGTGCGAGGATAAGTAGCGAAGGATGTATTTGTAAGGAACCAATTTCATAATTTTTTTTTTGAATCACTTTATATAGGTACCTACCTCACCCTGTCCAGCTTTAATGAAGTGATTCTATTGGTTCCTAACAAACACATTCCTCGCTACACATCCTCGCACATCTCTGGTGGAAATACACCCTAATAGTACGAGGCTTAAGTTTTGTGATTTACATTGAGTCAGTAGCAAAGTCAGTGCTGACTCCAAATTCGAGCAAAGTGACCTAATGTAAACGCTGTCGGGTCAGCAATGACTTCAAATTCTTGCGTACCTTCTGACCCTTTGTAAACAGATAGTCAGTTCTCAAAGTCAGCACTAACTTCATTTGGAGTCAGTCACTGACCCAATGTGATTCGCACTTTATTCGCTATGACCCAAGATAATAAATTTACAATTTTTTTTGCAATTTGCATAAAGATAATAATATTTTTTATTTATCTTCCTTGTTGCTGTTTTGATCTGCGTTGAAGTTTCCGTCCAAACTTAAGATCGTAAATCCAGCCTTGTAGCAAGGCCTTTCTTGGAAAATGTATTTGCTCCTCTTTGAATAGATTCTAAGTATATTTTACATAATATATTTCTCTTGCGGCGCTATAGTGAACATTGGGTTTAACACAATGGCCTGTCACGTGTATAGATATTTATTACCGTTTTATCGAAGCAATAAATAGAGCGTAAAATAGACAGTCATAACTTCTTAAGTAGGTATGTATAAACGAGTAGATTAATGAAATTTACAGCATTAGGTTTACGTTACATTCCCAAAATATAAAAAACAGTAAATAAAAATTCTGGCTGCTAAATTATCTATAAGTAATTAATTTAAATATTATTATTGTAGTTCTACAGTTAAGTTTTGTTCGTGAAATGTCATCGGAACCATGGATACACACACTGTCATGTCTTCTTCTCAATTTGGGTGGATATTGGTCCTTATTCGTTTAATCTGTAAGTTAAAACGTTGAGTGTTATTAAATAAAGCACTTTATTTCACGTAAAATTAAGTACCTGCTTGGGTACCTTTCCGTTCATTTACCTTGAACATGGGTTAAACCTACTTTAAATAGTATACTACTAACCTACCTACTCACTTTGAAGGTCCTCTCGAATTGATTGATGTCCATTTGTGAGCATTCTTCATAATGAAGTATAAAGCTTCCCTTTGCGACTAATCCAATAATAAAAGGCTTTTTGAGCATTTAAAAATCGTTTCCGAAATATTTTGTGAATGATGAAATGATGTAGTTTTCAAGACTATGTTTATTCACTGGAAGTAGGTACTACCTACAGTAGTGTGGTCGTGTTTTAGATTGCTGTAATGAACTCTATTGTCATATAGCTATGGTATATAATAGTCGACAATTAACCGTGAGCCAACTCGATATTCAATAATGAACTGGCTCAAATAAAACTCGCAATACGGCTTTTCTACTCTAGATAAAAATCACAGAACAGAAAATAAAAATCAATACTTTAGTGTGTAGAATTGATTTTTATCCAGAACCACATAATAATTAATAGGTATAATTCTCTCGGCGGATCTAGGCTTCCGTGAAGTTAGCCGTTTCGATTCGCTCCAGCCAATCGGCTCCAGCGCTCGACGGAGCAACACGTCTGCCGGAGAACAAGTCGATAGTCCTGATGATGTCCCGTGGAGGGTTGAAACACGTGTCGATATTTTTCTTTTGAGGTTAACTGTATTAACTGTGTGACCTCTTTGGTTAAAACGTTAAGCGGAATAGTACTAGAGATTTTTCGTCTGTTTTTTATACATTTTGAATTCAATTTTATTTAATTCGACCACTAACTTTCTGCTTGTGGCTTTTCTCCTTTCTCTACCTATTGTGATGATCACAGATAGGTTGGTAGGTAGTGGTTTGAATCAGATAAGCTATCTATTAAGCTATCTATAGATTGTCTATATATGTTAGCAACCACCCGTCTTCGCACGGGGGCGCTTAAACTTGAATCACTCCATCTACTAATGAAAACCGCATTAAAATCCGTTTCGTAGTTTAAAAGATTTAAGCTTACTCTTGTTCTGTCTTTTCTTTCTATTTGTGGTCATCCGCGTCTCAAACCCCGCGCTTCTAAAAACAGGGAGATGCCAGAGTTATTTGGGTAGCCTATAAGTATTCAGCAACAAAGTGGAAACTGTTGTAAACTCTAACGAGTTGTAGGTAAATCCACGTGCTTATCACAAGTTGGAGTGTTTCACCACACAATGTGCTTTGTTGCGAAGTGGCTGGCAACATCCACCCGCTGTGCTGGTCGGTGCTGTGTTTTATGTTGTTTGCTCACGGTAC
Source organism: Colostygia pectinataria (assembly GCA_951394395.1). NCBI lineage: Eukaryota > Metazoa > Arthropoda > Insecta > Lepidoptera > Geometridae > Colostygia > Colostygia pectinataria. The sequence goes on along the minus strand of OX596351.1, from coordinate 11,629,893 downwards.
CTGCCTGTTCACACGATTCGGCTGCAGAACTCAGACTAAAGGTACATTTACTTTAGATTGGAAGCAAAATGTCAAACGTTCAGGCAATCCTTGCATGCATCTATAAATAGAAATAAACTCGCTGTTCCCACAGTTAGGCTCACTAAGGTCAGTAAATCTTTTAAAGGGCAATGTGTACGCTTCTATAGCAAAGTCCCAAGCGACTTACCAAATTTATCAATTGGCAAAATTAAAAACTTAAATAAACAAATACTCTTAAAAAAAAGTCTCAAAAAGCTTACTATAAAATAACCGATTACCTAGATGATAAAAAAGCTTGGGACGAATGTGCTCCAACTCTACTCGGCATCCATAACAATAGCAAGGATGCCGAAAAAGCTATAGGAACCCAGCCGGTGCCAGTTCTTTTACGGCATGGGCGCGTTGGAACTGGCGTAAATTTTCCTAGCTTGTAAGACGTTTCAAAGTGATCCTTGTGATTTTATTGAAATAAACCATTTTTGACTTTGACTTTGAACTGTGTAAATGAGCCCCGGCCTGGAAGTTGAGCGCTGGAATGCTTGGCGCTGTATGTAGTGAGTTAGGGCTCAGCAACGGTGGGTCTAATTATCTCAGTATTGCCTCTCTTGTGTCTTTTTCTCTATTTTATATCTTACACGATAACCTGGCATTTCTTACGATATAGAGAACCACAAGATAACGGGTCAGGGACCTAAAAATACAATACTTTAAAATACGGTTACGAAAGTGCAGATTGACGCTTTTACTTTACAGAAAGTGGCAAAGTTCCGCAACTGTTATTAGCTGAATTAGCGTTCGTAGCATTGCTGGCTCTTCTTTTAACGAAGACAGATCAAACGAAGTTAAGCACTGTTTCGCGTGGCCACCATTTGGATAGGTGACCGCCAGTAGCAATTTTAACTGAGCTTCCGTGCTTCGAAGGGCACGTCCCAGCTATTTTAAACGCCATGATGGGACCTTTAGGCGGCCTTTTAACTCCGTCTCCAGAGTTGGCCACACTACGATTTTAATTAGGCACCTGCGCACCGCACGGCAATGATAGGTATGTTTTAATTAACTACATCGTTCACAAAGTTAATAATGTTTTCTTTGTTTGCAGACAGTACCTGTGGGTGACCCAACATGCCTTTTACCCTAAAAGGTAAGAACTTTATTGTACACTCACATTTTATTAGCAAGGACATTAGTGAGCGTCCAAGTAACGTGAGCTTTTTTTGACGGCGGTAGTGGTTTTTAAATGCTTTATCACGGATCACGATTCGTAAAAAAATGATAATATGGCCAAAAAAACATTTTTTTTTTTGACGAAATCGTCAATGACGTATACAAATCAATGTTTTTTCAGAACCAATAAAAAAAAAACATAATTTATTTGTAAAATAAGCATACAGCCGGTATGATAAGTGGTAAACGGTAACCGATAGTAATGCTTCTTACCTTGGGTTGAAACATAGATCAAAAGTCTCGTATGCTTATCAGAGTTCCCCTTCAACCATCCTACCCGTGTTTGGGGTCATATTCTTTGTACTGGAACACATGCGAGCACTACTGCTTGGCGGAAGAAATACTTGGTATGGCCGTAGTACCCTGGACGAGCGCACAACACAAGAACGATATTATTCGTTTTTATTAGGTAAGGTCACTTTAATTTAAAATGTCAGTGTACTTAGTATAAGTTAAGACTCATACCATTTACATTAATGTTAGTACACCGCAAGCCATTCTTCTTCCAATAAATTAAACGTCCTCTCCATCCAAAGGTTGTCTGGAAGAAATCGCTTCTAAGCGCCGCCCATTGTACCTACCTATTTTGTAAATGTTATTATCTAAGTGTATGTTTTGGTATACAAGTACAATAAAGTATTATCATTCATTCTTTCAATCATTAAGATAAGCAAGGTTCAGATAATAACAGATTTTAACATAGCTTGACAGGTAAGCTTTCTCAAAGAAGCTATGTAGTAAATAAATATATGCCTATGTCTGTGTCTATTTTGAATACAAGTGTATATTGAACGAATCTGTTCTAAAGCCAGATTAAGTGAAACGAGTTTACCTCTCAGCCTAACGTTAATCTACAGTCGGGGAAAAATTAGACGTGGAATAAATTGCCGGCGTAAAAAGGGCATAAAATAAAGGCCAGTTATCCACAGAAGTCTTTTGCGTAGCAGAAGCGTAGCAGAAACGTAGCAGAAACGTAGCAGAAACGTAGCAGAAACGTAGCAGAAACGTAGCAGAAACGAAGCAGAAGCGTAGCAGGTTAGTATTCACACATTCGGCACATACATTACATGAGTTTTGTATACTGATACTTATTAAGTTATATCTATATGTAGACAATTAGGTAAAATACCGAACATAGATTTTTTATATAGAAGCTAAACATAGCTATGTTTGGCTTCTAGCCAATTTGTAAACCTTTTCGATCAATTGTTCTTTGTATTGACATTTTAGCAGAACTAGGTAGCAATATCAAGGGTAATCTTGCAAGTTACTATAACAACATACCAGTATATATAAAAAAAATGTGTATCCGTTAGGACAACATTTAATTTAATAAAGCAGCTGCAACTGATCAATTGAGAACTTTTTATATGATCAGATGCAACAAAAAACTGATCATTATGATCCGTTGGCAATAACCCATAAACCTCAGAAACTACAAAAACAGTTCCACAACAGCGCTACCTAGCCCCAAACTAAGCAAAGTTTGTATTTGGGAACCATATTATCTGATAAAATACATAATATACATAATGTACATTTTTTATAATCAGAAAATTACAAACCATGCTAACATTTGTCCCGCAGCAGGAATAGAACTCGCCACCTCTCGCGTCTCAAATGAACACTCGCCCACCGCGCCACTGAGGTCGTCAAATGACGCAGTTTGTATCTTATGATTCAACGGTTTTAATGTTCATGAGAGAATTACTACGCGATATATACTCCAAAAAGGCAACATCGAGTTTTTTTTACAGTCTTGATACAGTCAGTATCTTGTCAAATTATACAGAATACTGACATTAATTATACGTATACTGACAGTTAAACTATTCGTACAAAGAATCATGGATGTAATACTTACTTAGAGCACCGGTGGTCTAGTGGTAGTGACCCCGCCTTCCAATCCTAAGGTCGTGGGTTCAAACCCGGTCGTGCACCAATGGATTTTTCTGTTCGAAAAATTTATGTGCACAATGCCAGTGCTCTCATACGGTGAAGGAAAACATCGTGAGGAAACCGGCATGTCCAAGAACTAAAAATTCGAAAGACATGTGCCATCCACCAATCCGCATTGGGTCCGCGTGGTGGATTAAGACCCAATCACTCTCGCCTGAGAGTAGGCCAGTGTCCCAGCAGTGGGAACATTAGAAGGCTGTCATGATGATGATGATGAATACTTACTTATATAGTTATAAAATAATGTGTGTTTTTTTTTTTTTTTATACCACTGAAGTGGCAACCAAGCGTACGGCCCACAAGATGGTAAGCGGTTACCGCAGCCTATGGACGCTTGCAGTACCAGAGGTATCACTCGCGGGTTGCCACCTTGAGGCTAAGATCGAAAGCCTCATGTGCCAGTAATTTCACCGGAAACCATACCCTTCACACCGGAACACAGCAATGCGAGCATTATTGCTTGCATTATTGACGAGCTCTATCACAGAGAACTCTACTACTCTTAAAATAAATGAATGAATAATGAGGTTATGTGAATAAATGCCTTTTTATTTTATTTATTTACTTAATACAAAGAATACAAAAACGTAGGATCGCCTTACAGTCGTCAATGGGCCTAAGTAATAAACTGGCAGTTATTCGATAAATAACTTTTTACAGCTTACGCCTAAATCGAACCGTGTTATTTTCGCACGGGTTCTAAGGCAAATAATAAAAAGTAATTAGTGATCACCTGCTGTTATAATAATACCGTTACTTAACGTAAACTTTAATCCTTATGTTAACGCCGTCAACAGCTTTTATTTTGCTGGGTTATATCATCATGAGTGTCTTCTAATGTTTCCCCACTGCTGCTGAGTAATGGCGGCGTGCGGGGAGTGGGCCCAGCGCGACGATATAACGCAACGCTACAGCGCTTTTTTCTAGCCATGTACACAATGCTTGTGAACATGTCAGTCAGTACCTATGTACATAATACACAACGTCTTGCATAGGAAGTTTATAAATAGAGATTTTTATCATCATTCTATTTCTGAAGCTTTTATTGTACAGACAAACATCGTGAATAACAAATAACTGTGCCGATATTATTTGGGCTAACGATAGTGCGATTTATAGAGTGTAGAAGTTATGTGTATGAAGGATTAAGGTCATAGAGCAAATTACACTGTCGATTTGCGAGTGAATTCAGCGAGTGCTGTTCATAAAATACTATTATAACTAAAGATCCATTTACCACGGTTTAATAATTGCATGCAACAATTTTGTATTGTTAAATCGAAAAGTTATTCATAATAACTGGTTTCATTTACAGGTTACCATATCTGTATGTTTTTTTGAACACTTGCGCTACGTTCTTTTACTTTTACTAACTTTATTAGACAAAATATGTACATAATTACATTACATTACAAAATATACAAAATACATATGAAACAGTTGAGCCATCTAAAGACCGTTACGAACGACCTATAGATAGCTCAACTGATCCAAATCACTACCAGACGGAAGCGTACCCAACATGCTGGCTGCATTACCACGTAGTAACTAGTTGGGAAACTTTTAAAAATAAATCAATACATACACAGTTTATAAATAAAACCATTTAAAACAATCGCTTTCCACCGTCTCGTCTGTCCCTCTGTATGTTTTTAGAAATGTTTACTACTTACGCAACTGATTTTAATGCTGTTTTTATCAGTAGATAGATTTAAGAGGAAGGTTACGCGTAGGTAACGCGAACAAAGTCGCAAGCAGGTACTGTAATTATATTAAAATATACATATGTTAATACATGTTTTTTATTTCCAAATAAGTAAAACATTTCGTTATTAATAAATATATTTATGTTCACAGTAAATTATAAATATTTACAATAAAATAAAAGTAGATCTGCTGAAGAACTTCACATTACTTATAACAGGAAAATTAAGTGCTATGCTTATATGAAGCCGGGGAATCACTGAAAGCTTGATAGAAGATATACCATTGCTACTTCGGTTTATTTATTATTAAAACGGGTCGTTACTCAATTTCATTATGCCAATCTATACTAGTATTATAAAGAGGAAAGATTTGTATTTTCGTATTTTTGTTTGTTACGAATAAACTCAAAAACTACTGGTCCGATTTCAAAAATTCTTTCACCATTCGAATGCTACATTATTCCTGAGTAACATAAGGTATATTTTATTACTAGCGACCCGCCCCGGTTTTGCACGGGTGCGCTTTCATTGCACCCGCGCGAAGCTGGGGTGGATCGGCTAGTATTGTTATATGTATAAGTACTAGTGGAGCGCCTCGCGACTTTGTCCGTATACAAATTTCGTCTTCCCGCTGCCACTAAGAGCGACTTTGTTCGCGCTAAATAATTAAAAATGAGTGGTACTACTCCAAAGAGTCTTTATCCTAGTTGATAGAGCACTGAACTCCTGCCAGTAACATATGTTTATTCTGCTCAAAAGAGTAAAATTCCTCGTGTATTCCTAGCTCGAGAGCGATGGTAGTTGAACTGCATATGCATGTTTGCACAGGGCGAGACGTGTCGGTGCCGTTTCATATTCCACGAGATATTGCATTGAGTCAGCAACGTATTGGAATGTTTTTACTGTGACTTTAAAAATATGCACATGTACTTACTGAGCGTATAGTGTGACGATAAATAAGGAAGCAACTATCCAGTTGACCTCATTTACTATGTATTTTTGTAAAAATCATCTACACATTCTCTACGGTAGAGGTTACTGCTGGGACACTAGCCTACTCTCGAACGAGAGTAATTGGGTCCACCACGCGGACCCAATGCAGATTGGTAGATGTTAAACCAAGCTCCACTTTTTTTTGAACACGGCATCTGCGAGTTTTGTCAGATGGATTCGAGTAGACTAAAAATAAATAAATTATGCTAGACAATCCACACAGCATCATCTAGCCCCAAGATAAGCAGAGATTGTGTTTTATGAGCTTGTGCTAGATGATTGATATACTTAATACAATACAGTACTTACATAGATAGATATTTTTTATAAAACATAGAAAATATCCAGAACACCCGGAACAAATAATTGCAGATCGTATAAACATTTGTCCTGCGTCGCGGGCGGACCTTTCCCGCCGCGAACGACGACGAAGACGTAACGGTAGTATACGTACATATCTTTTAAAAACTGGTTAGGTGTTATCTCGGTCATCTTGCCAATACATGGGCCGTCCTGTTTTAATTGTTGTTCTCGTGTTATTTTAAGTTTTATTGTGTAATTGTGGGACATTGGTATATAAGCATAAGGGTGGGACATTGCGAAGAAGAGAGATGATTGGAGAGATTTGGGGGAGACCTTTGCCCAGATGTGGGACGAAACAGGTTAACAAAAAAAAAAAAAAATGTAATTTTGGTGGCAGTTTATCCAATATAACTCGTTATCTTAGCACAACAGGTGTAATTGAAATGGAACGGAATGTTGGTTTGTAATTTAGTCGATGATAGTTTATCATCATTCAAATAAGTAGGTATTTATTTGATAGACAAGTAAATAATTATGAATTATGACTCTACACAGAACGAGGGCGCGGGCCCGCAGCAGATCTGCCGCGGCTGTTTTTTGTTGTATTTGTACTGACGTCAAGGATGACCACACACTGAACGCAGGAGCGGTTCCCGCGCTTCACCCGACCCGCGCCCGCATTCAGTGTGTTGTCATCCTTGACGTCCATACAAATTAAAACAGAAAACACCCGCGGCGGATCTGACCCGACCCGCGCCCGCCGCTGTGTGTGTTGCGCGTTAAAAAACATTTTATAAGGGATCGCCGCCAGCCACCATTTTCTCTTTTATAGTTAATCCACGTGTATCATACGCATGGAACTAATAAGTACTACTGATAGCTTATGAATTGCTTGATAATACGGTCATGATCCACGTTGACAATAATTTCACACAGGCAAATTCTCCAAATAAATTGACAGAGAGAAAAAGAAGATGAAAGTACGGAAAATACTCGAATAACAAAATAAGTAGGCACTTCTCATAATAAAAAAATGTGTTTCAGGGGAAAATCGCTTGGAGACAATGGCGGAAGTGCCTTCCGCCGTCAGCGAGGCCGAGCCTGAGCGCTACGCCAATGGAAATGTGAGTCTGGTTCCTGAAAACTGAAATATTTCAGAAGCTTATTAACTGTCTGAGACGTCGTTAGCCAATCGTATAAAATGACAAAAATGTTATTATTACAAGATTACACTTTACATTCGTAAGTTTTTTAAATGTTTTCAGTGATATAAATTTTAAAAGTTAAAGAAATTTGGACATAGCTGAATTGTAAAATAAATGAGATTTAAGATCGAGTTTACGCAGACCACTCGGCGCCACGTGTTTACCTTTTATTTCAGCAGACGCTTTCTATATTTTATGTCTCGGTAAATATAAAATAACTAGGTTATGTAAAAATAAACTGTAGTTGGTAAATGTTAACTTTTGTTTACGTACATATTTGAGTAGGTTATACCTACCATAAGATTTGATCGAAAGCATAGAAAACAATGATATTTATTTTAAATGACCATAAAACACATTATTCAATATATTGTCTCGTGGTACTTGGGTCGATAGTAATTTTATACCCAGAACGACATCCGCGTTTAAAAATATTGAATAACTAATAACACAAACAGGGTAATTAATACACACACAAACGGCTTAATAATTGCATGCAGTAATAATTACATTGTCAAATTGATTTTGGTTCGGAGCAAAATGTCAAACATTTGTTCGGCAGAATTTTGATTTTTTGACTTTTGATCGGTATTGTTTTTACTGCATTTGTGATATTTAGTAAAGTTTAGGTACTAAATATTAAAATATATTCTGGATATCTATACCTATGCGCCATCCTGACGTTCACGAATAATAGAGAGTAAAAAAATAAACACACCCATACATCTCATTGATTTACGAGTAGAGCCGGACGGAACGCTCGTAAGATCAGAGTGATACCAATCTCCCTCACACGTGTTCTATTAAAGTGAACAGCAAATAGGAACACCTTATTGACCCCTGCTTTATCGAGAGCAAGTGTCTCCGCCAACTTTCCTTCTGGAAGTGAGCAACTTAAACTCTTAATATTAGGTATTTGTTCGTCAAGACTTCGCAGAAAAGTTGTGTTTATTAATTTTCTTATTTAAAGTTCGTTGTAGGTAATTCAAAAAAAAATAATTTCATATTAGATCATCTACAGCTGAGTGACAAAAGCAATACCAGCTTTATTTAGAAAGTTGATGCAAAATAAATTAATTTAAAGTCCGACACTTGGCCGATTTTATTTTGCAACTATTGACCCCCAGTTACACTATTCGATAATTGCATGTATTAATTACAATTATTATGGAGTATATTATTGCAAGTCAATTATTGCTACTGCAATAATGCTACTGCAATATGTGACTTGAGTCCAGATCAAAGAAAACGACCTTTTTAGTTAAGACGATAAAATTCAATTAAAGAACTTTAGTGCGTGTAATTAACGACGGTATAATAAAACTTTATGTAAGAAAAAAGTTTATAGGTTGAGGAAAATGGTTGTCCAGCTCTGCATTTACTAGTTAACGTTCAATTTGTCTTATATCCGGTTAGCGAGTGTTTGCGTAATGCTTGTTGTTCTGTTATGGCTACCTCTTACTTAGGGTTGCTACATTTTTTCATAAAAATATATACATTTTGTAAGACCTCTTTTCTTACTTAAATATTCGCTGAACAACAAAATTTACATGTCAACCATCCACTTGTCCCAACAAGAATAGATGGTCTGGTAGGGATAGGTAGAAAAAGTGGTAAATATATAAGAAAAAATCAACCTATATCTACTGGTGAGATAGGTAAAACGAGTCGTTTTTTTCAACTTAAAATTAAAAACAGCACCTAAGTACATTTTTTTTCAAGATTTAAAAAAAAAACATAATAATAGTAGTCTTTGAAGCTGTGCTCGTTGTTTTTATTTCTATATTACGCCATTTATATCATTTTCACTGTTTTTGTTTGCTCAGCAGTTCAAAGGATAAACCCTAAAAAGTCACTGGGCGGGTTTTATTTAGCCCATATCCGTCTCTAAGTCGATCTAACCGACCACAGCTCGCTTACAAATGACAGCAAATACAGCTTTACACATCGCTTACTCGTGTAGAAAATACTTTTGCTAAAGTTTGTTTGACCCAATGGTGTAGTGAACTCAGTTGTCCTGAAAAGTTATGCCAGTAAAGCTCCATGTCTAGAGCTAGGACAGTAAAATAACCAAAGCCCATCCTAAAAAAATATGTGCTGAAAAAATTATGCAAGTACGAGATTGCGAGTAGGGCATCGGAACCGGTACTTTTTTGTAGCCCCAAGAACCGGGAATTCCCGGTTCTTGGGGCTACAAAAAGAACCGGTTCCGATGCCCTATTTGCGAGATCTTGGGTAAAAATCTTACTATTATTATAAGTAATAGAGAGATAGAATACTACTTATCAATTTATTTTAAAGAAAAACTTTCATGTAGTTGAATTTGGGCCTGGAATGTATTAGCGACATAATATGTGTGTACTTGATAGGATGTCGTGTAGGTCGCAATGACCTACATTGCAAAACTAAATTACATTTAAGCTATAACTAGATGTATTTTGAGAGTTAGTATGTTTGTTTTTTACTCAATCACACCGTGAACGGATTGGGGTAAAATTTGGCAGGCAGATACACATACTTTTTAGTTCATTTTGCCACAATACAACTTTTAATATATTTAGAAAATACTAGTGACCCGCCTCCACACAGGTGCAATGAAAACGGCGAGTCGCCAGTTCGTTCATATTCATGCCACCGACTTAAAGTATCTATTAAATAATTATAGACGAAAGAGCATTAATTTCACTGTTGTCACTATATTTTTTTTTATTCGTTTTAAGACAAACGATAAACTATAGTTTGGTATAATTCTTGTACCTACCTACTCGTTAATCGTTTGACTGACTGACAATCAAAGCACAGGCATGGATCTAGCTAAACCGTTAGTCCTAGATGTCTCAAATTGTAGGTTCTAGATGTCTGAAATTATAGGGGGTTACACACAAAAGAATGATTAATATTGAAAGGATTTGGCTTATCACAAAGAAGGTACCAATGGCTCTTTTTTTCTATCTTTTTTTCAAGCGTGACATTATATTTATTACTGGTTTTGTTAGGGAAACATTAGCCGGCGATAGCAAGCTAGCGTCTCATACAAGCACGCAACATTTGCGTGAACTTGCATTTAATAATCTTGATCTACGAAGTAGAAAGTCTTACGCTAAGACGTTTAGATGAAGTTTGTTACCAATCATGAGATGTCATATTTTTATACTATTTTTTGTAATACATTCCCGGAAAATTGTTGAATAGTAAATCTCACAAGGTTTCCTCTAGCGTGTGGCGTGGTCGTGACCGCTCATGACCCATTTATCAATTTGAACTGCTCGCGGCTGCCGGATTATGACAACTTGTGAAATACAACGCCAGAGAAAACAAACTGTAGTTTTTCGTAATAATACAACAAAGAATAATGTCTTGCTAGGTAGGCTTGAGCTAGAATTATGAAAATCTTAAGTACATACCTTTCCAATTCTTAAAAAGGTACAAGTGCGACCGAGATTCGCGCCCTTAGTTTCGTATTTTAGTTGTAGTTCATATTTTTTTACCACAGAGACCAAGCCCAAATACGAAGCCGTTAGAGATTTTTTTTGGAGTTTCAGTTATATATCTTTTCTTATATGTTATTATGTATGATGGGTTAAAAAGTAGGTACCTTACAAATAAACGAAAAACACCAACTCGTGTATTCGGAATCAAATCAATAAGCAAGTACTTATCAGAGTATCGTGTTCCAAGACTGCGCTGTGAGATCATTGTCTTACGGAGTTACGAGAGATCAAGAATTTAAGACATTCCATTTCTGACACGGTTAGCTGGATATTTATTAAGCTTAGTCGTACTTGATGTTAACTGTTACTGTTACTGTTACTCAAAACTCGTCTTGATCCTAAACTATTACATGTATAAGTATATGTCGGATACTTCAACTATAATCTATTCTAGGACCACGCAGCAAACAAACCCCAAACTAACTTTATATAAGACATGCAAACTCGTGAATTAATCTACATTTCTGATTGACAAATTCAAAGTGTGATTTCGGAGGGCGCCGGGGCTTAAAGGCCCGGAGGATGGGACAAGTTAATAAAATTGGTTCAACATGTACATCTTCATGGTACTTAGTACATGAGGATTAAAACATGGCCGTATCTACTAATTTGTTACAACTGTTTTTCTTTTTTAACTGAAACCTTTTTCAAAATCGTGCTAAAATTATCAATTCGGAATTTCAAACTATCGCAAATAATCCTTTTTTATGCAAACTGCTTTGTCAGTTTAGTCTTTCAATAAAAGCCCATCCATCATCCCAATCCGGCGTGAAAATAAATCGACGATGACACGTTATGTGTAGAAGACCATTAGATATGAAAATGTACCGTATACCATCGGTACAGGGGTCACATTGTGAACGAGGGATTTGTCGAGAGGTCGTTTTAATATTATTGCAAAAGTGCCCTTTCATATTAGTAAAAAAATATAGGGTTATTTTGATAACGGTTCCATAGATGTTTGCCATAATCTCGAAACAGTTTGCCAATATTGGACTTTTTTGAACCTCTGTCACATGCATTGTTCACAAAAATACCGCTGTCTACGCGCAGCCCTACGACGCTAGAGTGGTCGGCCCCGGGTGAGGGAGGGGAAGTAATGCTGGCGCGGCGGCCGCTGCGCACGCGCACTCGTCAAGCGACACGCCAAACGAACACGTCCGTGAATTAATTTTAAACATAATTATGTACCAAGCATTGTGAACTGGAATTAAACCAAGTGAACAGAATTTGGAGTTTTGTTATTTATTAACAAACTCTCCTGTAGTAGGTAGGTACTACATACATTACAATGCCACATACCAAATAAATAAATAAATAAATAATGCTGGACAATCCACACAGCATCATCTAGCCCCAGGTAAGCTGCCGTTAAACAGAGCTGTGTTATGGGTACTAGATGACTGATATATACTTAATACAATACATAGATAGATATTTTAATATATATAGAAAATACCCAGAACACCCGGAACAAATATTTGTAAATCGTACAAACATTTGACCCGAGGCAGGAATCGAACCCGTAACCTCCGCGTCGCAGGCGGACCTGCGCCCGCTGCGCCTCATCGGTCGTCAACCAAATAGTAAAAGTAAGTAAAAGTAAGTTATGTTACTTACTTACATACCAAATAGGATAATACATTTTTAAACGTAAACATGGGCGCGCGATGAGGATTCGCGAGTGCTATCCAAATCGCACTTCTCAAGCTCTACGTGTGATGGCTGCTAATGAACGGTAGTGAAATGGCCTGAGTTAGAGCAGTAACCTAGGCACTGCTTTTACGCAACTGTTTTGCTATCAACAGCAGTCAATAAGTCGTTAAATTCTTGTTATATTCAAACAAAATCTAACAGATTGATTGAAAGAGTAAAACAACTTAGCAATTTTGCTATATGTCGCGATGAACGAAAAACAATGAAATAAAACCAATGTGCCTAAAGCTCTGAGGCCATGGTACGTACGACTTCCAAAACAAAATAAATGGTGTGTCTGACAGCTTTATCAGCAGCCGATACTAGTGATAACGTCTGAGTGCGTTGACACAGCGGCGATACCATTAAGTCGGACATTTGTTTGTTGCGACATGGTTCTATTTCTAGAATCAAACACATGAGTAGCAATGAACAGCCAGCAAGCTATACTACATAACATTGATTGGTTGACTTGATTTAAAACTTAAGGTCTTATTCACAAACGTACATTTAACTACTCTTACTTAATGCCTTTAAATCTATCGTCTTTTTTTTGAATGGCATTCTGTCTGTTCAGACAGTTTTGCCAGTGTCAAGTAATTGTAAACGTATACAAGTAGTACTTATTTGTTAGACAAAAACAAACAAATCAAGTTAGAATATGACTTCGAAATCATGGATTCAATATTTTGAAAGAAAAATGTAGGCGTTTCAAAGTTTCAAAAAACTCTAGGAGAATTTTTGTAATTTTTGCAATCTTGTATGTACAAACCAACATCACTCTTCCATTTCAATCACTTACACTTGTGCCAAGACTACGAGTCGTATTGGTTAAGCTGTCACCAAATTTACGCAACAAAACTCAAAATAACACTAGCAAATCAATTAAAATGGGAGAGCCATGTCGTACCGGAAAAATGACTGAAGAAATATCAGCGTCTTTGTTTAATAACATAAGAATGACAAGGACCATAATTATAATGCTTAGCAAGCCGCTGAAATGCCAGCTTTTTATGAATAAGTGCCTTAGTATATGCATCTTATCTAGTTGCTTTACAGCTTTTCAATGAAGATAAGAGTGGAAGAAATATTATGTTAAAATGCCTGCAAATGCTTTCGTTTCAGAGCCACAATGGTAAAGGCGGTAAACCTAAGGAGCCCGGGTCCACACCACCACAATACCCTGAGGGCGAGAGGCTACCGGGAGACGGTGCCAGCAGCTCAGCACCAGATGAACAGGTAACCATCAACTTGTTTCTAGGTCGTCTTAATAGACAACTTTTATGCATTTTCTCATTCATAAATAAAACTGTATTAATAGCTGCTCGCTAAATATTGTATTTCCTCGTCATTCTTATGAATAAGAAGATAAGAATCAAAGATGTTAGTACTGTTAATCTTAATATTTTAATGTGTCGTCATCTTTGCTAATAAATTATTATACTCTATTCTAATAGATTTGAAAGACACATTAGCTAGCACAAGTTTAAAGTACAGTTATGAATAAGCTCTTTAACCATGTGAATGTATGGTATCTAATGCTGTATTTTGAGATCCAGTAAGTATATGCAAACTTTAGTTTTTCGCAAGAATTTTAGATATAATTGTATTCTCTCAGTATTTATTATGTTTAATGAGCGTTTGTTTTTTTCCCAGAATCGGGTCAGTGAACCAGTCAGTGGCGGCTCTAATTATAAAAGCAGATTTGAAACTCCGGAAGAACCAGGTACCTATTATCACCGTTTAAAAAATCATGACTGAAATTCCGGTATGTGATTAATTATTAAAAGTATGTGAAAAATAGACAAAAATGTTATGTCTTAATAGAAAACTTCTATTTTTCATCCTTCAGTAGACAAGATCGTTGTCGTAAATTATCGAAAAGTTGTTTCGTAGACGCGTAGACATTTCCTACGAATTCGTAGCAATTGGCTACGGTATCGTAGAGTTACATTCTTTGAATTCTTGTTATTCTATTAGCAGTTTTCAATCACTCAAAAACGCTTTATTTTATATTATTTCAGTATCTACAGAATGCTCACTAAAGAAGCCACGTTATTATCGAGGCATTTTTTGGCCATCACTATCGTATACTTTTAAGGTAACCGTAGTTAATTTTTTAAAAATCATTTACAATCAGTTAATAGCTTTACGCAAGAGTTTAGAGATTCAAATAGACAGTATGATTTCAGGACAAGAAAGTGGAGTCACGGTATCAATGTTACTCTCGAAGGCAGCGACAAAAATCACTTATTATGGTCAATGTAGTTGATTTAGTACTTAAGGTATGCATGTAATTTTTTTATATGATGATGATAATGAATTGAGCCAAGCTCGCTCAAGGATATCTATAATATTTCATTAACGTACGATTTCATATCACAGAATATTTTTTTTACCGTCCTATCAAAATGTAGAAGAGAAGAATAGAAAAAAAGTCAAAATGTACTCTACCTGGTAACTTTTTATTTTATTTGTAACACAAATACTATCAAGTATGGTTAACATTGAGTCAGTAGCAAAGTTAGTGCAGACTCCAAACTCGAGTAAAGTCAGTGGTGACCCGCTACTGACCTAATGTAAATAGATTTAGAGTCAGTAAAACGTTGTCGGGTCAGTACTGACTTCAATGTCCTGCGTACTGAACCTTTGTTAACAGAGAAAGTCAGTTCTCAAAGTCAGCACTGACTTCATTTGAAGTCAGTGCTGATCCAATGTAAATCGCAGTTCACGTCTGTTTCAGATGTGTCTAACAATTATTTATACTACAAGTAGAAAAGATCGCAATCGTGAGTATTATTTAAACTTTTTAATAATTGTGAGTAAAATGGCATGATGTTACTCATGAATTCCTTTGACACAACGATGAGAGAAAGCTCAAGACAGAATTAATAATATTAAGAAGACCTCTGGTATTGCAAGCGTTCATAGACTATGGTGACCACTTACCAGAATATCTGGCACTGCGGTGGTACCCACCAAGACGAACTCTTGATGGAAAGTCTCAGCTATCGTAAAGTTAGCCGTTTGTGATGCGCATAGGTAATTCAATTCGAAAAAGCTCTATTGCGCATCGAAATTGCTAACAGTCCAATTAAGCTAAACTGCGTGGTTTTTCGGTTGGTAATAGATGAACTTCACGCTGGCCGAGATTCATTGACGTACTACCAGGTATTCATTCTGTAAATTAATGTTCGTGTTATCTCCACCGACTGCCCGTCTTTCGACCTTCATGGATCCAGAGTTTTGGGCGAAGGGTGTGATGTACAGACGCTTCCGCGGGTGCCTGCGTGACACCGAGAAAGTGCGTAACACGGCGCAGACAATCCGTGTTAAATAGTGTGCAGTTTTTATAAGTTTTATATTATATATGTGTGTTAGTCTTTAAGGTATATATTTCTATGGGCCGTAGATGAATTGTACTTATCAATTGATGAAATAAAAACATTGTTAATTAATTTATTTATTTGGTGTCTCGATTTGTGTAGCATATGAGGACGGTCGTCATATCGGCTGGACGGTGGCGTATTCTTTCCTAAACCTGGCGGTGTGCCTGCTGGGCTGGTGGCGCTGCTTCGCCAATGACTACCTGCACTGGGCCGCTACCGCAACCTGGCTGCTACTTATCGGTCAAGGTATGTCACATAATGAAACTATCAAACTTTTTTTAAAATTCTGTGAGGCAGTGCAGTGCCACGCAGAATTTTAAAAAAAGTAATTCATTTTATACCTAATTAGATGAGATAATTCTAACATGTGTTCATTTCTGCATCTCCACCAGGTCTGAGTGAATCGGGCATCGGTTTCCAAACGTCAGAGAACCAGGTGTGGTACATGCTGTTCATCGTGTTCGTGCCTTACGCAATGCTGCCGCTGTCGCTGCTGTGGTGCATCGTCATCGGCATGCTGTCCTCCATGTCTCACCTCCTGGCCACTGTCTTTACTATCGACAAAGTCACTAACAAAAATGCGGTAAGTTGGGTTAATCGTAGAATCAAAGATTACATCATCTCTCAACGTCAGGCAATCATTAGCCTATTGTGAAAAGATCTAGAACTTGGACCTGAATTTCTCGCAAACGAATGCTATATTATTATGTGGTACCCGCAGCTACGCTCGCCTGGAACACGGGAACCGCACATTTTTCCGGGATAAACTGTAGTGTATATGCTATAACAGACTATAATCTATTTCTGTGCCGAATTTTATCCAGATCCGATCTGACGTGATAGAGTAACAGCCATCCATGCTTACAAACTTTCGCATTAATAATATCAGTGTGATTTACTTGAAGACCAAATGTGATCCAAACGGATAACGTTATGGAAGAAGCTAGCAGGCAAGCGTTGCACATAAGCTGGCAGACGATCTGAATTGGAAATTTTATATTTTGGTGTAATATCATCAAGGATGGATCCTGTGCCGTACGGCTGCTGGTTAGCAACGCGCTACTCTACATAGCTGTCAATTTCGTTGGCATGTATGCCAAATCGCTGGCGGACGGAGGACAACGCAAGGCATTTCTGGAGACGCATAAGACCATGATCACACGGTTGAGGAGAAAGCGAGAGTCAGAACGATACTGGAAACTCTTTAACAGTGGTAAGCATGCAAGTTACAAGGCTTTAATTTTCTAAACTAAATAACATAACTCACAGTAGTTCAGATGCTGTTGTAGACGAAACTGGGGACTCTACTAGGAACAATTTATGTCTTTGCAGTGATACCGGACTTTTTGGCGAAAGAAATCTTTAACGATATGATCCATATGAAGGGTAGCATTAAGGAGCAGCAGTTCAATAACCTCTACATCCAGAGGTACCACGATGTGTCCATACTCTTTGCTGACATCAAGGGTTTTACGGGTAAGTTTTTAACGTTAGCGCAAGGTCACAGTATAAATACAACCTAAGGTCTTTATTTTGTACTGTTTATATTTTACGTAGAAATAAAGTCCCAGACCTCTAAAATTATAGAAGGTTATGATCATTTCTTGATTTTCAGAACTATCCGCCAAGTGCAGTGCTCCACAACTGGTAACATTGCTCAACGAGTTATTTGCACGGTTCGACAAACTAGCCTCGGTAAGACATTAACGGGGTAGCTAATCAATTTAGCACAAAATCCGGTAGACAGACAGATTCGCGTGGTACATACTAAATACAAAACTAAACATTTGGAAACAATTCTAGGAAAACAGATGTCTTCGGATCAAGTTGCTGGGTGACTGCTACTTCTGTGTCAGCGGGCTACCAGAGCGACAGGAAGATCACGCCTTCTGCTGCGTTAATATGGGCCTCCACATAATCCGCGCTATCCGAGACTTGCAGTTTAATAGACATGTAGGTAGAGATAAACCAGTGTATAACTGCACACCCCACTCAACATGATATTGTTGTCACATTCAAGTCTGACAAACGCGGTGGAGGGACGTGCAGTTCATGACTGAATGATCTCTTACATTTATAACCTGCAATTTTACCGACACCTATTCCTTTGAACTGGGACACAGCAATGCGATAGATTTTCTGGTCGCAGAAACAGATATGGTGGTATTCATTCCCAGAAGCTCTACTACTAAGAATATAAAAAATATGCTCATTCTTTCATAGTGGCTTGACACAGTGGTATTGTTCTAGGTGGACCTAGATATGCGGATAGGGATCCACAGCGGCACGGTGCTGTGCGGAGTCCTGGGCCTGCTGAAGTGGCAGTTCGATCTCTGGTCGAATGACGTCAATGTTGCCAACCACATGGAGAGCAGCGGGTTGCCAGGGTACGTATTATAATTGTTCAAAGAAAAAACTAGTGACCTAGGCAGCTAGAAAAATCAGGCATGAAACACAACTGGTTGACCTGCTTTCTTCTAAGCTGAGACGTGAGGGACAGGCATAGTTTACCTAGTTTGTAGTTATAAATTAACTTCAATAAAACTTCATTTTTTTTTTTATTATGCAGTTGAATTTCTATAAATCTATCTAATCAGCCGGTAACACCTACTGCTGAGTAAAGGCCTCTCTATCACGCCACTCCTGGCGATCTTGTGCCAGCCGGATCCATCGTTCTCCCACTGCCCTCACAATGTCGTCCACCCAAGTTGAATTTAGGTTGAGGTAACTCATAATAACAGCTATTTACTACTATTTATAGCTTTAATTTTATATAACTCTGTTCGGTTTTAGGCGAGTGCATATATCAGCGGATACGCTGGCGTGTCTGGACGGCGCGTTCGAGGTGGAACCGGGCGAGGCTGACTCGCGAGACCCTTACATCAAGGAGCATAACCTCGTCACATACCTCGTCAAGATCACTGAGGTGCCACGGCGGATAAAGAAAAGATCCAGGGCTATGTAAGTTAAGGAATTGAAACTATAGTGGTTAGTTAGAATTCATTATAAATGTGGTGGTTGTACAGATCCTACGTGTTTAGGTAAGGTTTCAGGTGCACAATGAAAACACGGGATACAGTTCCACTCACTTATTGTTTTGTATTTTTGTTTAGCACAGTTTAGTCTTAGAGAAAGCACACAGCGGATAGTTCACAGCAAGCATATGAAGAATGAGAATAGAAATGAAGAATGAAATAATATAGCACAGCGGTAGGTATTGCGTAAGTAATTTAGGTAGACAAAGCGACGTGCGTCTAGTGCGAGTGCATGGGATCGACTGTCGGAAGGTAGGCGCGGGCGCTAGCCCGTTAGGTTTGGTTGAACAAGCGGCTGCATTGTTGCGCATACGCAACTACTTCATAGCGGTGCAGAAGACCTTTATTCGATACGATTAGTGAGCTACGACATCCTTCCGACATTACGATTTGGGTAAGTATAATATTTTATATTATTAATTACCCTAGCTAGTAAGTTATGTTTATACAATGCAATGTTTAAATCTAGTCATTAAATCTAAGTATGATTTTATCTAAGTTAATTTTATATAATATTACTATGTACTTAATTGAATGTAAATTTAGTTTTAAGATTACTAATACATATTTTATGTTACAGGTTGAGGATATCTACTACAATACAGGTAAGTATACGATGGTGGAGTAGGTACGCCACACCACTCCCCTCCAGAGACCGTCTTACGGGCGATAATAATCAGGTAAACGTACTTTTCTTCCCGAACGTGTCTTCTTTTCAGGTGGTGAAGGTGGAGGCTGGACATCATCTTTCAGATCATCATTGCCGTCGGTAAGTATGTGGGCTGGTTTCAGTCTTTCTATTGACACCGACACGGGTTTTCCTTTTATCAGTAGTGTATAGACTTTATCATTCCTTTTCAGTACTTGATGGGGTCCAGTGTAAGCTGGTTGGAGTGCTCCTTTGACTGCATCTTCTCTCAGGTAAACGTGAGTACTCGTATTTAGGTCTTTGAAGATGAATATGGACTTCTTACAGTGTCTGGCAGCTGGTTGCGGTTGAAGTTTCTTTGCGATCAGCCTGAGTCGTGCCATAAAATCTGTTATGTCATCGGTTTTATCGTCAGATGGATGGAATAGCTCACCAGGTAATCTTAGTGGTTCTCCATATACCAATTCAGCTGGAGAGCCTTGGATGTCCTCTTTATAGGCGCTTCGGATTCCGAGTAACACAAGCGGAAGTGATTCAGTCCAGTTTGGGTTAGAATGACAGACGATTGCGGCTTTTAGTTGCCTGTGAAATCTTTCCACCATTCCATTACAAGCAGGGTGATACGCTGTGGTTCGTTTGTGTTCAAAACCAGTCATCTCAGCCAGGTGCTTGAATAGAGTTGATTCGAATTGACGTCCTCTATCAGTGATTATAGCAGTAGGGCAGCCGAAGCGTGCTATCCATCCGGACATCAGGGCTTTAGCGACCGTTTCTGCGGTCATATCGGCTATAGGAAATGCTTCTGGCCATCTTGTAAACCTGTCCACAGCTGTAAGACAGTATTTGTAGCCGTTTGATACTGGCATGGGTCCAATCAGATCTATATGCACCGTGGTAAATCTGGCACGTGGTAGCCGGAATGTTCCAGGGGTCGTCGATACATGGCGTGTAACCTTTGCTAGTTGGCACGGGTGACATGTCTTTGTCCATTCACGGCAGTCTCTTCGAACGCCTGGCCATACATAGCGCTGAGCCACTAACTTTGCAGTTGCGTTAGCGCCAGGGTGACTGAGTGAGTGCAAGCTTTCATACACTTGGCGTCGAAATGGTGTTGTGACAAAAGGTCGTAGGACTTCGTTGCTGTCGTCACAATATAGTTGGGTCTGTGTTCCAGGAATGGTCGTTTTGCGTAAGGTAAGTGAAGTTTCTCCTTCTAGTATACTTTTCAGCTCTGGATCATCGTTTTGAGACTTCGCCAGTAGTACTAGGTCGATAGGTTGTGTCAGTTCTTCAATTCTGGATAATGTATCTGCCACGACGTTGTCTTTTCCAGAAATGTGTCTGATATCGGTGGTAAATTGCGATATGTAATCTAGATGTCGAAATTGTCGTGGTGAACATTTATCTTTCCGAGTACTGAAAGCGTAGCAAATGGGTTTATGATCCGTGTATATGGTGAAATGACGTGCTTCTAACATGTGCCTGAAGTAGCGGATTCCCTCGTAGATCGCGAGTAGCTCCCTGTCATACGGAGAATATTTGATCTGCGACGTACTTAACTTTCGGGAGAAGAAAGCAAGTGGTTCCCAAAGATCATTTTTGTATTGGTGAAGAGCAGCGCCAATTGCCGTATCTGAGGCATCTGTGACGATCGCTATCTTAGCGTTCAAGTCGGGATGAGCTAGTAGAGTGGCTTGGCACAGACTGTTTTTACACTCTTCAAATGCCTTAAACGCGTCGCCTACGATGTTCACCGGGTGTGAGCCTTTCACCTTGTCAGTGAGCAGTGCGTGTAGCGGTGCTTGAATTTTAGCTGCGCTGGGGATGAATTTGCGGTAAAAGTTTAGCATCCCTAAGAATCTTCTTAGTTCTCTTACTGTTTTTGGTAGCGGGAAATTGCTAATTGCTTCGACCTTTGATTCCAGTGGCTTTATACCGGTAGATGAGACTGTATAGCCCAAAAAGGTAACTTCGGACGCTCCAAATACACACTTCGAAGTGTTTATCACCATGCCGTAGTCACATAGTTTTCTGAAAAGAATGCTTAGGTGTTCTATGTGGCTGGCTTCGTCTTTGGAAAACACCAAAAAATCGTCTAAAAATGTGTAAGTGAAATCCAGGCCTCTGGTCATTTCATCCACGAAGCGCTGGAAGGTTTGTCCTGCGTTTCTAAGTCCGAATGTCATAACTTGAAATTCGTACAAGCCAAATGGTGTTGTGATTGCTGTCTTAGCTATGTCCTCGCTGTTTACTGGAATTTGGTTATAAGCCTTCACTAGGTCGATAGTTGAGAAGACGTTACAACCAGAAATGTTATGTGTGAAGTCGTGGATGTTGCGGATTGGGTAGCGGTCTGGAATAGTTCTCGCGTTGAGCATTCTATAGTCGCCACATGGACGCCATCCGTTGTCCTTCTTTGGTGCTAGATGTAGAGGTGACGCCCATGGACTCTCTGATGGTCTTGCGGTTCCGTTTTTGATCATGGCCTCGAACTCTTTCTTCGCAATGAGCAGTTTGTCCGGAGCCAAACGACGTGGAGAGCAGGATACTGGAGGTCCAGGCGTTGTCCTGATGTGGTGCACGGTATTGTGGCTGACAATGCGATCCTTGCCAGCTGGACGCATAATTTCTGGAAACTGACGTAGCAATTCGTGGTAGGTTGAGTCGCCGACCAGTGTCTTCACAGAAGAAATAGTGCTCGACGATGATACCGATGCTGCTGCTGATGTCAGAGTCGTTGTACTGTCGATCAGTCGTTGGTTACGGCAGTCGACTGTAAGTCCGTAGAATGACAAGAAGTCAACGCCGATGATGGGTTTGGTGACATCTGCCACGATAAATCGCCAGCTGTAGTCCCGACGTAGGCCAAGGTTCAGCTCGAGGTGAGCAAAACCGTAGGTAGTGATGGTTGTCCCGTTCGCCGCGTAGAGTCGATAATCATCGGTTTGAGATCGGCGATCACGAAGCATCGTGCGGGGGAAAACGCAGAGGTCGCTGCCGGTGTCAACGAGAAACTGCATCTTCGTTCTGCGATCCATCACGAACAGGCGACCAGGTATATATTGGGTATCGGATGTCGCCATCACCGACTGCCCCGGCAGTTTTCCGGCTTGTAGTCACAAGGCTTTACGCAGTTGTTTGCCTTTTCACCGTGTCTACTGTGATACCAGCAAATTGGAAATTTTCTGTAGTTGGACTGGGATCTAGTAGTTTTCCTGTCTGAACTGCCTCGTCTTTGCTTAGATCTTGATCTGTTATTGTCTCGTGAAGAAAGTGCTTTCACTTGACGTGAGAGTTCGCTTATCTGACGGGCCATCGATTGAAGCGCAGTTTCAGATGATGCCGACGTCTCTGCTACTTGTGGTGTGCTTGGTACGATTTCGTGCACACTATCGGCTAGGTCTGCCAGTGCTTGAAGATCGGTGGTCTTTTGGGACACGATGATCGGTTGCAGTGCTGTAGGTAGGCGGCTAGTCCAGATAGTCTTGATAAATTCGTCTGGAACTGTGGGTCCTGCCAGGCGTTGTAAATGGCGCATGAACTGCGATGGTCGACGGTCACCGAGCTCTTCGTGCATAAGTAACTGCTTCACTTCTTTTTCTCGAGATGCCGATAGGCGTTTAATGAGTTCGGTCTTTAATCGCTCGTATTTTCCCGTTTTGGGTGGTGACACAATAATATCTTTCACTTCGGCGGCATATCGATGTTCCAAAGTTGAAGTGACATAATAAAATTTTGTGTCTTCATCTCTGATGCCGGACAGTATAAAGTTACCTTCTAGTTGTGAAAACCATACTGCAGGCTCTTCTGCCCAAAACGGAGGTGGTCGAACGCCGACTCGAAAAATACCAGTTTGATCGTAAGGTGTAAATGTCCCTTGTGATTCGGCATTTTTGTTAGCCGTGTTCTCTCCGCCATCTTTTCCGTCCATGTTCTTGCAAAATGAATTCGCTTACTGTTCCGAATGCTCCTCTTCTTTTTCAGCGGGGTCACCAGTGTGGTGGTTGTACAGATCCTACGTGTTTAGGTAAGGTTTCAGGTGCACAATGAAAACACGGGATACAGTTCCACTCACTTATTGTTTTGTATTTTTGTTTAGCACAGTTTAGTCTTAGAGAAAGCACACAGCGGATAGTTCACAGCAAGCATATGAAGAATGAGAATAGAAATGAAGAATGAAATAATATAGCACAGCGGTAGGTATTGCGTAAGTAATTTAGGTAGACAAAGCGACGTGCGTCTAGTGCGAGTGCATGGGATCGACTGTCGGAAGGTAGGCGCGGGCGCTAGCCCGTTAGGTTTGGTTGAACAAGCGGCTGCATTGTTGCGCATACGCAACTACTTCATAGCGGTGCAGAAGACCTTTATTCGATACGATTAGTGAGCTACGACATCCTTCCGACATTACGATTTGGGTAAGTATAATATTTTATATTATTAATTACCCTAGCTAGTAAGTTATGTTTATACAATGCAATGTTTAAATCTAGTCATTAAATCTAAGTATGATTTTATCTAAGTTAATTTTATATAATATTACTATGTACTTAATTGAATGTAAATTTAGTTTTAAGATTACTAATACATATTTTATGTTACAGGTTGAGGATATCTACTACAATACAGGTAAGTATACGATGGTGGAGTAGGTACGCCACATAAATGTGGTGTTAACTCATGTTGAAAAAGATCAAAATAACATCAAAACTTTTGAAAAAAGGAGCAAAATATTGATGTGTATTACAACGCAGGTTGATCTGCGATATTAGTTCCGGGTGTTGTGGTCGATCACACTAACTCGTAGTTTCTGATATTCACATGAAACAGAGAAAGGTAATCCTAAGGTGAAACTAGGATTAAATAGGCATGCGGCCGTTAGGTGCTTGTTATGGTTATCAGATCAATCGGATCGGAGATCGACCTGCATCTCAAAATAATCTTTGTGATTTTAAATAACAAAACTATTTTAATATGAACTATCTTCTACAGAAACCGTATATCTCAGCAGCTGCCGTTTGACATCCAGCGAAGACCCAGTAGCTGCACAGAAGACGAGCCGACCACCAACTGGACGCCTGAGATGCCTTTCCAGAACGTAAGTCGAACCGTGTCTTCGTCCTAGTTATGAAACAGTATTTTACCTTATGAAAAATAAGTTTTTTTTTATCATGACCTTTGTTCACCTGGTGGTAAAAATGATATTGGAATAACAAGATCAGAGTGCGACTTTACGTTGAATAAAGTTGAAAGAAGACAAGCGATTATTAATTTTTTGTACACATTTTGAATATATAAAAAACAAACAAATCAGTATGAAACAAATTAAACAATTTTACATACCATAATTTTGTGTTTTTGTGTATAGCAGACAACAAACAGATGGCCCACTTGATGCCAGGTCAGTTGTCTGAAATCACCTTGCACCACTACACTTTTGAATCTTGAGTCTCATTTCACAAAGCACACAATGCAATCAATTTGACTCTATGCTGTAAAATAGCTCGATCTTCGCACGCTTCGCTTAGATTTAGATAATTAAACTTGTAGAGACCCTGTTGTATAATCGACGCTATTTTCATGTTTGAGGATTTTTGAATTTAGTAATTAGTAGATAATTGATTACCTACTTTATTATACTTATTAGAGCGTACAATAGACTTTCAAAGCAGATTAATTTAGCAAAGGTAGCGGCTTATTCACATTAGTATACACAGAGAAAAGCATCAGCAAGTATTTGTTTGATTTTACTTATGTACTGGATCTTAGAATACGACCGATGTGGCGCAGCGGGCACAGGTCTACCTGCGACGCTGATGTTGCGGGTTCGATTCCCGCCTCGGTTCAAGTGTTTGTACGATCTACAAATATTTGTTCCGGGTGTTCTGGGTATTTCATATTTATAATAAAATATATATATCTATGTATTGTATTGTATTAAGTATATATCAGTCATCTAGTACCCATAACACAGCTCTGTATAACAGCAGCTTACCTTGGGGCTAGATGATGATTGTCGAGCATTACTATTATTGTTATTATAAGAAGTAGCAAGCTTATAGTTTTTATGTAAGGATACTTTGTGGTAAGGCATTGTAAAAAGAGTTACTAAAATTATGTCTGAATATTCTATTTGTCAGTATTACTCGAGCGGTGCCGCCGGCGTGGTGAGCGCGCGACCTCGCCAGAAGTGGGACGATGATGATCAGGAGCTCGATGACGTCACATCCCTATCTGAAGTCGAGGTACCAACTTCATACCAGTTTTTGTACCTAGTGCTGGCACATCACTTGGCTTATTTGTTCAAATGTTTGTTTAGTTTCAATTCGTCAATACAAAGTCAACTCTGTGAAATAGTTACAAAGCTTTGTTTGCATTGGTTAATTAACGCAAATATTTGAGCAATATGCTAAGTGAGGTACCAGCTCAGTAGATAATTTCAATATAGTGTTATCTTTTCTATTTGCCTGGCTTGCTATCGCGTCTTGCTTTAGTTTTTGCACATTTCGATTTCTTTCTGCACTCTCTTATCTAACCCATTTCTCCTGAAATAGGAAAATCTGCCGTTGCAGGAGAACGACATAATCAACTTGATTGAGGTGAAGTCAAACCGGCGCATGCGCAAGAACAACATGCAAAATGGCACGTTACGCTTTAGGCAGCCGTCGCTCGAGAAAAAATTTACAAGTCTGGATGAGAAGACCTTCAAGTCGAACGTGATGTGTTGTCTCATTCTGTGGCTCTTCATAGTCGCTATACAAACCGTCATGCATTGCCAGTAAGTGTACATTATGAATTATTGTATTCAAGACTAAACGTAGTGCTAACATTCTCTTGGTTCAAGACATTCCTGTTTATACTAGATCCTGTAGTTTGTTAAGATTCTCTTGGGTGCAAGTCAAAATAAATAGTTGATTGATATTTAGAAAAAATCTAAAAACAACTCCAAGCTAAAAAAATATGTTTCGATGGATTGTGATAAGTGTTTAAGTATGAAGTGGCCATTAACTAGTGCCGGCTCATTTACCCTATCGTTTTTACTAAATTTTTATTTTTATAGTGTATTATTATTTTACTATGGATCTCTGTGTCTTCAATAAAGGTTTATTTATTTATTTATTATTATTTAAAACCTATTAAATTAAATTGTATTTTCTCAGTTGCAAATGGCTAATGATAGTGCTGGGCGTGATGACTGTGCCGTTACTGTTGTCGTTCGTGTTCGTGATGCTGGAGGAGTTCTCCGGCGCGGTGCCTCGCCTCGCGCGCCTCTCCTCCGCGCTCAGCGGCACGCGGCTGCGGCGCGACCTCTACATTTGCGGCTTCGTCACTATCATGTCTATATCTAGGTAAACAGCTTATGCAATCTTAGTGCACAAATGTAATATTAAGAGTATTAAATTATTAACGGCTATTTACCACTTTTGTCATTTATGCTGATGTTTCGAAACAGCTCTTCTTCATGAGCAACGCTCGCGACCGCGTTCGAGGCTCGGCGAATACAGTGATAGAGCTGGTCCGGGGAAGGACTACCACCATACCTATTTCTGCCGCCAAGCTACTGCTTGGTGTATGTGAGCATTTCCGGTGAAATTACAGGCACATGAGACTTTCCATCTAACGTCTCAGGGTGGTATCACGCAAGTGATATCTGTGAAATTGCATGCGTACATAGGCTACGGTAATCGCTTACCATCTAGTGGGCCGTACGCTTGGTTGCCACTTTAGAGGTATAAAAAAAATGACAGAAAGAATGAAAGACAGAAATGTATGCCTGGTGGACTCTTGAGCAAGAGTCTGTCTTAGTGGGTACCACCGCAGTTCCAGATATTCTGCCTCCTAACAGTAGTGAGTGAGCATTACTGTGTTTAGGTTTGAAGAGCATTGCAGTTAGTGTTAAGTGCTACGCAATAAGCTTTAGCATTGCAATAATAATTGTTATGGCGATTTCGGCGCCGACTGCCGACTTTCGTACTTTGCCAACTTTTGCAATATTCAATGTAAGTAATAGCGGAGTGCGGAGACTTTAAAAAAATCCTATTTATTTGTTCGGCAACTTTTTTATTTGGCGACTTATTATAAATTTACGTATTTTCCAGGTGTGGCACTTAGCATCAGGCAAGTGACTTGACCATCTTATCACTTAATGACATTAAAAAATAAATGTTTGTGACGGACAAGATAGGTAGACAAAAATAAATTTAGAGGTGAGCTCGGTTGAGAAGCGAGAGGTTGTGGGTTCGATCCCCGCTATCAGTCTCATAATATATACGAGCTGACCCGCGCGGCTTCACCCGCGTTTCTGCAGTTTTATGCTATCCCACAGGAACAGTACATTTTTCCGGGATAAAAAGTAGCCTATGTGTTATTCCAGGACTTTAGCCATCTACATTCTAAATTTCATCACAATCGGTTAAATCGTCACGGAGATACGTGGTAACAAACATACACACACAACCCACACACAGAATTTTGCATTTATAATATTAGTATATTTATGCTATTCGTAAGTTTAAAAGTAACGTAATTTTCCAGCACAGCAAAACTGTACGTATGCGAGTTTCCAAGTTTCCAAGAGTACAACATAAGCTCTTGCAACAGCACCGGAATGCACCCCCCGCCGAGCTGCTCGCCCTGCGGGGAGTGCTTCCGCCCGGAGTACGTCGTCTTCACCTGGATCCTGTGCCTGGTCGCCCTCACCTCTATCCTTAAGCTGTATTACCTGATCAAGACCTTCCTGGCAACTATGAACTATATCATGTACTGTGCTCTTTTGCTGAAGTACTACGATATCCATATCTTCTATTGCGAAAACTCTATGTAAGTTAGTATTTTGTATTTACCAATATAATTTCAACCAATTTCCACTATTCCTTCACCTGGTTATTTTTGTTTTTATAGTGTTAACTATCACGATCTCTCTCATAAACGCATTTGTACACGAGTTCCAACAAGTCGACCTTTTTGCTAACAATCTATGCACTTTACTTAGAATGTTAAAATTATTCTTAAGTTTTTATTTAAGATAGTAAGTGTTTTGGTAGTAATACTGTAAACTTTTATCATTTCTGAATAAATAAATCTAAATCTTATTCTAAATCACACTAAGGGAATACTAAAGATTATAAAATTGATTCGATCTTTAGTATTCCTTCTTCACCTGTCCAGGGTATCCAGTTAAGTCCAGCAGAGGACTAATATTTGTTCTGTGGCAGAAGTGTAAAATCAATGCTATCGAGTGAAAGTGACGTGATGAAGTTTTTAATACGATTATACTGATACCTTGTCCTATTCTATATCCTTCTCAACCTTGGTTCTTTAACGGATTTCCTCGTCACGGTTTCGTTCGCGTAGTGAAACTCCTAGCAAAGCTCTTTCCATAGCTCGTTGAGCGACTTTGATCTTGTGAATAAGACCAATAGCGACCACGTCTCAGTGCCATAAGTCATCATTGACAAAGCTTACTAACTAGTATAACAAAAAAAGTTGTATTACATTTGCAGTTCGTTGCCGGCGTACGTTCAGATGCTGATCCTGATGACGATATTCCTGGTGGTGGTGATATACCACGCGCGGCTGGTGGAGGTGACCTCGCGGCTGGACTTCCTGTGGAACCTGCAGGCGAGCCAGGACCTGGAGTGGATGAAGGAGACGCAGCACACCAATGAGTTGCTGCTCGAGCATATACTGCCTGATCATGTAGTTAACCATTTTCTGTCGAAGAAGCGGTGTCCTAATGTAAGTGGTACAAGGACTTTAATAAAGTTTTACCTAAAATTTCGATCATTGACTGTAGTATTCGATCATGTTCTGTGGTGTCATACCAGCTGGGTTATTAAGCAACTTGTAATCCAAAGCGGTGCCCTAATTTAAGTGATAAAAGGAGTAATTTTTCCCTAAAAATACGATCACGTTTTACAATGTTCTGTGGTGTCACACCTGAGGGGCTATTACGCAACTTGGTTGCAGTCCGATTTCAATCATCATCATCGTGACGGCTTTT
This sequence comes from Colostygia pectinataria, assembly GCA_951394395.1. Lineage (NCBI taxonomy): Eukaryota > Metazoa > Arthropoda > Insecta > Lepidoptera > Geometridae > Colostygia > Colostygia pectinataria. The sequence goes on along the minus strand of OX596351.1, from coordinate 11,600,223 downwards.
AAGGTTCCCACTACTGGGAAATCGGCCTACTCTTGAGTGAGAGTGATTACCTAGGTCTTAATTACCCACGCAGACCTAACGCGGATAAGTAAGCACATGTCTTTCGAATTTTTAGTTCTGGACATGCTGGTTACCTCACTATGTTACCCTTCACCGTATCAGAGCGGTTTCGAACCCACGACCTAAGGATCGGAAGGCGGGGTCACTACCACTAGACCACGAGTGCTTGATTTTAACTTGAAGCTGCTATTCATACAAAATACGTATTTTTGATTGAAACTTAATGAAATTCATTGTAAGATTCAAAACTCAAGATATTTAATTGCATAAATAAGTGTTACAAGAGTAGGTATTAAAAGTATTTATATGGCACTTAGAACTTATTTGCCCTTTTCAGGCATTGCAAATTTTATGTAAGCTGCCTATGCTGGGCGCTAAGCTGTTTATTTGAGTACTAGTACCTATGTATTTAGTGATAATATTTTACTAGGTACACATGTACCAGTATGAGCTATAATATACATTAATAAATTGATTTAACTTACTTATATATTTAGGTAGGAACTTTTATTTTAAGTTTTATACATTTTTAGCCATGTAGGTATAATAATTAAATAACCAACAATACTATCTCAAATCTAACAATTAACTTAAATAATTTAAAATACTTACATTTGTTTGTAACAATCACATATACCCCTGACCAGTAGAGACATAAAAGAATTCGTTATTACAGGAGCTGTTTTCGAAATGGCACGACGAAGTAGGCGTGATGTTCGCAGGCATCCCCAACTTCCACGAGTTCTACTTCGAAGAAAAGGCCATCGACTGCATGCGGCTGCTGAACGAGATCATTTGTAATGTACCAATCTATCTATTTAATAAATTTATAACTCAATAGGCATGATGACAGTAACCAGGAATCACTAAAATTACGTCTTCACTTTTTGAAAAATGATTTAAGGAATATAAAAACTAAAGATTATAATATCCCAAAAATTATTTTGCCTCAAGCGGGATTTGAACCCGCAACCACCGCTTGATACGCGGGCGCTCTACCAATTGAGCTATCGAGACATATCTCGCTTGGACGAAATAATCATTGGGATGTCTTCGGCTCGAAGCGCCGATAGCTCCACCTACAGGGGAAACGTTGCAGTTATCCAAGCCTGTTCAATGACTAAAGTTAATTTTTAGTTCATTGACGAGAGGTATCGCATTGCTTATTCAATTGGTTATTTTTGTTTTTATAGTGTTAACCATCACACTAAGGGAATACTAAAGATTATAATATCCCAAAAATTATTTTGCCTCAAGCGGGATTTGAACCCGCAACCACCGCTTGATACGCGGGCGCTCTACCAATTGAGCTATCGAGACATATCTCGCTTGGACGAAATAATCATTGGGATGTCTTCGGCTCGAAGCGCCGATAGCTCCACCTACAGGGGAAACGTTGCAGTTATCCAAGCCTGTTCAATGACTAAAGTTAATTTTTAGTTCATTGACGAGAGGTATCGCATTGCTTATTCAATTGGTTATTTTTGTTTTTATAGTGTTAACCATCACACTAAGGGAATACTAAAGATTATAATATCCCAAAAATTATTTTGCCTCAAGCGGGATTTGAACCCGCAACCACCGCTTGATACGCGGGCGCTCTACCAATTGAGCTATCGAGACATATCTCGCTTGGACGAAATAATCATTGGGATGTCTTCGGCTCGAAGCGCCGATAGCTCCACCTACAGGGGAAACGTTGCAGTTATCCAAGCCTGTTCAATGACTAAAGTTAATTTTTAGTTCATTGACGAGAGGTATCGCATTGCTTATTCAATTGGTTATTTTTGTTTTTATAGTGTTAACCATCACACTAAGGGAATACTAAAGATTATAATATCCCAAAAAATATCTTTAGTATTCCCTTAGTGTGATGGTTAACACTATAAAAACAAAAATAACCAATATAAAAACTATATTTATTTTACGTTAGATGCGAGATTCATAATATTTTGAACAAAATAAAACTCCAAAATACAACAATCCGCCATAAAAGCTGGAACACATTCACAGCATCTTGATGGTTCTCAGAATTTTGACCCTAATTGCAAAAAATTTACATTGAATCGTGACTCGGGCGCGTTTTTGCGTTTATTTTAAAACTCAATTGAAATTTAGTAGTAACTAAACCATTAATTTACGGAATGATAAGTTATTTTTTGCTTAAAATCGATACTTCTGAACACAATAGAACAGTTTTTCAAATTCAGTCATCATGCCTATTCTGGGTTACAAGCACCAACGTAGTATTTTGTGCTGACTCAAACTACCATACATGGTGGTAGGACTCTTTAGCAACGTAACGAGAGCACCACTGAAACAGATTTCTGCCTCCAAGCAGTAGCGTATGGTGGCAGTTACAGAATATGTACCTGTACAGTACCTACAGTACCCAAACCTAAATAAAGTGTAGCTTGCAAGATACATCGAAGTATTCGATTGCGTGCTGCCACGGAAGGACAGGCGTAGCACGTCGTAGCTCAGATTACTACGCCGTAGCATTGCTACCATTTGTACTACGGCGCAGTCGTCTTTTCGACTTAGTATTTTGTGCTACGTTGGCATATTCTGAGTTACTAGCACATCGTAATATTGTAGGCCAGCGTAGCACTAATGTCTACGTCATAGCACGGACCGCTACGCCGTAGCACAATAATATAATAACAATAATAATAATGTTTTATTTAAAAAAAAAAGGTTTACAAAATAGTTTACAAGTTATTGTTCCTACTCAATAGGTAAATAAATACTAATTCCTACGTAGGTAAAAAAAAAAAATAGTTTGCACATAAACCTTTGTATAGAGTCTACGCATTGACTTCTCGCTCTAACTAAGTAAACTTGTATTGTAGTCACGAGGGATCCTTGCTTCGGCTAGTTACAGTTTAGGCTCGGTATGTTGCTTACATAAAAAAAAAATTACCTATTTAATCTTCTAAAACTCAAACTCAAGCAAGGCAGCGCAAGACGCTATACCTACGCCGACGTAGCATAAAATTAGTGTGTTTTAGAGAGTATTTTAAATCTCGCAGCTATACACTTTGTAATTTATGGATACTTTCTGCTTATTATGACTTTTTTATTCTTACATCGGTTTAAATTTCAGTTGACTTCGATAAGCTGTTGCTAGAGAAGCGGTTCGACAGCATAGAGAAGATCAAAACGATTGGAGATACTTACATGGCCGCCTCGGGACTAAACCCGAAGAGCAAGGTACAATTACTTCACTAAACTATGTTTCTGGTGCTTTAGAAATGTATCATCATCATAACAGCCTTCTAATGTTCCCACTGCTGGGACACTGGCCTACTCTCAGGCGAGAGTGATTGGGTCTTAATCCACCACGAGGACCCAATGCGGATTGGTGGATGGCACATGTCTTTCGAATTTTTAATTCTTGGACTGGTGGGATTTTCGTGGTAAGAATAATATTATAATCTAAAATTGGTGAGATACCGCCATGGTGGAAATACACAAGTGGAAAGACTTGGCCCGATAAACACACAACAGGGCTAAAGTCTTCTTTGCCCTGCTGTAGAAAAGTAGGTATAGGTTGAAGAAAATAAAATATAATTAATTTTCAGAAGAAAAAAACAATACCGACTTCAAGCTCTAAAAATGTTTCGGCAGATTGTGGATACGCGTCGTAGTTATTGACACGTTTTTCATGATTTATTCATAAAGTACTGAACCGATTTTGATAAAATTTAAATGCGACCTATCCTGAAGTATCAAAATATTAATATTAGCGGTAAAATCGCGTAACAAACACAATAAATATCAAATAATACAGTCGAACTACCTCCTTGAAGTCGGCTAATAAGATGTATTTTTCAGACGGGAGATGATGATTGCAACCACCTGTATGCGCTCGTGGACTACGCGTTTGCGCTGCGCGAGACCCTCGAGGAGATCAACAAGCACAGCTTCAACAAGTTCCGCCTCAGAGTTGGTAAGTTCGTATGAGTCAGTGGCCAACTCTGGTGACAGTTTTAGGCCGCCGGAAGGCCTCTGTCATGGCCTAGCAACTAGAGATGGTGAGTATCTGTTTTACCGTAGAGCAAGAACTAAGTGCCGCTGACTCAAATTAAAGTCAGGAACAATAGGAAAACTGGAGTCTAGAGTAGAGTTCTGGTATTGTACCGGTTTGTAGTGCCACTATTTTTAAAGTATCATCGATTCTTAATTTAGATGGAGGGATGACTTGCGCTGGCAGAAAGTGGTTAAGAAGAGCCGAAGATCAGGCTCTGTGGCGCGCTTTGGGAGAGTTTCAAGAGTTTTTTATTACTTATTATTAGATTAGATGGATGAAGCTCACAGCTTACAGCTTCAGCTTTGTCCTTCTCCAGTGACGCCTCAGCGTTGTGCCGGATAGTGTTTCCTGTACGCATTCTAACCCATTGAGGAATGGGTCGATTTTGTTTCAGCTTCTTGGCAAGCTAGAAATAATTAATAATAATATTCTTGGAGAGACCTACGCCCAGCATTGGATTGCAATAGATTGATGATAATGATGATTGATTATTCTAGGCTATTACAAAAAAAGACGTAAATTCACTCAGTTTATAAGATTTCATTTTATTATCTGATGGCGTAATAAGGGCGATTGCTGGGCGCTTAGGTTGCAATCCGCACCCATATTACGTAAGTCTATCGCTGTCGATCGCTTGGCCGTCTCTATCTCACCTACAGTGCTAACCATAAGCGTGTAAGGGATAGGCTAGCAATCGGCAGCGATAGACTTACGTAATAAGGGGGACGATTTCAATCAACGAAATTGTTAATAAGCTGTGATATTCATACAAAATACGTCAGTCTTTGTTTGAATCCTAGTGAAATCGATTGCAACTAAATTACTGAATTCTGTGACAGGTATAAGCTGCGGGCCGCTAGTGAGCGGAGTGATCGGCGCTCGCAAGCCGGTGTACGACATCTGGGGCAACACAGTGAACGAGGCCTCGCGCATGGAGACCACCGGCGCAATGGACCGCATCCAGGTCACCAAGTACACCAAGCAGGTGGGTCATAGTTTAGCAATTGCTGTATTTTGTAATTTAATTTAATTTAAAATATTATCAATCTCGCAACTTATGTAAAAAGAAACATGTTTTTATACTCCTTGAATCCTTTTTCATAAGTTGAAGACCTGATTTTAGTGATTCTTGGTTACTGTCGTCATGCTTAAGGACTGGCCACACGTACGCACCGTAATATGCGCCGACATGAATATTCGTGTGAACAGAATATTCGGCATTTCAGTATAACGAGCTAGCTCGATGACGATAAAGGACATATTATTATAGGTTTATATTAAAACTAAGCAACCGAATTATGTAAGATTTTATAGTTTGATAAGCACAATTTAGAGTCGTTCTACAACTGGTACCGAATGGTGTCAGTTGCGAAACACAAATATAATATTATTTCCGTTCTGCAACTGGTACCATTTGTACAAGTAGCACAAGCTTCGCTTGCGTTTTTCTAATCTAGGATAAAAGCATCCTGTTTCTATCCAGCTCATAACTTCATCGAAATCAATTCACCTGTTACGTGTTTGAGTAGCAAACATTGACACATCCAAACTTTTTTAGCTGTTACGTGTTTGAGTAGCAAACATTGACACCTCCAAACCTTTAAGCTGTTACTTGTTTGAGTAGCAAACATTGACACATCCAAACTTTTCAGCTGTTACGTGTTTGAGTAGCAAACATTGACACATCCAAACTTTTCAGCTGTTACGTGTTTTTTTTTATGCAACTGAAGTGGCAACCAAGCGTACGGCCCACAAAATGGTAAGCGGTTACCGCAGCCTATGGACGCTTGCAATACCAGATGTATCACTCGCGGGTCGCCACCTTGAGGAATAGATCGAAAGCCTCATGTGCCAGTAATTTCACCGGAAACCATACCCTTCACACCGGAACACAGCAATGCGAGCATTACTGCTGTGTGGCAGAAATAGGTATGTCCTTCCCCAGACGAACTCTATCACAAATTTAATTGAGTAGCAAACATTGAAACATCCAAACATCCCCATTAATAATATGTGTGCGATAGCTATTGGAGCGGATCGGGTACGGTCTGGAGGCGCGCGGGCTGGTGGAGGTGAAGGGCAAGGGGCGCATGGAGACGTGGTGGGTGGAGAGCGAGCGCGGCGCGGCGCCCCGGCCCCAGCCCGACCAGGACGCGCACTCCGACAACGAGAACCATCCTAGATCTCTCGCTGCTATCGTCTTTACTATGATGCGGAAGAGAATATATACGCATCCACTCGATTCGGCTGATATACGTGAGTATTATATCAAAAAACTGGGAACCCAGCCGAGTTTTTTTGCCAGATTCTTTTAGGCGCGTGGAACTGGCGTAAATTCCTTGATTGAAGATGATCCTTGTGATAAAAAAAACTGACTTTGACTACCTGCCCCCATACAATAGTCATGCCTTAAAAGCGATAGGAACCCAGCCGATTGTTGTCAGTTCTTTAACGGCATGGCATGGGCGCGTTGGAACTGGCGTACATTCACCCATTGTAAGACATTTCAAAGTAATCCTAGTGATTTTTATGAATAAAACTCCTTTGGCTTTGACTATTTTATTTGCTGGTTTGCTAAATCCCACCACGTTTGTGACAAACGTGTAACCGTGCTATAATAGTGCGTTGTTTTGTTGTGCCAGCTAAAACCAGAGACTACCGCGCGGAGACAGCGCCGAGCGGCGCGCAACGACACCTCTCCGTGCTGGAACGAGTGCGCTCCATAGTAAAGAAGAATAAGTAAGTCCATTTATAAAGTACCTTAGCACGTAAATTAATTAATTAACAAATAATTAGTAAAGTGACGCCAGTGTTCTGTGGTCTACATTTAACATTAATTTGAGGTTCATAGGTTTCCACTTACAACGTGAAGTATATAATAGATAGATAGAATATTACTTTATTTCATAACTTTAAAATAAGTTTACATAAGCGAACTTAATGCTTGATAGCATTATCTAGGTACCAGTTTACCTCTGGGTAACGAAGATACGAATACGCCGATAAAATTGCTATAGTTGTCACATTCTAATATATGAAAAATGCGTTACCGCTCTACCAAGTACCGTGCAAATAGTAGACTGGATGATCTCTACCTAGGTAGTACTTTCTTTAAGAAGAAACTTCAAATAACAGTGTTTTATAATGTTCAGCGGTGCCAGCGACCTAGAGAGACTAGAGATGGGCTCGCGGGGGCCGCGGTCGATGGCTCACCGGCGCGGGGTGACGGCGAGCGCGGGCGCCAGCAGCCTGTCCGCGCCGCACACGCCCACCGCGCACCACCTGCCCGCCAGCCCCAGCCCCAGCCCCAGGGACCCGCCGCCGAAGCGGGGCATCGGTAACTTGTGCACAAATACTTGTAGTCATACATTTTTTCATACCACTAAAGTGGTAACCAAGTATACGGCCCACTTGATGGTCAGGGGTTACCGAAGCCTATGTACGCATGTAACATCAAAGTTATCACTTGCGTGTTACATGCCAACACACAAAATCAGTCATAATGCCTATTAGACGTTATCTTCACGAGAGTTAACATTGCTTTTAAATCGATTTAAAAAACAAAGTTTCCCAGTTCGTTAGGTACGTGTTTTTTTCATCGGAATGTTGAACAGTTTGTTTTGTTCCAGGCGCCCGCCTAAAAGCGGCTAGTTTCTCGTACCGGTCGCGTCCGAGCGAGCGGTCGCCGAAGCCCTCTCCGCTCGCCGAGCCGACCAACGGCGCGCCCGGCTCCTTCCGCACGCAATCCGCCATTGGCGCACCCATCTTCAGACGGAAGGACAAGAAGACCAAGGAACCTAATGAAGATACCAAAGAGAACAGTGGCGGAGAAAATGTTACTAAGATGTAATGGACAAGTGTGTTTTCTTGCCCTTATCGGTAATAAGGCGGCGATTAGCGTTAAATAACTCCACTGGGCAAAAATCAACTTAGACACTGGCAGAATTGTGACAACTAAGCCACGGACGCCATAAACAAAGAAGCGAAGTAAATAAACTTAAAAAGGAGTCTGAATGCTAGGAACCATTCAAAACTGTGCCATTTTAGTTTGATAAGTTTCCGTGTCATTGTTAGGGAACAAAAACGATGTTAGATTCTGGCAAAATTGTGGCAAACCCGGCCACAGACGCCACAAATTAAAAGGAGATGTTAGATTTGAAAGACACATTTAGCTAACCGAGGTTTTAACTTTTGTGAATGAGGCCCTTTGACTTTGACAGTGTTAGTTGTGACAGAGTGAACCTATCGTTGTGTCGATGTCGTCGTGAGTGTTAAAGCTATGTGTTCAAAGATCATTTGTGGGACTACGATAAAATGAACAAATCAAAGTATTTTTTTGGTTTCTCAGAGGAAATTCTCAATAAATATGTCGTTTCTTCAACACATCGGGCGATGTGGACAAGAAGATTAACCAACTTGATACTAGACGCTGTATAAATCATCTACAATCTAGAATTTAGTAAGTATTGTTTTAAAAGTATGTTATTTATATAACCAATGTGATAAATAGTTCGGGATGTAAGTTAACATTTTGAACTAATAAACAGTGTTCAGCAAACCACCATTAGATGTAGTTATATCGTACTTACCTAGCACTTAATGTAGTTCTTAGAACATATTTATTTAGTTATGGTTTTAAAAATAAGTTAATATAAATTATTGTACACTGTACATCAATACTTGTATGTAATCATGTATAATCATAGTCTTTGTTATCATAATATTTTAAGGTTTTTTTACCAAACCCGCAAAATACAGTGGAAAAATAACGGGACATCGCAGTGCTTGTATAATGCGTATTTGTATAGTAACTTTACAATATTATAGTGCCGGCCGGCATTTGTGTATAATGGGAACCCTACGGAGAGCATAGTTAGTAACCAACTGAACTGTGAGGTTAAACTAATCTGTTATAGTTAGATTTTAGCTCAAGATATTCATTTGCATAAATACCTAGGTGTTACAGAGGAGGTCTTACAAGTACCTACCTATGTATATTGCACTTATAGTACTTTGTTCTATGATCCGTCTTGATGTGCCGACACACTTTGAACTTGTAAAGCTAACATTTAATGATGCAATGATGCACACAATCTCTATTAACGCCAAAGAAATGATCTCAAAAGCATTTTAAAGTTTTTCTATCCATAATTTTAATACATAATTTATTTTGTAGATTTGAATGAATGTGTATTTTAATACCTAAAAGTTTTATAGAAATATTTCATAGAGCTGTAAAAATAAATAAATGCGCTTATTTAAATAAAAATAGTAATTATTATATAATCTTTTGATTTGTTATTATATATATAATTATATATAATATATATATATAAATGTATTAGTTACTAAGGAGTGCTTTGGTGTTCCACGCCAAATTTGTATGTAGATTCCCATATAAAATGTTTATGAAATAAAACAGTTAATTCAATTAGATTACTTATTGTATTTTATTGCCAAATTCATTTATCCTCTAACATTGTGTATAAGAAAATAACTCTAACTTTGGAAATGACGTCATCCATATAAAAATATCATTTGAATAAATCATCCAGTTTACTTTTGAGCGCCAACAAAAACAAGACAGATGCGACAAGCAAAATTGTGCTTTACTATCATAGTTTTAATATTTTTTTATAAGTAGCTTTGTGACGCTCAAAAGGTTAACTAGGACGCATTGCGATACATTATCGCCTTATGTATAATTTTTACTATTTCTGTCAGTCCAGCGTCAACGTCAACGTATCGTCCAGCTATCAAGTTTTATGGGTCACCGGTCATATTTTTTTTGGTCCACTCTCCATTTCGGTTTTATGAAACTAGCATGACTCAGACAATGGCAAAATTGTGACAACAAGCCACAGACACCATAAACAAACAAGTGAAGTGAAGTTGTATGGGATTTTTACAGCGCTTTTTTCATGCGTAAAATGAACTACCAATAAAAATTAACAGCTGGACGATACTTTAACGTTTACGATTGTCAAACGAGTTTACTTTATTTCGCTCTCTGCAGAACTTGGTTTGCGTGGTAGCTATTCAGGCTGAGTTTAAACAGTTTTTATAGACCTGACTAAACTGGTCATCACATAATGTGGGTTTTTTCATCGATAGTCAACGGAATTAATTGACAAAATAGACAATGAGCATTTAATTTTCAGTCTTATTTAAATAGCCTAGAGGAAGTATGCTTATTCCCTTGAATTAAATAAATAATGCTGGACGATCCACAGACACAACATCATCTAGCCCAAAGCTAAGCAGACCTTGTGTTATGGGTACTAGATGACTGATACTTAATACAATACAATACATAGATAGATATTTTTTAGAACATAGAAAATACCAAGAAATCCCGGAACAAATATTTGCAGATCGTACAAACATTTGTCAAGGCGGGAATCGAACCCGCAGCCTCCTGCGTCCCAGGCGGACATTCGCCCGCCGCGCCACATCGGACGTTTAAACTGACGTTTAACTATTTGATTACCAAATTAACAAAGGATTAAATCCAGTCCTTTGGTTTTTTGACAGGTTTGGTTTTTTGGTTTTATGATAGTCAAGGCAACCACTAATAAAAACTGACAGCGAGCTCTCAATTTTCAGTCTTATTCCCTTGAAGAAAGGACCGTTAGCTAGGTACTTCTACAAATGGTTAGTTTGACAGTTGACCACGGATGAAAAAACCAGCCATTACAGTATCGCATTACATTTACTCTAATCAAAAATTAAACTTGACAGAAATATTATTACATTTAAACTTTTGCATTATACCAAACATTAACTCTATGGTCTCTGAAAATCTATCGTAATGTACCAAACATAATATCACGCTTATTTATCTCTGGTTGTACATATTTATTTATTTATGTATTCGCGTACTTTAGGCAAAAATCCCGCGACGCCATTTACACTATGCGACAAGTGATCTTGGTTTAAGCCTACAAAGTATGCTAGCCGTGGGCCCCTAAGAATTAAATTCATCAACTTACTTTACGGCTCAACTAGATAGTTAATATTGCAGTCGCAATTCGGTAATTATTAAAACTTCTACATGTCGTCTTGGGCGATTCACCCATCTGAAAAGCTCCAAGTGACATGATTACTGACAAAGGGATATCGACTTTAAATCGATAGCCGTTTGTTCTATTTTTATCTATCTAGTTGATCTTTATCAACACTTGATTTTGTTTCGTTAATATTTGTACTTGTCTAAACCACCTAAACGCACAATTTGTGATGTCTTTCATTCGTATAAATTACATTCATTGAAAATTGACAATTGCAAAGAAATAAATACTAATGTGGATATCTATAAATCTTTAACCACTGCTAATAAAGGTATTATTTTAAAGTATTTAAAAGTATTATGTGACATGATTTTTTCTAATATTTATAACTACATGATTCACTATCACAATAAACACTTAAATAATATGCTTTGAATGTTATGATAAGCTGCCCGTTCAACTAATGCGGGTCGAATTTTGTACGATCACTATGTTCTGCTCGCGGCTTCGCTGGTTATCCGAATACGAGTTTCATCCTAATTGCCGTCAAGTATCAAAGATCTAATCATACACACAAACTTTCCTTATATCAGAGGTTGAATCATGAAAATATCTTTGGACAATCGTAAACGTGACGCATTTTTAGTGCGTACAAAAAACTAGTAGAATGAGTGGGGGGAAGACGAAAAAAGAGGTAAGACAAGAAGTCTTCAATTACACTAGATTTAGCATATTTTTAGCAGTGCTGGCAACATTAACGAGGCCACTATTTTGTTACGCCAAATTACGGCTAAGAACGAGTGCTTTTTTCGGAAGCTACTCGAGTGTTTCATCTTTCCCCGTGTCCCGTAGATTGAACTACAACGATTTTTTTTTCGATCTTAGCCCGTCACCTTTTCATCTTCCCCCAGTTTAGTTTCGTGATAAAAATATTTTATTTTATATTTTTCTACTTTCGGGACAGATTTATCAAGCTGTTATCGATATAATATAAAAATATACTATTTGTCCTTTTATGACCACTAATTTATTTTTAGCAAGGTGTATGTATTCTTCTAACACAGAACTGATCATCTCATCAAAAAATCTTTCGGTCTTGCCCCCACTCACACTACCAAAATCTTACACAAATTGACAGTTGATGTCGTATCCGGAATATAGCTTTTGACAATCGTAAACGATAACGTATCGTTTACGATATCCAGCTGTCAATTTGTTTAGATTTTTTACAAAGCCTTTTTAGTAAAATGAACTACAAAAATCTCATAAATATTGACAACTAGACGATACGTTTACGATAGTCAAAAGCTTACGGGTACGGGCTTTGGAAGATACGTTTACGACTGTCAAACGATTTTTTCATGATCCTTCCTCAATAGAATAATGGATACAATAGATACATACGGAATGCGGCGAGTGCGTAGTATATAGGCAGATACACTGAGTAACCTCACGACTGGCAAACATATTTATAATAAACCTCGCGCACTTTTTTGGCGGCTACTTTTTACTAGCCTACCTCTTGTGACAAATAAGCTTACCGATTTACCTGGGGGGGGGGGTCTTACTCTTGAATCTAGTGACAATTCAATTATAATTTTACTGCTGTTTTTGTTAACTGCTGTTTGTAGTTTTGGTCAATTTAAATGCCAATCAGAGTTTAGTTCAATTACATAATTCATTGGATCTGCGTTGAAGGGTGAGGCGCCTGCTTGGCAGATGTTAAATGGTCACCGTAGCCTATTTGCTATTGCCATCTTGAGACATACTAACATTTAGATACAAATAAATAAGGGCAAGATAAGTTATTGCTAACATTAGACTCACGCAAGGCATCGACAGTGTTTGAGAACCGCACATTTTTGCGTAACTATAGATGTGGTTTTATTCTTCACTCGTGTGATCTTGAGTCATTGCAGTTTGTAGCACTTCCGTCCATCTGTGGGCAAAGAGTACAAACGATTGACGATCGTATCTACACTCATTACGAGCACTTTTCGCTAAACAAGTTATGTCAGTGACGAGACGGTCAAGTCGTTCACCTAGCCAAGCTTGGCAATAACAGATGCATTGTCACACATAGCGGCTTTAAAGTTCTTCGTGACACTGCACTGCGCTATAAATTATAACCTCAAGACAGTTACTATTTCTCGTTTCTCTTGCTACAGTGCCCTTCAAACGTAAACACAGTAACGCTTGCACACTACTGCTTGGATGCAGAATATCAGGCTCCGCGGTGGTACCCACAAAGACAAAATCTGGCTGGGGGTGCTACCACGAGATAAAACTTACAACTAAGTAAACCTACCACCAGGTAGATTCTTACAATTGTTAGTAAGTTAAGTATTTATTAAGTACAAAGTATGTTTATAATTATATTGTTATTATTTTTCGTAATATTAAGTATTTTTCTTAGTTTACAAACATTATTTATTTAATACACAACACTACACACACTATCTCACAGGGTCTATTGGCTAAAGGTATCGACAGAATATCAGCGTCTAGCTTCTTCCTAGTGGCAAGGCACAATGCTGCACGGCACGACGCCTTTTTGCTGTTGTGGCACACAAGTACATGACAGCTGTCAATTGTTGCTGTTACGAGTACTATTGATTTTCTTCCTTCATTTTGTTTGTACTGTGTATGTCTTAATAGCAAATAAATATGTCTATGTCTACAACTAAATGTGGATTCGACCAATTTCTGGGGAATAAGAAATGTCAAATACAAGTAATAATGTAAGTAAGTATACTCTCGAATAACTACGATTTAATTCGGTGAATAGTGCTCATTTGAGTTTCGTCGAATTCAGCCTAAGTGAACATACCTGCTATACGTAAATTGGCTGTCTGCTCGGAAGAAATAAACGTGGTTCTTGAACTGTAGCTTGAACACGAAGTCCTTATCTATACCGTCGTCAGTGCACGGCAGGCCTACAGAATACCTGAAAGTGAAAAAAAAACTATTGAATCAAATTTTATTTCCCACCTAAAACATTTTTATGTAAAATGTTGCCAAGAAGAAACCGTTGACTTGACAACTCCACAAGCCCTAACTTCACAAATTCTACATCTCACATTCTTTTGACGACAGATGTGGCGTGGCGGGCGAAGGTCCGCCTGCGACACAGAAGGTTGCGGGTTCGATTCCAGCCTTGAAACAAATGTTTGTACGATCTGCAAATATTTGTTCCGGGTGTTCTGGGTATTTATATGTGTAATAAAAAATATCTATCTATGTTATGTATTAATAAAATATCTCAGTTATCTAGTGACCACAAGCACTGCTTAACTCGGGGCTAGATGATGCTGTGTGGATTGTCCAGAATTATTTATTATTTATCCCCCCCCCCCCTGGTTGAGAGCGAACTGAATTTCGTGGCGAGTAAAGAGGTTACTTAGCCCGTCTTTTCGGCACGATACATACACTCATTCATTCTACTTAAATATAGTTCTGTGGTAATTACCCTAGAAGCGGCAGGGAAGCTAGGGGCGTCTCGTCGTGCCAGCTCTTGTAAAAGAAGAGAGTGAACGCCGCGAACACCACCCACAGCTTCTGCCAGCCGGGAGACTTCTTGAACTTGCGCAACAAGTAGCCGGACAGCTGAGTCTGTGGAGATACAAATACTATTTATGAGCTCAATGCCAGGGCACAGAACAGATTACTACTACTACTACTACGCAAGAATGGCCACTCCCTACATCCTACCGGTGCCACTTACCCCGCCCCAAGAGCGAGTTAGCCGGCACGGTGTAGGTCCAAGCGCGCGCATGCCAGCGCGAGCGAAAGCTACCTCGTTCTTGCTATAATTGGGTGGGGACAACCATGACACTCACACATACATACATACGACACCGTTTACGTACACAAACCATGCATTTAGTGATTGCGACGCGTTTGCTTTATACATTTTATTGAGTGTCGGGGGTGTGGCCAGGGCTTTAATACGGCGAACGAATCGTGAGGAACCCGGCATGTCTAACTAATAATTCGAAAGACGTCACATCCACCATCCACATCATCACATCTACATCTGATCCGCGTGGTGGATTAAGATCCAATCTTTCTCGCTCGAGAGAAGTCTCGCAATATTCCAGCAGGATATGGGAACATTAGAAAGATGTCATGAATATTTTATTTATTTATTTAGTATACTTTATCAGGGTCAAAAACTATGAACTCTGGAAAATACAATTAGTATAAATTGTGTCGCAGTTTCCCGCACCCATCCTTTGAACTAGAGACGGCCGAGCAGATAATATTGGAAAATGGCTGCTATTTTCCATTTCTTGAACATTCGTAAAAGGTTTTTAGGAAGGCAAAAGGTAGTTACTCTCATGGCGAGATGCAAGTGCTCCCTGGCGAGTGCCGTGACGCGATGCCAACACACGTGCGTCAGACTGCCGCCGCCCGCACTCGACAGGCTGTTGCTCTGCGAATCTGAATATACCAAACAATATACAATAATTTTCATTAAAAACGGGATATTTAAAATGATTTCTGAGTTTTATTGATTCCCGACTTAGAATAACAACACGAAGAATGATAGTTTCATTCAAAATTATTTCCTAAAGTGTGTTCACAAAACAATTGATGTTTGCGTGAGCGACCTTTGTATTATACGTGATTAATGATTATATACGTGGTGTTACAGCAGCCTTTCACCACACAATACACCATTTTGAAATTATAATTAATAAATTAATAATGGCGAGCTGCTTGTCTAAGTGAGACTAACAAGTCTCACTAAAAATGATCACAATTTGCGTGCGCGTACTTCGTTTCTCCGTGTTGTTATTCTAAGATTCCTGATGTTTCGGAGCAGGTACCGCCTGCGCCCTGATACTGTTAGTGTGGAGTCGAAATCGAGTGGTGTGTGAGATTGAAACCGATGGTAGCATCGTTCGCAATAAAAGACTAAGAAAGAGGGTGGACAGATTTGTCTGTCAATAGTTATAAGAGCTACCCGCAAAGACTTCAGTTCTCCCGTGATCGTGGTGCATGTAACTGCGCCGAAATATCGGGAATCAATAAAACTCACAAATCATGGTAAATATCCCGTTTTTAGTGAAAATTATGTTAATAACCATGATAGTTTTAAAAACTATAATATACAATAGACCAATATAATTAATACTAAGGTAGTGGGTTCGAATCCAGTCGTGCCCCAATGAATTTTGGTCGTGCACGTGCGATATTTATATTCGTAATTTTTTTGTCAAAAAAACGATAATAGATTTGAAAGATACATAATCTAACAGAGGTTTAAGAAAGTTTATGAATAAGGCCAACACTCACCTATTTCCTGTTCGTAAGGCGTGAGTTCAGTGTCGACGTCGTGATCTCGTTCGCGCGCGCTCTCTATGGCTTGTTCCAACGCGTTGCACCACCCTGTCCATTCTTGGTCGTTGCTCGCGCTCAGTAACACTTCCACATCTGCACCTGTGAACATTTACCATGGTTGGTAAACTTCCTGATGTTCCAAAGGCTCACAATCCACCCTTATTCATAATAGATACTGTCATTTTAGCAGCTTCCTAAGCGTACTCACCATTTGGATGGGTGACCGCCAGTGGCAATTTCAACTGAGCGCTCCCGTGCTTGGAAGGGCACGTTAAGCAGTCGGTCCCAGCTTTTTCAAAGTTGTTAGGCCATGACAGAGGCCTTCGGGCGGCCTAGAAACTCTGTCAACAGAGTTGGCCACTTACTCTACGAACTTACTTACTTAGCAGCTTCCTAAGTATTGTCTTCTAGAGTCACTGACTCTTTAAATATTATCAGAGGTTTAAAGTACGATAATTAAATAAGGCCTAAACAGTATACTTATACCAGCTGCCGTTTGGGGCTTCGCTCGCGTGGTGCATACCAAGAGGTAGGTTTTAACCCATTTTCGTTAAAAAATCTTAAACTTGCTTCTAAAAGAAATTTCATCAAAAACGATCTAGCGTTTTAGCTGTGAAAACGTAACAGATTATCATACTTTTGCATTGATTATTATATGGATAATAATAAGTGATATAATACTCTTACCGGCGAGTGCGAAGGTATGCGGTAGCTCCGAAGGTTTCAACTCCAACGTGTGCACCGGCAGAGCCACGTGCGCGCGGAACTGAGAGCTGCCTGACTTTGACGATATCACTAACACGTCGCTAAACTAAAATAAAATAATAAGTATTACATTATAAATATATTCCAAAGCATTATTCGCTGCAGTCCGCTGCTGGAATGCTTTTAAAGACATCCTGATACTAATATTATAAATGCGAAAGTCTGTGTGTGTACCCACACACAGTGTGTGTGTATGTTTGTTACCACGTATCTCCGTGACGACTTAACCGATTGCGATGAACTTTGGAATATAGATGGCTTAAGTCCTGGAATAAGACATAGGTAACTATTTTTCCCGGAAAAATTGACTGTTCCTGTGGGATAACATAAAAACCTACAAAAATGCGGATGAAGCCGCGCGGGTCAGCTCGTTCTAAATAATTATTTGCTGCAGTACGCTGCTGGAATACTTTTAAACACATCTTGATGAATTATGTCTCAGCTATGAGTAACTTATCATAGCATGGGGATGACACGTTCTGCAGTTCTCGATATGTTTCAGTTGTTCCTCCGCTACGTTTGAGACAGTTCTAAACACACTCTCTTACACACCTACACAACCTTGCTTTCACACATTCACACACTATACACACTTACACTATACATATTGTTTTTGGAATTCGTAAATTTTTTTTTTTCTTTCTTTTGATTTAATAAATTTGTTTTACTTTTTTTTCAAAAAAATTACATCTGACTGTCGTCGATAAATAAATATATATCTTGTTAGTATAATGTAAATCTGTTATTGGCTATCTGTTTTGTATTTAAGTTGTTATTTAGTTTATTCCTAAGAGCTGTGGATTTTGTAATAAATAAAATAAATAAATAAATAAAGCTGACGCTCACCAAGAAAAGCATCCTTTGCTGCAGTCCCCTGGTGGAATGCTTGTAGAGACATCCCATCCTGATGAACTCCCTCTCAGCTATCAGTAGCTTTTCGTAGCCGGCGATGTCCCGTTGCAGTTGGCACAGTGCGCAGTGGTTCTCTATATGTCTCAGTTGTTCCCTCGCTTGCCGCGCAATGCTCTCGGCTAGTTCTAGCGCGGGAAGAGCCGCGCCAGTGATTCCGTTTGAACATAGCTCTGAAATTAAATTATGATCCTCAATTGATCGAGTCGGATGAGCCAAATTGTGAGATAGACAGTTTTGAATCTGAAATAGGTTCAGTTCTGACATTTAATAACCACGCGAGAAAAGCCATGGATAGTAGCTAGTTTATGATAATTCAAGGTGATTGTAGGTAGGCATTGACATTAGTTGCTCATGTTAATAAATAGATTACTTTAATTAATTTACAACTAGGTGGTTTTTAGGGTATAATATTGATTGAATGTAAGTTTTGCATCTAATTCCAAATTCTAATTCTAAATAGGGGTATAAGATCTGCACAGACGTCCCGCATTGGCGTGTATTGTGCATTGTCCCCCTGATAACCAGAACCCAGCCCAGCCCAGCTAAATTTTGCATGTGTAATAAATAAATAACCAGTCATAAATGGGGGGTCCAGAAATTGCATATGAGCTGACAAAGTTTTTAAAGAAAACACCCGAGCGAAGCCCCGAAAAGTTTGTACAAGGCACAAACTTTTCGGGGCTTAGAAATAAGAAGCTATAGCCTATGATCTGTCTCTAATCTGTTGTCTATGATGAGCGTTACCGGCAGCAAGTCTCTCAAGATGCAATGCCCGATGCAGTGGCCTCAGCAGCAGGCAGGCGAGGGGGAGTGGCGAGGTGCTGTCGAAAGTTGCGCAATGTTGCCTGACGACAAAATTACTTCGCCGGACGCTTTCCACTAAACCTACTATAGTGGCTGCTCTGTCTATGTATGTTGTAAAAGCCTGAGGAAGGACAAAAATTTATCAAGATTGTTGCATTGGAAGTAAGTGTCAAACAAATAGAAACATCTAATGGTTTCACCTCTGAGATCGTTGAAAGGTAGTCATATAGTAATTCAGCTATTTTCTTGTACTCTGGTTCTTCTGTTTCTGTAACAATGAAATTTTGTATCATAGGACTTATTTTCTTAAAACTGGCGCAGCCAGTTGGATACTCAATCATGAACCAAGAATTGTTTTGAAAGTAATTACTACTAGAATTAGATTAGTGGGACGCCAAACGAACGAAAGTGTTCAACTTATGATTATTTCTGATGCCACCTAAATAATCTGCCACAAACGTAAAGGCCAATGATGATGATGTGCCTATGTTTTATTATTAGGATTCAGTACTATTTGTAATATAATGTATTTCTTCTTTCTTTCTTTTTTTGATGATGTTAAGCCGGAGGTCTGTTGCATCACTATGCAACAGACCTCCGCTTCTGTTTCCGCAGCTGTTAAGTGCGATTTACATTGGGTCAGTGACTGACTCCAAATGAAGTCAGTGCTGACTTTGAGAACTGACTTTCACTGTTTACACAGGGTCTGTACGCGAGGTCAGTACTGACCCGACAGCGTTTACATTAGGTCAGTAGCGATTCAGCACAGACTTTGCTCTAATTGGAATCAGCACTGACTTTTTTATTGATTATTTGGAGAACCAACAGCTTTGGTTCAATAATCTAGACTTCGTTTTAGTAATCAAGAGCCAATTAAGTTCTCACGAATAAGACTTTGCTACTGAATGAATGTAAATCATACTTTACTTATCTTTAAAATTTACTTTTGAATTCTGCTTTCGTTTCTGCTTCCGTAGCATCACTAATGTTACGTACATACCATTAGCTCTGGAAGGGGACGCAGCTGCCAGTGTCCGCTCCAGCCGTGCCAGTAGCGCTCCAGCGGGCAAGGCCAGCGGCTCAAGCGCGAGGCACGCGCGCGCTAAAGTCGTCACCACCTCGGCACCTTCACTCGTTAGTTCCGATATGCGTTGGGACCATGTCTGCAAATAAAACCATTACACCTTCTAAATACATAAAACACTTTGAAAGAATACATTAAATAAATCAGTGCGGATGAAGTCGTGGGGTGTTCAACTTAACATAAAATACTTACTAACTGACTGACTGACAATCAACACACAGTTTTAAGTTGTAAAGGCTTGAAACCTTAAGAGTCACTTGAGAGTGCCACAAGTATAACTTGGCGGGCCTTAGCGCCACTGTGCTCGACGTTCAAAATGAATTTTCTCACGCGTCAAAGTGATTTTTCAAGGCTGAGTTAGTTCCACAAATAGCCACCGCCAACTTATTATTGTGGCACTGTACCTTCCAACTATTACTAAGATCTAAAATTGCACAGACAGTATTTTTCCTAAATGAGTGTGCAGCAAGAGTCAAAATTTACAAGAAAATAACATTACGCGAAGTCGCCAGATATACCACATTTATACTTTTTGGACAATAAATCGAAATAGTAAAACGATTTAAGTAGATGTTAGGTAAAAAAAAAACCATAAAAACAAATTGAATACTAACGACAGTAACGAGCTCCAAGTCCCGTTTGTAAGTGCGTTCAGTCATGAGTAGCTCCTTCGCGACGAAGTAGGTAATATCACAGTTTCGTCTCCGAGGTAGCTCGCTCGTGCTCTCTTTCAGTGTGCCTAGCAGGCATGAAGATATACTGCAAAAAAAATCAAATCAGAATCACAATATATTTTTTTTATTTTTTTTAGTGTGACAAGACGGTTAAGCCCGCCCGATGATAAGCACCACATAACAGATGCAGTGCCAACTAAAGCTTAAAGTTTTTAAATTCAGCGTTGCACTGCACTGCGCTCATCACCCCGAGACATTGTTGTTAAGTCTCTTTTGCCCAGCAGTTTAACTTGCTACAGTGCCCTTTAAACCTAATCACAGTTATGCTTGCACACTACTGCTTGGAGGTAGAATATCTACTGCGGGGCACTGCGGTGGTACCCACCAAGACGGACTCTTGCTGACGCGTCCTACCACCTGGTAATATTACTAGCTATTGCTTTTTAATCGGCAACTGTACTTTTTACTGGAATAAAAGGTAGCCTCTGTCCTATTTCCACTCATTATTCATCTATCATTATCATCCACCGATCCGAATTGAGTCCACGTGGTGGATTAAGACCCAGGCACTCTCGCTCGAGAGCAGGTCAGTGTCCCAGCAGGGGGAACATTTGAAGGTTGTCATGATATATCTATGTTTTAAATTTCAACCAAATCGGTTCCGAGGTTGTCAAGTTATAGAGAAACCAACATCCAAATACTTAAGCAAATTATATCAAAACTTTTGCATTACATCACTTTATCACACTAATATGACGACCGATGTGGCGCAGCGGGCGCAGGTCCGCCTGCGACGCAGAGGTTGCGGGTTCGATTCCCGCCTCGGGACAAATGTTTGTACGACCTACAAATATTTGTTCCGGGTGTTCTGGGTATTACTATATATAATAAAAAAAATATCTATCTATGTATTGTAATTGTATTAAATATATGTCAGTCATCTAGTTACCCATAACACAGCTCTGTTTAACAGCAGCTTACCTGGGGCTAGATGATGCTGTGTGGATTGTCCAGCATTATTTATTATTATTTATTATTGATTATAATATTATAAATGCGAAAGTTTGGATGGATGTTGATTGATGATGGTGACAAACTGTTAAGATAATAATAGGAATGCTAGTTTGTTCTTCTCATAAGTTAGTAATTTTTATTGATACCTAATAATTAAGTTAAGCACGCCTTTTTCTCTACCTACCTTTGAGGTTAGCAAATGCTGTTAGCATTAAGCCCACCTTTTGTACTGTATATCTGTGCAATAAAGAATTAAATAATAATAATAATTCTATGGAAACCCAATAAATACCTATTATTATTCCGCCTTGACAGCGTGTCTCCGGCATCGCTTTCTCCGCCGCTGAGGACGTCCATGCTGTTTGTGGACTCGTGTATGATGTTGACTGCATAAAGATAAAAAAATTACATTATTTCAGCAAGAGAACCTGGATTGTTTTAGTGAGAACCTAGATTGTTTTAGCGAAATCCTAGAATGTTTTAAAGAAATCCGAGATTATTTTAGTGTAAGCCTTCTTAATTGTTTTATGAAATCCTAGACTGTTTTAGTGAGAACCTGAATTGAGTTAGTGAATACTTAGATTGTTTTAAAGAAATCCTAGATTATTTTAGTGAGAACCTAAATTGTTTTAGTGAAAACCTATATTGTTTTTTGAAACATTGTTCAGAAACACCGCACAGAACTCACCATGAACGTTACCGTTGATGACGTCACTATCGCTTCTCTTCCTACTATCGACAGAGTCGTGTCCGTTAGTGAGCGGGCGCGCGTACGGCGTCGACGCACAGAGCGGAGCCTCGCTCTGGGCGCGCTCGCAACTCGGCGACATGCACAGACTCGCTGAAGATATCGTGTTATCTTCCTCGGGCGAGGTTTCGTCTGCGCACGGAAAACAATCAAATCAAATCAAATCAAATCAAAAATGGTTTATTTCACTAAAATCACAAGGATCACTTTGAAACGTCTCCAGTCTCCAGTTCCAAAGCGCCCAGGCCATTGAAACAAACGTGTCTAGTTTCAGCCGCGTATTTTAACGGGTTTCGTTTAACCATATGAATATTTCAATTCAAACTTATCATTGTTGCCATTCTAACTAATGACTGGTAGCTAGGATTCACAGTAGTCAGTTTGGAGACGACCTCGGTAGCGTGGTGGGCGGTGCCCGCTTGAGAAACGAGACGTTGCGAGCTCAATTTGTTGCAGGGCAAATGTTTACACCAACTACAAATACTTGTTTCTGGTAGCATTTTGTAACAGTTTAAAATGGTAAAGGAATACATAGTATAGGATTAACCGCATTGGCATAGTACCAAAACTCAAACGAATTCTTAAATGCTATTAGAATTAAAACAGCCAGAGCAAAATATTCACAACACAGAAATAAAAAATAAATAATCCTAAAACTACTAAGCCAAAGGGATCAATAAAAAAATAGTTTAGTAGGTATTCCTGAAAAAAAAACAAAAATTAAGCAGAAAAGGAAAACGTAAAATATAACTGAATACAGTAACAACATCGATCATGCATTTACAATTTTGAAACTTACATTTTTCCTGGCAGCTTATATAATAATTTGTAAAATTGGTTTCGCGTGAATTTCTTTATTCAATTTATTTTCTCTCCTACAGTTAATTTTCAAATGGAGATGTATTTTTATACTAAGTTGAATACAAAGAACTTCACGCATATTGAAACTAAAAAATTAAAAACTCAAAAGTAAACTGAAACTCCTGAGTTGATTTATAGATTTATTTATTTATTGTTTAATTGTCCCCCGGCGGGGTAGTGACGTGTATTTTGGGGCAAAGTACACTCACACTCACATATAAATTCAAAAAAGGAAGTAAGTAACGTTTCAATATCCGAAACAATATCTTAGATTTAGCCAGTCAACAATAAAACTTCACTTTTGGTCAGAAACAAATGACTATTCATACATTAATTATAGAAAGTGAATGGGAATTCAACGTAATGGGCCTCAACATAGACTCAACTTAATGCGAATCCAACTTAATGGGAATCCAACTTAATGGTCTGGATTGTGTTATATGCACTAGCACGAGCAGCCGCTCCTGAGCTAAACACGACGCGGATGGGAGTGCACCGTTTCATTCACCCTGAGGAAAACTCCCGAAATTGAGTCGAAACATTGTCGGTGTCGTAACATAATCTCCCTATAAGTCCGAAGAGGGGGTATTTCACAGGTGTTGGCGAACAATATTTGTTCAACTACTTCGAAATTTCGAAGTATTTCATTCATATAATTCACGCTCCTTCGAGCTTATGGGGTAATAAGTTACACGTTGTATAATGAGTGTTAAAATTCACAATCGTTTTAGTGAATTGAATCGTTTTAGCAGCAATATAGTCATACGTTTGACTCAGAACAGAAACATTATTGAGTCACCATTTAGGTAAAGACACAGAATAAGGACATTATTCTTGACCGATACTCAATTGTTCTTGACCATTCACAAGTTTTATCTTAGCTGGATTATCTATTTATGAATAAACTTAAACAATAAATATAATTGAGTTCAACATTACAGTCTATCGGATTGTACACTCTCAAAAGTCTTACGCTAAGATTCTTTTAACCGATTGATTATTGCAATGACGGAGAGCTCGCTCCCCTACCGTTAAACGTCTATCGTGTGAACCATCACGACCAATCGAATTAATTGAACACCATTCAGCAGTGGATACAGTCAACTGAATCTGTTAATAACCGATAATTTCAATGCGATCAAAACAACAGAAAAAATATACAAATGTAAATTTGAAAAAACCTAAAATATGCACAGAAACATTAACTGTTTTACAGAGTGTATTGTAAACTGGGGCTTATTCATAAACGTACTTTGAACCTCTGTTAGGTAATATGTCTATCATAGTCTTTGTATTGACAAGAATGACAGAGAAGGACAATACTTAGTAAGCCACTAAACTTAGTTTTTTTATAAGGACATTAGCTTTATCTAATAAGAAAATTAGTTTAACGAACGTGAGTTTTGTTACAAGTTATGCGCCTATTATTAGAAAGGCAATTAACAAAATATCAGCTTTTTCTTTCCGCAGTATTTTTGCACTATTTTATTCAAAGTCAGTATTGCCTTTTTCTATTACAGATGCAAACTAACCATGTTTCAAAATCAAATCCATTTCTGATACAAGCGACTAGATTCCACGATACAAACAACATACAATTCGTCTATTTTCATATACATTTTATTTCTATCTACGTCATTGGGTCAATAAAAACATATAAGTGCAAAGACTTGACTACAAATTGATATTCAAACACAAAATAACTTATATTTGATAAGAATGTTTACTCACAACTCTAATTGGGTAGATTGACTTTTTATTTTTTAATGCTTATTTTAATTTGTCTAATATCGTAAATTTAAGCCTGAAGGAGATCGATGCAACGCATTTAAAAACTTTAATTAAGATAAAAATGTTATCTTTTAAATTACCATAGATGCGGTAAAAACCTAACAATAACCGAACCGTTTCGATGAATTCTTAAACTTTTTAGCGCTAAACATTCACACGACATAAATTTTCATATCTATTCCAACTATTACACAAATTTTATTAAAACTTGAATACAAACAATAGTACGGTGTCGGAAAAAATTGAGCATATTTGGCACGATTGTAAGATCCCTCGTAGATAACAAGTCTAGTATCATGTGGATGAAATGAAATGTGTGTCAACAACAATGTTTACATAAGTAACTAAACAAGCGATCCGAACGAACAACAAACCTCAAAATTGAGAATAACACACTCAATAAACGAAGATCTTGGATCTCGACACACAAAGTAAAATCACAGCCTTTACAATAATACTATAATGATGAGTTCATATTTTTTTTCAATTAATAATTCAATAGAGATCAATAATAAATTTGACTAGAAAAAATTGGCACTACGTACATAATAACATGATACTATTGATAGATCACCTTTTATAGCTCTAGTCTAGGGCTACTAATTAAACGATAACATTTGACCAATAACTAATAATAGAGGCAGTTCCACGTGTCTTACCTTAACAAGAATATCGTGAGTAAATGCATTCAGTACACATATAACTACTCCTAAATCCTTAGTAAGCTAGGGGTATAAGTCCGCATATACACGAGAGTCGAAAGGGTCGCGCTACCCGGGAATTGGCACTAGATATTAAATTCATTATTTACTAAATATTGAAAGTGACAATGTAAATATTCGATACAATGAGTACCCTAATACCAAATACCAATGTAACAATAATTGCGTTAGAATTCAAATGTCGAAAAGTTGTCGACTAAACTTCAGCCTATTTGCTCGCTGCATCATGAACACTCATCCAATAGGAGGGGGGAGACGTACAACGATAAAAGTAGTGCAAGCTAGCTAAATATGATTGCAAACTAGCGCACTTGGGCCCAAACGTCCTAATTAAGGTCACCGCATACCGTGACAACGAATGCAAGAGTCGGCAGTCGATAAGGCGCAAATATTCTGGAGAGTAAGACGCCGATAAAACTAGCCTGAAGCACATGTTTCTCTTGTTGAAAAATGTACTGTAGACATACACTTTTAAAGCTTACAATGCTTTACTTTTGAGTCTTGTTAGTAGCGGGTAAATTTACGATGACCTGCTGTTCGATTTTACGAATGGTTCCTATAATTCCGGCTCATTCAGCCCGTGACAAGTGCGCTTCATTTACTGTTTACTCATTCTCATCATCTGAACAAAGAGGTGGAGGCAGAGTTGAAACGTCAAACTTTTGCTCCGGACTATCGCTTGAAGCCTGCGAGTCGACGTAGTGACTCGAATAGAATCTCTCCACGTTATTTAAGCTGAAGCGCTGGTCGAGATCTCGAGAAAAATCGTCTCTGCCCTCGGCCATCTCGCGATCATATTGCGGATAACACTCCTGTGTTTGGAACATGACGACTTCCTCATAGTGCTCCGGGTAGGGGCTACCCCTATATTCTTCATACTCATCCTTTTCCGCAACCAGCTCAGTGTCAGAGTAAGCCACAGACTCGCCACGCTCAAACATATAACTGCCTGATTTAGTCATTTTTGGAGCACGCTTTATGGTATCAATCGGATAAGCATAGTCATCTGAGTCCTCTCTGTCGCTCTGTTCTTCATAGAACACTCTCTTCTGATGCTGTCCAGAAGCCTCTCCCATAGACAAATCTTCAGATTGACGATATGGCGAAGACTTGTTTCGTTTCAGGGACGATTGGCGACTGCTCTTGTTTGAATAAGACGTCCGCGGAGGGCTGTCTTCAGGCACGTATGGTGGTTCTTGCGAGTCGAGATAAGGATGACGCAGTCTGCCTAACCTGTCGAAGCGCGGGAAGCCCATCTCATCTTCATCAGCCGACGAGCCAAATCCTTGGAACTGTACCGGAGTAATGCTAATAGGAAACTGTTTTGCTTCATAGTTGGCACTTTTATATTTGGCATACTCATCTTGCCCTTCATCTTCAGAATAGCTAGCGGCCTCCGCCACATCACCCTTCGACATTTCAGAAGATCCAGATTCTACTTCAGGAAGATAACTATCAGAGCATTCCGAACTCTCCATACGACGAAGGGATTCGTCTACAGCCAAATACTGTTCGCAGTTATGTTTATCGCATTCAGAGGAGCATTGGCTTTTTGTGGAGTCTTCCTCTAAAACATCCTGTATCTTTTCTTGGCGCTTACGAGCACTGGTCACTTGCTTCTTACGTCTAAATGTTCTCATACGTTCTCTAGGATCTCTTATAACATCAAGTGAGCTATCGGTGTCGTTGCCACTCGGAGGACTTTTTAATGATATATTTCTCACTAGCAAAGACTTCTTGACCGGTGCTTTTAATGGTTGAATCGGAGGCGATTCTGAGCTCAAGCTGCTAGAGTAATAAGGAGAGCAACGAGAAAGAGGAGTTTTCCCAGATCTTTCAGCTGATTTCTTCTCTTGCAAATCTCGATGCACAGAAGGAATTTCGGGCACTGATATAACGGGTAAGTCGGAAGAAGAGAGATAATGCTCATGGAAAGACCAACTCTTTGGTTTACAACGATATTGTTGAGATGTCTTGTATTCTTTTATCTGGTTTTTAGACAATGTTTTATCATCATAACTTGCGTGTTTAGCCAATGGCTTGTAATCAGATTTCATAAACTGGTGAGGAGCGACCATGTCCTCACGCATAATGTTGGAGAATTCTTGACTTTGATAACGCTCACTGTGTTTTTCTTCCTGACTGTAGAGCTGTGATGGCATATCAATATCGAGTTCTGGTTGAGGCTCGGCAAAGTATGGCTTGAAGCCACTATCTTCACTTTGGCATCGTATGGTTTGTTTCATGTATCTATGTGTCTGTTCCTCGTAGCTTAAGCTTTTTGGAGGAGCATTATGATACCGCTCATGGGTTGAATCGCGAGGTTGAAAACCCTTCAATCTTTGATCGAATCTGAGAACTTCATTGGTGTGTTTCTGAAGGCTGCTCAAAGAACTCGAGCTTGATTTGTCTGACTTATCACTATAACTAATCGATGAAGATTTGTCTGTCTTTCCGTACGAAGCCGTCAATCTAAGTACGGGCTCAGTGGGCTCCTGATTTTCTGGAACGGGTGAAGAAGCTTTTGTTACGGTAACTTCAATTTCGTATTTATCTTCTATCGATGAAACATCTGATGGAGCCTCTTGTGAAATTGTATCATCATGTTTAGCATTATCAGTCTGCAGATGATCTTCACGAGCTGTGGCTATGAGTGTATGAGTAGTGCTTGCCGACCAGTCAGAAATGGATTGAGCTAGAGTCAATGTACTATCGCTTTTAGTTCCAGAGCTACTATCCATACCTTTGCGTGAAATTGTTGTTTCAGAACTGCAAAGTTTATCGTATTTTATATTATCTGAGCTCTTATCTAAACTACTACTTTTAGAGCTCATTTCGGCATGAGAGCTTATCTTAGGCGGTTTCGGATCGGATTTCTTGCTCGTGTGAGATGCTGAATATGCCTTGCCAGACATATTTTCTGACTTCTCACTTTTAGGTACTGAAACGGCGGATATGCTCTCGGATGCGGAGAGATTTGCGTACTGGCGTACTGTGTTTGTTCCAGTCGACCACTCAGATATGCTTAAACAAATGGATGTGTCTTCAGAATGAGAGCTGTGAGTACATTTTTTCTGAGGTAGTCCGATTTTAACTGTCCCATCTAAATCAGTTCCGAAAGAACTTGTCTCTTCTTCGGAATGGCTACTGTGACTGCATCTTTTACAAGTACTGCCTGTACTGAGTTTAGTCACCGCACGAACCGTCTCATCAGCATTGGTAAGCGAAAGAATGTCGTCAACTGAAGTGTCGGAATTGTTTGAACCAAATGAATATTTGGTCTGATTTCCCAGATGACAGAAGCCCTTATCGAAATCTGGGGACAATGACTTACTGTCACCTCCAAATACATCGTCAGTGTATAAATGGTCATCTTCAAAATTAGGACTAAGGTTAGTAGGAGACTTAGGAGACCTTTGTGGTTGGCTCATGATAACTTTTTCATCCGAACTACTTTTGGAAAAAGATTTGTGTTCAGACCGAGAACAACATGCCCCTACATCACCCATGAGACAAGTTTTACTAAATGTGCCGCTGAGACATGACTTGTCGTAGTTCGGTACAACTCCTTTACACGCAACTTCATCATGTTTTTCTAACGGTTCCACCATATAACCAGATTTGTCGTACGGAATAACTTTTGTGTTTTTTTGCTGGCGATCATCACACAGCTCTGATTTTGACTGTACGTCCCTTTCTAAATCTTCATCATTGTTTAAAGTGTCACTGTCTTCGTCAGAACCTTGCAGTACTTGTTCCTTAGAACTTTCAGATTGCAAAGTGACTTTCATGGCCTGTTCTGGTTCATTACTCATGTAGTAAATGTGCACTTTCTCTATAATAGGAGTTTCAAGCAAGCTAGAAGGCAGAGATGGCCACTGGTCAAAGTCACTTGACTCACGCCTGCTTTGTGCACCGGTTTCGGAACATTTTATAGTAGCTTGCGGAGGTAACTCTGGTAAGGGCCAATCCTCAGAATCTTGACTTTCACTAGCTGACGATTGTTTCGAAGGTGCTCTAAGAGATCTTTTTCGACAAGTTGGACTTTCATCTTTTTTATCGTCTGAATATTTATTGGCTTTGGCTTCTTTGGTTGATCTTTCATACATCTCGCTGATTTTAGTTTGATCTATAGGTATGTCTGGCATTTCAGCAGAAGTCCGGCGATCAGTATCTGATATGTAAGCGACATTAGCGTTGCTAGGCGGATCAGAGCTCAGACTAGCTTGGTGATCACTGGAGTTAAGCGACTCTTCATTAATACTTTCGGAACGAGAGATTGCTTTCGTGGAATCTTCGTCAGCACTAGTTTTTTCCGACGCTGTACTGCGCTCTGAAATCCGCGATAAAGTGCGACCAAAGTTTTGACCGTACCCTATTACAACATCGTTGCTTGTAGATGAAGACGTAGCAGGATATAGAAAATTCACTGGGAAATCATTAAGATCGTCGGTGAAATCAGCCTCGGTAGAGTCTTTAGAAGAATTAGCCGACAACGGTGGATTCTTCGAAAAGGTCTGGAAGTCGTCAAGCAGTCGTTGATTATTTAAATCGAAGTCTTTATTGTGAGCTAAGCTTTCGTATCCATCGTGATCTTGTGGGATCCATGCTTCCTCAATACTTGTACTGTTTTCGCTTCCTGAAGCGCCGAAGAATGGACGCCATGTCGGTTTGAGTTCTTCACCACGACGGTACGCTTCACCAAGTGATCCAGAAGTAGATTCCGTAGTTTCAAATGACCCTCGGGATTCTACGCTAAGAGATCCTTTCGAGTCCATACTAGATTTAGAGGAACTCTTTTGCTCATCCAAACGGCATTTCCTTCTGGAAGATGAATCATCAACACTGAGTGACCCCTTTGAAGGAGTTGTGGTTGTAGTGTCCATGCTTGATTTGGAAGAACTTCGTCGATCATCATCTCTCAAGGGTCT
This sequence comes from Colostygia pectinataria, assembly GCA_951394395.1. Classification (NCBI taxonomy): domain Eukaryota; kingdom Metazoa; phylum Arthropoda; class Insecta; order Lepidoptera; family Geometridae; genus Colostygia; species Colostygia pectinataria. The sequence continues at coordinate 11,569,468 of OX596351.1, read as the reverse complement.
CTTTCTTCCTCTAAGCTCTCTTTCAAATGAAGAAGTAATAACGTTTCCGTCATCATCAAAATCAATGGTAGTATTCTGATCTTCCTGTGATATAGTGATGGCAATTTTAGTTTTTTTGACTGTCCGATGAAGTTCCAAAGCCACATCTGATGTTTTGGATGCTGCTGATTGACTAGATTCAGATTCTTCGATAAATTGTTTGCCTGCTTTATCTAGTCCAATCTTTCTTTCGCCAGGGCGGGAAAGTTGTTCAACTGTTCTATCAATGCTTTCAGAGCTTGAGTCAGAATCTGAAGGAGCTTTTTGTGAATCAACTTGGCCCTGCTTTTCTAAAGTTGGCGTTGGAGATTTTCTAGCGCCGTATTTAGACGGACTGCGAGGGCTCTCAATGCGAGACATTTCAGGGACTGGTGAAGGTGATTTCGAGTTCGACTTCGAATGCTCGCTAGAACAGGTGTGCTGAGACAGCAAGTGCTCTTCGCCGTATTCCATAGCCTGTTTTAATTCTTCTAAACATTCTCTGTCCTTTTTGTTCAACTTTTCAATATCCTGCGATATTCCTAAAGGTCTGGCGATTGAACAGCTAACACTGGATTCGTCATCAATAGAGCTGCCTTTGATGTGGCTCGATGGACTAGCATCTTTTTCGATACTGGTCCACGATGTGGATTCAGAGCTTCGTGAACGTTCGGCACTAAGCTTTAAAAGCTCGCTTCGTCTCGTTTTTGCAGTCAACAAGGTTTTTTGATCAGGTTTTAGTTCTGTAGGTGATTTATCACTACCAGAACTTCCAGTATGTTCTCCAGACTCGGATTTATTTGTAGATTTTGAAGTACTAGAGTCAATAAACGGAATGTTTTCAATGGTCGGGCTGTTTTCTTGAGGTGGGGTTACAATTATTTTATTTTTGTTTTTCCACTTGAGGGACAAATCCAAATTTTTTGGATCTCTGGGTACTTTGTTTTCACGATCGGTTTCTGTATCTGATACTATTTGTGACATAGTTTCGTGTTTTAGAAATTCTACTAAACTGGCAGATGATTCGTCAAATGTTCCTTGCGTATCTAAAATTTTTCTTCCAATAGTTGTTGTATGACTGAGATCTGAGAACTGCAATTCTGTTTCAGCAGTATCGTCATAGTCTACAGAGACCCATGATCCAGTATCGTTGCTTTTACCACGTAGAAGTTTGTTCTTCGACTCTTGGTCAGACGAACTGTCAGCGTCAATATACGGTAACAATACTCCTAAATGACTGTCATCTGAAACTTTAAGCTCACTGACATCGGTCAAAGATCCTTCCTCACTGGTGATCCGAGTTACCTCAGGTTTATTCTCTTTTGACACCAATTCGTGAATATCTTGACTACTTTTACTTTCCTGAAGTTCTCTTTGCTTGTTGTAAATGTCCATTTTACGTCGTTCGATAATAACAGTTTGCGTATCGTTCTCGATAACAGTGTTTTGGGAGCTAGTCATCCATTCGATTGATGAATCATCTTCTTTTTCTTTATAGCTGTTTGATGGAGACACTTCTTTAGCGTCATGTTTTTCTGGCTCCTCTTTCACACTCTGTGCGCTTGGCGTAGTAGGATGAATCTCTACTTTAACGACTTCCTGCTTGAAGTGTTTGTCATTGGGTTCTGGTGGTACTTGGTCAAGGTCAATTGGAAGCGATACGACATAATTTCTGTCCAAACTCTTTGACTTTGTTTTAGCATCAAGGTGGATATCAGCTTTCCGATCCAAACTCTTTGACTTGGAACTTGGATTGATTTTCTGGTAAACGACTTTGCCTTCAATCTGTTGTTTAATTTCTTGCTTCTTTGATAAGGTTTTAGGTGACTTCTGTAAGGCATTTAGATCATCGACTTTATCTTCCATAGACTGACTCTTATCATCCATGCTTTTATTTGCCTTACTGTTTGATTTTGTTGTTTTTTGATCTTCAAAGCTCCTGCTTCCTTTACCAATAAGTTTATTATCTAACTTTTTAGGAGACTTTGCAATGAATACATGATCTTCAGCTTTACTGTTGATTTTGGTTTCGATAATAATTTTGTCACCTTCAGTCTTTACCATTATTTTGTCTTCTGGTGGCGGGAATGGCGGCATTGTGTCCTTAACTGGGCTGATAAGAGTCTTGGTTTGTTTCAATGCAGCTTCAAACAACATTTGCTGCTTTTCTTTGCGCAAAGCTATTTCCGTATCGCTTTCCTCTTGAGATTTGGTTCGTTCCTTGCTATTTCCACGTTTTATGTCCATTTTCTCTAGAGACTTTGATTTTTCTTTCATCATCTTTTTGGCAGTTTGTTCCAGCTCTTGACTTTTTGCTCGAGCCATTTCAAGCGGCGGTACAGTCAAAAAATCGGGTCGATCTTTTAAAGATGACGGTAAAGACTTTTGAGTTTGCAACGCTTTTATTTTAGTAGCATTTGTATCAAGAGAACCTCCTTTGTTTAATTTATTATTTAATAATTTCTGCTTCTCATCGGGCTTAGTTTTTAGAGTGAGTTTCTTCTTTTCTTTGCGCTTAATGCGCTCAATATCAGGCACTATTTGGTCTTCACTTAAATCAGATAGTTTTCTGATGCTACCTCTTGGCGAGTTAAGCGATGAAGTAGGCGATCTTGACGGTGATTTCGAAATAGGCGAGCGTGTCAGCGGAGACCTACTCAAAGGAGATCGAGACGGTGATTTAGTTTGTGATATCAGCTTGCTCACGTCGTATCTACGCTTGAAAGATCTTGGACGTCGCTGTTCCACCAAATCCGCCAAAAGTGCCATCTCTTCATTATCAATGAGCACAGTTTTTTCTTCTGGTGGAGGTTCATTTTCTTCGACCTCTTCGATTTTATCAATAGTATCTTTTTTTGGAACTGCTTTTGCCTTATCATCGACTATAGCTTTTTCCTCCAATACGTCGCCCTCTTCATTATCTCCCACTGTATCATCTTTTGATGAAAATGCATTCATAGGTGGGAGTCTATGTAGTTGTATAACAGGTGTATCCAAACTTTTAGCCCTGCGACTGGCTGTTGGCGAATCTGTAGCTTTTTGACGTTGTAGCGAAAATACTGAGCCCTCCGATAAGTTCAGACGTGCGTGAGCAAAGAGAATCGGAGTACCACCTTGTTTGCGCAGCATTGGAGAGATTAACTCGTCACGCAAACTCTTTTTCACATTAAGCGTCATAGCATCTTTTTTTTCTTCCTTTGTAGCTTCGCTTATCTCTTCAGATGGAGCGTGTATTCCTGTTACTTTGGCAATCTCCATGTCAGCAAAATGTTCATCATCTGATCTCAGAAATTCAATGCTTTCGAGAATCGGCGAAGGGATGTTCTCATTGTATTCCCAAGTGGAACTTTCTTTGCTTGTTTGCTTGAATTGTTGTTGTTGCATCTCCTGTTCGGCCATTTTGATAGCGATCTCATCTTCTGAGCTTGGAATCGAGATTGAGCGTTCAGATATACGTCGTAGTTCTGTAGCGTTTCCAGTTATGCCATCGAGCACTTGAGGATTGTACTTTGCTTCGAGCTCCGCTAATTTGCGACATTGTGGCGGAGACCCTTCAATCTCAGTAGAGCTCATAGTTTGACCTCTATGCCAAGCGCCAGAAGTAATCTTATCGTATTCCATCTGCAGTATCGGTTCCAGCTCTTTACGTGATTGTGGCGGAGAGAATTCTAGTTTTGGTGCCGCTTCAGTAGTTCCAAAAACATCATCAGAATCGACGCTTTCGTCATCCGAAGAGAACGATGTGATTCGAATTTTGTTATTATTTTTGGTTTTTATTTTACCACCGGTTCCTTTTTTACCGGTTCCGCGAACTTTGGGTCCTCTCTTGCCCGGAGGTAACTTGTCAGATTTAGATTTGATGTCAGCGCGCAATTTTTCAGCAGCCGTCATGGGTTTAGGTTCCTTACTTATTGGCGGTTGTTGCACATTGCGGCCGTTTATTGTAAATTTGATGTCGTGATTATACTGAGGCTCCTGCATCATACTGTCTGTTTTAGAACTAGTGGCAGAGTCACTTTCAATTTGTGATAGCTTAGAATTTAGCGTTTCAAGCAAATGTGGATCTAAGCTTTTAGTTATGTCTCGTTTCGGGCTGGGCAGAAGTTGTATCGGGCCACTCTTATCCACTTCCAAAGTGACAGGGTCAACTTTGGACAGGTCTATATTTTGAGTGAATAAAAAGTCACGATTTTCAACTTCCAGAAACTTTGAGCTATGATCGAGTTGGACGCTGTTTCGTGGTGATTTTGGAGATTTGGGCGACTTAGGAGATTTAGGAGACTTGGGTGACTTAGGGGACTTGGGTGATTTAGGAGAGCGAGGAGACTTTGGATGGTCGTGGTACTTACACCTAGGATGAGCGTTTACAATATGGCGGCCGTTTTGCGGAGGAAGCATAATAATGTCCGGGGGTTGCCTGTGCTCGTCCATAGGAGATGGGGCAGTTCCATTCATAATATGTCTCTTATGGAGCACATATGGAATGTCATACCCATCATCGATTACCTTTTTGTTGTCCTTAAAACCTGCTTTGAAAGCGTCGAATTCCTTAAAGTAATTCTTTGGCAAATCGAAAGGAGAGCGAACATGATCGATGTGTCTAGATGGCAACTCGAAGTGAGACCGTTTAGTCGCAATAGGTGGTGCGCTAGGAATTTGTCGGAAAATATAATCCTCGTCGCTAGACTCGGCGGGGGTCAGGTCAATGGACTTCTGATGCATGAGCACGTGTCGGCGAGAATTGACGCTGTTGAAACGAGGCCTGTTCGCAAGACTATTTGGGTCACTCTTAGTGCGTTCCACAGTCGGGTGAATGTATGGCACAGCAGCAGTATCTGCGAGGCGACTGCTAGAACTAGTCTCTAGTATTAGTTTAGGGTTGTACTCGTCAAAGTGCGTCTTCGCCATGAGTTCCTCCTTTAAACTATCTTTCCTGATCATGTGCGTGTGTACTTTGCCTCGCATCGACTTATCGAACTCCGATTGGAGGATCGGCGCACCGCCGGATTGGATCGCGAGTTTGTTCTTGGCGTACTCGATACTGTCCATGGCCGGCAGCACGCGTATATTGACATCCGATTCGTTGGAGGATTCTTTGATGAGATGCGAAGGGGGGTTTTCTTTGCTCGTGGAGCGAGTCAGGGACTCGATCTTTTCCTTGTCGAAGCTGAAGACCGTGTCGGAAGAGCGGCGGCGTTGGAAGGTGTGGACTTTAGCGGAGCGAGTGGCTTCGATCTCGGTGTCGAGGCCAGCGATCTTCTCGGGCCAGATGTGCGTGGTGTGGTGAGGGAGCTCGTCCTCCTCCGCGGTGTCGGTGTCGGTGTGGTGGGGGGGAGGCCAGGCGCCTACGTGCGGCAAGCTGGCGGCCGCGGAGTGCATCGGCGCCGCCTCCCCGCGCCGCGTCTCGCTCGGGAACGTGGAGTACGGCGTCGGCAGGCGGAAGTACGTCGGGGAAGAAGGAAGGTTCGCGATGAGCTCCTCGTGCGACCGGTCGATCGGCGTGCGCTCCTCGTAGTCCGGCGGCTCGAGGGATAGGAACGCGCCGTGAGGATCGAAGTAGTCCTCCGGGCTCGAAGGGCCCGAACCGGGGCCGAATCCGGGCGCGTATGGGTCGCTCGCTGCGTAGAGATTACTCGCCGAGTAGGGGTCACCCGCTGCGTAGGGAACCCCAGCCGAGTACGGGTCACCCACTGCGTACGGATCACCGCCCGCGTACGGGTCACTAGAAGGATACGGATCACCTGCCAAGTACGAATCGGCAGACGGATACGGTTCACCCGCCGCGTACGGGTCGTAGGGGGCGCGCCGGCACTCGTAGTACTCGGACTTGGAGTCCTGCGAGGAGGTGCGCGAGCCGCTGCGGTCCGAGCTCTTGCTCTTGAGCGTCTCGCGCGACTTCTTGCTGTCGGTATGGTAGACGCTGTCGCGCGACTTCTTGCTCGACTCGCCGCTGCTCTTGGATATCTTCGAGTCGTAAATCTCCGAGCGCGATTCTTGGCTCGAGGTGCGCGAGCCGAGCGCGCGCTTGATCTCGCGGTAGAAGGCGCCGTCCGAGCGCACCGAGAGCTTCTCGCGCGGCAGCAGGCGCGGGTCGTCCACCAGGAAGGGCTCGAGCGGCACGTCGTCGTCGTCCGAGCGCGCCGCCGCGCCGCCGCCCGCGGACACCTCCTCGTCCGAGGGCTCGTTGCCCGAGTCGAGCGAGCAGGAGCGCGTGCGCGCGCCGCGCCAGCCCTCCTCGTCGTCCGAGCGCTCGATCAGCTCGTAGCTGTCGTGCGAGACGTCGTCCTGCGAGGCAGTGCGTGGGAAGGGCGGGGGCGCGAGGCGCGGCTCGCCGCCGGCGCCCGGGAAGCTGGCCGAGTAGGCGCGGCCGAGCAGCGCGCGGCGCACCTCCGCCGGCAGCGCGTCCGTGAGCGCGAGGCGCAGCGCGCGCGCATCCGGGTAGCGCGTGACGGGCGAGTCGAGGCGGCGGCGGCGCGCGCAGCCGCTCTCCTCGAAGCTGTGGTCGCGCAGGTTGCGCGCGGATGCGGCGCGGCGCGCGGGCGCGGGCGCGGGCTCGTGCGGGGGCTCGGCCGCCGGCCCGCGCCCGCCGGACCCGCCGGAGCGCGACGAGCAGGCGGAGTACATGTTGCTCATGGAGAGCTCGAGGTCGAGGCGCTCGCGAGACGAGCGGAAGGAGCGCGAGCGCTCGGCGAGCACGAGGTCGGGGTAGGCGCTAGGCGGGATGGTGGCGGCAGCGGGCTGACCTGTGCGCGGCGCCGCACGCGGCGGCGGAGTGGGCGCGCGTCCGGCACATCTCATTCGGCTCCATGTATTCTCCGGAGAATCCTGCAACGACGGACGCGTTAACGCAAGCATCGCTCGATCTCGTGCGAATGGATCTAGCGCAACGGATCTGAGCACAACTCATCTCCGCGTCTCTTACGGTTATGAGTGGCGGGCGACCGCTCCATTTACTGAAACTTATGAAATAATGCTTCTGGCAGCCCACGGTGAGAACAGGCGGTGCAAATTTAACTTTAAAGGCCCCAACTTTAGATTCACAATTTAAACTTTTTATTGCGTTTGCGCAACAGCTGATTTAATAAGTTAAAAACTTTTAATTTAATTTATAGCTCTAATAAACAATGATCATCCTCACCAATAGTATCGTCGTCCGATGAGGCGGAGGCGAATCCTCCGTAGGATGATGATTGACCTCGGCACGGGTCACAAGCTCGCCCGCCTACAAACAATCACTACGTTATACGCTTACCGCTCCCTCCTCATAAAGTTCTGTAATTGTTATTTACGACATTTAGATGAACAGCTGGTGCGTCGTGCTTTAAAAGTGCGTTAAAAAACATTAAACTTTTATAATATTCGATTAATAGTTTAAAAGAAGTTATTACACGAAGCAAAGATAATTAAAAGACAGTTTCTTCTAAACGTCCATATTCTTAAACTAATCTTGAAAAAAAATTAGATCAACAACCGGCTGTTAATTACTCTCTCAACGATTTGTTAGTTTGTCAAGTTTGTTGAACAAGTTAGCTTTAGTTTAGTTTCAGAACATGAACCTAAAACACTCATAACATGTTAAACACGAATTAGTATCAAACAAGAGGTAAAATGTTATTAATTTTTGGACCATGCTATCCATAACAAGGTTACCTAATTTGGTTTCTATCCATATCAATACACGTCTCTAAACAATTTATAATCATAGCAATTATAAAGATCCTACCTTTACTCGTGAATTAAACAACGGAGAATAAGTAACCAAATTAGGCTCTTTAAAAATGAAGATTGTTAAAAATTATGCGAAAAAGTTTAGAAACAACAGGACAACTTATCAGGCCCTTACGATTTGATCGCAGTATAGTTTTGAGAGCTGAAAGAAACAAAAATATTTGATTCAGGCGTTTCATTACGACCGGCATTCTGCTTAAAAAATGTTTGAAGCCAGCTAAATATTATGCTGTAAAATGCATTACATTATGCTTGCAATATGAGTTAAAACGGATGTCCTTCTTAAAACAGATGATGTTACAATAAGTTTTTGTAGAACATAAATATCGCTATTACAAGCGTCGAAAAGTGTACTGTAACACACTTTTTTCTTAGTCACCCTGATAGATACATGCTTGAGTTATGGCGTCACATCACTGTAAATGGGCTAGGTTGCTTAGACTTATGAGTCTACTGCCACTACTGGGGATGGCCAGCATTACGCGCACTCACCTTGTCCCTCGTGGTGGCATAGGCGGTAGCTGCGAGAGGCGGGCGAGTCGCGTCCCTTGTCGCGAGTATGAGACACATAGCCGCAGTACGCACCTTGTCCCTCGTGGTGGCATAGGCGGTAGCTGCGAGAGGCGGGCGAGTCGCGTCCCTTGTCGCGAGTATGAGACACATAGCCGCAGTACGCACCTTGTCCCTCGTGGTGGCATAGGCGGTAGCTGCGAGAGGCGGGCGAGTCGCGTCCCTTGTCGCGAGTATGAGACACATAGCCGCAGTACGCACCTTGTCCCTCGTGGTGGCATAGGCGGTAGCTGCGAGAGGCGGGCGAGTCGCGTCCCTTGTCGCGAGCGGGTCGCGCGTGCTCCGCAGAGACGCCGCGCGCGCCTCCGCCGCCGTGTATCCCTTCATCATCAGAGAAGCCTCCAGGTAGTGAGGTTGCTTGTCCCACTCCAGGGAAATCGCTGCGCACACAAAAATCGCTTAAAGAGACTTCGCATTCATTCAGATTATACCTATATAAAAGCGTTTTTAGCAGTATTAAATTTAAAAATTTAGATTTTATATTAAAAAAATTCAAACACTTGCATCGTGTTATTTTCGTGCGGTAGGTAATTTACAAATACGTCCGCACAGTTGTGGTAGATTATTGGCCCTAATCTTACTAGATAATTATGTCATCGAACCGGCAGTTAAGAGTGTGTAGAATACCGGGCGGTATTGTCGTGTTTTTATTCTACCCGATATCAATTAATAATCAAATGTTATCAAATTATGCAGACAGTTATCTCAAAACTGCACAAAAACCACACCCAAACGTGCAATTTTATGACTTGGCATAAATGCAGATATCAGCCCTTAGAAAACATCAAACAAAGTACTACTATATAACAAACAAGGCACACAAATGAGCTTATTTCTGTCGCAATATGTTTGTTATTTCATAAAAAGCAATAAATTACCTGACACAGTATTTTAATGATAATCAGTTCAAACCCAACTTCTTTTTTGTTGCCTGCGTGCCGTATAAATAAAAGTAGCTCAGCCCGTGATCAGCCCAAAAATCGTCACTGTCAGACATTCTGTAGTAAACAAAAGCGCGAATGCGACAAGGACAGTGAAAAGTCAGAGCAAGCAAATGTTTATCTATATCTATTTACTATTCAATGAGCAAATGAGCAACATCTATTAATTCGGACCTGCGTAAACGCGCGGTGGCGGGCGTGGTAGCAGTGACAGTAGAACCCAGTACATAAAAACTTGACGTACCGCCCCCACCGCGTTAGTCTGATTTGTTGTATGTATGCAATGTGTACGTGGGATGCACGCGTGTGTACGTAGAATGCGCGCAGTGTGTACGTGGAATGCACGCGGTGTGTACGTGGGACGCACGCAATATGTACGTGTGATGCACGCGTGTGTACGTGCGATGCACGTAGGTAGCACGCATGATGTACGTACCGTCTGAGCCGGGCGGCAGCGGCAGCAGCGGGTGCGCGGAGAGGCTCTGGTTGAGCGGCGCGGGCGCCACGCTGCTCACCGAGCGCGACGCGCGGAACGAACCCGACCTGCGACATCGGGCAGAGGATGGTGACACGCGCCACAACACACGCACCCACCACAACCTAACCCTAACCTTTTTGTTGGTAATGGGGAATTTTATTAATCTAACTTTTTTTTATTGCACAGATTACCTATAGAATAAACCTGATGCTAACCTAAGCATAGTCTTGTGTTTTGACTTTGACTAAAGTAGACGCAACCGGCATTTTTACATTTTATTTAATTAAATACAGCATACTACGCGACCAGGAGCAGCTGTTCATATGGTATAATGCAATCATGGTCGCGTTGTCTAAGTGAGCGTGATCCTTGCAATCTGCATACACATTAATATCACCTATTAACTTAAACAAACAGTTTTTTAGACCTTTCTATCCTAACCTAGTGGTTTTTGGTTTCCCAATGGACGTCATATTCACTGCTTACCCTAAATGTTTGACCTAATCTTTAGGCCCTTTTTTTCATAACTCCTACATTCTACAATTTTAATTTGAGATTGGATAACAGTCTCCAAATACCTATTCTTTCTCTCAGTTTTCTAACTACCCTCAAATATTATATTGTCCTAATATGTCTTCGAATAGAGATGACTGATCAGTGAGTGTGGTAGGCCACCAGCTTTTGGTTTCAACAGTGGGCCGCCGGCGTTGTGGGCCTGCGCTCTGAACTACTACTAAGAACAAGTCTAACGTCTACGGATGGGTGTGAACTGCGAAGTGCAATAGTACACGTGCACTTTTGTGAGGGCAACGCAACGACAGTGACACAAAAGCGCCTTCCAGCTTGAGCAATGTTGACACGATAAAGGGGATTTCCGCAAATGGTTGCCATAATTACCTACTGTTCGATTTTGAACAGATTTCTAATTCAAGTCACAGCAAAAAATTTTTAGCTATTTGTATATCCAGTTGCATAAAAAAAGTTAGTTCGTATGAATGGCCAACTTGGGTGACGGAGTTATTGGCCGCCCGAAGGCCTCCGTCGTGGCCTAACTACTTGTGCCGAACCAATTTAATTACAAGTGATTAAAAAATATCGGACCGCAAACCAACACGTGTGAACTCCTAAAATAATTCGACAACACCATCCTCCGACCGATAGTCACGGTATCAACGTACTCTATGTATTTATATCTTGGAAGAAGCGAAAGATCAACTCTTACAGCGCATGCTCGAATGCTAATCACCATCGATTATACATAAACTATCGAAGCCTCTCTTTTTCTAACGATTCTCATCTTTATATAGTCGTTTTTAGGGACTGTTTTACTTTACCATGCAAAACCTCATTAGATCGCTCGTATGTTCTCACAAACGCCCACAAGACAAACCAAAAGCTAGTGTTTCCCAGCCCATGCTAACCACTCACCTTTGATTATAACAAATCTTATATCTTTACTATCACTTGTTAGACATACCTATTGTACCCTATGGTTTGTTAAACGATATTCTAGTTTTACATCTATAAGCAGTAACTACGCCTATATATATTTACGACTAAGCATAATGGCTATAGCGGCTAAAGCTCAGAAAATATCTTGACATGCATTTAACACAAGATGAAGGGTATCTAGAACCTTCGTTTTGTGTCTGACTAAACTCTGATCTAAGTAAGTTATTACATGGCTAAGCTTTGCAGGTGATTTTTAAATAGCAATTACCTCTGGAATGTTTGTCGCTTCACATAGTTGTCTCGAACAAACTCTACAATTTGCTTCTGCGTTTTTCCACTATACCTGTAAAGATTAAATATTATTGACAATATTTTGTTCATGAATGTATTTTTGTCATAAATAAAAGGCTATTTCATTATGGGGTAAAAATAAGATCAATTCCTGTTAGGGATACCTAGCTAGTATTGAGCTGAATTTAACTCTCATTAAACCACTCTTTTTTTATATGGTGTCTTTAAAATTAGCATAATTTATTTATTTCTAAATATCTATGCTAGAGCACTGGTGGTCTTAAGTTATAGAGAAACAAACCTCCAAACATCCAAACCTTTGCATTTATAATATTAGTGTAATAGTGTGATTATTTTGATTAAGATAAGATTAAGGTATCAATATCCTTGAGCAGAGAGCTGATAATATCTCACCTAAACGAGGACCCCCTGGATATGACTCTGGTCTTGTGCCTCGCCGGGCGCGGCACGCTCGTGCACCGGAAGAAGCCGTGGTTCTCGACGCACTTCTTCCAGAAGTTCTTGCATTCGTTGCGTCCTTCGAAGAAGAACTCCACCACATCCCGGTAGTAGCCCTGTTCAACAGTTAACAGTTTAATTAAATCATGTATTAAACAAACTCATGAGCTTTATGTATGAGCAAAATGGGTACAACTTGTATTCATGTTGGGAAGAAACTCTCTCACTCGGTGTCAATCAAAAACTGACATAATATTTTGTATGATTATGACATTTTATTGACAGTTCGCTGATTGAAATCGGATTGCAATGAAATTCGCAACAGAGTTGCGTAACCGCCCAGCTGGCTCAAGTTTTGCTTAGTTAAGGGCTAGATGGCGCTGTGTGAAATTGTTCGTCAATGTTTATTGTTATTTTAATATGCATTTTCTTTGGTTAGATATTTATTGAATAGTATCAACTCACATAACCCTCCGGATGCAATTTGATTAGAAACTTCTTCCTCTTAAACGATATCTTCCTAATCTTGGCCCAACTGAAAGTGTTGATCTTGGTGTAGTTCTGGAACACTACGATGCCCATGTGTGCTACAGCCAAGTTGAGGGACACTCCTTCGTGGTCCTTCGCGGGATGCATCTTTACACCTGGAAGCGAAATTAAACGTTATTTAGTAGAGGTAATGTTCATTCTCGCTTTTAGACCTGCAAGAGATATATGCTCATAATCATAAAAAAATTAATTTCAGCTGCTTGCTAATTATTTTATTTCTTTCTCATTCTTATGCCATTAGCTAACAGGTGGTACTTTTCCTAATTTTAAGAACCTTGTAACCCTATTTGAAGCAAATAATAAACGATTGATTGATTGATTGATAACATAGGTTTATAGTTAGAATATGAATAATGCCCAAAGTTTTTAAAGGAGGGACAGAGTGCCAAAATTAAATGTCTAACATTATTTCTATAAATATTTCATAATCCATCATGAATCAACTGTTACAAAATTTGACGACCGATGTGGCGCGGCAGGCGAAGGTCCGCCTGCAACGCAGGAGACTACGGGTTCGATTCCCGACTTGGGACAAATGTTTGTGCGCTCTGCAGATATTTGTACCGGGTGTTCTGGGTATTTTCTATAAAAAAAATCTATCAATAAATTGTATTACAATAAGTTTATCAATCATCTAACCCATAACACAAGCTCTGCTTAGCTTGGGGCTAGATGATGCTGTGCGGATTGTTCAGCTTTTTTTTTTAAATGATGTTTTTGTACATCATTTTGATACTTTTGTATTTTTTTGTTTCTGTAAATAAAATTATTACTAAAAAATCTGAACTCACCATACAATTCGCACCTCCTCGCCGTTTCCAATAAATTCAAATCCGCCTCAGCGGGGCTTTGACCTCTGCAACAAGAGCACTCTATTACCAGTCTCGTTTCCACTCTCCGCCGAGATTGCCGGTGGAATTACAGTCGCAGGGGAATGTCACATGTCAGATGCCAGAACGACAGACGCAATAAAACTGAGACGTGTACTTTAATATTTTGTTCGAAATGTTCGCGGCGTAGATTGGCTGGCCGTTACCAGATTGACTAGCCTATGGAACGAGTTGAGCTCTTATAATAATAGAATATATTTTAAACTTAAAACTGTTTTTTTTAAACAACTGAAGAGGCAACCAAGCGTACGGCCCACAAGGTACACAAGGTAAGCTCGAAATGTTCACGGCGTAGCTTGCCTGGTCCTTAACAGATTGACTAGCCTATGGAGTTGAACTCCTATAATAATATAATGTATGTTAAACTTCATACTGTTTTTTTTATACAACTGAAGTTGGCAACCAAGCGTACGGTCCACAAGATGGTAAGCGGTTACCGCAGCGAGAGGTATCATTTGCGGGTTGCTTCCTAAAGGCGTAGATCGAATGCCTCATGTGCCAGTAATATCACCGGAAACCATACCCTTCAGACCGGAACACAGCAATGCGAGCATTACTGCTTTGCGGCAGAAATGGATATGGTGGTAGTACTTCCCCAAACTACTCTTACTTGATATTTACTTACTGTAAACTACAATAGTATTACTAAGAGGTAAGGTTATTAGTACATATATCTTTGGAAATACTAATTCGATTACATTTTTACAAACGGGTGTTTTCACGTACCGGTATATCGGTGAAGAGTAGTTCACGATAGTTTTATGAGTAAAACTAATTCGATTCTCAAAAAAACTTTTAAATAGACAGTCATATTGTGGTACTGCGGGAGCGAAGACGCGGACAGTAGCTAGTGTGTAAAAAGGTAATAAGTCAACGATGTCATATTCACATTATTTAATTACAATCTAGACTAATACCTGTTGATTAAGCTAAACATCTTAAATGTTTATGGATTGTAATCTTATTTGTGAATTTAATAAAACAATAACATACATAATAATAAAGCGTCGTGGCCGACCAAGAAGACGCTGGCGGAATGATCTGATGACTCCTTCGAAAGAGGATGGTGGGACATTGCGAAGGAGAAAGATGGTTGGAGGGATTCAGGGGAGACCTTTGCCCAGCAGTAAGACGGAACAGGTTAAAAAATATGAACTCACATGTGTTTCTTATGGTTCTCCATGATCCGCCGCTCCGACTCCATATCCTGGCCGGGGAAGAACTTGTACCCGCTGAGGTACGAGTGGTCCGGGTAGTCCTCCGGGACGAAATCTCCGCACTCAGCTGATATAAGTTCCATCATTAACAAAGAATCGGAACTATAGTGGTAAGAAATCATTTTAAATATATTATATCAGCATAATATTCACTGGAGAGCATTGGTGGTCTAGTGATAGTAACCCCGGCTTCCGATCCTAAGGCCGTGGGTTCGAATCCGATCGTGCACCAATGGATTTTCAATTGGAAAAAATTATGTGAGCAATGATAGTGCTCATACGGTGAACATCGTGAGGAACCCGGCATATCCAAGAACTAAAAATTCGAAAGACATGTGCCATCTACTAATCCGCATTGGGTCCGCATTGGTGATCAGTATTTTATATAGTAATATCATTTCAATATTGCTATAGATCTTGTGGTAGGTACTCAGTGCTAAGTTTATCGACAGTTTGTCTGTTTTTATTTACACCATAGCCATAAAATGACCAGGGGCCTTACTCTTGAACGCGATCGGTATTGGACAAGTATTGGAATATGACATTTCGTACTTTTGACAGCAAACCTAGCGCCAAATTCAACCTTGTTTTCAAGAATACAAAAATTTGACAGCAGAAAATAGAAATTGGGATTAGATCAGAATTGTCATTGGATTCAAGAGTAAGGCGGCACCTGGAAAGAGCCAGTGATACAAAAAGCCTGACAAATTGCTTAAAACTTTGAAAAGGTTTTATTTCAGGAAAGATTGAGACCTCAGCGAACCTTTAGAGGGGTTCCAAAGTGCTCGTAAAGAAAAGGGTAACAAGCTATTACCATTTTAGGTCAGATTTATATAAGAAAAACATAGATTCTTTCGGTTTATCGAAGTTTCAGAAACCCTTTCTGAAGCAAACTTATGTTAAATAGCATGTTATTGACTTTAAATTAACTCGTAATCTCAAGCAGTTAATTTTATGACATGGATGGATATTATTATTCTGAAATAATAATGACTATCAGACTGTCCAATTATCAAGCCTTACAAACACTTTACAGAAAACTGGTTTTTGAAATAGCATATCCTTTGTTTAGTCTATGTTCATTCCATACTGAACAAATACAAAGTCGGAGGTCTGGATAAATAAACTAGTACGGCAAGCGGATCTAGGCATTCGTTAAGTTGGCCGTTTCAACGCGCAATGGAGCTTTTCGAACTAAATTGATACTGAGCATCACGAACTTCACGTATGCCTAGATCCATGGGCCGTACTACACTCAGCGTTTGCTCTAACGTAATACCAGACTCTATTTTTTGTCCTCTTGCGTTCCATATCGTCACAGAGATATAGTGACAGAGACAGTTCTCAAGCTGAAAACGTGCTGACTTCTAGGTATCTGATTATAGTCTCACCTTGTACTATATAGCTGGCCATCAGCGCCGCGGTATTCTCGTTGCACTGTATGCTGCCATGCATAAGGTCCCTTTTCACTTGCAGACAGAACAAGTAACGCGTGAACTCTTCTTCGAGCCGCGCCGGGTCTGGTGTGTAGAACTTGACGCAGAAGCGCAAAGTCGGCTCCAGCATGGACAGACCCAGCTGTCGGCACATCGGCTTTTCTACATCCAGCCAATACTGCAAAAAATATAGCTAAGTACATCCAACCAGGCTTCTGTTCCTAGAGCTTGGACACTAACATACTATCATGCTATATTTCAGGTTTTAACTCTTAACGCGTACTCAATAAGGATGATTTTATTTCGTAATTCTTGTACATGTTGGTTTCCTCGTCATGTTTTGCTTCACTGCTTGAGAGTATTGACATTGAGCACATTGAGTTCCAGAAAAAACTGCGGCAAAGAAAATATAATCTTTACTAATTCTGTCAATCACAAAGCAGTACCTACATATTATACGCTCCAAAAGACCCTCAAAAATAGGACATTTTTTAATTCAAACAAAAGAATAAGCAGTAAAACAAAATCCTTCCAAAAGTATAAAATGTTTTTCGTCAGAACACTTAAGTTTTTACTAGCTGGTTAGCTACGAACGAACCTACTATTAAATCCCTTTTACAAACTAAGCTAGAGAACAATTGCATTACCTAACAAAGAACAGACAGCACGGGTTTTGCATTATCCAATTATGAGTGCAATACCACAGGCAATACGCCCCTGTATGGTTTCCATGTAAGTGGCACTTGTACTTCGTAATGAGTTTTGCGTCGGCTCAACCTTATATGAATATGCAACAGAGGCAGTTGCTGAATTTTTTTCATTTCTCTACAAGGTTTACTTGTTACAAATAACAAATCTCAAAATATAAACTGTATATCAAACAATCTATAGGTCTTTGTAATAATTCATTGTGTATTTCACCCCAATTTTTCTTTTTCCCAATGTTGCTCCGCTATCTCTGACTGACTTACATGTTCGTAAGCATACAATAGATCTTAACATTTTCTTATTTTTCCTGTTCATTTACGCTACAGAGCATCGAATTTCCTGAGGTGCTAGGGAACATGAAAATAAGTAAGGCGTAAAATACATTTGCATTGTATGATTTGTATGCTCTATACACCCAGAATACTTTAAATAAACAAATAAAAATAAAAATAAAATCCCAAATACTTTGCTGAGTATTATAGTGGCCTTTCTTTTTGATAACGATTAATTTCTACGCTCACTTACATCCATTTAATATATTGAAAGTAATGCTAGCCTACATACCTTTGTCCCGTTAGCGTCAACATATTCGAGGCCGAAGTAGTCTGCTTCCAACAAATGCAGTTGCCGGCACACCTGGTCAAACAGCACCCGGCCCAAGGCTTTTGACTGCAACAACAAAATACTGTCGTTATAATAACCACCTAAAAATACACAGGAACAAATACAGACTTGAAGCACAGAACAGATATTAGTTGCTCGAGGTAAACAAAAATCAACTAGGAGTGTTGTAGCTGTCACTCTAATATAGGTTGAAGCGGTGTGCTTGCTGCTAATTTGAAGAAACTTACTTTTTGCTGTTTGATGTCTTAATAGTTACTAGGCTAAAATGTATAGGGTATCCTAAACCGATAGCCATGTTTGAAGAATGTGATGAAACTAAATGGAGCAACCGGGGTTTGTCAGGAGGAATGACAGGTGAGGTGTTGTAAGTGCCAGTATTGCACAAAGAGTCACTCGGGCACATCAAGTGCAATAAAGTTAGAAACACAAGATACGAAAGCATCAAATTACGAATCCAACAAACTTGAAACTCAAACTACAATATTGGATTTCCTAGTGCTACAAACTCGGGCAGTTTACCAAGAAACACTTTCGAATCTACATCTGGATCGGGAACATAGTTCCCGAAGTTTATTTTGCAACTGGGGATAAAAGTTTAGGGGTTTTAAGCATTGGCACGCGCTCAGCTCGTAACTGCGGGCGTGGGAGTCCCTAAGGGGGCAGAATTTTAAATGGAAATAACGGTACTGAATAGCTATTCGTATGATATACTTTACCAGCGACTAGAAGGAATTTTGTAAGGCCTTTGAAACTTCGTAATATCATAACCACATGTGGTGGTATTTTTTTTTTTTTACATACTTAATTAGTGTCGTTGATTATTAGTGAGCAATATTCAAGGAATATGTTCCACACACAAAAAAAAAAATACTTACATGTACTTTTTTTTTCATAACATTTTGTCTACGTTTCAATTCGAATCGATTACGTTTTTTTGGTCAATCATTAAATATCGTTGTTGTAAATCGCGTAATAATACATATTCCTTGAATATTGCGCACTAATAATCAAAGGCATGTCAAAAAATTACTCGAGATTTTTCAAACAAAATGTTTAAAAAAAAATGAAAAAAATTCAATTGGAAATTGTTTAGTTGGCACAAACATGCTAGTAAAGAGATTTTATCGTACACTAACGTAGCAGGCTCCATAACGTTTTCGCGTAATGGCTCCTTTTTTTTTTTTTTTTTTTTTTTTTTTGTTTACGGGGAGGAATCTGCATCCAGACATCCCGTCGCATAAGGGTACGACGGGGGTGTGTGAGGTTGTCGGACTCGACGACTCACTAAACCATCCCCGGTGGCCAGCCTCGATGCATGCCGAGGGGCTCCACGGTCCCCTAGGGCTATCAGTGGTGCCCCTCCCGCATCGCGCTCAAAGCACTTCCCGGGGCTAACAAAAGTCAGCCCCAGCACCTCGCAGTGCTGCGGCAGCACAGGGCCACCCCTGTGCTACCGCCCTTCCCGGGTTCGCTGAAAACGGACGACCAGAGCCCTTACTCTAGGCCGCCCACGAACCCGAAAGTTCCCCTGCTCGGCAGGGGATACCGCTTGGCCCCTTATGGGGCAGGCAGTGCGGGGCGGCCGTTGCCGTCACCCCGCCGCCGCCTTCTCCGAGCGGGATCGGCTCTCTCCCGATCACGCTCAGCGGCCTCTTTCCGAACCATTACGGTCTCACAGAAAGAGGCCACGGCCCTCCACGCCGTTTCATCTGCCAACATGGCCTCAACCACGCTTGGCAGAGAAAGATTCTGCCCGATCCTGGTGACCAAGATCCCGCGCTCCGGGCACCACGCTGAGCACTGCTCCAGCGTGTGCTGCGCGGAATCTCGGTCCCACCCACAATGGTGACATTGTGGTGTCGACTCGCGACCGATCCTATTCAGGTACTCACCGAAGCATCCATGTCCGGTGAGCACCTGAGTAAGTCGATAGGTGACGTTGCCGTGCTCCCTTCCCAGCCAGGCTTCGAGGTTGGGTGCAATTGCGCCGACGATGCGCTGGCGCGAACTCCGCGGCTCCTCGAGCCGCTCGCGCCACCTAACAAACGCACGCCGGCGTTCTTGCACTCGCACTTCACAAGGCGCGATTCCGCTCCCGTCATCATGTCGGAGACGAACGTACACACGCGCGTCAGTCTCCGCCAAGATGTCGAGGGGCGGGAACCGCGCCAGGATTGTTGCCGCCTCTAGGGATATCGTACGATACCCCCGTGCGATCCTGATGGCCATAGGACGCTGCAAGCTGCTATACAGCAACCTGTAGCGCCTAACACCCGCTAGTCTGTGGGACCAGACGGGTGCTCCGTAGAGAGCCATCGATCGCACCACCCCCGCGTACAGGCGGCGAACTCCTTCCCGTGGTCCCCCGAGATTTGGCAGCAGTCTATGCAAAGCACCCACTACCTTCTGAATCCGGGGGACGGAGCGTTTGAAGTGCTCCCCGAAGTCCCAACGGCTGTCCAAGGTGAGGCCCAGGTACTTGAGGTACCGCCCCACCTGGACATCCACGTCACCTATTCGAATCGACGCGCTGGGTGGTTCCCTACTCCTCGGGAGTTTGTGGAACCACAGCGCCTCGGTCTTGTGAGGCGCTGTCCGCAGACCCAGCTCGTGGATCTTGTCCACGACACAAGCCACCCCAAGCTCGGCGAGCTCCTTGGTCCTGTCGAAGGAGTCCCCACCAGCTAACACTAAAGTGTCGTCTGCGTAGCAGACAACGTGTACGCCGGCGGGGAGATCGACACGCAAGACCGCATCGTATGCGAGATTCCACAGCAGCGGACCCAGAACGGACCCCTGTGGAACCCCGCAATACACTTCCCTCTCGTGCAATGTACCATCCCTGCCTACATACTGCACGCACCTATCCCGCAGGTAAGCGCCAACAATGCGCTGCAGGTAGGGGGGCACTCGATGGTAGATGAGCGCCTCCCTGATCGCCCTCCAGGGCAAGGAGTTAAACGCGTTGACGATGTCCAAGGACACCGCCAACATCCTCCCGCCCCGGGACACTACCTGGTCCGACAGTGATTGGACGCGAAGAATCGCGTCCACTGTCGAACGCGCCCGCCGGAAACCATACTGGTCTTCCGACAGGTCGGGACCTTCCTGCACCAGGTGCGTGCATAGACGATCAGCAAGTATTCTTTCGAATAGCTTGCCAGCTTCGTCTAGCAGGCAAATGGGACGGTACGCAGAGGGAGAGTCTGCGGCCCTGCCTTCCTTCTTCAAGAGGACCAACCTTGCCTCCTTCCATTGCTTGGGGAACACACTGAAACATAAACAGCTGTCAAACAGCCGTCTCAGTCTGTCCCCCAAGCCGGCGGACAGTGCCAGCACCCAGGCCCGACCGGGAATCCCGTCGGGTCCTGGTGCCGTGTTACGGGCCCCGAGACGCTTAACGGCTCGGACTAACTCCTGTTCTGTCACCCCCAGTTCATCGGACTCGCGTAATGGCTCCTAACTTTACCCTTTCTTTTAATTAAAGGAATGTTTCCTCAGACACAGGAATTTTAAATGGAGCCAAATTGTAAATAACTCTGAGTCAAAAGTGTACTCGAGTATTGTTTGCAATTAGATATATACCTATTTCTTATTATAAACAAATACCTTGCCAGCCCTGTAAAAAATAGGTAGTTAAGGCTGGAGACTCGATTCACTCTTTAGTTGATAGAAAATTTCAAATACCTACATGCCTATGTCTGTAAATGTTTTCTGAGGGATAATTTAAGGTTCCCTAGTATTCGAACTTGCATCCAAGAAGATGAGCGGTCCTACCTGATACTGACCGCTAGAATATCGAGAGAACTAAATATAAACGCTAAATATACATGGTTCGTTTAACAAAAACGGCGAATGTGAACCGCTTACCCAGGTATATAGATAAGAGTCATCGTTGAACGAAAAATAACTATAAATCCACCCAAAATAAAACCCGGATCAGCGCGTGGGTAAATATGGATTGTAGCCTGATTGGCTGCATCCGGACTGAGTCTTGTTATGCGAAGCTTCATAATTACAATTAGCTTCTACGGGAACTGTAAATAATCACGACGAGACTGTTCACTTTTCAGAATGGAAAAGCACAATATCAAAAATTGGAATCATCAATGACACGTTTATATTTTTAGCATTTCCGCCTTCACAGTAAATTGCGACAAGCAATCAATCTATCAAGGGGCGATGTGCTCTCCGCCTAAGCATTTATAGCTGTTAGCTGCCACATCAAACCCTCGTAAACTCTAGGCTAATCTGTGCTCTGACCTCAGGTGACTATTCGAACAACTAGACGAGACACGATCAATAGGAGTCCAAAAGAGTTTTATACAACAGTCAAGTGTAAAAAAATTTGCTGCCCCCCTACCATAAACTCTTACACCGATTCAAATGAAGACCTAAACTAAATTGTCAAAAAAAATTGTATCATGATATCAATTATATCATGTAATGATATAACATTTTTTGACAATTTAGTTTAGGTCTTCATTTGAATCGCTCTAAGAGTTCATGGTAGAGGGGCTGGTGTCTTCTTTCTACGATAAAAATACTCAGAGTTCACCGAGACATGAGATGATTGATCAACAGCAATCGATCTCTAAAGCCCTCGTATAAATTTATGATAGAAACCTTATTTGTTTTGCCGCTAAAAACATTTTACTTTTGGGAGTGGTTTTGTACAAGCTCAAAACCTACAATATAATGTAAATACGAATACCCTTAGTTCTTATGTTAACATTTTGTTGTGTATGAACAAATACCATGATAGATTAGAAAGACACGGTATCTAACAGAGGTTTAGAGACCGATGTGCCGCAGCGGGCGCAGGTCCGCCTGCGACGCAGAGGTTGCGGGTTCGATTCCCGCCTCGGAACAAATGTTTGTACGATCTACAAATATTTGTTCTGGGTGTTCTGGGTATTTTCTATATATAATAAAAAAAAAAAACTATCTATGTATTGTATTGTATTAAATATATATCAGTCATCTAGTATCCATAATACAGCTCTGTTTAACAGCAGCTTACTTTGGGGCTAGATGATGCTGTGTGGATTGTCCAGCATTATTTATTTATATATTTATTTATGAATAAGGTCCACAGTAACTAAGCTAAATTCTTATTACTTATTAGTAGCATCACAGCGAAACATTAGAGTAAGAAGAAAAACATTCATAGTGTATACAACTCTTACATGAACGAATACATCCCTAGTAGACGAGGGGGAATATAGCAAGACGCAAATTGGATTACCGTACTCGGAGTTCATCTTCTAAGGAAAGGATTGTTGTATTGTAGATATTCTTACGTGGTAGGACTTTAAATGGCGATTACAAGTTGAAAGTGCAGTTTTATTGACATCCGGAAATAGTTTTCGACGACATTATGCAGCATGCGGTATTTTCGTTAAAAGAAAAATCCGTTAGACATAGTACGCTTGCCGGAACTAGGCAGTCGTGAAGTTGTGAGACGAAAAGACAATTTAGTTCGAAAACAGCTAAATTGCGCATCGAAACGACCTTCACGACTGCCTAGATCCGCCGACCGTATTACACTTAGCAATTCTCTTGACGAAGTAATTTTCTTTTAGCCTCTAGCAAGTAGCAAAGCTTAGCTTGAAAACATTTGGCGAAGACGCAACTTTTTCAATGGAGAAACCCGATACTCATGCCTCGCGTTATTATAGGCACCCTTAGGCCCAAAATAAACCCTCTCTCGTGAGAGTATAAAGTGAGAGCCTTGTTAAACAAATCGATCCATCTCAAACTAAGTAATACTGCGTCACAAATGAACGTACCACAGAAAATGTAACTATCCAGTCTAGATAATTGGTATAACAGCACTGTGTTACTCTGCATAACGAGAGAGAATGAACATAAATTTCACAGTTCGGATGATTTTTCCAACCATAATTAAATTTACAACACATTACGTGTTCAGAGCTTTAGAACAAAGCACTCTACAAAATTACATAGGAAATGTATCGTTTATCAAAATAGCAAATGCACATGCAAGTATGTTTTTTGGTAAATTTCAAAATGATGAAAATTTCTTGTTTTAACTCTGTCTATCCTCTTTTTTAATTGCACTGCTTTAACTCGGTTTTGTAGAACACTGGTAGCCTAGTGGCCGTCACCCCGCTTCGATTCTATGGTCGTGCATTCGAAATCGGTCGTGTACCAATGTATATTTTAATTTGAAAAAATTATGTTCTTTCACTCGAGTGTAGGTAAAAAGTCTCAGCGGAAATATTAGAATGCTGTCATGATAAACTCTGTTCAAATAATTCATAAAACCAATTCATTTTAAAAAAAGACGTGTCTTGTTCAATCTATTTCTGGCTTAGCAATTCATCGATTTCATAAAGTTTTGTTTGGCTGACCACAAGGTAGGTACAAACTCATAACGTGGGCTGAATAAATGGACAGGATTATGTCATGCTCGTCTAACTTTTTTGCATCGACTTTTTTGCAACAGTACATTTAGTTTCATAGATTTTCGATAAACATTTTACAAGCAATACTTTAAAATATTAAATATTCAACCCAAATCAAAGAGCTAAATTAAATAATATGCTTCTATTTCATTAATGGATAGTAAAAAGAATTGAAATAAATCCAAGAGCCAAATTGAAACCGAGCGATTTGACTTCGCTAAGTTATAAATCAGAAACATATTTACAAACACCTACTAACACTATGACTAGACTATGATCTACTACCTAATAAATTCTAAACAATGAAAATCCTTAGCATGCATGGATGAGAATACACATTCAGTTTCAGATAGGCTTTTCGGTGGGTAGAGTATGTTTTTGACATTTTACTGTAACCGATTTGCGAAGTTTAATCTCAACAGAAAATTGAGACAAAATAAAATTTACTAGTTATGTTTTTAAATGTTTGGTCGTAAAACACAATAATTTAACCCAGATACCCTATTCTATAGTAAACAATTAGGGCAACCCGTTTTATTTTTGCTTGTTTATTTATGGGTACGGGAGGTTGTACCGTTGACGTCACGATTCAAGCCTATCATTGATAACACGCCTTTATAACCTAACACTTAGGGGTTAACATAAGAATTTATGTTGAAGCGAGGCTGCTGAAGTAGGAAAATCTTCGCCTAACTTTATTGGTCGGCCGCTGGCGAATTGATAATTTTCAAGAATTTATTATGGAGCACACTAAAGTGTAATTTGTTTTCATGACACAGCTTTGGAGACACAGAGGCTTTCTTGAAAGTACCTACTTATTAACTCTCGAGCTTATTTTGCTGTATCTAAAAACATTTGTATTCAAAGAGACGGTAGCATATTATTAAGTAGGTACTTACGTAGCTACAGAGTTTAGCTAGAGTCGCTCACATAACACTGTTATCCTAACAAAAATTACACCAAAGCTAAATAAAGTAGCCAAGTGCGAGCCGGACCTTGACATCACAAATGAGTGTTCTGTACATCTAAGCCACGACTTCCGCTGGCTTATAGATTCCAAGCCAAGTTTTTAGATAAACTGATACGGAGATAGAGGGGTTAAAAACTTGAGCAGCGAGCGCAAATCTAAAGCACTTAGGATTTTGAACGAGCTGAGGGAATTGGTTTATCTTATATTCAAGTAGATTGGCAGGGAACACAGCCACAGCCACGTAAGGAGACGTAAATGCTGTCCAAATTTACTGTGATGAAATGCGCTTCGAATTCGTGGAAGTCGACTAGAGCTTCTTTTTCATGGAATAATAAGTTTAGAAAAAGATAATACAAAATACTGCAAATCTAATGCAATTTTACTCGAAATGTGGAGCCATAACATTATTATTTTGTACTTCGTTTTCATTGACTCGGAATTGACTTCAGGTTGTCTTTGAAATATTCACTGAACTGGTGAAAATGTGGTGTTGAAATACTTAATGCAAAAAGGTACCGCTGCTGCCGATGCTCAGACAAAATGAATATTCATTACCTGAAGCGTCAAATAGGTCAAGTGTTTTCAAACTCTAAACAACCATTGACAATAATGAGTATAGGACCATTATTAATGCCTCATTTTACCAATGACTTCTATTGCGTAACGGGTGACTGACCTGCTGCGGATGCGGGTCGATACGACACATAACATCTTCATATTAACAATGGTCCAATGTACCTGTACATTTCATTCTCATGAATGACTTTTTTTATGCAACTTAAGTGGGAACCAAACGTGCGGCCTACCTGATGGTAAGCGGTTACCGCAGCGTATGGACGCTTGCAATAACAGAGATATCACTCCACTTTGAGACGTAATTCGAAAGTATCATGTCCCTGTAATTTCACCGGAACCATACCCTGCGAACCGGAACACAGCAATGCATTACTGCTTGGCGGCAGAAGTAGGTATGGCGGTAGTACTTCCCCAGACGAGCTCTATCACAAAGAACTCTATGACCTATTTTACGGAATCCTTTTACAACACCACATATCCTGAAGTCTAGTTGCAGTAAGACTTTCTCGTATTCTGAAATGCTCAGATCAAAACCTCGTTGTAAGCTACACCAAAGCTAATAGAACTAACGGGCGTATAATTAAGTTTTTATAGCACCTAGTACGTACAGAGTGCCTAGGGAGGCCAGCGAGGCAATAGTTAGCGTAAACTCGGCAGAATCCGTTATAGGACTTGGTTAATTAGCAATAACCGGGCACGTACCCGTTCCAGTCTATAAAGGGGACGCTACGCTTTGTATATTTTCACAAGAAGTTTGTTAGTTCGAGGTATAGTGCAGTGTTTAAGAGGTAAACGCTCTCATGTCAATATTACAAGATTGTTTAATGTTTGAACAGAAATCATGAAAAAGATTTTTTGCCAGTTTTGTATGAAGAACTGATGAACGTCCAAAATCTTACTAAGGCTATTTTTTTATTTAAAAATGAGAATGAGAAACATAAAGAGGGACTGACGGCGCCAGCTGGAAGCTATGTAGAGATGGACCATGGCGAGGACCAAGACAAGCATGACCAAGAAAGCATGCAAAATTAAATACACTGAGAACAATAAAAATAATTGACATTTTGTCGGTAATTCCTTGCTGTTGTTATGTTGTCAAATTGAGTTACTGAGCTGAGTTGGAACAAACAAACGCACAAATTTTCGCATTTATAATGCTCTAGAGATACAAAGACATTGATTTCCTATGATACTAATCGAGAAAGAATAAAATAAAAATTAAGAGATTTTTAAAGAGAAATGAAATGATATTGGTGTTGGACAAAAACGCTGCAATCAGCAATCAATAAATGTTATGTGAATAATATAGAATCAGGCTAAAAGATAAAACTTAGAAATAACCTACCAGATTTATTTCTACCATTTTTTTAAATTGCATTTAAACTGAGGTGACAGTGATAAAAGAATACCAGTTTATCACGTTTTTATGATTCAGAGGCTAAATTCAATGAAACTGTTATATTATGGAGAAGATTATTGCGAAGACGGACGAGTACTGTCATCGATCGCTTTGCATTGCGACAAAGGGTGGAGCAGCTACTAAACTATCATATCTTAGCGGTGCATTATACAATTTTTTTTAGCAATTATTGCCTTGTGATGTCGCAAACATAAAGAATAATCTAGAGCCATATATAAAAACCACATTAAACGTTTGGGCAATAACTATTGATCTTTTATGACTCGATTAGATTGAACTATTAAAAAATCCAGTTGCTCATAACTTATAATCATAAGGCATGTTATTAAGCTTGATATGCATGACGTAAAATCGCCCGGTGTAGCCTAGAATTGAGCAATTTCAATTTACCGTACAAAAGCACTATTAGGCACTATAGTTTCATATTTCATTGATCAAAACACGTTGTCGCTACGAACAACAATGTCCATTAAATAACAAAGATGATGACAAAGATTAAATGACAAATGAAATGAAATGAAATGAAATAGTATTTATTTGCTTGAAGTATATGGTATTGCTTGAAGTAAACTAATAGATGTGGTCATAAACATTTTACGAAATAACATTTCTTATAACCAACGAGTCCCTCATCCCTATTGAGACATACACAATGAAAAACGCGCAATAATCGTGTGTCATAAAACTTGCTTCGTCACTATTTACTTTGCACCGGGGAACTAGAGACCACGACAATAGATGTGATAAATCATCTTACTATAAAATACGGCAGCCCGCAGCCCTATAATATCGCGTGAAATTGACCAAAAGTTCTTGAGAACAATAGAGTCTTTGGGGTAATGAAAACTGCTTCGCGCTGAGGCGTTCGCCCCAGCCCCTGGCTGGGCGCCAATCTGCAGCGCAGTGACCCTAGAAACATATTTTGTGCTAAATTTCAAACTTGAATAAACATTTTCACAGCAAAGTGTAATGCAAACTCCGATGATTACACGGCAAACAATGGATAGTAATAATTATCCGACGATCGTTAACTACAACTAGCAATAAACAATCTTACAGCGAAGTTCGTAAAGTCTGAACTGAAAAAGTATTTCCCTGAGATATGTACTAATTGGCAAGATAAAAACTGGACTAACAAGCTAAATAGGAGGATTTTTTATCACAACACAGACATGTCCTGTGTATTGCTCAGCGGAAATTCTTCCTTATCAACCACTCACACAATGCTTGTCAGAGTACGATGATGATCATAGAAAATGCCTTTAAAAATGTGCTTTTGTTGGTCCCAAAATGTGTTATTTTCGCATTTATCGCCGCAGAAAGTTTTTCATGAGGGGGAAACTTATATCCAATTTGCTAGAAGCAGTAATATTGTATGTATAGGTTGCACACCCATTTGTTCAAAGTTACAACTTCCGTCCCGTATGTAATTGCGATTTAAAACTTTGTACTTTGAATTCTGTGCTATGTAGAGTTCTTAGTAACTGTTGTTTGATCTGTGGCCCTAGAACCCATCGGGATTCAACAGAAATGGCTTTCAATTTAAATCCTGAATATTCAGTACCGAAGAGAATAAATTCTGCTCAACCTGGCTCATAATCAAGTCAAAGCACGAATCGGTATTTTAGAGCGTTATTGTAAATAACTTATGAATGACCCAAATAATAATCTTACAGTCTCAATGTACAAGAGATTGGAACCGATGACTTAAGAAACACCATACTATCTCAAAATGAAAAATAAGCACAAAGAAAAGCCAGAAATAAATTCATGTACTATTGTATCTATTACGGTTTGGTGACGCTGGCGCTGGATGGGACTGCTTGCAGTATTTCTTCTTTCATTTCTGTCGATATTTCCCTCCTGCAATTTAATAATATACTACAAGTTGGCACCATTATTGAAACCAATATCGTCGATCAAATACGTCGCCGCCAGAAACTGAATCGAAGTTGCATCGGTAAACGGTTCCAAAACCCAATCGTTGAAAGTTTGAAAACTTCTGTCTGGGCGCGTCGCGTACCTTGGACATTAACTGCTAGGCTCTTAATTTATCCCCACTGAATACCAGCCCCCCGATTGCGTGATTCGATTGCAATCGATTTCACTTGGTTTCAATCAAAAACTGACGTATTTTGTATGAATGTAACAGCTTATTGACAGTTCGTTGATTGAAATCGGATTGAAACCGAGTTACGCAATCGGGGGGCTGATTGCAGTGTATTTACTAAGCAAGACTGTAACTAGACCAAAATGCAAATACTAAAACTATTGAAAGAAGAATGGTTTATTCCCACAGATTTCCATTACAAATTCCCAATTCAACAGATTCCCAGTTTTACAGATTCCCATACCTCTACAGATTCTTAACTGTACGAATTTCCAACTTTGCATATTCTTAACTGCACATATTCCCACATCATGTGGCCAAGTTAAACACTGCCTTTCTGATGTGACAGCAGTGATAAGGTTTATCAGAAAACCTCTTTTATTAGATTGGCTTTTCTCGGGATACTGATGCATTTTCA
The DNA here is from genome assembly GCA_951394395.1 of Colostygia pectinataria. Taxonomy (NCBI): domain Eukaryota; kingdom Metazoa; phylum Arthropoda; class Insecta; order Lepidoptera; family Geometridae; genus Colostygia; species Colostygia pectinataria. The sequence goes on along the minus strand of OX596351.1, from coordinate 11,540,182 downwards.
TACACAGCAATTTGTCAGCCTTTGCTCTACCTGGTTTTAGAGGCTATATAGCTAGCTTAGCTAGTTTTTAGCTACACCACGTTTGCCTAGACTAGACTCCCGCTTCCACTCAAGAACACTTTAGACCCAACGGTTACCGCAAACTGCCACTTCAGCTGCTTCAATGAGTCGTCGATAAGCCTCTGCTATAGCAGTTATAGCGGAGTGATACGAGAGTAATGCATACTCAGGGTGGGTTAGAAAGGCCTTTCAGCTCGATAAGAACTAAAAATAAATAACCATGAGATGGTTATTTAGACGCACATGAGCGTAATTTTACAGTTCAATGAATCTAAGTAGCGATCGTGCATTCGTGCCACACAGACACAGAGAAAATAATGAATTTATTTATTTCAGCGATAAACATTAGCAATGGTTTCACAAAGTGCCTTTAATCTGAATTATTAGAGAATCAGGAATTAAACAACTTTATTCCGCCGCAGACTTTCCAAGTCTTTGTAAGAACTTTGCGTAGGTAAAGGTAGGTTTATATAATTAGAAAAGGCTCTTGTTCTTGAAGTTTGAACTGTCACAAACAGTTTTGGAGTCATAATTTCTGCCTGAATCCGGCTGGAAAGTTTCACCTGCCAAGTTTTCTGTGTGCATTATTGTAAGGCACTGTCGATTCAGAACCATCTTTTTGCAAACCTGCTTTTATTTCTCTTCAGGCCTACTTTGAAATTAATTTAAAAGCTTAGATAATATAGTAAACATTTCATTTGAGACGACAATAATTTTATTGGTTTGTGAGTTTGAATAGCAAACAGCTTATTATTTTACACCATGCAACAAAACTATTGCAGCGGTATTGATTCTACTTTTTTTGGTCAATGCAGTTTTGGTAGAGATTCCGGCTGGCGGCTACACACATTCGATTGTGAATCTAAATCCATCGTTTATTTAAACAGTAACGGATTAGACATATCCTATTTGATAGGATGCAAATTATTTAACTATAACCCAGGTTACGTTCTGTAAGCCTTGAAAATTATGCGTGCATGATAGATATAGGTCAATACCGCCGACTTCCATACTTATGCAAGCATGGATTTTCTGACTTTGGTTAGAACCATTCATAAAAAGCTGGAAATCATCACAACTCAAATAGGTACATTATTTTGCATTTGTGTATTTGTATCCTACGCTATAACCGTTTTTAAAACATGTCTGAATTTGATGAAGCATACAAATCACCTGATAAGCCACTGTATTTACCGGACGGAACTCCGAACTAAATCGATATACCATTCGCTGAAAGCCATTTGGTATTCGATTGCAGACTTGCGCCAAAAATGTTTTAGAACATTCCGCATAGTTACGGAGAGTTGAGAATAGAGTTTTTGTACCTACCTCTGAATTCTTCCAACACGGTGGTTCCTTAAAAAAGGAGTCCTTGAAATTATAATAGTGTATGAAGTAAATAAGATTTTTTAAACTCTTTCTCAGTAAATAAATCAATTATTCATCTAAGACAAGGTGTAGAAACTGTAGACTATAGATAAACACACACATGTAAACACATAGAAAGCAAAATTGTCGCTTAAGCCAATAACGTATATTCGGGGTTCATACATATTAATGACAATATCAGTGTTTCGAAGCCGCACGAAACCATTATACTGAGGGCCATGATACCCTTACATTATACAAAACTAAATGAGTGCAATGGTTATACATCTAAATGTATTATTCAAAGGCTTCTAAGATATTAATAAAGGAACGCCTGCAATTTGTTCACATAGAAATATTTTCTTAAAGTATAACATCAAGCTGCCTCTTCAGAGATGAATTTAGGGAATTCTTTTGTGTAGCCCGGCGTGCAAATTTAAGACTTAGGGTCGGACGGGTTAGGCTTTTATTGAATAAACTCAACACTTTCTAGTGGCCAACCATAATGGTAGAGTTCCATTTATCCATTTTAACATGCATCAGAGTTCCTGCATTAAAATGATTTATAGCAACCCAGCTGATATTCCGTCTGAGCGGAAGTACCACGACGGAAATGCACGAGTATTGAATCCGCCAGCGATATACATAATATATTGCGCTGAAAACTGAACTCTATCACATGGAAATAAATCAGTCAATATTAATGCATGATTGGAGATTCTGCAAGGTGCACTAAGAACCCACAAACACACCCCAAGAACAAGTCAACACACCCCAACCTGATTATTCACCGAATCAAGAAATACTCAACTACGAAAAAACTGAATCTAAATCTTTGCGCTGTGATTACAACGCATGTGTAAGAAAACTATGTATTTACATTTACGATCTGTTGCCCGCGACTCCGGTCGCGTGGAACTCGCGAACCGAGTTTTTTTCGGGATAAAAAGCCTAGCCTGTGTTCCATTCCGGGTCATTATTTATCTATGTTTTAAATTTCAGCCTAATCAGTTTAGTGCTTGTCAAGTTATTGAGTAACAAACATCCAAACATCCAAACTTTCGCATTTATAATGTTGGAGTGATTACGTGTAGGGCTGAATCAAAATGGCAATGTACGCCCTTGTGTTTATAGTCGCCCACAAATGCGAAATTCATCGTACACATGACGTGTTTTCATTAGTTTTGATAGAAAATTGTTTCATCATCGAGTGGTTTTTATTCCCGATAGGTAAGTTAAAATATAATTACTTGGTAAAGTGGAAACTGGATAGTACCTTAGTCAGCTAGCAAAGTTCGAAACTCTAAGTTCACTTACAAGAGCTATTCACATCTCACACAAACACACAAGGCTTTACTTTTGGTGTCCCAGTAACTCTTGTTCTATTCTAGGTACAACTAACAACTTTGTGAGAAGAGGGTAAATGTAATATGTAATTACAGTTTCCATAGAGTCACGAAATTTATGTTATAATTAGGCTGGACTTCCGCTGAAGTTTTTTTTAGCAGCTTTTCTTTTAGAGTTGGAGGGGTGACGAAGATTCAGAATCTTACATAGGTGAGTATGTAGTAGAACCCAACTATTTCAGAGCCGCGTCTTGTTTAATAGCAGTTGAATGATATAAAATCTAATGATAATTACAATATACATTTTATTGATAAAAACCAATATCTCGCGTCAAAGTACATAGATAGTAAGGCCCTACATACTACATAATAAATCATTCAACATATTTTAATTATTGAATTGAGATAATTGATATATCATTTAAAATTATGTATCATATCATGCATGCAAGAGAGATCTCATGAAGCGATCAGCTACAACATAGATACGTCTATTTACTAACGCACAGCAAACATAATTAATAGCCGTGGGAAAACTAATGAACGAGCTAACTGAGCTAATATCGAATGACAGGCTGAACACAACACAGCTTATAAGAGGACTGTCTATACTATGTTTCTGGGAGCGACCAACCCGGCTAACATGATGAACAGACTATGGTTTACTAAGGTTTTTAATGAAAAAATACAGTTTTCTTTAAAAAAAATATAATTTTAGTCTAACTTGAAAAATGAGTGCATAATATTTCGTAGCCTTTTCTGTCAAAATCTACTAAGACACGAGGCCCATATTCAAGAATCATACTTATGTGTGTAAATCGTGACTCAAACATCGATTTGACATAATTTTTCTATGAAGAACTGTCAAAGATCGATGCTTAAGTCGCGATTCACACAAGTATTATATAATTATGTTTCTGGAATAAGGGCCTGAGTGAACTAGTCGTTTTGTTTCTAAGCTGTGTGTTGTGAATAAGCGAAATATTGACTCTAGAATTACCATCTCAGACGATCGATGGCGATTAGCATCTATTAAAATTATACTTGACACACTGATATTATTTAGTAGGTATTGCTATTTATTCATCCTTCCTAAGATAATAAACGTAAGAGTATTTATTGAGTAAGGCACGCTGCTAAGGATAGATTGTTTTGGATGTAATCCTAGCGAACAAATCTGCGGAGAAAAGTTAGTATACTCGTATTTACGAGCATTTTATTAGCTCCTCATTATGTTAGCGAAATTAGGGTTATATTATTTCTGTGTCTATTATTTAACCTTGTAATGCCTAAAAACTATTACTGAATCAAATCAAATGAATAATGAGCACAAAAAATAGAATACAAAATACATAAAGAAAACTTTACCCAAAAACCTAACAAAATATCCATAGGGTAGAAAATTCTTGGATCGAACGGGTAAGCACTCCATTTTGCTTCTCCCCAAAACTAGATTTGAAAGCGGCAAAGATAAAACGGAACTATTTGATAGGCATTGCTTAGTTGCAAATCAAATTGAATAATCGAAGCAACGGATTTCACCAATCAAAACGGAATCAATTTAGCAGATTTCCAATTCAATTTCAAAATCAAACAACACCAAGATTGGCTGCTTTAAATTCCATTCACAAACGTCAGTAGATTGAGCGTAATGCGCTCAGCATTTTCGTTGTCTGACTGTTCAACGATACGAATAAGATATCTTTCGTAGGTTCATTGTCTTGTTTGTTTGTGTTGTATGTACTTTTATTACTATCGTGTTTATGGTACTGGGTGCCCAATTACCCCTTACCTACCCTTACTTAGCATAGTTGTACTTACTCAGAAAACAGTGCTTGAGAGTAAATGACCCAAATCATCCCTAAAGTAATCATAATTTTAGACTCTACAAAGAATTATTTCATTTCATTTCATTTATTTATTCGCATAAATATATGGTAGTTACAGAAGATGTCACACTAAAATAATGTTTCATATATTTTTACCAGTTTAACTGGTGTGCAAATATTAAACAAGTTACTTAAAGTAATATTAAAATAAATTAAAATAAAAAAATTGTATTAAAATCATTACGCTACGCTAGGTGTATTTGTAAAAGCGACACGAACCCTTTTCCAGAAAGTCAGAAACAGAATAAAAACATTCCAATATCAACCATTTCTTTAACTCATAACAAAACTTTTTGTAGGGAAGATCTAGAATTTGCTTTGGTAAGGAATTGAGGGGTGCCATATACACACAATGTTTCCTATAAAGTTCAAGTTTAGGTACTGACATTTTAAGACACAAATTTGTTTCTAGCCTTTTATTGAAATTACAGTTTCTCTCAAAAAATGTGTTATTATTTTTTATGAATTTTGCAACTTCAAGAATGTATGACGGAACTGTTAAAAGTTTTTGGTTTCTAAAAATAGGTTTACACGAGTCATACTATTTCATACCGAATACTGCACGGATACATTTTTTTTGTGCTACAAAGACTCTGGCGATATCTGATGAATTACCCCAAATGACAATACCATACCGAATAATTGAGCAAACATGGGCATGATAAACCATTAGGGCAGTTTGTTTAGATGTAACGTTTTTTACCTTTCTTAATGCAAATACAAACCTATTTATTATTGTACAAATATGATCAATGTGGAGTTTCCATGACAGGTGTTCATCAACAATAACTCCTAAAAATTTCGTGTGATTGATCTGTTCTACTGCTTTGCCACTGGCCGCGACATTTTATATCAATGGTTGCTTGTTGTGTGTCTTAAAGTTTATAATTTTTGTTTTTGAAATATATTTTAAGTTTATTTGTGAAAAGCCAGCTCATAATATTATTTAATGCTTCATTAATTACATGCTCACGATTTAATTCTCTACATTAAAAAAAAAACAGTAGTGTCATCCGCAAATAGAACACACTCATGGTTTATTGCTAGTGGCAGGTCGTTTCTATATAAAAGGAATAATAGCGGTCCTAATATGCTTCCTTGTGGAACGCCCCTAGGATTGATCCTGACATTTGAATCGCAATTCTCTAAAACCTTATTGTTTAATATCGTCACTCGTGTGAACTGCTTCCTGTTGTGTAAATACGAGCTAAACCAGTTTTCTGCGGGACCTCTTACTCCATACTTATTTAGTTTGGCTACAAGAATTTTATGATCTACAAAATCGAACGCCTTGCTGAGGTCTATTAAAAAATAACGCTGATGGTATTATTTTTTAATTAACAGACAAAGACAAAATACTGAATACGTACAGTGGATTACCAGCTTCAAGTAAACGCAACAACAAAATACGTTCAGATTGACTTACTGGCAAAAGCATGTTTTCGTTTGAACAGTTAACTAAACTAAACGCCTGTTGTGTATAAACAATCCATCCATCTTCCGCAAAGCGCACATATAAATAACTACCTAGGCACAGAACAGATATTAGCACACCTAGGTATACATTTGTTTTTTGTCCTTTTATAAATGAGATAGTCTGAATCCTTACGCGAATGTGCCTGTAAGTTCTCACCTACACTGATTTAATGTATGTTTTCTCAAACATACTTCAAACCAGATACTGACGACCAGCATTCAAACTCTTGACAGCTATTTAAGAATCATTCTTTTACGAATCTTTTTTTATAACGGAACAGACGCGAGTTTTACCTGGTGGTAGGACTCTTCAGCAAGAGTCCGTCTTGGCGGGTACCACCGCAGTGTCAGATATTCTACCTCCAAGCAGTAGTGTGCAAGCTGTGTTTATGTGTTACTGTGTTTAGGTTTGAAGGGCACTGTAGCAAGTGAAATTACTGGGCAAAAGAGACTTAACAACAATGTCTCGGGGTGATAAGCGCAGTGCAGTGCCACGCAAACACATAAAAACTTTAAGCTTCGGGTGGCACTGCATCTGTAAGTCAGGCGTGGTGCTTAACATCAGGTGTGCGTCTTGATTGTCTTGTCACTTGCTGAAATAAAAAAAAAAGCCGGAAAGCTCCTATTCGAACGACATAAAGAAACATAAATGCTACAAAAATTTTTCCTACATACTCCGTAAATATGTTTATTCAAAAGTCCATTCGAAGAGCTGCCTCCTCCATTACTTATTGCAGACATAAGTTTTAATAACATACCTGTATCTGGAACATGGATATGCTGTCGTCCAGCATCTGCACTCTGACGGCCAGCATCTTGCCGCCTTTCTTCGGCGTGGCGGGCGGCGTGCGCGACCCGCCGCCGGCGCCGTCCACGCCGGCCGGGGTGCTGGCCGAGTGGTGCATTCGGCCTGCGGGACAAAATATCCATCGTAACTATTTGCAGCCTTAATAATGCCTTATTCATAAAATAAACTATCATTTTAGCAGCTTGCTTCAACAGCATACGAGATTGACTTTATGTAGCTACTTACTAGTTTAAGAAAATTATATTTAGCTGTTGGTTTTCCATAAAACTAAATAAATAAAATAAATCAATAACTTTAATGCTAATTAAGGTATTTAAGGTAGATCTACTGTCATCATCATGACAGCCTTCTATGTTCCCACTGCTGGGACACTAGCCTACTCTCAAGCGAGTGTAACTGGATTAAAATCCACTACGCGGGCGCCGGGACCAGTGGGACTGGACAGCATGTCTGTATTATTTTTTAGTTCTTGGACATTGCGGTTTTTTCCTTCACCGTTTGAGAGCACTGACATTGCGCATGTCAAATTTACTAATAGAAAAATCCATTGTCGCACGACCGGTTTCGAATCCACGACCTTAGGATCGTAGGCGGTGATAACCACTACTAGACCACCAGTGCTTTAAATGATCTCCTGTGTAAAACCTTAATTGATAACTACGTTAAATCATTGATATCTGACACATCCATCCACACACCAAATAGTAATTGTTTTGATAGTCATTATAGAAACATTCATCTCATCCTTATGCTCAGGGGCATAGAATCTGAATTGGTAAGTCAATTTCAGTTAACTAACTAGGTATGTGGACTCGATTTGTGGCAAAGTTATTGTTCATAAATCTATGAGTAAGTTGGGAGTGGAATGATGTCATGCGTTATTCATAGACTAAAAGTTAGACTGAGGCGTTCATTATTTACTTAGACTTAAGCCATGGCTGGGCGAATAAATTATTATCCTTTGAATTGTACTCTAGCTAGAGGGCCATATTCATTATCGAACTATAAAAACCTCTGTTAGCTAATGTGTCTTTCAAATCGTCTATTGTTCATTGACATAAGAATGACAATAATAAATTAGCTGATCCTAATTAGAGTGAGTGGAAAATGCCCGCTATAACATTTCCGTAATTATATTTTCTTACGTCTCTAGGTTTTGTGAAATTCCTTTCGTGTTCGTGCACCATTAAAGTTTATTTAGACCTGCGGCGTAATAACGGGTACCAAAATGTACCTCGATTCGCTTTTGTATCAGAACAGATATTAGTCTCAACTCCATCTAGCCGTAGTTACCGCATTCGGGAGTCAAATGGTACCATAAATCGTATGGTGAGTAGGTACTTTCAATCCTAATCGAGTAGAGCTATTACTGTGCTGTCATTTAAATCTGTTGTCATCAAGGCTAATGTTGATAAGAATTATGAAGATAATAACCAATGTTACATATTATTACAAGTTTTAAACATTGCATGAATGACTTCCCACTTCTTTGTGGCATATCTAGTATCATACAGCTGTTTTAAAATGATATAGGATAATGATTACAAGATAAATGCACTGTAATTTGCACTTATTGCACAGAACTCATAGTAGTACTACGCCTGTTACATTTGTCTTATTCCCGCAACTTCAATTGCGTTGTAACAGGATAAAAGTTGAAGGCTTTGAGCAGCCTATTAAACTCAACCATTAATATTAAATCACCAGAGTAGAGCCACTAACTCAAACAAACTTACTTAATTACTTAGGACAAAGGTATTCAATGTTTCAATCCAGGTCATAAATGAATACCAAATCTTATCAAAATCATTACAGTTGTTATTATGACTTATGATGTAACCACAGAACGAAATATTAGTACTACATGACTGGGTAACATACATCCAATCGCCTAAACTTTTGTATTTGTGATAGGTATACCTAATAGTGTGACTTCTGGTGGATAAATATTCTTGTAGATCCTTAGAGGTTTCAAAAAGCAGTAGCAGTTTAATAGAATCAGTGCTTATAAGTGAACTTGACTTTTCAACAGTGTGACATAGGTATATCAGCGAAAGCTGCTCGTCTATTATTAAAATAAATAAATAATGTAAGGAAATAAAAAGTATGGGTAGGTCTATAACCAGCAGTGGATGTCTATTGGCTGATATAATGAGTCTAATGAGCCATTGCAAATTTGGTACACAAACAGTTGATCCCGCACCTTTCACCTATACTAGACCCAGCATGGGAGTCAGTTATCTGTTATCCAGGGAAAATGCACAATTCATGACATCTCTAGTTTTTTCATTAATGTAATGAAAACTATAGAACTGAGTTACATACACCACTTAGTCAGTTTCTTGTAAGTATTGTTTCAGTGTTTTTATACATAAATGTAACTGCAGAGAACTTTGTGGTAGATAGATTAAGAAAAACAAGCTGTATAGCAAAAGAAGTTTGTCAGCAAGTGAAAAAATTAGAAATCAAGCAAGAAGTCATAAAAAATAATTTTATACATTTATCTAAAAGACTTACCAGGTAATGTGTGATATCCTATAGTGGACAGGTGTCCAGTGGAATTGCAGCTTCCAGGTGGTAGATCTGAGTCCATCATAATGTTATAGTTTCACTCCGTCTCAAACCAAAATCAGCTGGCACTTTTGATGCCATTGTCAACTACATCAAAATCACTGTTGTCTAATTATCTGATCAGAGAAGACAAGTTTTACATGTCATTTCAATGATAATTTTATGAGCAGCTATGAGAGATGTAACTATGTCATATTTTCACTCAAAGAGTAGCTAATAGCAAAATGTTTTACTCAAAGAGCTTTAAAACCCACACAAATCGCATACTTAGCTTTTATACTTCAGCGAAAAATTCTAATAAGCTGTGAAAGAGCAGTCACCTAAAGGATCATTGCATGATGGATGCAAACCGGCGGCGGCGGCGCCCCAGATTCCCACCCCTAACATAAATAGTTAGGCTGGATGCAATAACCAGAATATAGGTCAACGGAGGTGTGCCCGGTCGCAACGACAGAGACGCACGCAGTCTCCTGCCGCGGCGAATCACAATTTATTAAACCAGTCAAAACCTTGGATCTAATATCCTGTTCAACTTCCGTTTAGAACCAAACACTAATCCATGGGCTTTTCAAAATCTATAGGCATTATGGAGATATAAACATCCCTCTGAAAACATCTGATCTTACTTTCTAACAACCGCAGATGAGAGAGAAAAACGTCGCAACGAAAAACCAACTTTGACAAACATCATTCGTTACCCTCAGTTACCTCGCCAGAGACATTGATCTTCACGATAACCACTATCAATTCTCACACGAATATTTGAGAAAACGGACCGAAACGTCGAGTACGCGTGCGAGCTAAATTCAGCAGAATTCACGCCCAGAAATGCAACTGAGCCGACGGCGACGCGGCCATATTTATTTACAAAATTCGATTTGATGTTGCCCCATCATTTGAATTGATTACTTACTACCATTTCTACCACCGCGCCGCGCGCCGCATAAGCACCGCAAGAAAAAAGATAACACGCATTGTATGTTTTATCGTTTTGATTTCATTGCATACTTAAACTTGTTTCATTTTATTCTATTGTTATTATTACAAATCCAATGACTTCTAATAAATCTAAGCACATTAAATATTTTTTTATTTTGGAGCAAGGCAAGCCCAAAATTGTTATCAATGACAAGATTGTCAGTTATCAATAACAGTCTAGTCAGACAGTGAATGTCCATGGATATGTCAAAATTTATAGTTGTCAGTCAATCAATGGTTGTCAAACTCTGTCAAAGTAGTTCATAAACACTGGGTGCTGCTGTGCTGCGTGTGTGCGTTTTTGTAGGTAATATATATATTTTGTGATTCAAAATTCAGTTTTTAAAGTGCGTTCCTGAAACCATATTATGAAGAGACAAACAACACAAGCCCTTAATTAGGACCAGTAGGCAGACATGGAAACTACACCATTAATAACCAGGCCCAAAAAGAAGCCACTATGGTCAAGGTAAATATATTTTTTATTGTTATCTTTATCTTGTTGAGGTCCTTGGATTCTCATCATTATTGTTTTGTTGTAGATTGCCGTTCCTCACGTTTCGCAAGAAAGAGTTGAGCTCTCGCGAGATTTATATAGGTCAACTGCCTGAAGAAGAGTATCCACTAAATTATGTTTGCAATCAAGTAAGTTTATTATACATTTTCAATAACACCCTTGATTTGCCTTGCATGTTGTACTCGATGAACTATAATAACATCTCATTAGCGAACAACAAAGTCATTGTTCTATCTATGTGTGTATAATTCAATTTACATTGAGTTCAGTTGTAATTAGCACTGTTGGGCTTGCTATCAATATGTCGAATATTGTCTATCTACTACTGATAAAAAAAGACACGGTTTCCTTTGTACTTGATATTATTGTAATAAAGAAATATGTTTTAACTTATTTCATTCACTATGAAAATTGAGCTTAATTGACCGAGCGAGCGAAGCGTCTCAGTTTCGAGAGGCCAAAAATGCATTTTTTGGTTGTCAGTTTGTCTGGTCAGTTTGTGTTCTCGCCTACAGGTCGCATTTTTCAACCAATCTGGTTGAAACTTGGTATACAGGTTCTATGACTTTATGGAATTTTATTGTAGTTGGGGATTTTTGATAGGGGGCGTACTTTTTCCAAAAAGGGACTAAAATTGGGCTGCTGAATATCTCCACCTAATGTGATTTGATTTCGATGATTTTTATTTTATTTGAAAGGTAAGTATTAAGTTTGTCTGATATTTGGTGAAGATCTGATGAGGATCTTCAGCGTGATGAGCAAAATAGCTCCTTAAAATGCAGTATGTTGCTCACTTTAAAAGTTTGTGATTGCGAGGTCTACTGTTCGGAGAACTGCTAGTAGTATGTAGTTTTAACTGGGGGAAATAAAATTGGTGATGGTTTCAACTTAGTTTATTTACAGAAATACAACATCTTTACATTCCTGCCGCTGGTGCTGTTTGAGCAGTTCCGTTTCTTTCTCAACTTGTACTTCCTGGTGATGGCACTTAGCCAGTTCATCCCAAGCATCCGTATTGGGTACCTGTACACATACTGGGGTCCTCTCTGCTTTGTGCTTGCTGTGACACTGTTTAGGGAGGCCGTTGATGACTTTCGAAGATTTAGGTAAGTCTAGAAAAACAGGCATGATTTATTTATTTATATATATATATATATATAACAGATGCTCACAAACTTAAAGTTTACACGCATTTGATGAGCCATTATTACAGTGTTTACAACAATGTTTCAAAGAAAGATACACATAAACTACCAAACTGATGAATCGTCATATGGAACAGATCAACATACTGTGGCTGATTAATGATGTTGGTTAGCTTTAATCATTGGACTCTCCATCTGAATTTGGGAAAATCCTTTCTTGCACCCTCCATAGCTTAATTTTGGAAAATCTTTTCTTGACTTTCTTAATTTAATAGTATAAGATACCCTCCTGCAGGGCTATTAGGCAACTATGTTGCATCCATATTCAATCCACTACCTGTCAATAAACACTCATATTCATACAAAATATGTCAGGTTTTTATTGAAACTGCGCATTGATTTGTCATATACCAGTTTTTTTTTACACTAGTTGACCCGCGCGGTCTCGCTCGCGTTATTTTTTTCGCATTATTTTTCATATTTACTCCTACGAACATTTCAAGACCAATAAAAATACTTTGACTTTGACTTTAACCAAATCGATCCAGCCGTTCTCTAGTTTTAGCAAGCCTAACGCACAGCAATTCATTTTATTAAAAAAAAAAAGAAGAAAATATGTAGTAATGCTAAGAAGGTTGCATCTGTTAGTAGCATAAATATTTTTCCAGACGCGACAGAGAAGTGAACAGGCAGCGCTATGAGCGCATCGCTCTGGAGACGTCAGCACGTGATGTAGACTACCAGCCGTACGCCACGGAACGCGTGCCGGCTTCAGAGCTGCGTGTCGGAGACATAGTGATGCTGCACAAGGGCCAGCGGGTGCCGGCAGATATGATACTGCTGCGAACCAATGAGACTATGGGCACAGTCTTTATAAGGACAGACCAGTTGGATGGCGAAATTGACTGGAAGTTGAGGTAATTCTGTAAAAATAGAATACCACTCCAACTAAAGTAAAAGAAGTATTGTGTATTTTCAGAATACCATTCCCTACCAAGTAATAAATAATGCTGGACAACCCACACAGCATCATCTAGCCCCAAGCTAAGCAGAGCTTGTGTTATGCGTACTAGATGACTCATTACATAGATAGTTTTTTTTTTATTATACTTAAAAAATAAAATACCCAGAACCCCCAGAACAAATATTTGCAAATCGTGCATTGTGCATCGTGCATCGGGTAACAAACCCGCAACCTCCTGCGTCGCAGGCAGACCTTCGCCTGCGACTGTTTTTCGACTGAGTTTTTAGCCTGCCCAAAGGCCTAACAAAACTAAGAAGTATTGTTATATTTTCAGAATACCTCTCTCGACTACACAGAAGCTGCCTACGGACGCGCATCTGCTGGACATAAACGCTCAGATCTTCGTGGAGAAGCCGGTGAAGGATATCCACCAGTTCGTGGGCACTTGCATCAGGCGGGACGAGGAGGAGAGCGACGCGCTGGATATCGAGAACACGCTGTGGAGCGGCTGCGTCGTCGCCTCAGGGCAGGCTACCGGCCTTGTTATCTACACAGGTGGGTTTTTGACCGAGCTAGCGAAGCGTGTCTGGCAAAATCTTTAGTCTGTCAGTTTGTTGGTATAGTACTGCCGGCAGATCACTATTCAATATCATTTATTGCATCATAATTCTATATATATAAAAATATCTATCTATGTATTGTATTGTATTAAGTATATATCAGTCATCTAGTACCCATAATACAGCTCTGTTTAACAGCAGCTTACTTTGGGGCTAGATGATGCTGTGTGGATTGTCCAGCATTATTTATTTATTTATTTATAATTATGAGGGTAATACTGCAATGTCAGGTCTTAAGGATCTCGGCCGTCGTGAAGTTTTCCGCCGTTTCGATGCGCAGTGGAGCTTTTTTGAACTGAGTTGTCTTTGCGCACCACAAACAGCTAACTTCACGACAGCCGAGGTCCGTTGGCAGAACTCTTCTACTGGTTGTTTAACAACCAGTTCAGAAACTTGGTATGCAGGTTTTACGACCATAGATATTTTGGTTGGCGGTTTCTTTAAATTTTTGATTGGAGGAAGTACCCTGCACCGGTTACTTCCTCCAAAAAGGGGCAAAGTGGGGGTTACTGCCCAGAACAGAAAAGTTTTTTTTGTTTTATTGATTACTGGATATTTCCGTCTTATGAGAACCTATATTGATGGTTCTAAGACTCAGACTCTAAGATGGTTTATCAGAGGAGGAAAACTAGGTAATTGGTCCTGGGTCATTGATACAATTTGAACTAAGATACCTACTGCATATAATATGTATACGTGCATAGCGATGGATAGCTCTATATACCTAGTACCTGCACCGATCGAACTACCAACTTTAAATTTTAAGCTTAATATATATTTTTTTTTTTTAATCTCCTTTTTTCTTGCAATCTGCCTTTCTGGGCATTGAGCTAGAGTTTTGTCTCCTCTTGCATTTTGACATGGATGGAGTAGGCCCAGTGGCGTATCCATATTATGAGTTCGTCTATATTATATATATTATTTAATATATATAGCTTATAATAAGTGAACTGTAAAGTTTTTTTCATGAGTCTAATAAAGTTATTTAAACCGAGGTAAATTTACGATGTTCCAACGCAAACAACAAAAACGGCTCAGCTCGCGTTTTGAGCCACTTGAACGATAGCAATAGCCCGCTCCAAGTTCGAGCTACTGGACACGACTAAACTCGCATTTTGAAGCAGTTGAACCACGTTAATAAAAACCTGTTCCAGGCAGTGAGACCCGCAGCGTGATGAACAACGCGATAGCCCGCTCCAAAGCCGGCCGGCTGGACCTGCAGATCAACGACTTCACCAAGCTCCTGTTCGGGGCGACAGTGTTCGTGTCTCTCCTACTGATCACGCTGAAGGGCTTCGCGGGGCCCTGGTACTGGTTCCTGTTCCGATTCGTGCTGCTCTTCTCGTATATTATTCCTATTAGGTGAGTGAATACTTCTAATAAAACAAAATGCTAGAAAAAATAATAAATAATGCTGGACAGTCCACATATCATCATCTAGCCCAAAGCTAAGTAGAACTTGTGTTATGGGTACTAGATGACTGATATACATAATACAATACAATACAATACATAGATAAATATTTTTTATTATAGATATAAAATACCCAGAAGAAATATTTATTTTGCAGTTCGTACAAACATTTGTTCTAAGGCGGGAATCGAACCCGCAACCTCCTGCGTCGCAGCCGAAACACACCACTGCGCCACATCGGTCGTAACAAAGAAGCAAATGTTTGTTCTTACCCGCACTTCTTATCAGTAATGCTCGCATTGCTGTGTTCCAGTTCGAAGGATATGGTTTCACATGACTTTCGATTAACGTCTCAAAGTGGCAACACACAAGTGATAGGCTACGGAAACCGCTTATCATCAAGTGGGCCATATGCTTGGTTGCCACTAAAATAAAAATCTATGGTATCTCTAGTGGTATAAAAAATAATCTATAGTACCACAACACGGGACCCGAAATAAAGTATTAGCAGACTCAGAGGTCGTAAAAAAAAAAGGAGATATGTAAAAGTAAAAATAATTATAAAAATGCAATCCAATCTTTTTCCAGACGGGCAGCATATTATAAACTTATATTAAAAATAAAAACATAAATTCTTCTCTTAGTTTGCGAGTGAATCTGGACATGGGCAAAGTATTCTACTCATGGGCCATCCAACGCGACAAGGAGATCGAAGGCACGGTGATGCGTTCCACCACCATCCCCGAGGAGTTGGGCCGGATCCAGTACCTCCTGGCGGACAAGACTGGCACCCTGACGAAGAACGAGATGGTCTTCCAGAAACTGCATCTTGGGAATGCGCTTTTTCATAAAAATAACTTTCATGAGGTGAGTTCACTGACCTCACAACTCAGTTGGTTGTAGCTCTGCCTTCCATGCTGTAGAGACAACCTGTTAGCATAACTAGATAGTGCAGGTTCGATTCCTACCCAGAACAAACATGTGTAATGAACATAGGTGTTAGTTTTGTTTGTGTCTGGGTGTTATAATGTATTATGTTATGTATTTAAAAGAAAAAAAGTTAATTAGCTTAGGTGTAAAGCTTATTCAATACAATCACATAAATTACTTTGAATTGTTGTATAAACCATAAATTTACACCAATTCCCTGCGCGAGAAAATGGCATTCATATACTTAAAGGGACTTTTAAACAAGTTTATGTTTATTTTATTTATTTGTTTATTTATGTCAGTACAAAATACATATTAGGCTCGTATTTGACAGTTCACTTCATAAAAAAGTAGGTTAGAATCAATATTGGCTTTTTCCCACAGATAGAATCCCTCCTGACACAGTACATCACAAACGACGCTCCGTCACTGGCCACATCTCCGAGCACTTCCACACACGACATGGTGTCAGCGACGCCGCGGCAAGTGTGGCAGGCCGTGCTGGCTGTCGCGCTGTGTCACAACGTCACACCTGTCTACGAAGTGTCTGTGGACACGGACGAGGCACAATCAGGTGAACATCACCATTTTCTATTTTTTTTTATACAACTGAAGTGGCAACCAAACGTACGGCCCACAAGAGATGGTAAGCGGTTACCGTAGCCTATTGACGCTTACAATACCAGAGGTATCACTCGCAGGTTGCCACCTTGAGGCTAAGATCATTACTGCTTGGCGGCAGAAATAGGCACTAACGACACTAAACATCATTAACATAACAGCTGATAGATGTCCACTGCTGGAAATACACAATACTCATTACTTTTATTGTCATCACATTGGTAGGTATAGTTCTCTCGGCGGATCTAGGCATCCGTGAAGTTAGCCGTTTGTGATGCGCAAAGACAATTTAGTTAGAAATGGAATGTACAATATGGACAAACCTAGAATGTTGTGTAAAAAAAAAAATATTATATTGGCATCAAAATAACATGGTCTAGTGGTAGTGACCCCGCCTTTCGATCATAGGGTCGTGGGCTCGAATCCGGTCGTGCACCAATGGATTTTTGTATTCGAAAAATGTATGTGCGCAATGCCAGTGCTCTCATACGGTGAAGGAAAACATCGTGAGGAAATCGACATGTCCAAGAACTAAAAATTCGAAAGACACGTGCCATCCACCAATCTGCATTGGGTTCGCGTGGTGGATTAAGACCCAATCACTCTCGCCTGAGAGTAGGCCAGTGTCCCAGCAGTGGGAACATTAGAAGGCTGTCATGATGTCAAGAGTAGTAGAGTTCTTTGTGATGGAGTTCGTCCGGGAAGGACTACCACCATACCTATTTCTGCCGCCAAGCAGTAATGCTCGCATTGCTGTGTTCCGGTTCGATGGGTATGGTATCCGATGAAATTACAGGCACATGAGACTTTCCATCTATCGTCTCAGGGTGGCAACCCGTGAGTGATATAATATAGGCTGCGGTAACCGCTTACCATCTTGTGGGCCGTACGCTTGGTTGCCACTTTAGTTGAATAAAAAATATGTGGTTAACGTAATTTGCTAAAAATGTCTTTGTTTTTTTTTTTATACTACTGAAGTGGTAACCAAGCGTACGGCCCACTTGATGGACAGCGGTTACCGTAGCCTATGTACACATGCAACATCATAGATATCACTAGCGTGTTACCACCCTGAGACCTGAATATGAATAAATCTGAATGTAATGCAGATATGGGCAGCTCCGTGATGTCGGAGAGCTGCGGCGGCGCGGTGCCGCAGCAGCAGCTGTGCGACTACCAGGCGTCCAGCCCCGACGAGGTGGCGCTCGTCAAGTGGACTGACATGGTACACTTTCATTCAATAAAATAATAAATAATAGTACATTATGATACTAGTGTGTAACATTGGTGATTACCGCTGAGGCGCCATTGAGACCTGAGCGCTCCCGTGCTTCGGAGGGCACGTTAAGCAGTCGATCCCGGCTTTTTCAAAGTTGTTAGGCCATGACAGAGGCCTTCGGGCGGCCCAGAAACGTCACCAGAGTTGGCCAATGACTCATACGATCGAACGAACGATCAGTCAGTACCCATAATACAGCTCTGTTTAACAGCAGCTTACCTTGGGGCTAGATGAAGCTGTGTGGATTGTCCAGCATTATTATTTATTTATTTATTTAAAAATATTAGTGCGATTCATTAATTTCTCTTTTCATTTATTTATTGCTTCACTGACCGCGCCCCGCGGTGTTATTTATCTCACGGGAACAGAACATTTTTGACGACCGATGCGTCGGGCGAAGGTCAGCGACGCAGGAGGTTGCGGGTTCGTTTCCCGCCTTGGAACAAATGTTTGTACGATCTGCAAATATTTGCTCCGGGTGTTCTGGGTATTTCTAAGTATAATAAAAAATATCTATCTATGTATATTGTATTAAGTATATCAGTTATCTTATACTCATAACACAAGCTCTGCTTAGCTTGGGGCTAGGTGATGCGGTGTGGATTGTCCTGCATTATTTATTTATTTTTCCCATATTCCCGATAATCTATACCCGTGCTAAATTTTATACAGATCCGTTCAGCCGTTCTGGCGTGATACTCCCACGAACATCCAAACTGTCCCTATTATATGACTATATTGATGACAGAGCTAGCGAAGTGTCTCAGTTTCGAGGTTGGCCAAAAATTGCTTTTGTTTGTCTGTCAGTGATTTTATATAAAATTGGTAATGATACGATGAGGATATTCGGTCTGATGAGCAGAATAGCTCCTCAAAATGCAGTAAATTGCACACCTTTAAAAGTTGGTGTTTGCGAGGTCTTATGTTTGGAGAAATCCTAGTCTTACCTGGAGGTAGGACTCTTCAGCAAGAGTCCATCTTGGTGGGTACCACCGCAGTGCCAGATATTCTACCTCCAAGCAGTAATGTGCAAGCATAACTGTGTTTAGGTCTGAAGGGCACTGTAGCAAGCGAAAGAGACCTAACAACAATGTCTCAGGGTGATAAGCGCAGTGCAGTGCCACGCAAACTCTTAAACCTCATGCTCATGAGCTAATGCCAACATGAGCCTTACCTAGTTCGATTAGCACCACACTGAAGCTTTATGATGAAGAGGGATCATCAAAGAATAGCTAGGAACCCAGCAGAGTTTGTTTGCCAGATTCTTCTAGGCTGGGGCGCGTGGAAGTGGCGTAAATTCACCTAGCTTTAAGACGTTTCAAAATGATCCTTGTGATATTATTGAATAAATATATTTTTTACTTAATTTACTTGCTGACATAAAAAAAAACATGTTACTAATTATATTAGTGCATACTCCAGATGGGCGTGTCGTTGTACAGTCGAGACCTGCACAACATATCGCTGAAGCTGCGCGCCGCCAACCAGATCCTCAACTACACCATCCTCCAGATATTCCCCTTCACCAGCGAGACCAAGATGATGGGCATCATTGTACAGGTAGCTCCCATTATTTATAAAACTGTGGTTTCACATAAACTTACTGAAAATATAGATAGATAGATAACTCTTTATTGTTACACCAAAGAAACAGTTAAAACTAAAAATAAATTCAAGCGATTTGTGGTGGTACAATGGGCGGCCTTATCGCTAATAGCAATCTCTACCAGGTGACCTTAGGAATATATCTAAGTGTTAAGTTGTTTGTTTTATTTGTACTATGTAGGTAAGTTCGTATGAGTCAGTGGCCAACTCTGGTGACAGAGTTTCTATGCCGCCCGAAGGCCTCTGTCATGGCCTAACAACTTTGAAAAAGCCGCGACCGACTGCTTAACGTGCCCTCCGAAGCACGGGAGCGCTCAGTTGAAATTGCCACTGGCGGTCACCCATCCAAATGATGAGTACGCGGAACAGTGCTTAACTTCGTTGATCTGTTAGGAACAACTTAGCCAGCTACGTCACGAGCGCTCCATACTCCTCCATTTGTACTAAAAATGTGCCAAATGTTAAATTGTTTCTGTGGTATGTCTGCCATATCCTTCCAATATTATTAGTTCTTCTATTATTCTTCTTCTTTACTTCAATAACGCGTGGACGCAAGTGAGTTTATTCGTAACAAACAAATACAAATATTTCCTCTTCATAATATAATAGCCGATCGACATAATAGCCGATCTGCCCCAGCTTCACACGGGTGCAATGAAAACTTAAGCACCCGTGCGAAGCCGGGGCGGGTCGCTAGTAATAAATATAGCCTATGATAATCTAGTATTATAATGCTGAAAGAATTTTTGTAATCGGACTAGTAGTTTTCGTAACAAACAAAAGTTTAAAAATAATAATATACCTTAATTTGATTGTTTTTACACTGTTTTACATGACATTTAGATTTAGAATAGTAATTGAATTTTGATATATTTAAGTCTGGTTCCGTCAAGAACCAAGTCGGGACTGCATGAGACTGCTGGCTAAAAGTGCAGACATGCAGTTTTAGCATTAGGCATTTTTACTGACAAACGAGGGTTATAACAGAGTGGTGTTTGTCCCCAGGAGGAGTCGTCCGGCAACATCAGCTACTACGTGAAGGGCGCGGACGTGGCGCTGGCGAGGCTGCTGCCCGCCGGCTGGCGCGCCGAGTGCAGCCAGCTCGCTGCCGACGGTCTTAGGACCCTGGTCGTGGCTAAGCGATCGCTCACCAAGAACGACTTCTTGGAGTTCGAAGTACGTCTTTATTAACCGGAACACAAACACAGAGCAATGCATTATTGCTTGGCGGCAGAAATAGGTATGGTGTCTAGACGACGACTCTATATCTAAAAATTGAAGGCCGGAATTTTGTCAACATTTCTTCTTCTTCTTTTCCATAAAAGATTCATACTCTGTGGCTAGAGAAAAGAGTCCATACTCTGTGGCTTATTTGCCACAATTCTGCCAGTGTCAAGTGTATTATTTTGATTGTCGCTTAGCAACGTAAAGAAACGAAACTTGGAAAGAAATGGTGACTTTTCTTTCAAAATTCCTTTGGAAAGTCTTTGACTAAATTACCAACCAACATTACCCCTCCATTTCAATTACTTATATTTGTGCTAAGTAAACAAGTTAAATTGGATAAACTGCCACCAAAACGCAATAAAACTTAAAATAACACAAGAAAAATAATTAAAATAAGAGGACGGAGGAGGAGGAGAAAACGACATGGTTTTGACAAAATAGCCAAAGACAATCTTGTCAACATTTACAACCAATTGTCAAAATTGACAGTAAGTGCTTGATTGTTTTTTGGGTCTGTCTTTGGCTATCTTACTTGTAAGTACTTGTAAACTTGTAAGTAATTTTTATAAGTACTAATATTTTGTGTCTCTTACGAGTACTACTCCTTAGAGCCCATAAAGGATCTGTAAGCAATGATCTCAAATATCATAGTCATATTTATATTCTATCTTTTCTATTCGTAATAAAATTATGTGTTTGTGTTTTAATCACAGTCAGAGTACAAAGAAGCCCGTCTCAGTCTCACAAACCGCAACGAAAAGACTGCAGCCGCTATGTCAAAGTTATACCACGGCTTGGAACTACTGTGTTTGACCGGAGTTGAAGACAGGCTAGCTGAGAATGTGCCTAGAACTCTCGCCATGTTGAGAACCGCTGGGATAAAGGTAACGATAAGATTTTGCAATAAAAGTACAACATAAATGCCCTTATTCATTAAAGGAACTGTAATTTTAGGAGCTTGCTATGTATATGGTCCTTGTTATCATTATGTCATTGACCAAAGACGACAAAACATATTTTGAAAGACACTTTAGCTAACAGAAGTTAATAAGTCGTTTATGAATAAGGTCCTAGGTCCCAGAGTTTGCTAGCTGAATGAGCAGGCTACAGCTTTTAAGACAGACAACCACTGAGGAATAAAGGTTATCATGAATCAAGGTCCCATAGAATTGTCCCCAATTAGATAGATTTATTTGTTACTGTTACAGGAAGTCTGTGTATCAATCATTCATTAACATACCTTAAACCTCAGCTAATATGTCTTTCAATCATCGACTTTGTTAATTGATATAAGAATTATAATGAAATACAATATTTAGCAAGCTGTTAAAATGACAGTTTTAATGAACAAGGGCAGCAGACTTTCTTCATAGAATGCTAAAGCCCTTGTAGATGTTGATGATATTGAAGATGGTGATTAGTTAAGCGCCTCTTGGTTTTCAGATCTGGATGTTGACAGGCGACAAGTTGGAAACGGCGCTGTGCATTGCGCGCTCGCTGCACCTCGGCGGCGGCTCCAGCTGGCTCACAGCGAGGGACTGCGCCAACAGACGCGACGCGTACGAGCTCCTCGAGACGCTGCTCAGAGCTGACTCCACCACTGATCTTATTATTGAGGGGGAGACTTTGGAAGTTAGTACAACTCTCCAATTGCTTAAATCTAAGCAATTCGAGGCTATACATGTGACTATTAATTGTTTATTTGTGAAAGAAAACATAGTGGTTAAAAAAAAAACAAAAAGAGAAAGAATGAGCTTTTTGTTTGCATAGTGAACTTAAAATCCAATCGCTATCGGTTGAGAGTAGATCAGTGTTTTGAAGCTTCTGTAGCTCGAAGGTTCTAACTGTATAAACATTAGAATAAATTACAGGTTTGCCTACAATCGTACGAAGAGGAATTCGTGGAGGTTCTTCAAAATTGCAGTGGCGTTGTGGTCGCGCGGTGCTCCCCCACGCAGAAGGCGAGGGTCGCGCGACTATTGCGCCGTCGCGGGCACGTGGTTGCGGCGGTGGGCGACGGCGGGAACGACGTTGCTATGATACAGGACGCTGATATAGGTTGGTGCTGTGCATAGACCAAGAGGCATAAGACGGAACTCAAAGAGGTTCTCCAATGCTGTAAAAGCGTAGTTTTGCGGTGATCTCCCACGGAGAAGATGAGGGGATACAGGACGGCTATATGGGTTGGTGCTGTGCATAGACCAAGAGGCATAAGACAGAACTCAAAGAGGTTCTCCAATGCTATAAAAGCGTAGTCTTGCGGTGATCTCCCACGCAGAAGACGAGGGTCGTGTGACTTTTGCGCTATTGTGGGCACAAGCCGCTGTCGTTATGATAAAGGACGGGTATATAGGTTGGTGACATGCATAGACCAAGAGGCATAAGACGAAACTCAAAAAGCTTTGAAAGCTGCAGCGCGGAACGGCGCCATTTACATTTGTTTTTTTATTAGTTATAGACAAGCGTATGACCACCACCTCGCCTGATGGTAAGTGATGGTGTGGTCGATGTTAAGTTAGTTAAGCTGTCGGTTTCGGCTTTTTAAAGTTGCTAGGCCATAAGCTTCGTCACCATTTCCATTCTTGTTTTTAATATATATAAATGATCTACCCCGGCTTGTTAGGAACGATCATGAGATTGTACTGTTTGCTGATGACACGTCACTTTTATTTAAATTAAAGCGACAAGAGACTAACTTTGACAAAGTAAACAATGCAATCTCTAAAATTGTAGGGTGGTTTAATGTAAACAACTTATTGTTAAACGAAAATAAAACGAAATGCGTTCGTTTCATACTACCTAATGTAAAACAAAACCAAACTAATATAAAAATAAAAGATGAAAAGCTAGGCCTTGTGGACACCACAGTTTTTCTAGGCATAACCTTAGATAATAAACTGCAATGGGGCCCACACATAGATAAATTGTCGAAGAGACTTAGTTCTGCAGCATACGCAGTCAAAAAGATCCGTCATTTCACCGACGTCGATACAGCCAGACTAGTTTATTTCAGCTACTTTCACAGCATTATGTCTTACGGTATTTTGTTGTGGGGGAGTGCTGCAGATATTAACACCATATTCGTGTTGCAGAAGAGGGCTGTTCGCGCAATTTATAACATGGGTCCCAGAGAATCACTTAGAGATAAGTTCAAAGAAATTAATATTATGACAGTGCCCTGTCAATATATTTATGAAAATCTTATGTATGTTCGCAAAAATATTAATCTGTTTAAAAAAAATTGTGATAATCATAATGTTAATACTAGAAATAAAAATAAACTCGCTGTTCCCACAGTTAGGCTCACTAAGGTCAGTAAATCTTTTAAAGGGCAATGTGTACGCTTCTTTAACAAAGTCCCAAGCGACATACAAAATTTATCAATTGTCAAATTTAAAAACTTAATTAAACAAAATCTGTCTCAAAAAGCTTACTATAAAACAACCGATTACCTAGATGATAAAAAAGCTTGGGACGAATGTGCTCCAACTCTACTTGGAATCCATAACAATAGCAAGGGTCATGCCAAAAAAACGATAGGAACCCAGCCGGTGTTGTTGCCAGTTCTTTTACGGCATGGGCGCGTTGGAACTGGTGTAAATTTTCCTAGCTTGTAAGACGTTTCAAAGTGATCCTTGTGATTCTACTGAATAAATAATTTTTGATTTTGATTTTGATTTTGATTTTGACCAGAGTTGGCCCAGTGACTCATATAAAATGATTTACTTTAGTACCCGGTTTCAGGTGTGGGCATAGAGGGGGCGGAGGGGCGCGCGGCGTCGCTGGCGGGGGACGTGAGCGTGCGTGAGTTCCAGTGCCTCGGGCGGCTGCTGCTGGTGCACGGCCGCCGCGCCGCCACGCGCTCCGCCGCGCTCTGCCTCTTCATAGTGCACCGCGGACTCATCATCTCCACTATGCAGGTACATTGACGATCTCATTGGCGCGGTGCGCAGCGAGAGGTGGCGGGTTCGATCCCCGCTATGGAACAAATCCGGTTCGAAAGGTATGGTTTCCGATGAATATACAGGCACATGAGACTTTCCATCTATCGTCTCAGGGTGGCAACAAGTGATATCTCTGATGTTGCAAGCGTACATAGGCTACGGTAACCCATTACAATATTATTTTTCTTTATTGAACTTAAAACCGTTGCCCTCTGACATAACCAGAGTATTTTCTTACATACTATCGTTAATATAATCTTTATTTACTAATGAGCTAGAAATGAAAAGGATTTTACAATATTACGAAATTTTTTCGTGTTTTCTTGTTTCTATATACATATTTATCTATATCTAACTAAATCGCTATATTTTAAGTCTTATTACAATAAGTTTCTTCTTAATATCTGTTATACATAGTATTACTATTTTGTTATATTTTAAATATCTATCTATTATTAACATTATATATCTTTATTAAAGACTATGCTAGTTACATAATATTCCCGCTTACCATTAAGTGGGCCGTAAGCTTGGTTGCCACTTTAGTTGTGTAAAAAAATGTTTTCATGATCTGTAAGTATTTGTTTCGAGTCTAGGTGTTTTTATGTATTCATCATGACAGCCTTCTAATGTTCCCACTGCTGGGACACTGGCCTACTCTCAGGCGAGAGTGATTGGGTCTTAATTCACCACGCGGACCCAATGCGGATTGGTGGATGGCACATGTCTTTCGAATTTTTAGTTCTTGGACATGCCGGTTTCCTCACGATGTTTTCCTTCACCGTATGAGAGCACTGGCATTGCGCACATAAATTTTTCGAACGGAAAAATCCATTGGTGCACGACCGGGTTTGAACCCACGACCTTAGGATCGGAAGGCGGGGTCACTACCACTAGACCACCGGTGCTCTCCGGTTTTATGTATTACAAGTATGTATTTACAAAAAAAGAGTCGAATCGCTTTGCTTAGTTCGGAACTAGATGGCGCTGTGTAAACTGTCTGCCATTATTTATTTATTTATTTATTTACATATAGATAAAACATGACAGTTTACACCAAGGAGTTATATCTAATTACATTTACAGAAAAAATCAAACAAAAATTAGGCACATAAAATTCTAATATAATTGATAGATTCAGGCGTTACTTTGCGGAAATCCATTACAAAATAAAAAACAGACGAAAAATCTCTAGTACTATTCCGCTTAACCTTTTTACCCTCATCAACCTCATCAGTGCCTCATCGTGACCTCATCAGTTAATAGGTTAAGCGGAATTGTACTAGAGATTTTTCGTCTGTTTTTTACATAAAATTCTTACAATACTAAAATAGAATAAAACACATATGAAAATAATATAAAATTAAAACAAAACAAAACAAATTAAACGTATTGCCAACAAACAGTTAACGGATGTACCTAATGTAACAAGTGTCCGTAATCTATGTAGCTATTTAAAGTGTGATTTATTTATTTGTCGCTACTAGATACATACCTAAATCAGGGGCAACTGGTACAATGACAGCAAAATTTAATTGGCTTTCTGTTTACTATTTTGTATAATAATATAAGTAAGTATGATTAGCTGTAAGTTTTCCAAAGAGTAGTAGAGTTCTCTGTGATAGAGCTCGTCCGGGGAAGGACTACCACCATACCTATTTCTGCCGCAAAGCAGTAATGCTCGCATTGCTGTGTTCCGGTGTGAAGGGTATGGTTTCCGGTGAAATTACTGGCACATGAGGCTTTCGATCTTAGCCTCAAGGTGGCAACCCGCAAGTGATACCTCTGGTATTGCAAGCGTCCATAGGCTGCGGTAACCGCTTACCATCTTGTGGGCCGTACGCTTGGTTGCCACTTCAATTGTATAAAAAAAAAAAAAAAATACAAAATAAAAAAATAACAATACAATATGTAATATAATGATGACTGATTTCGAAATGCTGTTCTATTGTGTTCCGCAGTATCGGAAACAAATGCAAAAAATAACTTGCTTTTGCTGAAATTAATGGTGCAAATAAATGATAAATAAATAAATAATAAAATAATAGTAATAAATAATGCTGGACAATCCACACAGCATCATTTAGCCCCAAGGTAAGCTGCTGTTAAACAGAGCTGTGTTTATGGGTACTAGATGACTGATATATACATAATACAATACAATACATAGATAGATATTTTTTATTATATATAGAAAATACCCAGAACACCCGGGACAAATATTTGTAGATCGTACGCACATTTGACCCGAGGCGGGAATCGAACCCGCAACCTCCGCGTCGCAGGCGGACCTGCGCCCGCTGCGCCACATCGGTCGTCAAATAAAATAAAGGATCCTCGTTTGTTCCAGGCGGTGTTTTCTGTGGTGTTTTACTTTTCGTCGGTGTCTCTCTACCCTGGCTTCCTGATGGTCGGCTACGGGACTGTCTTCACTGTGCTGCCGATTTTCTCATTGGTCAGTCCCATTACCATTATCCACAGCCTTTAATAACTTACTGCTGGGTGGTGCATCGAAAATGGCGTACACGAAGGGAAGATCATCAAAGCCATTTTCAAAATCCTGCACTTCACATACGTTATTGAAAAAATCTATGACAATGTTATAGATTTTTTGTTTTTAGATTTGAATGTTTTCCTTCACTATTCGAGCGCACTGGCATTGCGTACAGAATTTTCCGCATATATAAAATGCTAGCTGTTTCCCGCGACCTCGTTCGCATGTATAAAAAGCCTATGTTCTATTTCCGGTCATTACCTATCTATGTTTTAAAGGACCAGTTTCATAGTGGCCTAGGTCTTTGTAACACCATAGAAAAATTTGAAAAAAATATAAGACTAACAATAACAAACAATTTTATTTTTAAGTAGACAAACAAAGTTCTAAAAGAAAAATGTTTGTTGTGTTGAGTTTCCTAAAACGGGAACACTAGAGGTCCGCCATGACAGCTATTAGCCAATAATCGTGACGCATTTTGACTTTGACAGTACCTAACAACCCAGTTGTTCGTTAAACCCGCCATGTTGTTTTGCATTGTGTTGCACTCCTACACAAAGATAAACTTACTTTAGTTTATGAAACAAACCAAAATAAAATAAATAAACAGTGATAAAACGTTTCTTTAATGATTATCTAACTATCTATATAACCGCTGACCATCAAGTGGGCCGTACGCTTGGTTACCACTTTAGTAGTATAAAAAAAAAAAACTAGACCCCTACAAAAGACCAAGGCCCGGCTCCATACTACGTGAAACAACTCCTTTCAGCCAAATTGGTACAGTGGTTATCGAGTTAAAGAGGAACAAACATCTAAACATTCCAACATCCAAACTCTCACATTTATAATATTAGTGTGACATCCATCACCGGATTTGAACCTATTAACTTTGAATCGGAAGACAGAACAGCACTACACCAGTGGGAGCGCTCGTGACGTAGCTGGCTAAGTTGTTCTTATCAGATCAACAAAGTTAAGCACTGTTCCGCGTACTCATCATTTGTATGGGTGACCGCCAGTGGCAATTTCAACTGAGCGCTCCCTTGCTTCGGAGGGCACGTTAAGCAGTCGGTCCCGGCTTTTTAAAAGTTGTTAGGCCATGTCAGAGGCCTTCGGGCGGCCTAGAAAATCTGTCACCAGAGTTGGCCACTAACTCATACGAACGAACGAACTACACCAGTGATCTATGCTGGTTTTTTATGTGAGCAAATGACGAGACAGTCAAGTATTTCGCCTAAACATGAGTAGTAGAGTTCTTTGTGATAGAGCTCGTCCGGGGAAGGACTACCACCATACCTATTTCTGCCGCCAAGCAGTAATGCTCGCATTGCTGTGTTCCGGTGTGAAGGGTATGGTTTCCGGTGAAATTACTAGCACATGAGGCTTTCGATCTTAGCCTCAAGGTGGCAACCCGCGAGTGATACCTTTAGCATTGCAAGTGTCCATAGGCTGCGGTAACCGCTTACCATCTTGTGGGCCGTACGCTTGGTTGCCACTTCAGTTGTATAAAAAAAAAAACAATATTATCAAACAATGGATCGATCGGCATTTGTCGTAAATATGAATTGGTTTCCAGGTTCTCGACAAGGATATACCAAGTGCCACTGCTTTGAAATACCCACAACTCTACAAGCAGCTAACTAGAGGGCGCCAGTTGTCCTACAAGACGTTTTATATATGGACGGGAATCTCTATTTATCAAGGTTTGCTTACATACTAAAGTTACGCCAAAGAAAACGCGAATTACATACATAAATACATAAAATCACGCATGTATCCCGTAGGGGTAGGCAGAGACCACGGATTTTCACTTGCTACGATCCTGACACACCTGTTTTGCTTCATTTACTCTCATCACATTCTTCATACACGCTCGTCGGTTTAGGGTACTCCTGACCTGGCCTTTATTTAGCACGTCTTCAATTTGATCGTAATACGTGGGTCGAGGTCTTCCCCTTCCAACTGTAACATTCACACTTACACTTACTTAACGCGAATTACGTTGGCCACAATCGATGGCTTTAAAAAAAACCAGACTTTTAAAAGAGTTTAATTATATTAAGTTTGTGAAAGAGTAGTAGAGTTCGTTGTGATAGAGCTCGTCCGGGGAAGGACTACCACCATATCTATTTCAGCCGCCAAGCAGTAATGCTCGCATTGCTGTGTTCCGGTTCGAAGGGTATGGTTTCCAGTGAAATTACAGGTAC
This sequence comes from Colostygia pectinataria, assembly GCA_951394395.1. Classification (NCBI taxonomy): domain Eukaryota; kingdom Metazoa; phylum Arthropoda; class Insecta; order Lepidoptera; family Geometridae; genus Colostygia; species Colostygia pectinataria. Next base: position 11,510,716 of record OX596351.1, on the reverse strand, counting down.
ATGAGATTTCCCATCTAACGTCTCAGGATGGTAACACGCAAGTGATATCTATGATGTTGCATTCGTACATAGGCTACGGTAACCGCTGATTATCAAGTAAGCCGTACGCTTGGTTGCCACTTTAGTGGTATAAAAAAAAACGTAAAATGTTACGTAAAAATATTCTAAGTTAAAAAGCACATGCATGGTTTTTGTACATAAACGGTGCCGTTGTAAGCGTCATCGATAAATGTTGTGTCGTTATTATTATTAAAGCCATTTATTCCCATTTCATCTTAGTTAACTTTACAATCATTTGAGATTACAATTAATAATATTTTGTATACACAGATATTATTATAGATAACTATTTAATTTTTTTCTTTTATTGTTTATGGGTCTGCCCATATTTGGGCAAAGGCCTCCTCCAACCCTTTCCAGTCGTTCCTTTGCTGGGCTAATCTTATCCATGTGGCACCGGCTACACCCATAATATCGTCGCACCATCGTCGTTTCGGTCTTCCTCGCGGACGATATGAATTCCTAGGGTACCAGTGGAGAATTCTCTCACTCCATCTTCCATCCGTTGTTCCAAATGTTGTGTCGTAAGTCATTAATAAATGATTTTTCTTTCTTCTTTCATGATTGTTACCAATTATCGCAAGAGCGAGTTAGCACGCTTTTGCTCGCGCTTGTGGAAAGAGTGCACTGCACCTACACAAAAACAAAATAAACGTGTGCATAATAGCCCTTAGCTTCAGTGCCTGCGAAAGTGCATGTGAATTCGCGATCGGGATGAGATTGGTAAAACCCATTGGAGTAGGGAGTGGCCACTGAACTATATAAAAATGTGCCTAAATACTTGTAAGTTATGAAATCAAATCAAAAGTGCTTTATTCAGTAAAATCACAAGGATCACTTAGGAACGTCTTACAAACTAGGAAAATTTACGCCAGTTCCAACGCGCCCATGCCGTAAAAGAATTGAGAACAACACCGGCTGGGTCCTATCGTTTTTTGGCATGACCATTGCTATTGTTATGGATGCCGAGTAGAGTTGGAGCACATTCATCCCAAGCTTCTTTATCTAAATAATCCAATACAGTAGAATCTCACTGGCATCCGGTTTATTATACTCGTAGGGAGGGACGAGAAAGGCGCGGGCGCAGGGTGCCATATTCCAGATTTTAATGTACTTATCTTTTCTATTACCCAGGTGGCGTGATAATGTACGGCGCGCTAGTTCTCTTCGAAGACCAGCTGATCCACATAGTGGAGATCAGCTACACCGCGCTGATCCTGACGGAGCTGATAATGGTGGCGCTGACGGTGGTCACGTGGCACTGGCTGATGGCGGCCGCGGAGCTCGTCAGCCTCGCCATCTACATAGCCACTCTGCTCATCTTTACCACGTACTTTGGTAAGTGTGTACATAGCTACATAGATATAAACAACGGAAGCTACTCTGACCGCCTACGCACTGGTGACCATGGCCACGGCGGCCACCGGAAACCATACCCTTCACACCGAAACACAGCAATGCGAGCATTACTGCTTGGCGGCAGAAATAGGTATGGTGGTAGTCCTTCCCCGGACGAGCTCTATCACAGAGAACTCTACTACTCTTGAAATTATTTAGAGCCTGTGGTCATGTTGTATCCCACTGCAGGGCAAAGACCTCTCATTCTTCTCTCCAATCAACTCTATTTTGAGCTAGTGTGGACCAATCTTCCAAGTAGGCATTTATTTATTTATTTGTTTATATATTTAATACCACTAAAGTGGCAACCAAGCGTACGGCCCACCTGATGGTCAGCGGTTACCGTAGCCTATGTACGCATGCAACATCATAGATACTTGCATGTTACTACTACCCTGAGACGTTAGATGGAAAGTCTCATGTGCCTGTAATTTCACCAGAAACCATACCCTTTAAACCGGAACACAGCAATGCTCACATTACTGCTTGGCGGCAGAAATAGGTATAGTGGTAGTCCTTCCCCGGACGAGTTCTATCACAAAGAACTCTACTACTCTTAAAATATAGAATAGAATAGAATAGATTAAAGTTTAAAAATATAGGTACTTATTTTATTTTATATTATTTAGATGGAGATTTCATCCAACACTGGGACTTCTGGTGGAAGGTGATAACAATTACCCTTGTATCCTGCCTACCCCTATACATAGTCAAACATATGCACAGAAAGTGGAGTGAACGCCAGTACAAAAACATAAGAACATGATCTTTATTACATTCCACTTAGGTATAAACTCCAATGTGATTCACTTTTAACTTTTTTTGCTGCACATTTTTGTCTAAGTTATTATAGGACAGTATTCGATGTAGTTATTGTATGGCAGAAGGAATTTTCTTATAGCTATGTGTAACCTTTATTTTTTTATTTTCGTTTTCATGTATTATCGTTAGAATACTCGCAGTCTTGTTAAAAAAACTGTTTCTTTACTCACCTATAATTTTTATTAGAATTAGAGATTTTTATGGAATTTTTTATACATTTTTAGAATTATTTGTTTATATTGTGTTAAAATTACGTAGTTTATAAGACTTTATTTCACTGAGATATGTACTGTGATTTCTATGTAATCTTGTAGAGTAAGTAAAGATAATCTTAGAGAATGGTATTGACGGACGATTTAACTAATGGACGTGATAATACCACAAGTCTCAATGAATTATTTTTGGACGATTCATGCGTAAAGAAGCATGTCAGATGTTTTATACTTACTTATTGTGTTGAGTTGTTGACTGTATCTATTACATGACATATTTAGATACTAAAGCTAAGAATTTCAAAAACTCTCTCATTTACTTAAATTGCGCTTTGACTATTTTTGTCAGGTCCAAATCGTTAATTTTTCATAACACTTTTGAATTCTCACAGCATGTTTCTGTAGTTTACCCACTAATACTATTTCTGTTTTCTTTCACTTTTCTGTACTACTTTATTCTGATCATTTATTCGCCTTGTTTGAATATTAGCCTTATGCGTTTTGTATTATTTAGCGTCCTTTAGTTAAATATCCTAAAACTATTGCGTTAAATAGGTTATAGACTGAGTGTGCTTCATTCCGATAATATGAACCTACCAATCGACCTTGTGTGCGTGCTAAACCCGGTACAAATTTACTTATGTGATATATTTATGTTTGATTTATAGAGATATTCATATTTTTAAATCATGTTTAGAGTGGTTATGTTGGTGCAGTGTGTAAGTTTATGGACTTTGTTATGTAAATAAAAATAAGTTAATCATCACATTGTTTTTTACATGGGTTTTTATATGACTCGCTACGCGTATCTTAATAATAACACTAAAAATTCCGTAACATATCTATCATAAAAAGGTAGTAAGTATATATTTTCTTAAAGTGACATACATCTTATAAATAAGTAACTAAACGTCCTACAAATTAAACTAATAAAATACCTACGACTGAGGCGTTGTAAACGAATTAATATCTATTTCTGTTCTAGAGGTTGAATTAGATTTAGTGAAACTTCTGACAGAGTGCTTAGATATAACTCGCCTAGCCCAGGCGAGGTCGCGCGAACTGCGGGATTTATTGGAGATTGAGCTTGTGCTGGTTTCGGATTGGCTGCTACTCTCCGACGCAGACCATGCTGAGTCGCTCGGCCTCTGCTCGACCCCATACGGCTCTCGAGTCACTGTACTCGTTGAACAAATCGGAGAGCGAAACTTCTTATCAGCACGCCTTGCCACCTTTATCTCTGATATAGAGGTTTCTATCTTAGGTGGGCTTTTTGGTTCCACAGAATCTGATAGTGATGATTCCGTGGCACTTTCTTCACTGCCACTCATCAGAACATCCATCAGCTTCTCTGTGTTTTCGTTCAGGTCGTATACTCTCTGCGTCCGAACGGACCCGAGAGAAACTGATTTGGCTTTAGAAGACGTGCGCTCTGATCTCAAACGCTTTTTGTTGCTGTAGTAGACTGCACTTTGTTGCGGCAGTACAGCTGGACTGTTCAACTCTGTATTAGCACACGTTTTGTCGTTAAAGAAAGTGGAGATCGGATTGGAGGTCTTGGATGCCCCTTGGCAATTGCAAGAATTGCAGAGGTAATTATAAATTATTAGAACAATATAAATCGCTAAAGCAACCGCAACTACTACACCAACGTATAGTTCGGGTGACCAATCAGCATTAATGTATATGTAAGATTCCGAAAGAGCTTTCCAAGGATGCCATTTGGTATGATATGAATCCTGGTATTCAAAAAGATTGCGACGCGTTAGTCCTTTTCCATATGTTTGGACGGCAGCTGCTATCCTCAAAACCCCTCCATAAGCGGTGTAGAGCTTTTCATCTACGAGACGAGGCGCTACATCACGTTTCATCCAATTCCACAGCTCATTATTGAAGCTTAGGAAATCAGAATGCCGACAGTTTTCGGGTGAACTGCCTAAAATGCATCTAGTTGCAGTGGTGTAGTATTTCAGCAGAGCATTGTTAGAACTAGAGGAGGTGAGACTCACGAGCCCTCCAGTTTTAAACGGAAGAGCAATAGCTGAAGGTGTGGCGTCATCATCAAGTCTCGGTGTCGGTAAGTGGATACAAGAATTTGAATCCCGTTTTGTTACTAAACATGTGCATGGGTCGAAAAACGAACCAGCGCCAATTAAAATTCTCGCTACTGTTAAATTTGTCCACTGAGGTGCTCGGTCAGGTCGTTTCCACCCCAACCCTTGTGTATTCAACATACCTTTTATCTCATCAAAAAAATCATGAACTTGCCTAGCCGTTCTATGAGGAATGTAGCCAGCATAGAACGCAAATCGAGCTATAGGAAGAATTTCGTTTCTTAGATGAGCTCCTATTGTATCAGCTAGGGCTTCTGTCAGCAATTCTGTTAAATGAGGATCAGTATCTTGTTCTACCGAATTTAGTGCCCTTCGAAAATAACGGAGCATATCTCTCATGTATTTTCCATCGACCTTTTCAAGTTTCACTTGCGCGGGTATAATATTTTCAAAAACTTTGCGAGCATGCAGTTTTACAATATCGTCTTCACTCCAACATTCATTTCGAGCACGTTTGTTGTTAAATATTGTACTACCCCCATTACCACATGCTGTGTAAGCTAATTCTGAAAGAATAGATAAAATGAAAATAAATAACATTGACTCTGCTAGGTTTGTTGTGTAAAAGCATCAATGTCTGTCTGTCAATCATTGTAGGTACTCTGTGAAGAACGTCGTAAGTTAGGTAGTACGGTAGTAGGCAATTATAGTCAATGGTAGTAGGTATAGTTCTATCGGCGGATCTAGTCTAGGCATCCGTGAAGTTGTTTGTTTTGCCGTTGCCGTTTCGATGCGCAATGAAGCTTTAACTAAATTGTCTTTGCGCATCACAACAGCTACCTTCCCGGATGCCTACATCCACCGAGATAACTATACTTATTATGTAGTTCCATGCGTAGTATAAAAACACCATGGCGTGCACTGCACAGAACCACACAGAACACGAGTTATGGGTAGGTACCTACCTCGCGGTATGGTATGGTATGGTAGGAAGGTACTACCCCAAAAGAATGTAAGCACTACGGTATGACCTACCTAACCTACCTACCCACTTTGTTTACACTTTGACTTTGTATAAAAAGCAAGAAGACTCAATTTCGTCAGCCAGCAGACAGCAAGCAAACGTGCGTGAAAGAGCGCTTGTGCAAAAAGTTGTGGGGCAAGAAGGCTTAACTTTTTGCAGGTTGCAGGGCAGGGAACACAGAAACCTACAATCTACGTGAAAAAAAAAAGGACTAATGCCACACCCCGGACATTCAATACAATGTATGAAACAAACACGTATAGTTTGTGTACGTAAACGGTGCTGTTATATGTGTGAGTGTCATGGTTGTCCCCACCCAACTATAGCAAAAGCGAGAAGCACACTTTCGCTCGTTCTGCATGCGCGCGCTTGGACCTACACAAAATTAAAATAAACGCATGCCATAGTCCTTAGCTTTCAGTGCCGTTATACTCGCGACCGGGTGAGTTAAGTAAAACCGGTGGGAGGTAGGGAGTGGCCATTCTGTACGTAGTACTAATATCTGTTCTGTATGTGTTAATGCACTGGTGATTTGTGATTATCCTCGTTTGCAATCTATATACGGGCAAGAAGGCACGCACAACAATTTTAATATTATTTTCATCTCATTCAAACTAAACGCCAAAAACTAGCAAGGCTGTGTCAGATTGGTCAAATGTTCGAACGTGTTAAGCTACAGACACATATGCTTTATTAAGCATGCTTAAAAGTATGCTATTAAATGTTAAATTAAAATGACTATTCTATTCAGATTGCATGCTCAAAAATTTGCTTTTTTAGCATGCGGCTATGCGTAATGATTATTATAGCAAATGCTTTGACACACATGCCACTGGTATGCTTTCGTGCCAGTAATAAACATGTGTGTCATTACCTTTTATTCGAAATGTAGAAAAATTGTTGAATGCAAATGTAAAATTTCAGGTACAGAGGTTCCAGGCAACCAACGCTTTTAACGTAGCCAGTTTGAAGATATTTTGAGCATTTCTTTTTGAACATAACGGAGTTAGTTGACCGTGAAACCCAAGAGAATCTAAGCACTACGTTTCACTGGCATGCTGCCAAATTATTGCCAATATACCACAGACACCTTAGACAAAGAAGTCAAGCGGCCGAAAATAATTTTTGCTAATGCCACTGAGCATTTTTTTTTTTTAAAAAAGAAGAGGTTTCTTTGTACTTTTTAGTGTTCCGTTCCGTAGATTATGACAATGATAGGTAACAGTTAAAAATTCGCACTGACAATTACGGTCACATATTAAAATGTAAGCTCTATTTGTTCTAAAATTACATCAGGATTTGCCAAAGCTTAAAAGGTAAATAAGTAGTACCTACTTATTAGTATAATAATAACTACATTATTATAGCAGGTACCAGTGCCGGATTAAGCCACCGCGGGCCCCATAGCAAATGCCAGCGCGAGGCCCCTAGCCAAGGGCGGTTATAGCCTTTGAGCCAAGGGGGCTACATAGAAAAGGTTCTGTCAGGACAGGTCCCAAAATTACATTATTTAGAAATAGTATGTTAGGGTTATAAAATATACAAAGTAAAGTTATCTTTTTAGACTTCTCGCGAAACGATAAAAAAAGAAACGTGGAGATATGCTCTGGCCATGCTCTGGCTCTTGGTCTGGCCAAGCGGGTCTTCTGGTATTAACGCTCTAAAATTCTAAATAATTATGTAAAAATTATATGAGTTTTTGAACCCGACATACCTTCAGATTAATCAACGGTGAGCGTAGCGAGCCGCGAAAATTTTTAGCTGGATAACTGAAGCTGTATGAGCTTATCAACTCAATTTACGGCACTAGTATTTAATACATACATATGTAGATTAAAGGTGAGCGAAGCTAGCCGCAAAAAAATTTTGCTGAATAACTAAATGTTTGATCTGCTTTTTAACTCAATTTACTTCCATTTTACTTTTTCAATTTAGTTCAACGGCGAGAGGAGCGAGCCTTGGTTTTTAACTTGTTGAACCGTGAAATGAGCAAAAAGCTATATCGGTGCACTCTCAAGTCTAGACACTTTGCTTGTCCTGGGTGAGATTGAACCCACAACTTGCAGTATAGAATAGAAGACAGAACTACTACCTACTACTTCTGTGTTTACCAGCTACCAACTACCAACAGAGCAGTGTGTGAGGCTGGTTTATGGGTAGGTACACACCGCACCAGAGAATATAAGTAACCCCCTTGTATAAGATACCTAGCTTCGAATCCATTTAACTTACTATGGAGTTTTGCTCTTAAAAATAAATTATAAGCATGCAAGGAAGCGTAATCATAATTTCAACTGCTATGCTAAGGGCATTGTTGGAACAGTGGTATCATACTCGGATTTCAGATCCTAAGAAACCGAGTTCGATTCCGAGCGTTGGGTTACTTTTTGTTTTATTTTTCAACCTTATGCGGTCGGTCATGGTGTGAAACATGATTGTTCTGAGATCGAATACCTACGACAGTAGGTATAGTTTTTGCATTTAATTTGTGATTTTGAGAATTTATATTTGACTGTTTGGTGAGGACGGCTGAGATAAACTTTAGCTACTGAGGGGTTACTTAATTGTGACGCCTACTGTACATGTAAGCCGCTTACTTCAAGAATACGCGAACCCAAAAGTGTAGGACAGCATTCGTATGTATTGACTCATCCAACGACGCCTTCTCCGCGGCTTACGGTGGGTAGGCGGCGGTCTTTACTATTAAAACATTACTAAAATGATTTGGTAGGTAATACATTTTTATGAGAACAAGTACCTATCTATTAGTAAGCCTACAGTACAGTACAGCAGCCAGAAATTAAATAATTTTCGCCGTCCATCATGTCTCACAATATCACAAGCAACTGACATTCGAAGCTAAGCTAGTGTAAGAAAAATATTGTGCTTGGGTTCGCGAATAACATTGTAAAGTACCTACCTTACCTACCCACATGGATCCAATACCTACTTCGTGTCTGTATTATGTACAAAAATTGGTTCGATCTACGAACATTCGTGTTAAAGTCAGGGGCCCCAAATGCGGCCCGCGATCCAGGTTTTTATTAAGCCATTACTGTATCTGTAAAATAAGACTAGTTTTCCCACCCATCACATCCGACATGGACTCACTCGACGGAACACTCGTTTTGAGAAGCCAACTCTTACTTACTTGACAACTTTTTAAAAATCAATGGTACTTACTACTCAAGTTGGTTTGATTTGTTTTTTCGGTTTGGAGTTTTGTTGTAAAATAATTCAGGATTTTAATTACATTACATTAGATTAAACGATCGATCTAAGCAAGTACAGATCATTTCGTCCACTAACGTAAATCGCTATCAAAGACCGAGCAACTCGCACAATTTTGTGCCAAAAGAGCAATGCATTGTGAATTTTATTTAATTAGGTATATCGTCAGAATATTGACGTAGCACGTTAAGAATGGTAAGTACCACCTATTGCTGATCAGTTAAAATTATTGTTAACCATGTGGTTTTTAATTCATGCTTTTGTAACAGTTCTCTGATCATAAAAAGCCTGTAAGTGCTTACCTATTATAGGTACCTACCCCTTTAGCAAAAATAAAACTACTCTTCTGTGACTCTGTTTTCAAACACCAAATAAAATAATGAATCGGTTGATTTTTAACAGACACAAAATCAACTGCTGTGTGGTTTATTATTACGAAATTTTATACTAACAGTAGGTACTTCTATTAAATAATAGTAATAAATTGATTTAATATGCTCTAATTACTTATTCTGGTTTTTAATTAAAATCCAAAAAGGTAAACAATGGTGATACCATAGAAAAAAATACTTACTTTTTGATAGGGAACTATGTTACGCTAAATTAATGAGTAAGAATTTTTTATTCTCGCTGAGACTTGTAAAACTAATTAAAATAGATGATTTAGGCATAGTTTTGTTCCGATATTAATATTATATGCAAATACTTAGAAAAACAATATTTTTTGGGTAAATATTTTATGGTACTTGTCACATTCTGGGGTATGGTAAGGTTTTGCAGTGCTATTACACATTTGGTTCATTACTCATAGGTATTCATATGAGTTTTATGATCTATAGGATATTAGAAGGTTCTTTCAACCAAAGACATCACCAGCATCAGTGAAAAAACGTAGAATTGAGGATGATGATGATGTCATTCCGGAGTCACCTAATGTACAAATTACACACAAGGTACCTAATTACTTATTATCCATAAACATTGATGTTTAATTTTTATTCTCAATCTATTGCCAAACCATGCGGGGCCTGCATTTTAGTTCAAGATCTAATCACTCTCGCCTGAGGTAGCTGGCCTATCTGGTCCCAAATGTGGGAACTCTAGCGCATGCTAGCTGATCAAACATCTGATGCAGGTAGCAAGCTCTACTGGTTTATATTATGGGCTGGTGAGAGATAGCAAGCAATCATCTTTAATTAATTGAAACCCTGTTCTTTTTTATATGAGCCATGTCCTATTGCAGGGCAAAAGATAAAAGGATACTAGGAACAGTTAGCTGGTTCTTGAAGACTGTTCTCTATTTGCCAATAATTTTACTAAATTCATAAACTTGAATACATTTATTATCAAGTAAATAAATGAAAATGATTCTGATCAATATAAAAAAAATACTATTATCATTTTATAAAACATAGGCACCATTTACTTGTTATTTATTGATATTGTTTGAACAGAAAAAGAAAACAAATGAGCCTCAAAAGTCCACTAAAAGCAAGCCTTCCAAACCGGCACTTAAAGAAGTCAAATCCACCAATCTATTTGGAAACGGACCTATCAAACGAACAGAACCTGTGGTGCAGAGACCTGAACCAAAACCAGCTAAGAACACTGAAACGGGGATACATTCAGATGATGAGTTTGAAAAAAGTTTGCTAGAAATTGATGTTGCAGTTGAACAAAAAGACCCAGTTTCAGTACTAACTTCTAAAGTCAAAGATGAACCAATTCCAGAACTGTGTTCTAGCAAAGAATCTAGCAAACCATCTTCATATAATATAGACAAACAAGCATCATTTTCAAAGGAGCATACAACAGAAAAATGCACAAGCAAAAGAGTTGACAAACTAGAACTCAGTTCTAGTAATAATAAAATCAAACTAGAATCATCAAGTAAGAGAGAAAGTAAGGACAAAAAATCTAAACATTCTATGGTAAAACCGAAAACAGAAAATAAAGGTAACAGATCACCCAAAAAGCCATCACCAACCAAAGAAGAAATAAAAGAGAAGCACTTACAAACAAAGCAAACTGTAGACAAAATAAAAAAAGAGATCAGAGACACAAACAAAAGAAAGTTTGAAGAGTTCATTGATATTGATATTAAAACAGAGGATGCTAATAAAAAGAAGAAATTTGATAAAACTGAAGAGAGCAAAAGTAATGTTAAACTTAATGAAAGTAAAACAAATGGTGATGTGATTGACAAAACTGAGGCGTATGACTTGACCGGTGATGATTCAATGATGGGTGAACAGGTTGATCAATCAATGCATAAAAATAAAAAGAAGAGGATGAGCAAAAATCTCAATGAATCTGGTAGGTCATTTAATTTAATTTATTTCATGCTCAATGTACATTCAGCTTAGGTGTAACTTAATGATAAATGCTGCAGGTGAGTATGGACCCTGTAAGGGCGTAGAAAGTTAGTTATACAAGTAGTTTATATTGTTCTAATATATATTAGTCAACAATGCAATAATACTTTGCCAGGAACAGCAAAGAGCTTGATTAAACTAGATAAATAATAAATAAAATAAATAAATAAATAATGCTGGACAATCCACAAAGCATCATCTAGCCCCAAGGTAAGCTGTTGTTAAACAGAGCTGTGTTATTGGTACTAGATGACTGATATATATTTAATATTATATCTGGTGAAATTACTGGCACATGAGGCTTTCGATCTTAGCCTCAAGGTGGCAACCCGCGAGTGATACCTCTGGTGTTGCAAGCGTAACCGCTTACCATCTTGTGGGCCGTACGCTTGGTTGCCGCTTCAGTAGTATAAAAAAAAAAAATACAATACAATAGACGATAGATATTTTTTGATAGAGAGAGAGATAGATATATGCATAATAAAATATAAATTAAATAAAATAGCAATGCATTTAATGTGAGCGGTTTATGTAATCTTCGCCTAACATGGTTTAGAAAGTACTTGTGTTGGAATTCTTGCATTGGTTTATAACTTTACACCAAATTACATCTAAATCCAGCCATGGGTTGTAAAAATCTTAGTGTGTGATCAAACAAGATCGTAATAGTACATTATGGTACTAGTATGTAACATTGGTGATTACTGCTGAGGCGCCATTGAGACCCGAGCCGTAGGCGAGGGTCTTAAGATAGCCGAGGACGGTAATCATCAATACACACGTGTATCATACGACGTTTTTCAACACACTTGTGAATAAAATAACAAAAAAAACTCATAATAAAATAACAAATAACAAATCTAACTCATTAGTGAGTTATAGCAATGAAAAAGTCATAGTTTGATTATGGGTGTCATTCTGTGCCTAATTGCGATGACCATAGAGCCACTACAACTCACTAGTGAGTTACAGCAATGAAAAAGTCATAGTTTGATTATGGGTGTCATTCTGTGCCTAATTGCGATGACCATAGAGCCACTACAACTCACTAGTGAGTTACAGCAATGAAAAAGTCATAGTTTGATTATGGGTGTCATTCTGTGCCTAATTGCGATGACCATAGAGCCACTACAACTCACTAGTGAGTTACAGCAATGAAAAAGTCATAGTTTGATTATGGGTGTCATTCTGTGCCTAATTGCGATGACCATAGAGCCACTACAACTCACTAGTGAGTTACAGCAATGAAAAAGTCATAGTTTGATTATGGGTGTCATTCTGTGCCTAATTGCGATGACCATAGAGCCACTACAACTCACTAGTGAGTTACAGCAATGAAAAAGTCATAGTTTGATTATGGGTGTCATTCTGTGCCTAATTGCGATGACCATAGAGCCACTACAACTCACTAGTGAGTTACAGCAATGAAAAAGTCATAGTTTGATTATGGGTGTCATTCTGTGCCTAATTGCGATGACCATAGAGCCACTACAACTCACTAGTGAGTTACAGCAATGAAAAAGTCATAGTTTGATTATGGGTGTCATTCTGTGCCTAATTGCGATGACCATAGAGCCACTACAACTCACTAGTGAGTTACAGCAATGAAAAAGTCATAGTTTGATTATGGGTGTCATTCTGTGCCTAATTGCGATGACCATAGAGCCACTACAACTCACTAGTGAGTTACAGCAATGAAAAAGTCATAGTTTGATTATGGGTGTCATTCTGTGCCTAATTGCGATGACCATAGAGCCACTACAACTCACTAGTGAGTTACAGCAATGAAAAAGTCATAGTTTGATTATGGGTGTCATTCTGTGCCTAATTGCGATGACCATAGAGCCACTACAACTCACTAGTGAGTTACAGCAATGAAAAAGTCATAGTTTGATTATGGGTGTCATTCTGTGCCTAATTGCGATGACCATAGAGCCACTACAACTCACTAGTGAGTTACAGCAATGAAAAAGTCATAGTTTGATTATGGGTGTCATTCTGTGCCTAATTGCGATGACCATAGAGCCACTTTAAGCAAGTGTGTTGAAAAGTGTGTTTATGTTATGTTAACATTTAGATCTTTTATATATATATAACAAAGTTTGGTTTTGTCAGTTCTTACAGATGAGGAAAGACATGAAAGAAAAATTTACTCAGCTGCTGCTTATAAGAAGTATTTGAACCGACCTGGGCCTAAACATTTGGGATCCAAACAAATGCCTGAGGTAATACCCATTTTTCAACACTGTCACACCCCGGACACTCACTAAAATGTATTAAACAAAAGTTTCGTAATCACCACATGCATAGTTTGTGTACGTAAACGGGGCCGTTCTATGTGTGAGTGTCAAGGTTGGCCTTACAAGAGCGAGAGGTCACGCCGCCGGCGATATGTTCGTGGGGGGTGGGGTAAGTAAAACCGGTGGGAGGTTGGGAGTGGCCATTCTGTATGTAGTACTAAATCTGTTCTGTGACACTGTTTTACCACCAGAGTTGGCCACTGACTCATATGAACTTACTTACTAGCTTAACACTGTTTTAGAGGTAAATCCCTGTTACTGGTCATTAGACGTTTCGCGCTGTTGGACATTTAGCTACTCAGACCTAAGATAAAATGCAGATTAAAAATCTCTAGTACTATTCCGCTTAACTTTTTAACTAATGAGGTAACACAGTTAACATCAAAAGAAAAATATCGACATGTGTTTCATCCCTCCACGGGACATCATCAGGACCATGTTTTTTTATGATATTCAAAAATAATGCTTTTGTAACTTAAAGGGTGCTGCGAATTGTCTTCAAGGCTGTGCTTTCTTACTCACTGGTGTGCTGGATTCATTTGAGAGGGATGAAGTGGTTGACACCATCAAGAAGTATGGCGGATGCGTCAAAAGTGGCATCAGTAAAAAGGTAAAATCATCTAGATGAGATTATGTAGACTTAACTGACTTCACAGTTCAGTTGGTGGTTGCTTTGCCTTCTTCGCTGTAGGTTGTGGTTTCGATTCCCACCCAGGACAGACATTTGTGTGTTTATAACAGATATATGTTGTGTCCCAGTGTTACAATGTATGTATATAAAAATGGCCTAGATAGAACCTAGATAGATAGATATATTGTGTAAATGTTATTAAGTTTTTCGTGCCTATATCCACAAGCTCCATTCCGTCCGAAAGTAACGATCATTGGCTTCGTACTATCGCGTTTTGCGATATACATTATATTGATGTAATTTTAAGGTTGAATTTTAAAAGAAAATACTTTGAAATTGAGATTTGACATACCTAAGGATTTTATTTAGGTAACGCACGTGCTGGCCGGCGACGATGCTGGTCTCGCAAAAATGGCGAATGCCGAAGAGCTAAAAATTAAAATTATAAATGAAGACGATTTTCTGCAAATAATTGAAATGTCCAACAAAGTCGCAGCAAAACACGAATCACACAGTGATAATAAGAAAGATAAAACTGAAAAGAAAAGAGATAGAAAACTAACTAACGGAACACATGCTATGGATATAACAAGATCAGAACTAAAAAGGAAAAAAACCCATTTAAATAAAGACGAGGCTAATAAAATGGAAATTAAAAAAGAAAAATCAGATAAAAATCAAGCGAAAGAAAGTTCTAAGGTCATAGCAGAAGACAAGAATAATGAAAAACAGAACCTCACTAAAATCAATGGTGTTGTAAAAATGGAAGTCGATTCTAAATCCAGCAGTGTGTCATCGAGTTCCAGTTTAAATCTAGCTCTTAGTAAGTATATTTATAATTTAATTTAATTTAATTTATTTGTTTAGCACACAAAACAGAATATAATCAACTTAAAAACTAAATTTATATGTTAAAAATATTAATGTCTGAATATATCCCAAAACATGTGTACATATCATGATTTAAACAGATCAGCCCCCATACCATGAACTCTTAAAGCGATTCAAATTAGGACCTAAACTGAAATGTCAAAAAAATTTGGACCATCAAATTAATAGTTATTGAAGTAATGGTACAAAATTTTTTGACAATTCAGTTTAGGTCCTAATTTGAATCGCTCTAAGAGTTCACGGTAGGGGGGCTGTGAGAATTTAATAACATAGAGAGGAAGCTAAATATAAATAAGTAAACAAATAAAAAAAATATGTGAAAGTAAAGGTAGTGAGTGATAGAGATTGGTAAATAACAACGAATGTTTAATAATAAACGGATTTGAAAACGTAAATGAAGTTTTCGATCCGACACCTTTCCGAAGGTTTAAAAATACGCCTGCTGAAGCAAAAACTTTATATTTATATGTATCCTCAGATGTGAAGCCAGACGCAGCCAATAGCTCTATGTGGGTGGAAAAATATAAACCACAGGAATTGAAATATATCATCGGACAAACCGGGGAAGCCAGCAATGTTAAAAAGTAAAGGCTTTTTCATAATCAAACACACCTTGAACCTCTGCTAAGAATGACAAGGAAAGAGTACTATAGCGAGCCGCTAAAATCACAGTCATAAAAGAAACTGGTCTTTTTAGTGGCATGCTAATGATTATCTTTTATTTAATAAAATTACTTGCTACTAAAGATCTGTCTTAGATGCGCCAAACGTTATATTCTTCTATATTATATACTACTAGTAGTGCGTTCGAGCTTCGCGCGGGTGCGATGAAACCGTACCCGTGCAAAGCCGGGCAGGTCGCTAGTAATAAATATAGTCTATGTTACTCAGGAATAATGTAGCATTCTAATGGTAAAGGATTTTTTAAATTGGACCAGTATTTTTCGAGTTTATTCATTCACAAAATCTTATTAGTATAGATATATAGACGACCAATGTGGCGCTGCGGGCGCAGGTCCGCCTGTGACGCGGAGGTTGCGGGTTCGATTCCCGCCTCGGGTCAAATGTTTGTATGATCTACAAATATTTGTCGCGGGTGTTCTGGGTATTTTCTATATAATAAAAATATCTATCTATGTATTGTATTGTATTAAGTATATATCAGTCATCTAGTACCCATATACAGCTCTGTTTAACAGCAGCTTACCTCGGGGCTAGATGATGCTGTGTGGATTTTCTAGCATTATTAAAAAAAAAAACGCCATAACTCGAGTTGTGTTTCAGACTAATTAACTGGCTGACCAAATGGTATGTGAATAGAAAAGCCAAGATTCCCAAACCCAGTCCGTGGTCGAAGACGGACGACGGGGGCTATTACAAGGCGGCGCTGCTCTCTGGCCCACCCGGTGTTGGTAAGACTTCATCGTCATCAGCCTTTTAATGTTACCACTGCGGATTGGTGGATGGCACGAGTCTTGTTAATTATTGAACATTAGCTGCTCTGTTGCTTCCCCCGAATTCCAACGAGAACGAAGTCGCGGGACTTCGTTCTCGTGGGATGCGGGAACGTAACTTTTTGCGGGATAAAAAGTAGCCTATGTTCTATTCTCGGTCTTTATCAGTTTATGTTTTAAGTTTCAGCCAAATCGGTTCAGTCGTTGTTCGAGTTATAGAGGAACAAACATCTAAACATCTAGACATCCAAATATCCAAACATTCGCATTTATAATATTAGTGTGATGACATCATCATGACAGCCTTATGTTTCCACTACTGGGTGTGATTGGGTAATAATACACCACGCGAACCCAATGCATGTTGGTGGATGGGCACATGATTTTCGTATTTTTACTTCTTGGTCATGCCGGTTTTCTCACGATGTCCTTCACCGTATGAGAGCACTGGCATTGCGCACATAAACTTTTCGAATAGAAAAATCCATTGTTGCACTACTTACTGGGTTCAAACTCACGACCTTAAATATTATGTAACTCTTACTGTATGGACTTTTAACCTGTCTGAAATAAGGCGGAGTCACTACCACAAGACCACCAGTGCTCTCATGACATGACATTAAAACCGGCCCAATTGTTACACAGGTAAAACCACGACGGTATCTCTAGTTTGCAAACATCTCGGCTTCGATACGGTGGAGTTCAACGCATCGGACACCAGGAACAAGACCCTCATCAAGGAGCAGATCGGAGAGTTGTTGACCACCACCTCTCTCTCTGCGTATGCTAAAGGTAACAACAACAAGTAACAATAACTAACAACTACGTCACAGAACAGATATTAGTACTACGTAACTACGTCTTGGGTGTGACGGAATGCAGTGCAGTGCGCATAACATTAAAACTTTAATTTTGAGTGACACTATAGCTGCTATGGACACTGGACAGACGTTACTGTCGTCATTTGCTGATATGAAAAAAACACTGGGTCCAGCCAGATATGATCTTTTTGACGTACGAGATCTAATCGCACTGCACTGCGCTGTAACCCTGAAGCATAGTCATCATGTCTTATTCACCCAGAATGCTATTTTGTTACAAAGATAATAAAATGACAGTTGCATGATCGAGTTTTGAACCCACGTCTCTAGAATTGTCAGACCGTCAGTGCTCACTAAGTAAATACTGTACTATAATGCCTATTTACATTTTAAGTTGATAATGTTATTTGCAGGTGACACGGGCAAGCAAGCAGTGACGAAAAAGCATGTTTTAGTTATGGACGAAGTCGACGGCATGGCTGGCAATGAAGATAGAGGTTAGAAATTTATTTCAAAACAAAATATTTACTAAAATGTTGCTGGAAAAAGAAGGGCGGTGTCGTCAGCATAAAATATTAATAAAAACAAAATCGGACCCAATATACTTCCTTGTGGGACCCCAAAAGAAGTATTTTCCAAATAAAATATGATTACATTGTCTGTTTATACGCAGTAGCACCGATCGCTATTAAGCAATTTAGCTGTTTTCCGGATGCTTATGTTTTCTGTTTTGGAGCGCTCGTGACGTAGCCGGCTAAGTTGTTCTTAACAGATCAACGAAGTTAAGCACTGTTCCGCGGGGTCATCATTTGGATGGGTGACTGCCAGTGGCAATTTCAACTGAGCGCTCCCGTGCTTCGGAGGGCACGTTAAGCAGTCGGTCCCGGCTTTTTCAAAGTTGTTAGGCCATGACAGAGGCTTTCGGGCGGCCTAGAAACTCAGTCACCAGAATTGACCACTGACTCATACGAACGAACGAACGAACGCTTATGTTTTCCAACTCTTTTTTGTAAAATAGGAATAAATACAGAGTCGAAAGCTTCTGCGAGGTCAAGAAATATTTCTAATAAAAGTCTGAGTTAATATATAAATATTTATCTCTGGAAATACATGACATGCCGGTTTCCCCATGTTTATTACGCCATTTGAAAGTACTGCGCCTTGCCTTGCGCACATCCATTTTTCTTTGTATAACCCATTGGTGCTCTGAGCCAATCATAATGATACTTATTTACTTTTTAGGTGGCTTGCAAGAGCTGATAGGTTTGATAAAATCCGCGTCAGTGCCCATAATATGTATGTGCAATGATCGGAATAGCCAGAAGATGCGATCTTTAGTCAACTACTGTTACGACCTACGTTTCAATCGGCCTAAAGTCGAACAGATCAAGGTATGTTTTTATATCATTACAAGAAGTAAACTTGTACCCGTGTTGGGAAGAAACTGTCTCCTGTAACACACCACAAGAAGAAGAGCTCTACCTATATTTTGTACCCTTACTTTGAAATAAACACTGTTTTCAACACACTTGCTTATAAAGTGGCTCTATGGTCATCGCAATTAGGCACAGAATGACACCCATAATCAAACTATGACTTTTTCATTGCTCTATCTCACTAGCGAGTTATAGATTTTTTTTGTTATTTTATTCACAAGTGTGTTGAAAAACGTCTTATGATACACGTGTGTATTGATGATTACCGTCCTCGGCTATCTTAAGCGCCTCAGCGGTAATCACCAATGTACAAGTACCATAATGTACTATTGTATTTGTATCAGTAACGACTGCCAAGTTGTCTATGCATGCAGCGTTTGTTACTCTAAGACATAGCCACACCCCGAACACTCAATAAATTGTATGAAACAAACGCGGCGCAATCGTGTCCGCTAATCAGGATGTGCGGCAGATCCTTATCCTGCTGCATACAGCGTATGCGCTTGTCATACCTTCTCAGTTCACTTTACAGTTTACAATCATCTAATAGATGTAGCTATTTGCATTTTTATCACTTTACTGGTAAAATCATCCAATAGATGTCGCTGTATGCATTTTTTAAAGTGATGTCGTAGTCTAGGCTGATATGCGATCGGTAAAATCATCCAATAGATGTCGCTATTTGCATTTTTAAAGTGATGTCGTAGTCTAGGCTGATATGCGATCGGTAAAATCATCCAATAGATGTCGCTATTTGCATTTTTAAAGTGATGTCATATTCCAGGCTGCTATGCGATCGATATGCTGCAAAGAGAACATCAAAATCCCTCCAGACGTGTTAGGACAGCTGATCGTATCCGCCAATCAGGATGTGCGGCAGACGCTCAACCTGCTGTCGATGTGGGCGGTGGACCCTACTCGGATGGACGCGGACAAGCTTAGCAAAGACGCGGCTGTTACCAAGAAAGATGTCAAGTTGGTAAGTGACCGACACTGGTGACACACCCCGACACTCAATAAAATGTATGAAGCAAACACGTCGCAATCACCACACGGCGTGTGGACACACGCAATTGTATTGTATAACAATCTTTGTTCCCAGGGTCCGTGGGAAGCAATCAGAAAAGTGTTCAGCAGTGAAGACCACAAGAAAATGAGCATTAACGACAAGAGCGATCTTTTTTTCTACGACTACAGCTTATCTCCATTGTTCGTGCAAGAAAACTATTTGCAGGTCCAGCCGCATTGCCCTAAGTGAGTTAGAGACTGCTTGAGACATCAGCCTTCAAGATCGTTTGGAGAAATGTCTAAACTTCACTAATAAGCTTTGTTTAGTAGAGTAGCACTGGCGGTCTAGTGGTAGTGACCTTCCAATCCTAAGTTCGTGGATTTGAATCCGGTCGTGCACCAATGGATTTTTCTATTCGAAAAAATTATGTGCGCAATGTGGGTTTGAATCCGGTCGTGCACCATTGGATTTTTCTATTCGAAAAATTTATTTGCGCAATGCCAGTGCTCTCAGACGGTGAAGGAAAATATCGTGAAATATCCAAGAGCTAACAATTCGAAAGACATGTGCCATCCACCAATCCACCTGGCGTTAATATAGCTTTCTTTGTCTGGATGAATACGAAAGTTTGGATGTTTGTTCCTCTATAACTCGACAATCACTGCTACTATAATCTGCAAGATTTTTTCAGCGACCCTTTAAAATATCCAGAAGTGAACTAAATTGCTTAAATTAAATTACGTGACGTAAATACTTAAATCTTTATAATTTGTATAATAATTAATATAGACATCGATCCGCCTCTACTCCAAACTGTTTCTGTACCCTAAATAGGGTTATCATCATCATCATCATCATCATCATCAGGGTTCATTATGTTCTTAAACTAACACCTAACCATGTACCATAATGACTGCAATAAATAAATGAGTAGTGAATACTGAAAAGAAAAAGAAAAAAAAACATTTTTTCCTTTAGAACTTTGTTTGTCTACTTATAAATAAAATTGTTTGTTACATGCCACACCTACTTTCATGTCCGAATAAATTGAGTTATTGATACGATAAGAAGAAGACTGTTAGTCTTATATCTTTTCCAATTTTGCTATGGTGTTACAAAGACTTAGGCCACTATGAAATAGGACGTATAAAACATGGATGGAGATAGACTGGGAATGTAACAAAGGCTATACTTTTTATCTCAGAAAAAAAAACACGCTTCCCGAGTTCCATGAACGAGGACGCGGGCAACTATATTATTAATCAAGCAATGAAAAACTGTTTTTGCATTTGCAGGGGTGAAGTTCTAGATCGCATGAGCAAAGCGGCGGAGAGCATTGCTATTGGTGACGTCATCGAGAAGAGAATACGAAGCGCGCAGGCGTGGAACCTCCTTCCTATGCAGGTATAGTTAGCACAGCGGATCCCGGCCGTAGTGAAGTTAGCCGATTCGATGCGCAATGGAGCTTATTCGAACTAAATTGTCTTTGCGCATCACAAACGGCTAACTTCACAGAAGCCGCTGTGCGAACTATACTTATATTGAAACACGTTTGTATAGCCAAATAGGCTGCGGTAACCGCTTGCCTCCTTGTGGTCCATACGTTTGGTTGTCACTTTAGTTGTTAAGGTAAGTAAGTATTAGTCAGTGGCTGACTTAAATCCCTTAATATACAGGGTGTAAAAAGACTACTACCGAAAACAATCGGACCATGATTCTGAAAATATTTAGCGAAAAAAAAAAAAATGTTGACTTGTCTACGTCCTTTTTATTTTTTTCTAGTTACATACACATATAAGACCAGAAATATTGCACTAGGATTTAGTACATACAATCCTCATCATCATGACAGCCTTCTAATGTTCCCACTGCTGGGACACTGGCCTGCTCTCAGGCGAGAGTGATTGGGTCTTAATCCACCACGCGGACCCGGATGGTGGATGGCACATGTCTTCCGAATTTTTAGTTCTTGAACATGCTGGTTTCCTCACGATATTTTCCTTCACCGTATGAGAGCACTGGCATTGCGCACATACATTTTTCGAACAGAAAAATCCATTACCGGGTTTGAACCCACAGGCGGGGTCACTACCACTAGACCACCGGTGCTCGTACATACGATGCATAAGGTTTATTTTTGCCCAGGCTATGTTCAGTTCAGTGATACCAGGACAGCATCTGTCGGGTCACGTGGCAGGTCAGATCCAGTTCCCCGGCTGGCTCGGGAAGAACTCGCGGACCAGCAAGATGCACCGCCTCTGCCAGGAGATACATGCACATACGCGGCTCAGGTAACATTATACCATCATCACAGAACAGTAAGTACTACGTACATAATGGCCACTCTACCTCACACCGGTTTTATTTACCCCACCCCGGTTGCGAGTTCGCCGGCACCACACTGCACCTTTCGCCGGCACTGAAGCTAAAGGCTATTAATTAGCACCCCTTTTTTTATTATGTGTAGGTCCAAGCGCGAGCGAAAGTGTGCTATCTCGCTCTTGCTATAATTGGGTGGGGACAACCATGACAGTCACACATACAATAGCACAATACACAAACTTTGCATGTGTCTTTGCTTCATACATTTTATTGAGTGTCCCGGGTGTGCCATAATGTAGTTGAATAATACATAAGCAATGGGTACAAATAAAGTTAATGTAGTGCCGTTTTAAATACTGTAATATTTATATTTTTAAGTCAGCAAAGTCAAGATAATTTAAAAACGACGAGTGGGTCAAGTCTTTCGCCAGATGTTTAAGCGCCACGCCTAACCTTAATAGCTGCACTGTCGTGTCACTCACTCAAAAATTTGAGTTTGAAAGTTCTGCGTAGCACTGCCCTGCGCTCGTCGCTTCGGGACAGTAATTTTGCCACAGCGCCCTTCAAACTTAAACACAGTAATGCTCGCATACTACTGCTTGGATTAGTTTGCAAGGCGGGCACGGGCACTGCAGTAATCATCCCACCAAGACGAATTCTTGCGAACTCTTGCTGAAGGGTCCTATCACCACTAAAACATATATTCAAACTTATCATTTTTGTATTAAAAATTAAATTACAACAAGTACTTATTACAACAGAAGATTCACTCTCACGTAACAATTCATACTAAACTTTATTTTATTTAAAATTGACATGATTCATTTTCCAATTGCATTCTACATTACCAGAACTAATACACCACCTTATTCCTCAGCACAACAGGTTCGAAATCGTCTATCTTCCTCGACTACGCGACCCATCTCCGCGACGCTATCATCAAACCGCTCATCACTGATAAAGCGGACGGAATCGATCGGTCTTTAGAAGTTCTTGAATCGTACCATTTGCTGAGAGAAGACTTGGATTCTCTGACAGAACTGTCCATGTGGCCGGGTTGCAAGGATCCTGCTGTCTTGATTGATTCTAAGGTAAAGGTTTAATCAAACCGAGAACAGTCAACAGTTGCACACACAAATTTTAAAATACGAAATTTTGTACATTTGTTAGGTATGATTTACATTGAGTCAGAAGCAAAGTCAGCGCTGACTCCAAATTTGAGCAAAGTCAGTGCTGACATACTGACCTAATGTAAACACTGTCGGGTCCCCCTTGGAAACAAAAAATGACAGTTCTCAAAGTCAGCACTTACCCAATGTAAATCGCGCTTTACTCAATTAGTCTTAACAACTGAACTGATTTAATTTGATTTTCATTCAAATATTTGCTCATGTAAATGTCAATTTTTTCGCGTTTCACTTGCCACACCACTACCGAATTCGAACAATTACAAGATGATTTAGATTTAGCTATAATACCAATACTACTTTTTAAACAGGTAAAAGCAGCCATGACGCGAGCTTACAATAAGAAGGCCACAGCATTGCCGTACGCGCCCGGCGCGATCAAACGCGGCAGGGCACGAGACAACGATACGGAGGGCTATGACAGCGTAGACAATGAAAACGACGAAGAAGTCGATAGCGACCCTGATAATGATGCTCTAATTAAGGTATTGATAACATGCTTATTTCGAAAGTTTCATGGATTTTTACGACAAGAAAGTTCCGTAATATTTTGAATACAAAAGAAAACTCAAATTGTATTCAGAATTTAAGACCTGAGCATAGGTTTTTTTATAGTACTATAAACAAAACTGTTAGAAAATCGCGTTTTAATTTACACATAAGTACAGATATGGTATAACGTAATCATCTTATTTGAATAACTCGACTTTGAACAGGGTTTGAAATATTTAACTGGCCTAACTTTTAAGTAAGCTTAAAACTTATAATTATTAAATTTTACAGAAAAAGAAAAGCAAGGAATCCGAAAAACCAAGTTCAAGTGACAAACAAAGTACAAGTAAAGGGAAGTCCCATAGTGGTAAGGGAAAGTCTAGTAATGGTAAAGAGAAGAAAAAGTAGCTTAACATTTTTTAGGGCCCTGCTTAAAAACACATTTTTTAAATTTATACTTTGTTAAAAGTTAATCCAAAAGGCTTTTTTAACAAACTCATATAAATTTCATCCGAGTGCCGGTGACACGAGTGGAAAGTTCAGTGTTTTTCTAATGTCAAAATGCATGCAGAGGCGGTGGTACCAGTGAATACCTATGTAATAAAAATCATAGTGGCATTGAATGTAAATCTGTTGCTTTTTTTTCAATTGAGGCCCGCCGTTTGCAAGCTTTCTTTATTATTGAATTATGAAACAATTTATTTTCTTAATTCTTTTGCCTCTGTTTTATAATTGAAACAGTCCTAGTTAGATTTTAAATCTGCTGTAAGTTAGTTTAGTAAAGTAAGTTTTTACCACGAGCTCCAACATTGAAATAATATTACACTGTTTTTTTTGTATGCTGAAAATGTCAGTCTAACATTGTTTCATTATTGCTTTTGAGCTTGTGGTTACCCACCGGATCCAATATTTTTAAAATAAATTGAAATTTTGAGTGATAATGAGCACTATACCTAAAGGTTTCTCTGTTTTTACATTTTAAATCCTTAACAAAAACAAACTTCATTGAGCAATTATGGTAGTTATGTTAATTTGTGTTCAAGAGGTGATTAAAGAGCTATTATGAGGAATAAGGTTTTTATTTTCCTTAAACTTTTGCAATAAAAGCAAACAAATAAATAACAGGATAGAAACATGAAACTTGACAACACCAAGCTATTTCGATTACATAATTCATACTACCAACGCTTGCAACGTTATTTTATTACAGTTCTTAGACTATTGGGACTAGTCTTTTCTAATGAGTTTCACTCTTGGGTCATCGGGTCTCATCACAACATAGGTAGACTTGTACCTTTTGTTGTCTCCATCTGTCTTGGCGTAGTTGTAGCAGCCTAGAACTGCAAAACCTACTCCAACGACAGCTACTCCAGTTGTGGCTAAAACCTCGGGAATTTCTTGCCAGCCCTGCTGCAACAGCTGGCCGAGACTTCTTCTTGAAGCAGCAGCCATAACTGATTATCCTTTAACTTAGAATTCACGAATTATCGACAAATTCGGAACCTCACCTCTCAAGAGAAGGTAAGTAAACGTAGTGCTTACATTCTCTTGAATGTAAGTAAACGTAGTGCTTACATTCTCTTGGAATATAAGCACTACCTACTCTTCTTCTTTTGTTTTATGGCCTCTGTGGCTAGTTTGCCAAAATTTTGCCAATGTCAAGTGTATTAGTTTGATTGCCGCTTAGCAACGTAAACAAACGAAATTTGGAAAGAAACGATGACTTTTCTTTCAAAATTCTCCTGGAAAGTCTTTGACTAAATTACCAACCAACATTACCCCTCCATTTCAATTACTAACACTTGTGCTAAGTAAACAAGCTAAATTGGATAAACTGCCACCAAATTTACGCAATAAAACTTAAAATAACACGAGAAAAATAATTAAAATGGGAAGACCCATGTCGTTTTGACAAGATAGCCAAAGACAATCCCACTACCTACTCAGTCAACCCCGCTAATCCCGCTATCAAAATAAAAGTACTTCTGTCAAGAAAATATAAGCACTACATAGGTTTAAACACTATACCAAGAAACATTGTTTAGACTACACTGGACTACACGACAGCACTCTACGAACTCATACGAACGAACGAACGAGCACTACTGTCACTAATGCGCTAGTTACACGTTCAATAAATTCCACGATACATAAATTAGTATTTATTGACGGAACACAATAATTACTTTTTGTGTAACAGGCGCCTAAGAAATAAAAAAATAATCTATGTCAAATAAATTATCAAAAGTAAATATTTTTACGTACCTAGTGCTTTGTTTACCGTTATAATATTTAGCCAACTACGTCAAGGAATTAGGGACGTAAGCAAGCACCTGCGGCAAGCACTCTACTCCAAAGAAAGTGATTATTCTGATACCTACATTAAAAAATATATTGATTTCCTAAAAGAATGACTCCTCCACCCACTGAAATTGGTCATCAAGTAAGATTTGGCAAATCGATTTTTGAACTGTTTCGCAAAGGTTGCTGGGAAATCCCTGAGATAATGGGAGCGTCTGCTATGGCCCTTGTTGGAATAGGATTCGGCTGTCTTGGGGTTTATAATTATTATAAGAACGATGGAGATAACAAAGAGTACAAATCAGCTTACTGTGTCGTAAGATCTGATGATCCACGTGCTAAACTAATAAAAAACGCTGTACATACGTTTTACAAATGCTAGAACATAGTGGATTAAAAGTAGCCAAAAAATATTTCTATAGTTTATTTACCTTACCTACCATGCGCCATGCTAATAGTAAAACGATTTTAAAATGTGGTTTTCCTTTAAGTATCTTGTAAGGTAGGTGTTATATTGACCGAGCGAGCGAAGCTATTGAAGCGTCTCTGCTCTAAGTCTGGCAGGGTGCACCTATCCCAATCCCAACTGGCCAACCAGATAGGGATAGCTCGCTATGGATAAGTGTACCAGCCGTTTGCCTTCGTCTGGTCAGTTTGTTGGTACCTACCTCACCGGTTGGTTTCAGGGGTATCTAACCACGAGTTCCTAAAAATATTTATGTATTAGATATTTATATTATATAATAAACAAATACTTAGATACGTTTAATATCTTATTATCCTCAGGCTTATCTTGGTAAATTGCAAATATGTTGAAACTCTTTATTCTTTTGTCATACAGTTTATCAAGAACAAATTTTTGTCGATAGGTTTACTTAATAAAGGGTCACTGGGCACGAAGCATGATGAATTTAGGGTAGCCATGTTGCGATACCCTGTGGACATAATGGCAATCAACGAGACGTGGTTGCGGGAGGGCGAGGAGGCGCGTGCGCCCACACTGCCCGGCTATCAACTACGGCATGCACAGCGCCGCTACGGCAGTGCCGTCGGCGGCCGCCAGCGCGGTGGTGGCGTTGGCTTCTACATCAAGCGCGGTGTGAGCACGCGTCTACTCGCTCACCCGGATACACCGGGCGTTGACCAGATGTGGCTTAGATATACAGCTAATGGCCTCAAGTTAGCAATAGGCACCGTTTATCGCCCACCTTGGCAAGATATTGAAGTTTTTCTGGACGCTCTTACAGACTCAATCACATCGTTCTCTACCCTTGATCACGTTGTATTGACGGGAGATTTTAACGTAGATTTGTTGGAGTCAAGCTCAGACGCTAAAAAACTTTTAGACTTTTTAAGCTGCTTCGGGCTAGAGCAGTATGTAACGGTTCCTACCCACTTTACAGACCATAGTTCTACATTAATAGATTTATTATGTTCAAGTCTGCAACTTATTGATACGGCAGTTGATCACATACCAGATCTAAGTAGTCATTCGTTTTTATCGTGCAATGTTCGCATAAAAAAACTAAAGCCACCACCTGAACGGATAGTTTATCGGCCTTTCAAAGATATTGATTTAGATAAATTTAGTAATGACCTTGAAAATATAAATTGGAATAGTTTTATTTGTGGTGATGTTGATAAAATGGTGGAAGATCTAAGCTTGAACGTATTGAATCTATATGATAAGCATGCCCCTGTCAAAAATGTTTTGATACGAAATAAATCTTACCCTTGGATTACTTTTAATGTCAGGGAAATGATGAAAACACGTGATGAAGCTCACGCCCGTTGTCGCTCATCTAATAACGATGGTCATAAAAAATATTATAAAGAGTTGAAAGCCATCGTGAGCACAGCACTCTATACAGAAAAGAAATCTTACTTCAACTGTAGTATTAATCAAAATTTTAAAAACCCTCGTGTCTTATGGAATAATATTAAACAAAATGTGGCTAATTTTAAAAATAAGTCTGTTGACCTTCCGTCCCACCTTCAAGATCCCAATATTATCAATAATCATTTTCTATCATTGCCAAGTAATAACAATATAAATAATGCTGATTTATCGTATTTTGAATTTCATAGACATAATCAATCAGTTTTTAGCCTTCAACCCATTAATGAATATGATGTTATAAAAATAATTAATTCTTTCTCTAAAAATTCTACAGGCATTGATGGTATTTCATATGATATGATTATTTTAACAATTCCTCAGACACTTAAATTGATAACAGCCATAGTAAATACGTCGATACTGTCAAAAACATTCCCTTCTACATGGAAAATTGCCATAGTAAAGCCGATTCCAAAAACCAACCATCCAACTGATTTGAAAGATCTGCGCCCGATAAGTATCTTACCGTTCTTATCTAAGATCGTCGAAAGAGCGGTTTGCGTGCAACTTACTAGTTATCTAGAAGCAAATGATATATTACCTAAAAAACAGTCAGGTTTTCGAAAAGGTCATAGCACTGCAACAGCTTTATTAGATGTAGTTGATGATGTTCTAGCAGCTCAAGATATAGGCGAGGCGACCATACTAACTTTATTAGATTTTTCGCGTGCTTTCGATACCATAAATACTTCGCTTTTATTGTCTAAGCTGACGTATTACGGGTTTGATAATGCTACAGTTGGATGGTTCATGAGCTACCTCAACGAACGTTTTCAGTTAGTTGAAATTAGAAAGCCAGACGGTTCAAGATCTACGTCTACTACAAGACCTGTGACACATGGAGTTCCTCAAGGTTCAATACTAGGACCGTTACTTTTTGTATTATACAGTGCAGATATTATTCTTAAAATTAAAAATTGTAAATACCACATCTACGCTGATGACTTGCAGCTATACATGTCTTGTAAACCAAATAATGTTAAAGAAGCTATAAATTTAATAAACCAAGATTTGAGCAGTCTAGTTGAATGGTGTGAGTCTAATTCTTTAGTTCTGAATCCTTCTAAGACAAAATTTCTTGTACTTGGATCGAGAAACCAAATACATAAAGTTCTTTTATATGATCTAAAATTATATGTAAAAGGAGTCTTGATAGATCGAGTCACAGAAGTCCGAAATTTAGGTTTGCAAATGGACGGCACGTTGCACTTTGAAAATTACGTCCTCCAAACTGTTCGTAACTGTTTCTATAGGTTATCTGTTTTGTACCGAGTACGCGAATACCTTAATACTGATATACGTATTACGTTATGTGATTCGCTTATTCTCTCTAAGCTAAATTACGTTGATAACGTTTTTTGTGGTTGTCTGCTAGCTAGATCTAAAAAACTAATTCAACGTGTTCAAAATGCGTGTATTCGTTTTTGTTTCCCCATTCCGCATAGAGCTCACATTACGCCATATATCAATAGCCACGGTCTTTTGAACATGTCATCACGTCGTACCCTTCACTTTGCAACTCTACTTTTTGGCATTATTAAAAGGCAAATTCCTTTGTATTTATATGAAAAACTAACTTTTTCTGCTCGAAATATTCGTTTAGCTATCCGTTTAATTGGTAATCACCATAAAACGACTGCATTTCGTGGCAGCTTTCGATATGCTGCCACAAAGTGCTGGAACAACATTCCTCCTCCTATTAGAAATTCCAACACTATTTGCACCTTTAAAATTAATCTTAAAAAATACTTGTTAAATTCTCAAAAATCTGATCCGTAAACAGTCGTTTTTTGGTATAATCTTAGTAAAATAACTCAAATCTGGCCATTTCATAAGCTTGTAATCAAAAGTTTTGAGTTTTCAGGTGTTAGGAAGGGTTTCTTCTTATAGGTTTTTAGTTGTTGCTTTGGCTTTTAAGAATTGCCAAGGCAAATCTTTATAAAATGTACCTAAGTAAATTGTTAGATAGTGAGTGAAAGACTCGTGTCGCAGCTAATTGCTGCTACTACTACTCGTAGGCTACACTGAAAACCAGCGCTGCAGACACATTATGTCTGCAGCACATGCTGAGTGGCTGCCTTTTTTTCGTCACAATAGTTAAGTTTTAATTTTTATTGTTATTTTTATTTTTATGTTAATTGTGTGGCGTTAAATAAATATTTTTCTATTCTATTCTATTCTATTCTATTCTATTATTCGTATTTTACAACGGGTCTGGACGAAACTTATAAAAACTGTTAAAAACCTATAGGTTTTATGATTTTATATAATTTTCTGTAGTCGGGGATTTTTATGTGATAAGGGTATTAGCTGTCAGCTGAATGTTATACTAATACAATACAATACATACATAAATAGATATATTTATTAACAACATTGAAAAAGCCGGGACCGACTGCTTAACGTGCCCTCCGAAGCACAGGAGTGCGCGCTCACCCATTCATGGTGACGACGCCGCGCGCCGACGCGAAACTGCACAATCTGTTAGTGAACAACTTCTTCTTCTTCTTCTTCGTTATGAACTTTGTGGCATATTTGCCACAGCCTCAGACTAATTAGAATTTGTCTGAGGCCACAGCCCACAGCATCAAATATTTAAATGTCCAGTTATAGAATCGATCTCTTAAAAACGTACCCAAACTTATCTACCAGATTGGTAGATACTTTTCTCTGCTACGTCATCAGTATCACTTCTACCACTACTCGTTGAACATCTCCCAGAAAAATATTTTTTTAGCTTTTTTGTGCTGTTGGATTTGGTCGGAACTAAGTACGCAGGAAATCACAATTATAATACGAGAATCACATACATGTACACAGCATATTCGCCAGTGTCAAGTAGCTGTGCAAGTAGTGAGCGTAGTGCTTACATTACATTCTCTTGGGTAGTGAGTTTGATTGTCGCATGGAAACATACACAAACAAAATTTTGAAAGAAATGGCGGCGTTTCTGGGCGTTTCTTTCAAAATTCCTTAGGAAAGCCTTTGACTAAATTACAAACCAACATTACTTTTCCATATCAATTATTTACACTTGTGCTAAACAAACAAGTTAGATTGGATAGACTGCCACATAGATGCAAGCAATAAAACGTAGCCAGCTACGTCACGAGCGCTCCAGTGTCAAGTATTTGTCAACGAGGAAACAGGAGGTCAATATTATTGCTTTCTTCTTCTTCATGTTTTCAGAAAGTGATGTTTCTATAATTTGACGGTTTCATACAGACTGACATTGATATAATATTTAAACAAAGAAGTGAAGTGACATTGACATGACATGACAATACTGACATTGCAAAGGTCACCCGCACGACCAAACACAATTTCCTGTCGCTGTCCGTCAGTCAGTAGGGGTGGGTCGTCGACGTCGTATTTCTCAATAACGAAACGCAGCAGTTTTTCTGTGGGTTGGAAGTTCTGTCGTGGGGGTTCATTATTTTGTCCCATTGATAGGACCGTGAGTAATACTTATTGCTAGAAATGGGACCACGAGCAATAACTATTACTTGTGGTTCCATCAATGGGACAAAATAATGGGACCATGAGAAGAAAACACACGTTTCAATGAGTGAAATGGTTGTGTGCGTTGCGGTTGTTCATACATTTAAAATGCATATAAAATAAACATCGTTTTGATTTGACCTCATTAGACTGACTTACGAGGCCTTTCCAAGATTTAGCGATATAATTAATGAAGTTCACCTGAATGTATCATAATATAGTATAAGAAATAGCGCGCGCGACGAGGAGCGATACGTCCTCCCTCCCTACGTGCTCAGCGCGGTTTGAGAGTCGGTGCTTCGAGCTATAAATGATTATAAGTGCGCTATGGTGTGATTTTTAAAAAATCGTATAAAAAAAGTCAATGCTATTAAACTATTTTTTTTGTTGTTATTTATTTTATAAAAACTTAAACTTTAATTTAGTTGGTGTATTTTTTATGTAATTTCCTTACTTAACCAGAAATAACAAGCGTAAAATTGGGAAAAGTACCTACGCAATTTTTAGACCGTCTTTTTTCAAAAATATTGAACTAACAGGCTGTATTTTTCTCTAATTACTTAAATTTTAAAACCGTGATGAACTGTGATTATTTTAATTGCATTTTTTGGAAATATGTTGGACTTTGTTATTTCATAGAAAACATTTGAACCCGACACAAAATGTACAAGTAACGTTTAACGGTTATTTCATTGCAGACAATAAACAATCGTTCTAGATAACGGAACGGTTCGTTGTTGAAACGTTCACCCCTGCCTGACCCCTCCCTACTAATAATCAGCCAGCAGACAGAGCAGCAGCAAGCAAAGCAAAGAGTTTTTAAAATTGAAAGGCTGCAGTGTGCGGAACATAATTTATCAAATCAATGTACTCTACTCTGTGAGCAGCACACCAAAACATACAAACAGGCAGGGCTGCAGGGCTGGCTGAATAAAAACCGAGTAAATAAATACTTCACATACGAGCGCCCGCCGCAAAGGAAATAAACGTTCTGACTTCAGCCGTGCGTGCGTCTATTGCGTCCTACCGGCTTGCGTATAGCATTCATATCGGTCCACCAGTTTGCTCTCTTCATTCAGTGTTTGTACGAAATATAGAATGGCTTCACGTTTCCAAAGCGTCGAACAAGGCCCTCCAATTGAGGTGTTCCAACTCATGAAACTTTTTACCGAAGATACGTTCCAAAATAAAGTGAACTTGAGCGTTGGCGGTATGTACCTATTATTAAATTCACTTTTATTAATGCATTATGGACGTTCTAGTCTTAAATTTTTATAGTTTTCTTCTATTACATAATCTTGTTTTTAGTTTGTTTTTATGGAATGCTTTGAATTCAATAAGTTTTTATACTTAACCTAGGTACCATAATATAGTTCTAACATATTTACCATAGAAATAAAAAATAGTCTATCTACATCAAAAGTATTTTCCAAAGTACAAAAGCTCAGAATAAAGATTTATTTATATATGTATAATTTATTTGATTTTTCAGCCTACAGAGATGAAACTGGCAAGCCATGGGTTTTGCCTGTTGTCCGTAAAGCTGAAAAGCAGATGGCTGCTGATGAGACACTCCTCCATGAATACTTACCAGTTCTGGGTGAGTTCATTTAGAACTGTATAATAGCTTGCCTAAAAAAATTATTTGCTCTTCAAAATTAAAATTAATTCTCTAAAATAATTCTTGCTGTGTGTTAGTCTTGCTTAAACTCAAGAACGACTGTACCGATTTAGCTATTTTGAACATGAAATATATACCTAGGAGTCCAGGTAAGGTATAAATGGTGAGAAAAATAATGCTAGTGAAATCGTGTGGGATAGCTAGTTATTCTATAAAAATATTTCATAATAGACTCAATTAGTTTGAGGACCGTTCTAATTCATTCTGTTAATTAGTGCTAAATGTATGTCCTACTGCTTGTCTCATTTGCTCTAGTTTGTCTAATGGCAGATTGTATAAATATGTACCTACAAGGGATCTACCATAACAGATAATAATAGCAACTGCCCTACAATTGCAGTGCTCAGTTAGGACTGTTTTAGCTATAAGACCAGTTGACTTCAACAGGCATGATGACTGATTTTGAAAAACTGTTCAATTGTGTTCAGAAGACTGACTGATTGACTTTATGGCAGAAATAACTTATTATTCCAGACAATGGTTTAGTAGTAAAAAAATGCAATAATGAATTTGAATTTTAAAATTCACGCCTAAACGCGCTTAGTCGCCGAGTGACAGTGGTGATGTTATTATGTCAGTTTTCAACGTCAAATTTTAGCAAAAAAATTGCAGAATTTTTTAAACCTTCATCATCATCATGACAGCCTTCTAATGTTCCCACTGCTGGGACACTGGCCTACTCTCAGGCGAGAGTGATTGGGTCATAATCCACCACGTGGACCCAATGCGGATTGGTGGATGGCACATGTCTTTCGAAATTTTTAGTTCTTGGACATGCCGATTTCGTCACGATTTTTCCTTCACCATATGAGAGCACTGGCATTGCGCACATGAAATGAAAATGAAATGAAATGAAAGAAATGAAATGAAAATGAAATGAAATGAATGAAATGAAATGAAAATGAAATGAAACAGAACAGAAAAATCCATTGGTGCACGACCGGGTTTGAACTACGACCTTAGGATCGGAAGGCGGGGTCACTACCACTAGACCACCGGTGCTCTTTTAATTTTTGAACCTTAATGGTTCAAAATTCTGCAATTTTTTTGATGCCACCAATCAGAGATCCAGGATGCTATGATTGGTGTTCAACCTTATATGGCGGATTGCTGTATTTCATAGTTTTATTTTATTAACAATATTATGTAGTTTTTTTGTGATTTATAAGATGTTATCTGCTAATGTTTATATTATTTATTGAATTACGAAACAATATTGTTTTTAATGTACATATTACCTTATCTTTACTACAGGTTATCAAGACATGACAACCAAACATCTACTTACAAAATAAACTTTATGTTCTTGGAATACCGTTTTAACACATTATTTTACTTAATTTTAACCTGTATGGTCCCACTACTGGGACAAAGGTCTCTCATTTCTTAAATAATGGATTTTGTTATGGAGTTTTACTGACAACACTAGGATCCTGTGTTGGGTGTGAGAAACAAGGAGTACTATAAGGTCCAACACCCAGAACAAGAACAAATATTTACTTATCATGCAAACATTTAGGTCTCAAAATGATTAGTATCATTATTATTTTTATGGTCATCATAATAGAGTTGGCCACTGACTCATATGAACTTACTTGCTTTTCTAAGGTCGCTTTTTTTTTATACAACTATAGCGGCAACCTAGCATACGGCCCACAAGATGGTAAGCGGTTACCGCAGCCTATGGACGCTTGCAATACCAGAGGTATAACTCGCGGGTTGCCACCTTGAGGCTAAGATCGAAAGCCTCACGTGTGCCAGTAATTTCACCGGAAACCATTGTGGAGTTCAGTGGTTGTGGTAGAGAAAACTCCTTGTTTTATTTTCAGTAATAATCCAATTTTATTCAGCATAAATTATCAAGGCGACCTTACACCACGACGGAGACAGGAGCAGAGAGCGAACTAGTGGTGTTGCCAGATACATTTGAAAAACTTAAAATATAAAAAATCGATTTACATAATATTCGTATCGATTATATTATTAATGTCTCGGACATGCTGGGGGCTTGAAGAGCTAAAACAACTTATTGCTTACTCGCTAATTAAAATAACAAAACGCTTATTCTCTAATTATACCTATACAATTAGGTTACAAATTAAATTATGCTTCTTTAACTTACATGCTGTGACGCCTACTTAAATGAAATAAGGCAATGAGGACATAATTAGGTACTAATTATTTTCTATGGGTAAGACACATACTTTTGTAATGGACCTGCGATGAGAATGTCCATTGGACGTCATTACCTCAATGGCTCTCACTATGCCATCTGTAGTCCCTGGAAAAACCTTAGTTACCCGAGCCATAGGCCATTCCAAAGGAGGTATATTTTGCTCCCTTAGTATAACTAGGGTACCAATAGCAATGTTTGGCAAGACATTGTGCCACTTTGGGCGATTTTGCAGTGTAGTAAGATAATCATCTTTCCAGTGTTTCCAAAATACTTGTTTCATATTAGTACATATAGACCAAAACTTAAGCCTATTGTTAGGAGTGTCACTGACATCTTTTTCAGGGTATGAGTTCATTGGAGCACCGGTCAAAAAATGTCCGGGCGTTAAGACAGAAAGATCAGTAGGATCGGAAGACATTGCGCTTATAGGACGTGAGTTTAGAACTGCTTCTATTTCGGTAAGTATCGTGTTAATTTGCTCATACGTCAGTAACGCTCCTCCCATTACACGTTTGAGGTGGTGTTTTACACTTTTTACTGACCTTTCCCAAAGTCCACCAAATACAGGGCTATAACTAGGTATAAAGTGAAAATGTATGCCTTTTTCGGCTGCAAATGTCTGCACCTGTATTTGATGTTCCTTGTCACCGCCATATAGTCGATATAGGTCACCTAATCGGGCCTTTGCCCCCTTAAAAGTCGACGCGTTGTCGCAGTAGACAGCACTGGGCAAATTTCGTCTAGCAATGAATCTTTTGAAACATGCTAGAAAGGTGTCTGTCGTTAAATCTGACGCGAGCTCGAGGTGGATAGCCTTGGTGACAAAACAAACTATTACAAGAATGTAACCTTTTCCTATGACGGGTTTTCTTATGCGACTTTGCTTCACGGAAATTGGCCCAGCAAAGTCAATCCCAACCTTCTCGAAGGGGCGGCACGCGTTGACTCTGTCGGCAGGCAATGACCCCATCAATTGACTCGTGGCCTTAGCCTTCAACCTGAAGCAAATTACACATTTATGTATTAATTTTTTGACACATCTTAAGCCATCTGTTATCCAATATTTTTGGTTGATGCTACTTAAAACTAGTTTTTGTCCTGCATGTAAAAGTCTGTTATGTTCTCGTTTAATAATTAACTCTGTGATAACTGAGTCCTTGGGCAAAATGATTGGATGCCTTTTGGAAAACGGTAGTGAGGCATGATGAAGTCTGCCTCCTACATGTAACAAGTTGTTTTGTCCAATAAATGGATGTAAAGACTTAAGATTGCCATTGTATTGTTCATTAGCACGAATACATTTAATTTCTTTGCTGAAGAATTTTTCTTGTTCAAACAATATTAATTGTGCTAGCGCACTATCTAGCTCGCTTACAGACAGGAAGTTTTCTTTACGCTTGACCGAATTTGGCTTTAAATTGTTGAGGTATCTAAGTACATATGCTAATACTCTTGTCATTTTAGTTATGGTAGAGAACTTTTCTACCATTGAGCTCAAGATGCAGCTTCTGTCATCAATTGCTGCAGCACAAACTACCGGCACTAAAACATCACCACTCAATAACTGAGGGGGTGTTGCAGGGGGCTCGTAAGCCTTATGTATGTTTACCCTTCCGTTTTGCAGTAGAGATGGCCCATGCCACCACAAATTGTGCTCTTTTAATTCGTGAGGTAACAGACCTCTGCTAATACAGTCTGCAGGGTTGTCATTTGTGTCTACATATGCCCAAGTATAGCAATTTTGTAAAGATAATTCATTTATTACCCTTACCCTGTTGGCAGCATAGGTGTTCAGCTTTGCAATGTCTGTGTTGAGCCAAGCTAGTACTATTTGAGAGTCTACAAACAAATGTGTTTGTGGGCTTAGTTCCTTGGTGAGCAGTGTTTCACGTACCTTGTGTGCCAGTCGGGCAAGCAGTAAGGCGGCATTGAGCTCAAGCTTGGGTACAGTAAGCTTATTCTTGTGTGAATTGATTCTTGACTTGGAGCATATTAAGTTCATACATACCTCTTCCTTGGAGTTTGTTACTCTTAGGTACAAGCAGCAACCGTGTGCAGTAAGTGATGCGTCCGCAAAACCTATTAGCTGGATGGTACCTTCATTGGAAGATCTGACGCAGCGTGGGATATGCAGTGGCGCCATCTCAGTTAAGCTTTTTGCCAACTCTATCCACTTGACCATAATATGATCTGGTGGGGTGTCATCCCAACCTATGTTCTCAGCCCACAGAGATTGCATGATCAGTTTCGCTTGAACAAATATTGGCCCCATTAACCCTAAAGGATCAAAGAACTTAAGATTTGTCTCTTGGTATGTTGTGTGCCCAAGCATGGTTGTGATGTGGATAGCTTGAATGTATCAGTCTGCATGTCAAAGTTTACTCCTAGAGTTTTGACAGAGAGCTCATCTTTATTTAAGTCTACCTCACCAAAGTATTGTTTGTCTTTGGGAATATTGTGCAGTACCTTGTCACTGTTGGACGACCATTTGTGCAGTTGAAATCCACCCAGAGATAGTAGCTGAACTAAGTCTTTTTGTAAATTGACCAGATTTTCCTCACTTTGATCTGTAGCTAAAATGTCATCGACATACGTGTTGTTCTTTAGAATGGATGCTGCAGAAGGGAACTGGGATTTGAACTGGTGAGCCAGTTCAGTGAGACATCGTGTGGCAAGGTAAGATGATGTTTTTAGCCCATAGGTTACTGTTTGTAATTGAATGCACTTAATGTCCTCATTTACCTGGTCTCTCCACAGAATATTCTGAAGCGATTTTTGAAGAGGATCAAGTGTAATGAATCTGAACATCATTTTTATGTCAGAAATGAAGAAGTATTTGTCAAGTCTGAATGCAATCAATACATCAAATAAATCGTTTTGGACAACCGGACCATTCATCATCATATCATTGAGTGATATTTTCTTTTTTGTTTTTGCAGACCCGTCAAAAACCACTCTTAACTTGGTTGTTTTATTGTCTTCTTTGATCACAGGGTGATGGGGAAGAAAGTAGACAGGGTCTTTTAATAAATCATACTGATTAATGTCTATGTATTTGGCATGACCAAGTGAGACATACTGGTCAATGAATTTTTTGTAATCTACAAAGAGTTTAGGATTTTTAGCAAATCTTTTTTCAAGATTCAAAAAGCGGCTTAAGGCCAAGTGAAAGGAATCCCCCAATTCGTGGTTGATGTCAGCCAAAGGGACTTTAAGAGGCATTGTCACCTGGAACTTATTATCGCTAAGCACAACATTGTCTTTGAAATGATTTTCAGTATACTCAACCTCAGGCAATTTCTCTGGGTATATTTCATTTACTTGGTCGGCCTTCCAGAACTTTGATAAGGACTCACTAATGTCTGATTCACAAGTATTACAAAAGAGTGAAACCACCTTGTTTGAGGCTGATGAGGCCGCTGTCTGCCCCGCGATGATGTACCCGAAGGAAGTGTGCAGCAGTCTCAGCTGGTCTGGGTGGCTGGAAGCAGAAGCAGCAGCAGCAGCAGCAGCATCAGCATCACCTGCACTCCCCTCAGCAGCAGCAGGTTGCGGCAGTAGGGCCTGGAAGAAAACATCAGCGCCTAAAAGCAGATGCACATCACCGGGCTTGTTAAAGTTTGGGTCAGCAAGCTGATCAATCCCTGGTAGCTGAATGTGTGAAATGTCAAACATTTGCTGTGGTAATTTAGTTGTTATTTGAGGTACCACATGACAATTGACATTAACTTTGAAGGGGTACACTTGTGAATGAATTTCAACATTGATCGAGTGAGTTATTTTTTGTTCAGCATTAGCTATACCTATAATGTTGCTGTTAGTGCAACTTGGGGTGCCACCTAGGTGGCTGATTAGCTTTGCTGTGGCGAAGCAAGCCTGTGAGCCACTATCAAGCAAAGCTTTACAGTTTATTGCTGTTCCTGTGTTAGAGTAAAGCCTGACCCAAGCCGTTGGCAGCAAAACATTGCCATTAGTCGCACCAGACATCAGTGTCACAGTTGGTAGTGGTGTGATGGGAGAACCTGTAGCCTCATCCTTATGTAGTAAGGTGTTGTGAGGCTGTTTGCACACCATGCATTTAAAATGAAAGCGGCACTTTTTTGTATGGATTGTGAGACAGATTGTACATAGCTTGTGCTGTGTTACAAATTGCAATCTTTTCTCAATTGGTGCAAGCTTAAAGGTAGGGCAGTTAAATAATTTATGTTTCAACTTACAGTTTATACAGCTTGGCTCCTGGGACGCAGCAGTGTTTGAAACAACGTTGGCTGCATATCCCTGTGTCTGTGACTTGCCAGCAGACACACTGTCGGTGTTCTCCAGTGCAAGAGCTCGTCTTTCTAGGAACGCAATGAACTCAGTCATTGAAGGTTTTACCGTTTGGTCACGTTCAAGGTGGAAGGCTCGGCTAGAAAGTAAGTCAAGTTTTTTAGAAAGCAAGCACAATAGCAGGCTGTCCCATTGGGTGACCGGCTCGCCTAAGTTTTTGAGGGCTGCCAGGTGCTGTTTACAAGTTGAAACGAATGCTCGTAGAGCTGGTGGTGCAGATTTTGTTATGCTATTTTGATCAATGAGCAAGTTTATGTGCTCATTGATGATTTGAAATTTGTTTTCATACCGTTCCTTTAAAAGTTTCACCGCCTCATCATAGCTGGCATCGGTTAGTGGCAGATTGGTAATCAGTGCTAAAGCTTCACCTGTAAGGAGAGTTTTTAAGTAATAAAGCTTTTGTATTGGTGGCTTGTCTGCTGAACCTATCACAGATTTAAACATGTTATAGAACTCGGGGAATTCTGAATATTTGCCACTGAAGGTGGGGATTACAATGGTTGGCAATTTTATGCTAGAGGTTGCATAGCTGTGTAATGCGGACTTATCGCTGTTTTTAGGGCCTGGACAAATTAAGTCGTTCATTTTTGATAGCAGCGATACGTATAGATCTTCGTAAATACCTGGGTCTTCTGGATCGTCCTCATCGAGAATTTTTATTTTGAGGCAAAACTTGTTATAATCGTCAAACGCCGCGATAAGGCGCTCTCGCCTGACGTTTATTGTGGAGAGATCTTCGTTTCCAGCCTCTATTTGATCTATGAACGATTTTACCCTAGAAATGGATGCCTTTGCATAACCTCTAGATTTTACTAGGGCAGATATTTCTTTTACACCCTCCATTGCCTTATTTTTACTTTACAAACTGATATTACAATAACAATCAAGAGTTCTTATTTAAATTACGTTTTACAATTTTTACCGGTACACGCTGGTTTGCAAAAACGAAAAAGATGGCGTCTTCAGTCAGCGCAGGAGTTTAATTAGAATGTTGCCATTACTGCGGAACAGGATACCGATCTATAATTGCTTGCTGATTGATGCTTGAACGGAAGGACGATATTTCTTGATCTAGACTGCTCACAGAAGTATTTTCTTGACTTCTTGTGGCGTAGAAAGATGACACGATAAACAACGTGCTTGAAAAGCTACCTTGAGTGGGCCCGAAGACAGTTCTCCTAGGCGATTGCTCATTAGCAGCTCTTGAGTCGCTTGCTCTGCTCAGTTGTTGGACGCGATAAAATGGCGTCCGCGTACGCAAGAGGTTAGCGTCGGTCTTGAATTTTGGCTGGCAGCTGGAATTTATTAGTTTCTTCGCTCGAAGGACCATGTGGAGTTCAGTGGTTGTGGTAGAGAAAACTCCTTGTTTTATTTTCAGTAATAATCCAATTTTATTCAGCATAAATTATCAAGGCG
The DNA here is from genome assembly GCA_951394395.1 of Colostygia pectinataria. Classification (NCBI taxonomy): domain Eukaryota; kingdom Metazoa; phylum Arthropoda; class Insecta; order Lepidoptera; family Geometridae; genus Colostygia; species Colostygia pectinataria. The sequence continues at coordinate 11,469,693 of OX596351.1, read as the reverse complement.
ACCTTACACCACGACGGAGACAGGAGCAGAGAGCGAACTAGTGGTGTTGCCAGATACATTTGAAAAACTTAAAATATAAAAAATCGATTTACATAATATTCGTATCGATTATATTATTAATGTCTCGGACAACCATACCCTTCACACCGGAACACAGCAATGCGAGCATTACTGCTTGGCGGCAGAAATAGGTATGGTGGTAGTCAATAATTAATTTTGTGTTAAATGTGTAGTTAATCTATAATAAGTAGGTGTACTTTCTGTTCATGTTTTAAATTAGATGATAAACATGAACTGAGTGTTATTTTCATAATCAAATGTCGTAAAAAAATAATCCCAACAATTAATCCATCTTTATGTTTAGGTATCTAACGCAAATAATTAAGTAATGTTTTTTGCGATAATGATAAACCTCTGCTCACTTTTATTCTTGAATATGATAAAAAACCACTTTATATCTACTTTAATTATGTAAGTTTTTACTCATTATATAAGCTTCATATCAGCCCAGTTAGCTGATAAAGATAATATATCATTGCTAATCTATTTCAGTTCAGAAATAGCATTTTTGTAAAGTTAAGGAATATGTTTTTGTGTGCACTTGCATCTATTAAATATATTAAAAGTTTTTTTTTTTTTTTATATCACTAAAGTGGCAACCAAGCATACGGCCCACTTGATGGTCAGCGGTTACCGTAGCCTATGTACGCATGCAACATCATAGATATCACTTGCGTGTTACCACCCTGAGACGTTAGATGGACGTTAGAAGATAAAATATCCTGAAAATTGCATGCCCTTGGTTATGTTATGTTACGTTATCTGTGCCTTACTAGGAGAGTTTTAGCTGAGCATTGTCTATCAATCAGACAGCCAGTAACTCAACGATTTCATATAGTTAGCTAACAAATGGATGGATCACTGCACTGCTTCCTATTCTAGGTAGCAATAGTATCTGTTCGGTGTTTTTTTTTTTATACAACTGAAGTAGCAACCCAGCGTACGACCCACCTGATGGTAAGCGGTTACCGCAGCCTATGGACGCTTGCAATACCAGAGGTATCACTCGCGGGTTGCCACTTTGAGGCATAGATCGAAAGCCTCATGTGCCAGGAATTTCATCGGAAACCATACCCTTCACACCGGAGCACAGTAATGCGAGCAATACTGCTTTGCGGCAGAATTAGGACGAGTTCTATTACAAAGAACTCTACTACTCTTAAATGGTGTTAGGTGCAAAGTGAATAATATGACCCATGTTAGATTAGTTTGCCCTTGCCTAAATAAACAAACTGATACAAATATGTTTATGTAATATGTTTTCAACAGCAAAACTAGGAGGCATATGTTGCGTAGGTGTTTCATAATAATATTATTAATGATATACACAAACACTTTGCAAACGCCAATAATTTATAAGCACATCAAACTTTAATCATTGTTGCATCACGATATACCTAGATATTATCAATCGTAAATACATTTAACGATAGTGGGTAGGTAGGTAATTTACTTCGAGACGTTGTTGCTTGCGTCAATAAATAATTTTCTGACAAACAGTTACACACACATTTAACTATGATAGAACACAAACGAAGTATATATTTTTTTAAATGTATAGATAAGTACTTTACTTACCTGCTTATCTATGAGTACTATAGGTACGTACCTACTAATATTATAAAGAGAAGTACTCAAACACTACTGTTCTTCCTATTTCAAAAATTATTTCACTATTAGAATGCTACATTATCCCTGAGTAACTGGGCTTTATTTATTTATTACTAGCGTCCCGCCCCAGCTTCGCACGGGTGTTTAAGTTTTCATTGCACCTATGCGAAGTCGGTGCAGGTCGCTAGTAATAATACATAAACATCCAGACCCGGAACAAATATTAGCATTAAATGCATGCAAACATTAGTAGGTATCGAACCCGCAATCTCTCAACCGGGCACTCGGCCGCTGAGCCACCGAGGTCGTCATTTCACCTTGTAATGACCACCACCTTTTCTGAATTTCTAATTCTGAATCTATTTTCTGAATTAGAAATTCAGAAAAGGTGGTGGTCATTACAAGGAATATCGAAGTAATATTATAATATTATTATATTAATTATACCGAGATGACTGGAGAAATCAAGGGGAGGCCTTTGCCCAGCAGTGGGACACAACAGGCTAATCGTAATCGTATAATAATTATCGATTCGATGACGACAGTAACAGTTTATCTAACGATAACAGCTGAAAATACCCTACAAATAACCACGATGTTACAGAGCCGATATTAAGACTACTTACAATGGCCACTGCCCACCTCCGACCGGTTTTACTTACCTCGCCCCGATCGCGAGTTCATATGCACTTTTGTAGGCACTGAAGCTAAGAGTTTATAGGTTTATTTTGTTTTTGTGTAGGTGCAGTGCACTTTACACAGCGCGCGCTATCTCGCTCTTGCGATAATTGGGGCCAACCATGACACTCACACATACAACGGCACCGTTTACGTACACAAATTATGCATGTGGTGATTGCGACGCGTTTGCATCATACATTTTATGGGGCTGTCCGGGTGAAGATGTGAATAAAACATCGGGGTTGTGACGATGTGTGTGTGTGCTAAAATTAGAGGATATTGTTCACAGGTCTGGAACAGTTCTCGAATGCTTCTGTCTCCATGCTGCTGGGCGCAGACAGTCCTGCCATCACCAGCGGACGTGTAAGTACACTTCGGACCTGGGGCTCATTGCATTATAAAGTGCAAGTAATAATAATAGTGATTTTGTATGATAAACGCTCATATTTGTTAGTTTGAACGGTGAAACAGAAAATTAGAATAACAGTAAATACGTTTTCAGGCTTTTGGAGTCCAAACTTTGTCTGGAACGGGCAGTTTGAGGGTTGGAGCGGAGTTCCTTTTCAGGCACCTCAAGTACACCACTTTCTACTACTCCTCACCGACATGGGGTAAGGGTTTTGTCTTATGTTCTGCCATGCTGGCGTTTCTTTAAAGGTTCCGTACCTCAAGCGGAAATAATGTACCCTTATGGGATCACCAATTTTTGACCATCTGTCTGTCTGGTTGTCTGAATAAGATCACCATTGTTTTGTACATCTGTCTGTCTGTCCGTCTGAAATCAAGCTGAGACTTATCTTCTTCAGTTCGTAAGCCTCAGGGTGCGAGTACTTCGTACATGTCTGTTTTTTAATAATAAACAAACAAGCTACAAGGAAGATAATAAATATCATGTAATGTTAAAGACCTAAATAGATAATAATGTTAAAGACTTTTCCAATGACATCCTACATGATGCATGTGCTCTTAATTGAGCCTCACCTAGTTCGATTGGCATCACATTTGAGCTTTATGATGAAGAGGGATCATTGAAAAAAGCTAGGAACCCAGCAGTTCTATAAAAGAATTCAACGTGATGAGCAGAATAGCATCTCAAAATGCAGTAAATTGCTCTTAAAAGTTTATGCTCGCAAGGTTCTATTCGCAGAACTATATTGTATTATTGTTTCTTTACCTTATCTCTTTCGCGTTTTCTCTGTTCGTCCCATACCTACATACTAACATCATTGAATGTTTTAGACAACCACCACCTAGTATTCGTGGACTCTGGCTTCAAGGAGCCGCGCTCCTACCGCTACTGGAACCCTAAGACCTGCGCCATCGACTTCGACGGCATGCTCGAAGACCTGAAGAGTGCTCCTGAGAGTTCCGTGATCATACTGCACGCGTGCGCGCACAACCCCACGGGCATCGACCCCACGCGCGAGCAGTGGGAGAAGATAGCTGATGTTATGGAGGTGGGTTCGTTAACTTCATTTCAAGGAGTTGGGCTGGCTAAGATCAGGTTAGCTGCATCGACCCCATGCGCGAGCGGTGGGAGAAGATAGCTGATGTTATGGAGGTGGGCTTGTTACCTTCATTTCAAGGTGTTGGGCTGGGGTCAGGTTAGCAGCATCGACCCCATGCGCGAGCGGTGTGAGAAGATAGCTGATGTTATGGAGGTGGGTTTGTTACCTTCATTTCAAGGTGTTGGACTGGGGTCAGGTTAGCAGCATCGACCCCATGCGCGAGCGGTGTGAGAAGATAGCTGATGTTATGGAGGTGGGTTTGTTACCTTCATTTCAAGGATTTGGGCTGGTTCGGGTCAGGTTAGCAGCATTGACCCCACGCGCAAAAAGTGGGAGAAAATAGCTGATGTCAAATAGTTGTTGGTTCATAAGTGAGTAAATAAAGTATATTACTAATATTATAAAAAAGAATGTTTGAATGTTTATTATTGACGACCGTGGCGCAGCGGGCGCAGGTCCGCCTGTGACGCAGAGGTTGCTCGTTCGATTCCCGCCTCGGGACAAATGTTTGTACGATCTACAAATATTTGTTCCGGGTGTTCTGGGTATTTTCTATATATAATAAAAAATATCTATCTATGTATTGTATTGTATTAAATATATATCAGTCATCTAGTACCCATAATACAGCTCTGTTTAACAGCAGCTTACTTTGGGGCTAGATGATGCTGTGTGGATTGTCCAGCATTATTTATTTATTTATTAATTTATTTGTTTGTGAGAATATCACGCCAGAACGACTGAACTAGCGGAAATTTAGCACAGGCATAGATTATAGTCTGGAACAGCACATAGGATTGGAAATGCGTTCAAGAGTAAGGCCCCCATGTCGATCATCATAAACCAGAGATTTTTTTTTATATGCTAATTATTATTAGCATTAATAATTTTGCTGCTATTGTTGTTGTCCAGGAGCGCAAGCTGTTCCCGTTCTTCGACAGCGCCTACCAGGGGTTCGCGTCGGGCGACCTGGACCGCGACGCGTGGGCGGTGCGCTACTTCGTGCAGCGCGGGTTCGAGCTCGTCTGCGCGCAGTCCTACGCCAAGAACTTTGGACTATACAGTGAGTAGGGTAAACCTATTATTGGCCACCAGCAGTTACTAGCCACGTCACACTTAAACACTTGCTATATGGTGGTTGATACGTACGACATCTTCTTTAATTCTAGGGTGCAATTACATAGATAGCTTTAATATTAGTGCCGGTTTGTACCAACTATCAAATAAAATATAAAATATAAAAATAAAAACATAATTGATTGACAATCGGCATTCCGGCTTCGGTGCGGTTGTATTGTAAAAACGATAATGATTAGGTTTGCTTGTCTCAAACTTCGTATCTTTGTAGTTGATAGTTATTTCGTTAGTAGTATTTAAGTTATTTTGTTTTAATATAGATGGTATGGCCAGTTATTGAAACGAAAATGAAGTTTTTAGTTACTGGCCATACATGCCAGTTAATCACGGTCATCGGTCATGTGAGTCAAGTTCGTCCGGTTCGGAATTTTTACATTATTAATATAGTTTTAACCTAGCTTAAAATTATTAGTATAGTATGTTAGATAGGAATAAAAAGAAAGAAAGAAAGAACACTTTATTGGGTCCTCACATTTTTACATAAACTAAGTAGTATATGTAGTATATGTATCGTTGTATTATGTATGTAGCTTAGTAGTAGCTAGGTATATAGATATGTAAGTACATTTACTTATGTATAATATTTTTGAATTAGAGTTTGTGTTACGTCTTTGGAGTACGTACCGGTGCAAAATAAAACCCAGTTTTGAGAATTGCGTATAATATTTGGTAAGAGATGTTGCTTGTGTAAAGTCTGAATCAATGGTGGATGACAATCGAATATTTCAAGTATAATGACAAGAACGCCTGACTAAAAAAGTATAATTTACATGAAACTTATTGCTATCTGTTTCTTGTAGTGAGTGAGAGCTAAGTAGGTAGGATAGGTAGCCAGCGTGCGCTCGAACAGTTTGTTTTAGGTTAACTTTGTTAGTTTGTTCTTCTCTTAAGTTAGCTATATTCAATGGTACCTAGGTAATAATTAAGTTAAGCACGCCTTTTTTTCTCTACCTACCTTTGAGGTTGGCAGGCAGAAAATGCTGTTAGCATTAAGCCCACTTTTTGTACTGTATACTCTGTGCAATTAAGAATTAAATAAGTAAATACGTACTAACCACTAGGTAGGTACTACTTATACGTATCTACTTATGTCTAATTGGAGTCCTTTCAAATCAAGGTACGCCATACTAAATAAACCATAATAGGCAGGTACACATAAAAAGTAGATAGGTAGATAGATAATGCTGTGTTATGATTACACTTACAATTTAGGAGTCTTTAAGGCTAGAGTGAACAGGTTCTTTCTAGGCTAAGCGTGCTCCATCATCGACCACACCATCACTTACCATCAGGTGAGGTGGTGGTCAAACGCTTGTCTATAATCAATAAAAAAAAAAAAAAAAGGATACATGGAGGTCTGACCTGTGAACATAAACATTTACCAACAAATTTAATTATTCATGATTATTATTCCTAATTTGACTCGGTCTGACAGTTTTACACCTAAGATAATGCACTCCATGGCTCGTTGGCATATAAACAAGGGCTTCCATAAGTTTGTTGATTTGGTTCTCAGACGAGCGCGTGGGCAACCTGGCGATAGTGGTGCAGGACTCGAAGCTGGTGGCGGCCATCAAGTCGCAGCTGACGTGGGTGGTGCGCGGCATGTACTCCAACCCGCCCGCGCACGGCGCACGCGTCGTCGCCGCCGTGCTGCAGGACAAGCAGCTCTATGACGAGTGGTATAAGCACTACACTACACTGCACCACACAACACAGACACAGTTTTGCAGACTTCGGAGGCACTCCTTTACAAACATAAATAATTAGATAGCTTAATAAAACAATCGGAAAATCTTTTTTTTTCGTCTGTTTTTTATCTTATAATGGTTTCATAAAAGGGATCCTAAGAGAAGAAGACGACCGATGTGGCGCGGCGGGTGAAGGTCCGCCTGCGACGCGAAGGTTGCGGGTTCGATTCCCGCCTCGGAACAAATGTTTGTACGATCTACAAATATTTGTTCCGGCTGTTCTGGGTATTTTCTATGTATAATAAAAAATATCTATCTATGTATTGTATTGTATTAAAATTATATCAGTCATCTAGTACCCATAATACATGTTTTGCTTACCTTGGGGCTAGATGATACTGTGTGGATTGTCCAGCATTATTTATTTATTATTTATTCGCGCAAAGTAACGCCTGAATCTATCAATTATCATAGATAGCTTCTCAGATAGTTTTACAGACATACGAGTAGATAGCATTCCAGATCCGGCTTTACAGACAGATATCTTCACAGACATAGTTGTATTTACAAATAGATTTCAAGATTTCAAAATATTTATTTGCACAAATAAGTGTTACAAAAGGTCTTAAAAATAATATGGCACTTAGAACTTATTTGCCCTTAATCTTCATGCTTAATTGCATTTTGTCCAAGTCAATTTCATGTTTAAGTTTATGTTAATATCCACTTTTCATTTACAGGAGCGCTCGTGACGTAGCTGGCTAAGTTGTTCCTAACAGATCAACGAAGTTAAGCACTCTTCCGCGTAGTCACCATTTGGATGGGTGACCGCC